>CM068582.1:6047500-7247500 GCA_035048485.1 Pteria penguin
CCCAAAAAGTGACGAAAAAATCTGTTTGCAAAAAAACCGTCCTGGCGAATGGTGTGGAAATGAAATATTTGCGAATGTAGGATGGAATAAAAAGCTAGTCTCATAAGTCATTTCTTTCACTTTTATGTTTTAATTGAGCATTTGCAATGAGTCTACATCTATTTACTCATTGAAATTTCCTGTTACTTCAGCAATATCTGATTTCCTTGGGTCAATGAGAATTGAATATTGCTTTGAGTGTTATATGAAAGATCCGACAACATAATTTTCAACACAAGGCAAAAATACATTCAAAACATAAAATAATAAAATAAACAAGATGATGTCAAATTGTTTAATTACTGTGATAATTCAGGTGGTAATCTTTCTTTGTGCCCTCTTGATCTTAAGCTATGTCTTGTCATTGTCTACTTATAAGAGGTTATACATTTCCGTATATGGATTTATTTCTGATCTACAAACATTCTTCCAAAATCTCGATCATATTAATGTATGCAGCATAATTGTCGAAATTTGCGCCTGGAATACATCATTATGTATTACAGAAACCTCTGTATATTGAAATATGTAAAATATCTCCTTCTTTACTCCAGCCGTAACTACACCTGCTTGCCAAACTAATGCAGTTAAACTTACAGCAACAGAGAAAGAACAGTGTCTTATATCCGAGGGATTTCCATTCTTAAATGATAAGTATGCTTTTTACACTACTAATCTCTTTTTTCACGAAAACTTTAATTTTGTTTGTATGATTATACGCTTAAATAATAATTCATTCAATGATTTTACCATTTAAGTACAGCATAAACATAAAACTTATACTGAACCATGGTAATCAAAAGGAAATCATCCATATATTCCTTGAATTAATGGGATTTTCCTTGACCCTCATTCAATAGAAAAGCATTGTTTATATTTGTCAAACAGATTTCTAGAACAATGGTTTGTTTTTCAGTAATTCGTAGTTCTGTTATAAATATTATAATATACGATAGTAATAGATACCATATCTCATAATAGCGTTGATGGCTGTGCATATGACATTTCGCCAGATAATCCAGACCGAGCCGTGTCAGTCACACCTTGGTTAGTAGACTTGAATGGCAATGGAGAAATAGTTATAACCTCAGGTAAGAAGTTTCAAAGATTATTCATTTTTTGTTTCTTGAACTGTCTTTTGTTTTGTCGTTGTATTGTGTAGGTAAGTGGGCCTGTTAACCGTTTGAGTATCTAACGTCTTTTCATCTGACAGTCCTAAGTCGGTAACTCAAATGCATATCAAATGAAATTTTGTGATGCCTTTTCAGGTCTTTATTATTGGCTTTTCTGTCCGTGATGACTTCTGTCATATGACTAAGCCTGATTCTTTAATATATACATTGTCATTGCGCTTATTCTGGAGCATTGTGGAACTTCTTCCATGCTGAGGGTTTACTACATTTTATCCTATTCTGGTCTTAAATGGTCGTTTGTCCTGTTGTTATATGGCCGTTTATTCTGGTGTTATATTGTCGTTTCACTTCCCATACAGTATTTAGTCATATCATGTATACAGTGCTGAGACATTTTAATGTCATGTGCACTTTGGAATAATGATAGAATGGACATTGACATTGAGTGGGAAAAGTTTTTTTTCTTTCTCTCCTTCATTTATCATTATCTGCGATCTCCTGGGGTTCTGGAATGTTGATAGTGGTGTGTTCATGCAAATGCGGTTGTAATATAATATCAGTTATTTTTTATTATATATATATTGTGTTGATAAAATGAGAACAAAATCGAATCGTCAGAAAATTGTTCGACAAAACTGCAATCACAATGCAGACTTGGGTGGTCAGTTTAAGTGTGTAATTAATTGAGAATCAATCGTTGCTTGTTTTAAATTCACCTACATTTCGATTTATAAGTCTTTTGTAAAAGTTCTGTGCATTCTATAAGACAAATGTTTCTCTACGTAATTGCAATAATCTTTGTTTGACGTAAAATGGAACAAAATGCAATTGTCAAAACAAAGACATTAACAATAAAATCAAAGGGCAACATGCTGTTACAAATATCTTCTGGGCAGTATTTGCAATGCTCATATCAGATTACACTGTCCTTCTTTATTTAAAATCAAGTCGGCATGTCATACTTACATAGGGAAGGGTTTATTCTGCATTAAACGCAGACAAAACCTGGTAAACGGAGAAGTTCACTCCCTCATAATCCTTGTCTTACGTTCTAGTACCACACTCACATTCTAACATTTATTTCGTAGTTACATTTATAAAAACTGCTACTTCAGATTTTACCCTTCGGTACTTCTTCGTTTTTTAAAATTTAAAATATGAAGAATAACATTATGTATTATTTAAGTGTATCTTTTACAATCTCTTATTATTAACCCCTTTTTCTATGGCCTGTAACACGTTTAACCCGCTGTGATGGGGTGTACGATTCACACATTTTGTGATGGAGAGTAACGCTTTTATCGTTAATGTACCCATCTCATAAATGGATTTCTCTACTATCATTGCGTTATCTGCAAAATAGAACTTTAATGGCGACAAAGAGCACACGAGACGCTAATCATCCGGTCAACCAAAATCTCCTCTAAATCCTTCTGAGCTGAGGTATCACTTCTGAATCCTCCGAGGCATCTGGTATTACCTCTGAATTCTCCTGTGCACTTAGTTTTGCTTCTTAATTCTCCTGGCCACCGTGTTTCACTTTTAATCTCTCCGAGATCCTAATATTACAGATAGTTTCCTCCCTTTATGACACACGTGACGATTTCAGTTTCATTATTACTAACTTCCCTTTCCTGAGTAACCTGCCTCTCCCTCATATGGCATCTTAATTTAACAACTTACACGCTTTGCCAGGGCATGTTCTAGCAACGAAGATTTCGTCCTGAGAGCGAGGCTTCTTACCACGAAACTTCTCTCACAGGTATATATTGAGGAACGTTTGAAATTGTCACTGAGGAAGTTCTATGGTCGATATAGAAATCTGGCGCAATATGCTATCTCCTTTAATATGTTAACCTACATCTTGGGATATGATTATACAAATTAACCATCTTTCGACTGTATTTGATTTGAAATCATAGAAACATTTGTTCACGTGCATTTCCGACACCGGAATTTCAATTCAACGGCATTTCAAATCATGAATGGGATAATTTGACTCAGTGTTCTCGTACCTTTCATGTGCCCATGTGTGTATATATATGGATGTATTTCCCGGACTTGAAAAGTTGCTGCAGGACTTTTACGACCGATGTTGCGTGCAAACAGGGAACGCCTACTCCTCCCGAGCTCCTGGCTCATCTCAACTTAAATTGGGGTTTGCATTTGTCTGAATATGACACCATACATGTGCACGATATTGTCCTTTTGTTCCATGAACTATAAGATATAGTTAACCCTTCGGTACTTCTTCGCTGTTTACATATAAATCCCCCCGGGAACAGGTATCACCGTTTACTCCTCCAGGGCACCTTGTATCACTGCTAAATTCTCCCGGGCACTTACTATCACTTCATCTTCATGGGCATCCAGTATCACTTCTGAATCATCCGGGCACTTAATATTATCTTTCAACCCCCTGGATCACCTCTATATCCTCCTGTGCTGTGAACCTAGAATGGGCTTTTAATCCTCTCGGGCATTTTGTATCACGTCTTTCGTTCAGAAATGTATTAATTCTATAATGGTGCGTTGTGTCGTGTATCACGTGTGACAGAGTATCACTAACATTTCTAATCTATAGGAAATATATTTGAATTCAAATGCTCAAAATGTTTGTCTTTGTAGATGCAATATCAGAGCGATTTACTCAAGTGAGAAGCTTTGGTGATAGGAAAAATTTACTGTCCTTAAAACCATTCTCACTCATATTAGATAGAAAGGGGGACACCACGGCTTCACCTAAGCCATCAGGATATGTTGTTTGTTATAAAACGGAAGGTATGACCATTACTGAAACTTATGGGTATTCATTTACATAAGTTTTATTTTTGGAAACAAGCATGACACGAACTTTATTCCGGTACAACAGCTCATGGCTAGAGGCTTACATACGTCTAGTCATAGATGCGAGATTATTAGTCAACTATGAAGAGCAATAATGTTGTAAGATTAAATAGAAAATTTTAAAAGGGGGGCTATAACATCTCTGTGTTAACCAGATTTGGGATCAAATACCTATATGGCGTAAGTGTCTGGTGAAGACCACTTATACTCGATCTACCTCAAATCTGTACTAAAATATTTTCTTACAAAAAACTACCTTATATTTGAAACTGAGTTAAACTTAATAATAAATTTGATATATATGTAGTAATATCCAGCTATAGTTCTTTCAAACCTCAAGCTTTCCTTACCAAAACACTATCTTTATTAGTTTCCATTAGTACTGTAAAATGATCTACGACGAAAGAAGAATGCTCTAATGTTACAAAGCCTCAAAGTCATTCTAGAAGATTTAACGTTTACACAATTTCGAAGCATAGAAACATTCTATTGACTCTGTTTACAACCAACCCTCCACACCCCCACCCCCCTCCGTGTTATCCAGAGTAAGTACACTCATAATAAAAGTTCTTAATATCAGTTGTAGGAGGCTGGACGGAATGGTCAGAATGGAGCGATTGTGGCGATCCATGCAGTAGCACCAAAAAGACTTCCAGGAACAGACAATGCACAAACCCAGCCCCATCACTTTCAAATGATATTCTCAAGTGTAAAGGGGACAATACTGAAGAAAAACAATGTACATGTAGCAATGGAAAGGAAACCCCTCCTACCCCTACAACAACTACCACCGCTGCTACCACCACAACCATTGAACTCACATCTCCATCTCCTGTTACATCATTCAACAATGACAGTAGTTCCTCTTGTTTATACCACTGTGATGATACCCGTTGTACTTTTTATTGTTTGTTGATTTTTTTCCTCTTAGGCACTCTGCACGGTCATTTCTATACTTTTGCTAACGTTTATGATTTTTACGACATGTATGGGTAAAATAACATCTAGTCAGTATTGCAGGATAGTTTTGATTGTGTTTAAAATATTGTAATGGTAAGCAAAATTATTATTATTGTTATTATTCTTTGTTTGTTTGTTTGGGTTTATTTAGTTTTTTTGTTTTGTTTTGTTTGTTGTTGTTTTTTTATTATTATTTGGGGAGGGAGAGGGGGTGTTATTTTGTTTTGTGTTAGGAGGTTTATATTGTGTGGCCAGTAAAATCGGTAAACTACACTAATAGAGTAAGGATTGCCCATGAATGTAATTTTGATACAATCAAATATTTTCTTGTATGCTCTGCTTGTCCATGTCCACTTTTTTCATATAGCTAAATCAAATGCATTTGTAGTTCGCTGGTATGACCGATGAACAACAAAAACAAATCTGCATGCAACTGTTCTTGCAACACTACAATATTATTTATTTTCTTCTTGCAATAAGTACTTTATTCAGTATGGAACGATATCCTTGTTAATATGTGTCATGTAATGAGATATCTTTTTTTAGCTCAAAAAAGTTCCCTGTGGAGGGTTTGAATTAAGTGTTACTATAGTTTTTTTCCTGATGTTATGTGGCAATGAAACTTTCTATACAGCGTTGGTTCACATTTATTCATATATATAGTGCTGAAAGGAGAAGGAAAAGAATAAATAAGAGTGAAATTTCAATATTGAGGGGTTAGGTTCTTTGTTAAATTTGCCCTACCTGGATCAGAAACTTTAACTTAACATAGATGAAAGGCTGATATTTGTCTCGTCCAGCGTTTTTATTTTCAATGGTGACCCTACAAAAGCACATATAGCCAGAAAACAAATCGCATACCTATGACTGATAAATCAGTCGGGACGTATTTCGCATGCAATATCAATCTATACTATGAATGGGGACTGATGATATGTCCCACAGATTGAAATATCAGTTGATCGACCATCAGTAGATGGAGAAATTGGAGTCGAATTCTTATCTGGTGCTCCACCTTTTACTATCACATTTTTATCGAGGAAAGGGAAATTGCGTTATATTACCATTCCTTATTATTCATGTAAATATAACATGCATCTTGGTAAATGGTAAAGTCATACATTGATAATGATTAAAAGAACTTCAATTCTGTCCTGATATAGGAAAAATGTTGTCCATAGTTTTTGTTGGTTGCTATCATAGTTAAATTTCCATATCTTACTTTATATTTTATTTTAATAATTATTACTTTTTGGACAACTTTATCCTCGACACCGTCCAGGTCGACATCTAGTTCTTCTTCTTTGACTACTGCTTTCTAACCCAATTAAACCATGTTGGCGTATTTCTGAAAATACAAATATAGATTAATATGATTAGAAATTAAATAATACATCAATACTAGCGTAACTAAAACATAGTACATTTAGCGTCACTTCCATGAAGAGGTCATATTTCTTATAAAAGTCACTTTTCTATGTTTTCTTGTAAGTCTTTGTAGAAAACCACCTTTTCATAAAGGTAACTCTGTATAAAAGTCATCTCTGTATGCAGGTCAACTCCGTATAAAAGTCACTTTTGTATGAATATCATCTCTTTATAAAGGTCATCTCAGCGTAAAGGTCACCTCTGTATAAAGGTCACCTCTTAATAAAGGTCATCTCTCTATAAAGGCAATTTCTGTATAAATGTCATCTCTTTATAAAAGTAATCTCGGTATAAAGGTCACCTCTGTATAAAAGTCACTTCCGTGTAAAGGTCATCTCTGTATAAAGGTCACTTCTGTATAAAGGCCATCTCTGTATAAATGTCAATTTTGTACAAAGGTCATCTCTGTATAAAGGTTACCTCTGTATAAAGGTCATCTCTGTATATAGGTAATCTCTGTATAAAGGCCATCTCTGTATAAAGGTCATTTCTGTATAATGGTCATTTCTGTATAAAGGTCATCTCTGTATAAAGGCCATCTCTGTATAAAGGTCACTTCTATATAAAGGCAGTTTCTGTATAAAAGTAATCTCTGTTTAAATGTCACTTCAGTATAGAGGTCACCTCTTGTGGTAAAATCAATGTATCTACTCGGAACGCCAATAGCACAATTCAAATTCGAGTTCTTATCAATTTACATATGCAATACATGAATCTAAGATGGCAAAATTTCGTGCATTGACTAAAACGGGGTATAGAAGTAAGCTATAATATTTGGTATTTCGTTATTAATAAATTAGCGATGCTGATGAGGGTTATATACCCAAAACACAGCTACAGTACATACCTTGAGGCTCATAGCGAGTCCAATCTGTGTGAATTCTAGATGTAGGGACCGTCCTTATGGTTATCTTAACAATACTTGGACCGAATCGTCGGGTTCTTCTCGAAGACAGCAGTCTCCGTTGGTTTTTCAGATATGCGGTTCGTTTTGGTCTTTCAAGATGTGGTTGAACGACTGGTATTCTCTTTTTATATACATTCTGAGATGAACTGTTATCCCATCTGTCATCTGCATCGGAGTGAATTTCTACAATATCAGAAAATACATTATTAAGATGTAGTAGTAAGTCTTAAGGGAAATAAATTAGAAACTACATGTCACCGACAGGAAAAGCAAAGAAATAACGGGATGAAAATAAACAAGAAATGCAATAAAAGTCTTCCACTACATTGTAAACACGATGCCGACTTAAAAAGGTAAAGTTTTTTTTATTTATTTTATTATTTTTTGTCATCTGAGACTCAACAATTTGTCGTTTATTACCTTTGCCTTATATAGGAAAATTGAAATTCTATGAATGTACTTGATTGTGCTTTTTTCCATCGACATCCAGACACGGGTAGCCTTTCGGTACTTCGTCGTTGTTTACTTAATGAAACCAGGAATGGTCAATTTTGAGGCATCATTGTGGAATATAGCATTCTCATATTTATCTCAATCTACTACTCATCATAGAAAACCGATGTATTGTGCAGATATCTATGTCAGTCCCCTGTGCCAAGAATTAACTATGCAGCTGGCAATATTACGCGTTGTCTTCTTACTTATTACAATTATTGTTATTCAATTTTTGATAAATTCCTCGTAGCACATTGAGTAAAGATCGACACTGGTTGATATCCAATAGTGCATACTTGTGAACCGTAAATCAAAGAATTAACTAGTGCATTTCTCACAATATATAGACAATGATCCTCGTCCCAGACTCGCATGGTGTATCTCCCACAATGAATACATAGGAATTTTCATCCAGACTCAATTTGGATCTCCCATAACTCATAGATCAGGACCCTAAATTCAAGCTTTTTTGGTTAATCTCCGGTCACTCATAAACCGGAACCGTCTCTACTGGTGACTTCCCATAAACATAGACCGTAATCCTTAAATTTAGACTCCACATGGAGATATCCTACCATGACGACCAAGACGCGGAATTCCGACTCTACTGATGGATCTCCCACCATGCATAGACGAAGACTCTCGACCTAAACTCCATTTACGGATTTGCCACAATCCGTGGAACAAAATCTCCTGTTAAGTCTCTTTTGGAAAATCTCCAAAAATATAAAGATGGAAACCTCGACTCAGACTCGTCTATTGGATATCCCACAATGCTCAGTGTAGCAACCTGGATCAGGACTCCAATGATAGATCTCTCAATAAGCATAGACCCGGAAAATGTAGGTTTGATATTTTTAATTATTCTGTCTATTCTTATCTATTCTATCATATCCGTCTGCCATTTATATTTATATATACTATATCCCGGAAACGAATCAAATTCAAACATCTCAAAAGTCCTCAGAAGGGAAGTAACATAAAATAAAGAACAATAAACTCGGAATAGGTAATGTTAGGTAGGTAAAATCCATCTTACTCTATAATCGATATATATATATATATATATATATATATATATATATATATATATATATATATATATATATATATATATATAATATATATATATATATATATATATATATATATGTATATATATATATATATATATATATATATATATATATATATATATATATATATACATGTATATATATGTATATGTATATATATATATATACATATATATGTATATAAAATATATATATATATATATATATATATATATATATATAAGATGGATTTTACCTAGCTAACATTTCTAATTTTAATAGATTCACCAGAAGAAGTTCAGGAGACCGATATATAGTGAATTCCGAGTTTATGAAACATATTTCTTTAAAATTTCGTTTTATCGTTTGCCTCACTGCAGAAACCCTATATATATTTTTTTTTATCAAACTCCTTTTCCAGAATTTTAACAATTGATTTGATTTTATCATTTGTTAAACAATAACATAAAGAAATCTTTAACACTAATATTTCAAATTGTTTCCAATCGCACTTCCCCTAATGTTTAAACACATTGCTACACTAGAGTGGCTGCAAAAGAATATAGATACAAAGAAAATCTAAATCTATGTTTGATTAACACTCATTAAACATACTAAATTCCTTTGCAAAATATAGGCAGCGAGTTTAATAGAATGATTTGCTTTACATTCTTCTCACCAGTTTTTCAGTGTTTTGTCAGCTATCTTATTGGTTTTAGCTAGATAACTCTTACCCGGACCCTTACAATTTGTTGTATTAGTAAATATCCTTAAATACCTACGATGCTTTCAATAACTTTAATTTAGTTTCTGTATCAACTAATCATTTGCCCCTATTTTCAATATCATTTTCATGGTATATGTATTTCATTTTACTCTGTCAGTTTTCCAAATAAAATTGAAAAGTTTGATTTTTGTAATAAGAGATGTATCAGGATACGGCATAATAGATGCATTGCAATGTATATCAGTGCTGGTATCGCCAATGAGTTAACTATAAAGTTTTACCAGAAAGCAGCAATTTTCTTCTTTTCCAAAAAATCTTAAAAGTTTTGTATATCATATCAATGGTTTTTCATCCAGTTCTTTTTATAACATTAAATTTTACAAAAAATAAAGAAAGACATTTAAGTTAACATTGCAAAGGTTTGGGTTGTGGAATTTTTTCTTCTTTCTTTCTTTAAATAGGGAATATATACAATATCACGCATTTCCTAAATATCAATAATATCTTAATGATACTGTGTCTTCAGAATCATACTACCAGCTTCAATTTGTACCACCTTTTGGGATTGCCATCGTTATATATCTAAGCACATGCTGACTGGAATGTGAAAATGATTTTTACACAGATTCTAGATTGTAGTGATTTAGTGAATCTTAGGATTAAGTAGATTACTTAAAAGTGACCCTCTTATCCTCCTTTTTTTGTAGAACTGCATAAGCACCACCTACTCATTATGACATTAAACCGCAAAATACCGAGGGAAATCAAAAGCAGGTCATTTATGCGAGAGTCCCCGGCAGTTATCTTTCCGTATATTTCAAATAAAAATGCATATTGTTTATAGCAATTGTGTATGTCAAGCCTGTTTTTCATGAAAACATGAATGAGTAAAATCTGCAATGTTTTTAAATTCATTTCCTACATTATTAATGCTATGAAACGTTAACGCTATAACATTTTATTTATAAATTACACGGTAGTAACTCTGCGGTGGCGATTTGAAAACAAAACGCATTTATTATTTACCCGGATCCGGAATAAAGTTTCGTAATTTATCTTAATCCTGCTATTAAATGCATTCAGATTTATTTATTTACTATGGTTTCTTCTTGCAACAGGAAACTGTAAGTTATAAGGTTAGTATTTATTGTTATTTACATGTTTTTAAAGATCCAGTTAGATCGCCCGCCTATTATAATTGATTTACCTTTTCTTCCCGAAAAGTTTTATTCGTAATGTATCCTAATTCTTCCTTGAATTATTGCCTATAATTTCCTCAAAGAAAAGGTATAATATCGCAGAAATGAAACACCCTTGTCTTATTCCACATATCATTTCTCAAGGAAATCCTTCCATTACTCATTTTTCAAGGAAATCCTTCCATTACTCATAATGAGAAAATAGGGTTATTATGCGGTATTTTAATCCGCAATATATGAAATTATTATACTTTGAATAGGAAAGATTATCAAACAGAATGAAATGCTTTTTTAGAATTTATAAATGATGACAGTCCATCCCTGTTTATACACATATTAGATATCAATGACCAAATATATCTAACAATATTGTTTTCAACTTTTAATAGAAGCTGATTAATGGTGACGCATAAGTTTATCGATTATTCAAGTTTTCCCACTAAAACAGTTGTTTTGTATTCGGTTTCCTTCTCGATTTTTCAATTCAAATAGTAATGACAACTTATCTGTCGTCGAAGTTCATTTTTCATATCAGTTACGATGAGAATAGTGATTCTATGTCATACCAAAAATATTGATAGATAAAGTACCGAAATCAGTCTATCTATTTCAGGGACCTTGCTTTTAATTTCATGTCAAATATAGCGTTTTAATTTCTACATTTGTTGGCACTTTTATCGTCTTTAGCTTTCATATCACCAAAAAGTATTAGAGTGTCTACATATTTTATATATATATATTTTTTCGATTTCATTCTCTTTATCGCCCGTTGCTTCATATTAAGTTGCATGAAAATTACCCATTTCTCTTAATATTCCCGCATTTCAATTAACTCTATTATACTGATTGGTTTTTACTTTTTCTGCTATGTCATTTCCACAATGTTTTGTCCACACGAAAGAAAAGGAATTGTATTTTTTCCCTTTCATCTATCCCTTTCACTTCAGACCCGGTATGATATTTGGTCATACAAATGGTTTATTTCCTTTTCAAAATGTCTTTTTCTGTTCATATACTTACACTTTGCTTGATTTAATACTGTGTAATTATTTTTCTGACATATTAATTTTCTAGTTTAGAAATTTTTTGTCCTTTCTTAACACTTAGTTATTCAGATAATTAACATTTATTTTTTAATTTTCCGGTTTCTCTTTTTTAATTGCACACATTTATTCTCAAAGAATATAAAGACAACTGACTTAATCTTATGACAAAAGTCATCACACACAAACAATAAGGACACCACAAAACATCAATTGTAATGCAGTTGAGGCATCGACATAAGACGGTCAATTGAAGTAATTTTAGTTACTCAATAACTCAAGTACAAATTTTTTCATTTCATTAAGCCTTCCATGGGTATGCGCCTGCTGTTACGGATTTGGCTTTGTCGAAGGGTGATAAAGAAATATAAATAGAATTTATTCTTTTCGGTACGTAATGGTTAGCACACATCAACCAACTCACATCCATTGTGTAGCAACTGTAATTTCCTTTAACTTGCAGCATATTTGTTCTTAAACTTACAATTAAAGTATTTGCAAATAAACACATATTTTTTATACATATAATTAGCACATTGTAATAAATACCTCTCTCATGCTTTTACAATAAAGTTTGGTTTTCATCATTTGGTTTTCATCATTCGGAGCATTTACATTTATGACAGTAAAAATATATTCTTCAATACTTATATTAAGTAAAATATTAGGAACATTGCAGGTTTATTTAAAACTAGAATATTTAAATTCTTGCCAAAAGTATATACATTTTCCACAATGTAAAGATGATGGATAAATCCAAACCATAAGTCTAAATATCATGAAACCAGAGGACATACAAATTAAGTGAAAATGAAAAACAAGTGGAAAATAACAAAATATGTCTACTTGAAGAGCATATGTGAACTCCTGTGATGGAGTGAGATCAGGTGCCCGGGGAGAGTGAGCATCTCCTGCTTGCTAGCAACACCCGTCACATATACCCAGTAGAAAGAGTAAAATCGTGTAAATTCCATTATATTTATATATGGAGAAGTCAAAGTAGGTAACCTTCTAGTATAGAAGGTGTTAAATCTGTGTAAAATGATCGGAATCGGTCTCAGTCCAGAATATCATTTAAAAGTCTGAGAATCAGAGAGTAATGATAAATCTTGCTTTCCTAATATCTGTTAAATCATAAGTAAAGTGCTAATATACCGAGTGATATTTAATATTGAACATTCATTCTACCGGATAAAATAGAGATATTGGGCATCACGGACTTCTAAAACAACCAGGGGTAGGATCAGGTGCTATGGAGGTGTTAGCATCCCCAGCTGACCAGTCACACCACGGACGCCGCGATGCTATAATATTATATGAGCTAGTATAAATCATAGTCACATGAGGATGTAATGGGAACACCTCCATAAAACCATTATAAAATTAAATAATTTATAGAACATTTCTGAATTATTCATATGATTTTAGTCTTTTGTCATAATGTTTCCACAGTGTTTCATTAAAAGATATGAGATTAAACTGTTCCTTCTTCGTAATCAGTCGAAATTTCATAAATTATTACATATAAATGATAACGAACCATGTTACGGAGTTGTATATATAATGCTATAACATTTTGATATAGAAATGAATTCAGAGTCTCAATTCATTATCCGTGATCAAGTTTCACAAAACGTTTAAGGTCACGTTTCCATAGATGATGTAGATAATAGGTAAAATCAATGCTAGCGAGGATTTTATTTATGGTATGACTTGTCATAACATTTCTCGAAATAAAGACCGCGAATAAAGGTATATGTGGTAAAGTATGCTTAGCTCTTTACCTGCTATTCTGTCGCTGTTGTTTTCTTCATATCCATAACCAACCACAACGACGCAAACAACAATAGCCCAATACCACGTAAAAGCCATTGCGTGCTCACAGAGAAATCAGTATACCGATATCAAAAGTTTGCAATCTCCTCCACAGTGAATTTCATCTATAGAAAAACACTGTCTAAACTTGACTGTTTTAAATCTAATAGCTCAATGTATGTCAAGTACATCATGTTATAGTGAAATGGAAATAGAACTTATTACATCATATCTCCTTTCTTGTGTAATCATTAAATCTGACTAGTAGTTTTCCAAATATAGTATTTGGTTTTTTACTATAGTTCTTTATTGTATTGACTTACATTATCAGGGTCGCTGTACATTTGGTGTTTGACATTCCTTTATTTAATAACTGTCGATTCTCCTTTTTTGTCGTTCCTTTGTCGTCGTGCCTTATGACATTCCTTTGCATTATTTCTTCCATACCTTGTATTCTGTTACCTAAATTGAATTGCCATACCTTTGATTTATTGCTGTCCCCTTCCTGTGCTGAATCTTTACTGGATTAGTGTTGTGTTGGGTGACACTCTTTTGGTTAGTTGCTGTCTCTCTATTGTGTTGTTGTTGCCATGCTTAATTGACATAATGTTGTTTGTCTTCGGTTGTTTATTTTTTGTGTTGTCTTGGTTTGCCAACTGTTGCTGTTCAATCTTTTTGGCTACCAATGATTTTCTTGCGTGTTATCCTTTTGTTAGTTTTCAGACAATGTATAAACATAGCTTTCAAATTTCATTCTCAAGTGTATAGGGGGAAATACTGAGGACGCCATTATTTTACTATGAGTTTCCCGTAAAATCGTGTAAATGGAAATATCTAGCTCTCTCTCACAGAAATACTGAAGCAGAGGGAGCGGTATTTTTATGAATTTTATAATAATTCAATTAAGATTTTAGGAAGATGCAAAATCCCCCATTATTCTAACAGCACTTTAAACCGTCTTTAAGAGAAACCATGAAATATTTTAATTCCATGTTGATATTTATCTTATCAGTAAACTGCATAGAAATTTCAATGAATCTGTGAATTTAATTTTCTTCTTCGTTTATTTGTGTTTTATCTGTTTTAAAGGGGATGAGATTGAATGATTGATTGATTGATTGATTTTTGTTTAAGGTCACACCACGAATATTTTACGTATATGGTGGCGGCATCTGCCTGATGCGGGGCATACAAATTTTGACGTGCCCTGCATACCATGACACGGGGCCTCGGTTTTTACTGTCTCATCCGAAAAACAGGACACCGGCATGACCAGAGCGGGAATCGAACCCCGGCCTCCCGATCAGTAGTCCAGCGCGATACCACCAGGCCACGCCGGCTCAAAGGGGATGAGCGTTAGAGGTTGTTACAAATATAAATCTGTAATAGGTGTAACAATTTTGAAAAAGAAATAACAATCTGGACTTCAAACATTATACAATTTTATCGGTGGTAGCACTTGAAGACCGTTTCGCAATCGTAGCAAGACATCATTTTCGAATGTAAAATCCAATCTTCAGGATAGAACCTATTTTAAAAGCGTCATTATTCATTGACACCATTTACCACTTGACCCACCTAGATTCAAAGGCCAAAAATGACAAAGTTGAGGGTTTGACGTTAGTTCCAGTTCAGGACTTATACCCAGAGTACAAATCACAAATCTTTTGTAAATTTGTTAGACCTGTTTTACATGCAAAATCAGTCTATATTATGCAAGCGGACTATGGCAGGTTGGAATATCATGAGGTTGGGCTTCTGGATTCGAATTGTATTCCGATAATCTTCCTTTTACAATAACATATACATGGGTTAATATTCCGACGATACCAGTACACGTCGTATCGTCAATCCACATTCATCATGAAATCATCACATGCAAATTTGGTAGAAAAAGAATTTATTGTCAAATATAAAGTAAAGTTATATAATGATATCGATTAGATCTTCAATTCCGTCCTAGTGCTGTCCACAGTTCCTTGTTGAGTGCCGTGATAGATGAGATTCCGACTTTGTTTTGATTTAGTTTTCTTTTCCTGTATTTCTATTGACAACAGTACCCCTTACACTGTCTCCGTTGTCTAATTCGTCGTGAGGGACATCTACTTGGTCTTCTTTGACGATTATTTTCTGTTCCAAAAAAGCACAAGGAAAATTTAACAGGTATCGAATTAAAATCCTATATAAATACTGCAGTAACAAAAACACTGTGCGACCTAACTCATTTCCATAGAGAGGTCATTTGCCTATAGACGTCACTCTCTTATTTCTATTTCCTTTGTTTTCCGGTAAATAAACCTCTGTATGAAACCACCTCTGTATAAAGGTCACATGTATAAAGCTCAGGCTGTATAAATTGTCACCTCTGAATAAAGGTCACCTATTTATAAATATCACTCCGTGTAATGGTCATTCACTATAAAGGTCACCTCTGAATAACAGTCACCTCTGTATAAAAGTCATTCTGTATACATGTCTCTCCGTATTACGGTCACATTGTATAAATGTCACCTCTGTATTCAAGTCGGTGTAGTCTTCTTTTTGGATGGCTTTCACATACAGGTTTGATTGGGTTTGTATTGTTGGGCTTTAATATGCTGATCTTGTCCCAGTCATATAGCAACACGTAACCGAGATCTTATACATAGTGATACCATTTATGGATCGAACTTGAAACGTCGATAACGCCAATCAAAATTCTGTATGTATATATACAGTGCTAAGTTGTATTTGTTTCGTCTGTATTTAGGGGCATTCATGGCGGGTGTGACTGGCCAACAGGGGACGCTCACTCCTCCCGGGCACCTGGTCTCACCTCTGAATCACAGAGGTCCGTGAATGCCCAAGGTGGTACATTGTTGTCAGTGCCATAGTCATGTGACACCAGTTACTTTCGTATTTTACATTAATGTCACACTTATTCCTTTTGCAGTGTGGAGCTCGTAAAAGTTCTCCGCGTAGGGTTTGACTTAAGTGTTATTATTCCTTTTTTCCTGATGTTGTGTGGACGTGGAACTATCTATACAGTGTTTGTTTACATTCATGTATATATACAGTACACCAGCTACTTTCGTATTTTATTCTAAAGCAATTTGCACGCTTTATAAACATATATATGTAATACGTTATCTTAGGTTGCAAAATCTAATTGACAAAAATATATTAAAATAAGATATAATTTATAGTGTTGTGTGCTTTATTGCATCCTTCATAAACACTGCTAATAAGGGTTGTATGCTTCAAACCCGTGTACAGTACAGTACATACATGCATGTATAACAGGCGGAGATGTTGTAGTCATGAAGTGAGTGCGCATTCTGCGTCGAGTCCTCCGGCGGCTGGGTAATCTGCAATCTTTTCCACCAAGAAGGATGGAATCGCAAACGTCTTCTTGTGGATAGACTTCTATTTCGGTTTCGCACAGACGCGCTTCTTTTTGGTCTTTCAATGTGTGCTTGGTTGACTTGAATTTCCTTGTTATATACATTCTGCCATTTCTACGACAATAGAAAGCATATCATTAAGCATGTGTAGTAGAGAGTTTTTCGGAGAGAACGTTAGAGATAACATATCAAAGTCCAGGATAATAGAAGCAAATAGAAAACGAAGTGAAAATAGATAAAGAATGAGATAAAAGTTTCTAACCATACGGTAAACACAATGGCCACTTAGGACGGTCAAGACTTTGATTGTTTTGTTGACATCTGATGTCCGACAAATTCTCACTTTACAGTTTTTTTTTATCAAAAAAGACAACTGAAATTCTCAAAATATAACTGTCTATTATGAACCCTGGAAGAATCATATGCATCACTGTGGAAAAGATATTTTTCACGTACAGCTGACCTCACCATACATATCAGACAGACGATGTTTTACGCACAAATTGGTGTCCTTCTACTTTGCAGTCACAATCTAAGCATTAACGAAAAATCGGGGCGAAAGATGTTTCTCTGGCATAAGATCTCTTGATAATTGCATTTATAACAATTATTTTTTGGGGAAGGCTTTGTGTAGTGGTTAAGCGCTTGGATTGCGGCGCCGAAGATCCGGGATGGATTCCCGGGTTGCGCCACTATGTTTAAGAGGTTGGTCTCCTCCTGCTCCCATGTCGCGATATAACAAAAAAATGTTGAAAGCGACGTAAAACACCAACCAACCAACAACCAACAATTATTTTTATATAAATTCGGTACTTTACGTTGAGTAGAGCTGTATATGGTCGAGTGGTTGATAATTTGTGACGGAAACTCGAGGATCTGGTCTAGAGCTAAATAAAGGCGGCTTTATATTGTGGGCAAAGATATAAAAGTAAGTTAACTCTTATTACAATAGAAAACGGAAGACATCTGACCAAGCCGTTTTACACAATCACCAAGGACATGCACATAAAACATGATAATAGTCAAATGAACACAGAAAACGACATTACAAAACTAAGAGATTGTACTAACTTGGAACGGTCAGTTAAAGTAACAACGTCACTCAATTGGTATGGTAAACCGGTTTACCAGCGTCAACCTTCCCACCCACCGCAACAGCAGTACAATCAACGCATTAAAATATTATATATAATCCACCAAACAGAGAACAAGAATCAACAGGTTTCTCAAGACGAGAGATCATAAAAATGTCCACACGAAACTTTTAATGGAAGTATCAAAAATATGTAAAACGACATCAACATAAGAAAACCAAGCTCAGATCCTTGGTCTGTAGGAGTTCTGATCAACGGTCAGAGGGGACGAGGCTCAGGGCATTGTGATCCTCTGAAAATGCTTGAACAAGGTCCGCCATAGAGTCACCACCA
This sequence comes from Pteria penguin, assembly GCA_035048485.1. Classification (NCBI taxonomy): domain Eukaryota; kingdom Metazoa; phylum Mollusca; class Bivalvia; order Pterioida; family Pteriidae; genus Pteria; species Pteria penguin. The sequence goes on from CM068582.1 coordinate 6,065,959, forward strand.
TCCTGTTAATCGGCGTTCAACGCTCAAGTAAAAGTTTGTATAAAGAATACAAAGAAAAAAGAGGAGTTACTGGCTCAGTTATGTGGCAGAAGTCACCATGGAGCTATACAATAATATGGTCTTTGCCATGATTCCGGGGCCATATTGTCAACGTCGAATACGTTTAATTATTTAAGAATCCTTCGATATGAAATTATCGGAATCTTTGACACTTTTTTTTGTTTGTGCACTAAATCATTATAGAAATTGGGATCGGAAATTCCGCTGGAGACGTAATGTTGAAAAGTCACATTTCCGAATTTCGATAAAATATCTGAATAAAATCTGTAAAATTTACCAAATGTTTTTCGTTTTTCGAAGGTTATGATATCTATAATCGTAAGTTTGAAAGTGAATTCATTTTTTATGTAAGTGACTAGTAATTGACTATTATATAAATACCATATAATGGGAGTCTAGGGACATCACCATCTAGGAAGTCCAAAGTTGTCATGTTTATTATATATGTTTGTATGGATAATTTTGATATTTAAGTCCAATAAACGTATTTCCTCATCAGAAATTTTGGCTTTGTTTAATTGAAGTTCAGTTGGATAAATGTCAGTAATATATATTTCATACTCATGGTTATCGGTTACTAAAATACCATCAAGATAATAACATCAAGGTGTCATTAAATTTATCAATAACGTCAAAACGTTTCGAGATTTGAATAGAATGTATGAAGTCACTTTCATAACAATATAGAAATAAATCTGCTATAATCTGCCCAGTTAGTGCCCATAGGACACCCCATAACCTGTTGATATGTGCCATTATATTACACATTATTATTATCCATCAAATGACTGAGCTAAAATTTTGATTGACCAAATGCAATTAATGTTACAATTGTAACAGCATTACAATATTAAATATCATGGTCTTTAACTGCGGTAAGAGCGGAAGTAATATGTTTAGAAAGTACACATTAAATGTAAATGTTTAATCCAATAAGTTTCAGCAACTAAACGTGTTTTTTATAACAGATTTAGTTTCACTCGTCAGATAGTTTGGTAATGTTTTCAATAGGAACAACGTTGTCAATATTATAATAATATTTGATGAAGTTATTGTAAAGAAAGTTCTTATATTTATGTTTAGAATGATGTCAGATTTTATATAAATGATTACAAAAACAGTTTTAAGATGTTTGGGAAGTTTCACCTACAACTGAACCCCCACATTCCATTGCTACTCAAATTATAGGGTTGTTAAATTGGGAGTATTTCAATTAATGTTTTCATTTCTTTTAATACTATACGTGTTACCATTAATAGTGGATTTAACAGTGGATTTGTAAGAGATATGATGACAAGTTAAACATCTCTTAGCATTGCACATAGAAACCTTGGAATGCCCGCCATGTTTAATTTTTAATGATTTTGAGGTATATTTACGCTTAAAGATAAATTACATATATTGGTACGAAAGTGTATGTATAGCACAAATTAAGAAAGCCACAGACCCCTACAAATCCATTTGCAAATCCCCCACCATTCAAAGATTAGGCCGCATGAACTTCACTGGTGGATATCCAATAATGCATCATAAGAAATCTTCCATCCAGACGCCACCGTTGGATCTCCCACAAGGCATAGACTGGGAAATGCAATCCAATCTCCACTTGTGAATCTCCCACCATTTAAAGAGTTGGACCCTCGATTCAGACTTCACTGGTGGAACCCAAATGAGATCAAAATTTAACCACGCCCATTACGTAATTTCATTTTGACGACACAGCCGAAATCATGTTTGACGGGCCATTTATTTATGATGCCATAATGAAAAATGTGCCAAAAGGTGTGATGTCGGGCATTTGACGATCAGTCAATAATACATACAACAGAACGCATGATCTAGACTCCAATGGAGTATCTTCCACTATCTAAGAAGTGTGGCGTTCAATATCGGACGCTTGATCTCAATCCTAACATCACGTAGAAAGAACCTACGACCCAGACTCTACATTACATAGGCCGGGATCCATCACCATTCAAAGAGCAGGACTCTCGATGGAGACTCCACTAGTGGCTCTCCGACCATGCATGCATAGAGAAGAGAAAACAGAAGACATCTGAAAAAGCTGTATGACACAAATCACCAAGGACCTGCACACACACACACACACAAAAAATGACAATAGCATAATATACTCGGAAAGACATTACAAAAATATTCGATTGTACTGCGGTTACGATACCGACTTAGGACGGTCAATTGAAGTAACAAACGCCACTCAATTGGTGTGGTGAACCGGTTTACGGGCGCCCAACTTCCCACTCACCGCAAAAGCAGCTCAATCAAAGGACACATATTTAAAAATTTATAAATAATCCTCCATAAAGAGAACGAGGATCGACAGGTTTCTCAAGGAGAGAGGTCATAAAAATTTATTGTTGCTATCAAAATATGTAAAGAGACATCAACATAAGTAAACCGTGCTCTGCCCGTCTGTAAGCGAGCTCAGATCCTTGATCAATAGGAGTCCCAACTAACAGTCAGAAGGGACGAGGATCAGGACTCTGTGTCCTCTGAAAAGGTTTGGACAAGCCCGTCATATAGTCCCCATCGCCCTGTAAGTCAGCGTGCAAAGTTCAAGTAAAAGTTTGCATTGGGTTGTAGAGGAACCCAATACAAGATTTATGGTCTTAGCGATGATCTCGGGGTCATACTGCCGACGTCGAAGGCGTTTAATAATTTTAGAACCAGCCGATATGAGGGTGCCCGTAAAACGGTTAACCACATTTAGTGACGTCCACGGAGGGTCTGACTTAAGTGTTATTATACTCTTTTCCATGGTGTTCTGAGGCTGTGACACTTTCTACACGGTGTTTGTGCACATTCATGTATATATACAATGCTGAATTATATTTGTTTCCTCTGTATATAAGGGCATTCGCGGCGGGTGTGGCTAGCCAAACAGGAGACGCTCACTCCTCCCGGGCACCTGGTCTCAGATCTGAATTTCAGGGGTCTATGAATGTCCACTGTGGAACATTGTTGTTAGTGTCATAGTCATGTGACACCAGTTACTTTCGTATTTTACTTTAATTGACCGTCCTAGATCGGTATGGTAACAGCAGTACAATGGAATATTTTAATGACATTTTTGTTTTAATTTTACTATCATCAAGTTTTTGTGCATGTCCTTTGTGATTTGTGTCATACAGCCTGGTCAGATGTCTTCTGTCTTCCCTTTAAACCCACCCTCTATTTTTACAATGGAAAAACTGTGCCCTCGACGAAGACTTCACTGGCTGATCTCCCCAATTTCATTGACCGGAAAAATAAGTCCAGAATAAGCTGGTGGATTTCACACCCAATGGATAGACCAAGTCCTTAATCCAAGACTCCACTGATGGATTTCTTACAATGTATAGACCAAACTCTCGATCAAGACTTTAGAAATAAATGAGTTGAGAAAAAACAAGGGTAGCACTTCACTACATTCGTTCACTAAATCTCCATTGTTAAAGGCTGAATCTGTTATAAACGCATGCCGTATCTATTCGTCAGAAAATAAAACATGAACAAGATGAAGTACATTAAATCGCTTATGTTTCGTATGAATCTATTTATGCGATTTTGCCAATTTGGATATATTCAAGAGAAGCCAAATACCTGCTATAATTAAACTGTCATATAGAAAGTAGCGCAGACTTTAGTGGTTGTATGAATCTTCGCGAAATTACTCGAAATATAGTCCTCACGAATAAAAGTATTGTACAATATACATGGAGTAAAATGCGGTTTGATACATACCTGCCATGCTGTCTGTGTTGCTGTTCTTTTTATATTTATGCCCAGCCACAACAAAGCACAAAACAAGTGCACAACACCACGTAAGGGTATTCATCCTGGTGGACATGGAAAAAAGAGTATATACCAAAATCAAACTGTAGCAACAGTGTATTAACAGCAGTGTACTACATAAACATCAAACTCATTTCAATGTATGTCAAGTGGAAATAGAACTAATTATATCGGGTCCGTTTTCTCATGTAATCATTAAACTTTGCGAAAGGGAATAAATTCTTGACAAGGAGCATTCGACATCTAGTGATCGCTCTTTGTTCATTATTCTTTGTTGAAATGATGTATTTTACCTTAATTACTGTTTGCAACTTCTTATATTGAATTGATCTCCATTCCCTGTGTTGTAAACTTGCTGGATGTCGTTCCTTCAATGGGTGTCATTCATTGCTTCATTGTTTTTCCCTCTCTGTGTTGGGCCTCTGTGTTATTCCTTTGCTAGTCTGTCATTCCCTTGCCGGGTTTCATTCCTTTGCATTATTGCCGTACCTTCGAATTCCCTATCCTGTTGTGCCTTTGCTGGACTGTCATTCTTTGTTATGTGCCGTCCCTTTGACTTAATGCTATTCCCCTGTTTTACATCTCTGCTCGATTAATCTTCTTCGCTGAAAGCCGTCCCTTTTCTTAAATGATGTCCCTTCCCAGTGTTATTGTATCTGGGATTGCTATATACTTTCTTGATTTCCGTGGTTGTTGACTATTCTCTTGATTGATGTCGTTATTGTCCATTTCTTTGGTTGCTGTGATTGTTGTCCATTTTAGTTGCCGTGGTTGTTGTCCATTGTTTTGTTGCCGTGGTAACTGTCCATTTCCTCGATTGCTGTGGTTGTTGTTTTAAGTTGAAGTCTTACCTGCGCTTCAGCTTAGTTTTGTGCCTTTAAGGTTTCCTTTAACACCATTTGCCATTTTTCATCCGTGGGGAAAGGGGGTGGAGGTCATCTGTTCAAGTATCAATCATAGAAGTTTTTGCTGTTGTGCTGACACTTATTCTCATGTTTTATACAATTTTCTGGTCATAATGCATATTTCATTAATTGGACGGACGATTCGAGCCAAAATATTGACTAACACAGGAAAATGAAAGACATTTAAATGTAACAATCAATCTGCAAAGCTTGCTTTGTGAATATTTATTTGCTAAATATCCATAACAAACATGAAACCTGTACCATTTCAAAAGTTATAATCAAGTGTTAGTCTGTAGACACGGGAACAGGTCAAAGTCATGGTTTCCATAATGCCCAACTACCTGATGGAGACATACGGAAGCCTGGAGAAAGCCAGATCAAGTACCGTGCCGTTTTGAATTTTTGTGGTGTCCATTTGAGGTATCCATTTAGGCGAAAATCATCCAATTATCGTTAGGCCATTGGAAATGCGCTGATCATGAATGATCATTATTATTATTATTATTATTATTATTATTATTACTATTATTGTTATTGAAATCCCACCATTTGAGGTATCGATATAGACGAACATTATCCGATTATCGTTGTGCCATTGGAAATGCGCTGATCTCTACATGAATGCGTCATTATTATTATTATCATTAATATTAATATTATTATTATCACTATTATCATTATTATTATTATTATTAGGTACATGTAGAAGTATGTAATGAACGAATGAAAATTACTGTTTCAACTATTTAATGCTGAATCAAGACATTGTATATATATCAAATACACAGATTAACTATCTCAAGAAGTTTATTTTTCCGATGTATAAAGGATGTTGATAAATTTATTATTTACAAGATAATCAAATTTCCGATACATATATACGTATGTGTGTTTTAAGCGATCGATCACGATCTGTCCATAATAACTGTCGATTCTCCTTTTTTGTCGTTCCTTTGTCGTCGTGCCATATGACATTCCTTTGAATTATTTCTTCCATGCTCTGTATTCTGTTACCTAAATTGAATTGCCATACCTTTGATTTATTGCTGTCCCCTTCCTGTGCTGAATCTTTACTGGATTAGTGTTGTGTTGGGTGACACTCTTTTGGTTTGTTGCTGTCTCTCTATTGTGTTGTTGTTGCCATGCTTAATTGTCATTATGTTGCTTTGTCTGTTTGTTTTCGGTTGTTTATTTATTTTATTTTTTTCGTGTGTTGTCTTGGTTTGCCAACTATTGCTGTTCAATCTTTTTGGCTACCAATGATTTCCTTGCGTGTTGTCCTTTTGTTAGTCGTCAGACAATGCATAAACATAGTTTTCAAATTTCATTCTCAAGTGTATAGGGAGAAATACTGAAGAAATAAATGTATCTACAATATGAAAAAATCCCCTCCCTCTACAATAACTAAACACGCTCACACCGTACTAAAGCCAGTACTTCTTACGTGTACCAATGATGACAGTATTTCCTCTGGTGAATAAAGTTTTGATGATATCCGTTGTACCTTTTAATGATTGTTGATATTCTCATTTAAGGTACATTGACTGGCCATTTTATATCCAAAAATATATCGTTAAATAACGTTTATGATTTCTTTCACAGTATTCGTAAAATAACAACTAAGCAATGTACCAAGGTTGTGCCTTTATTGTAACATTCCACACGGTTTCTTTGCCATTGTTTAGATATATACAGATGAAAGTTTCTTTGATTGTGATGTTTTTGTGGCGAGTGGAAATGTGGGCCTGTAAACCGTAAACCTCACCAATTGAATGTCGAATGTCCGTACTAAGTCGGTACACCAAATTTGGTACAATCAAATATTTTGTAATGATTTTTGTTTATATGTCTTTTCTTGATTATTCTGCATGTAGGTGATGATATTAAATTTTCTTATAGAGCTGAGTCATTTATCAGCTTTTGATGTTTGGTAAATACTTTGCAAAAGAATTTTAAACAATTTCAAAGTAAAACAAATTAGAAAATATTGTGTCAGTGTGAAATTAAGAACAACGTATTATGGTGAAAATTTAGAGACACGTGTTACCATAAATCCAAAGCATTATTATTTGAAGAGCAAACATATCCCCAAATTGACCTAAAAGTAAAAGTGGTAGCACTTGAAGACCGTTTCGCAATCGTAACATGGCATCATTTTTCGAATGTAAAATCCAATCTTCAGAATAGAACCTATTTAAAATGTGTCATTACCATTTACCAACTGACCCACCTGGATACAAACGTCAAATTTGATGTAGCTGAGGGTTTGATGTTTGTTCAAGTTCAAGACTTATACCCAGAGAACAAATCACAAACCGTTTGTAAATTAGTCAGACCTGTTTTACATGCAAAATCAGTCTATATTATGCAAGCGGACTATGGCAGGGTGGAATATAATAAGGTTGGGCTTCTGGATTCGAATTATTTTACAATAACATATACATGGATTTAATTTCCGACGATACAAGGGAATTCACGTCATATCGTCAATCCACATTCATCATAAAATCATCACATATTTTGGTAGACAAAAAATTTATTGTCGAATGTAAGGTGAAGTTACACATTGATATCGATTAGAAGATCCTCCATCCGTCCTTGTGATGAACTATCCACATGTCCTTGTTGAGTGAAAACACTACACCCTACACCATCTGCGTTGCCTGAATCGTCGCGAGCGACATCTATTAGGTCTTCTTCGACGATTATTTTCTGTTCCAAATACACTTTGGTGGCGCATTGCTGAAAGCGCAAAGAAAATTTTACAGTCATCGCATTCAAATCCTGTATCAATACGACAGTAATTAAAACACTGTATGACCTGCCTCAATGTTTATTTATATAAAGAGGTATTTGTCTATAATGGCCACTCTCTAAGTTTTCCTGCAAACTAAATCTCTGTATGAAAACCATCTCTGTATAATGATCACCTATGTATAAAGGTCACGCTGTATAAATGAAACCTCTGAATATAGGTCACCTATTTCCTAATGCCACATCTGTATAAAGGTCACTCTATATAGAAGTCATTCTGTATAACAGTCACGCTGTATAATTGTCATTTCTGTATAAAGGTCATTCTGTATACATGCCACTCTGTTTAACGGTCACACTGTATATAGGTCATTCTGTATACATGCCGCTCTGTTTAACGGTCACACTGTATATAGGTCATTTCTATATTCAGGTCATAATCACTAGTCCTCTTGAGTGGGTTTCACATACAGGTTTTTTGGGGTTTGTATTTTTGGACTTTAATATGCTGATCTTGTCTCAATCATACAGTGACATGTAACCTACCTCTTATACATAGTGATACCATTAATGGATCGAACATGGAACGTCGGTAACGCAAATCAAACTACTTAAGCAGTTTGGACGCTTTATAAAAATATATATGTAATACATTATCTTAGATTGCAAAGTCTATTGCATTGACGGATAAAAACCGTAATAAATAAACCATAATTTATAATCTTTTGTGCTTTATTACATCCTTCATCAACACTGCAAATAAGGGTTGTGTGCTTCAAACCCGTGTACAGTACAGTACATACTTACAGTCATATATAACAGGCGTAGGTGTCGTCGACATGGAGAGAGTGCGCATTCTGCGTCGCGTCCTCGGGGTGCGTAGTCGATATACACTGTTTAGCCTACGAGAACGGAATCGCAAACGTCTTCTTGTGGACAAACTTCTACGTCGGTTTCGCACAGATGTGGTTCTTTTCGGTCTTTCAATGTGTGCTTGGTCGATTTGTATTTCTTTTTTATATATATTCTGCCATGAACTGTTTTCCAACTCTTCTATATTGGGTTGAATTTCTACGACAATTAAAAGCATAACATGAAGCAAATGTGGTAGAGTCTTTAGGAAAGGACATCAGAGACAACATATCAATGTCTAGAACAGTACAGGCAAAAAGGAATAGAAGTGAAAAGACTTAAGACGGTCAAGAGTTTGATTGTTTTGTTGACATCTGATGTCCGACAAATTCTCACTTTATAGGTTTTTTTATCATAAAATGGAGAATTGAAATTCTCTAAATGTAACTTTCTATTACGAACCCTGGAAGAATCAATTGCTATATATCACTGTGGAAAATATATTTTTCACGTACTGCTGACCTCATCATACATGTCAGACAAACGATGTTTTACGCACACATTGGTGCCATTCTCCTTTGCAGTCACAATCTAAGCATTAACGCAGAAATTGGGTCAAAAGATGTTTTTCTGGCACAAGATCGCTTGATAATTGCATTTATAACAACTATTTTTATATAATTTCGGCACTGCAAGGTGAGTAGAGATCTATATGGTCGTGTGGTCGATAATGTGTAACGGAAACTCGACGATCTTGTCTTAAGTTAAATAAAGGCGGCTTTATGTTGTGGGCAAAGATATAAAAGTAAATTAGCTGTGATTAGAATAGAAAACGGAAGACATCTGACCAAGATGTTTGACATAATCACTAAGGACATGCACATAAAACCTGATAATAGTCAAATAAATACAGAAAACAACATTACAAAAATATGTGAAAAAAATGTGATTGTACTGTAGTTACAATACCGAATTAGGGCGGCCAGATAAAATAACAGCGTCACTAAATTGGTATGGTTAACCGGTTTCCCAGCGTCAAACTACTTCACACTCGCAAGCAGTAGTAGCACAATCAAAGGGGGACACGCATTAAAATATTATAAATAATCATCCATATAGAGAACAAAAATCAACAGGTCTCTCAAGACGAGAGATCATAAGAATGCCCACACGAAACGTTTAATGGAAGTATCAAAAATATGTAAAACGACATCAACATAAGAAAACCGAGCTCAGATCCTTGGTCTGTAAGAGTTCTGATCAACAGTCAAAGGGGACGAGACTCAGGACATTGTGATGCTCTGAAAATGTTTGAACAAGGTCGGGCATAGAGTCACCACCACCCTGTTAATCAGCGTTCAACGCTAAAGTAAAAGTTTGTACAAAGAATATAAGACCTATGGTCTTTGCGATGATCCCGGGGTCATAGTGTCGACGTCGAATGTGTTTAAAAGAATCCATCGATATGAAATTATCGGAAGCTTTGACTATTTTTTGTTTGTGCATTAGATAATTATAGAAATTGGAATCGGAAAATCCGCTGGATACGTAATATTGAAAAGTCACTTTTCCGAATTTTGATTGATTGATTGATTGATTTTTGTTTAACGTCACACCACGAATATTTCAAGTATATGGTGACGGCATCTGCCTGATGTAGGGCATACAAATTTTGACTTTTGCGACGGATCCACCCGAAGCAGTGTGGGATCTTTAACGTGCCATACATATTACGACACAGGGCCTCGGTTTTTACTATCTCATCCCAATGACAGGACATCGGCATGACCAGAGCAGGAATCGAACCCCGGCCTCCCAATCAGGAGTCCAGTGCGATACTATTAGGCCACGCCGGCTTAACGAATTCTGATAAAATGTATGAATTAAATCGGTAAAGTTTACCAAATGTGTTTCGTTTTGAAAGTGACTTTATTTTTTTTTATGTTAAAGACTAGTAATTGACTATTAAATAAATACCATATAAGGGGAGTCTAGGGACATAATCATTTAATTAGGGGAAATTTACAAGAGCAAGTCCAAAGTTTTCATGTTCATTTTATATGTTTGTATGGATATTGTTGTTAATAATTTTGTTACTTAAGTCCAGTAAAGGTGTTTCCTTATCAGAAGTATTGGCCTTGTTTAATTATAGTTCAGGTGGATAAATGTCAGTAATATATATTTCATACTCATTGTTATCGATTACTAAAATATCATCAAGATAATAACATCAAGGTGTCATTAAACTTATCAAAAACGTAGAATGTATGAAGTTACTTTTATAACAATATAAAAAAAATCTGCTATAATCTGCCCAGTTAGTGCCCATAGGAAACCCCATAACCTGTTGATATGCATTCCAATTATATTACACATAATTATTATCCATCAAATATGTGTGATAGTATTTTTCATTACGTCAGTACAAGTCCAATATTTATAATTATCGTATTGTTTGTTTGAGAAAAATCCAGATGTAACTGAAGTACAGAGGTATGATTTAGATTCTCTGTTGAAACAAAAGTGTATGAGAGACAACATCCTGGTTAGATTACTTTAAGAGGGAGAGAGGTATATAGTGTCGACAAATGAAATGTGGAAACTTGATTAGCTTCAAAATTTCTCAAACAGATTTGTTTTCGATGACTGCGCTTTACAATACGCAGTAACGTTAAGGCACTCCGCGACGTCATTGATATTATAGTCTACTGAAAAACGTATAATAAACTGAGTAAAGATTTTTTTCTGCAAAAAAACGGTCAAAATCCAAATCGTATAACAAATGTAGTTTTTTACACATTAAAATTTTATCCCTAGCTGTTGCAATCACGTGATTGCTATATAAAGTATATGCAGTATTAACAACAAACATTCAAAAAGTGCAAGGGTGTATTGCCAAATTTGGTAATCAAATTTCGTCGTAAACAATAAATGGAAATGCATGGTGTAATTTTACAACAAACGGTCTAATTAAATTGAAATTCTGTTGATATTTCAAAGTCTAAAAGTTAGGCCCAGCAGGAAGCATTTCAAATAGATGTAGAACAGTCTTTATGTGAAATTACACGACAAACGGAGTTCAGGAAACGGTTGCACTACAGCATTGTTCTTGGCATGTTGATTGACATGCTATAGTAAAACTGTCAAATAGATGACATCGAGGACTTTCGCGGTTATATGTGCGAAATTACTCGAAATATAGTCTTTGCGAATAAAGGTATTGTACAATATACATGGAGTAAAATGCGTATAGATACTTACCTGCTATTCTGTCGTTGTTGCTGTTCTTTTCATATTTATGCCCAGCGACAACGAAGCACAAAACAAGTACACAACACCACGTAATGGTATTCATCCTGGTGTACATGGAAAAAAGAGTATATACCAAAATCAAAATGTAGCAACAGTGTATTAACAGCAGTGTACTACATAAACATCCAACTCATCTCAATGTATGTCAAGTGGAAATAGAATTAATTATATCGCGTCCGTTTTCTCATGAAATCATTAAATCTTGCGACAGGAAATAAATGCTTGACAAGAAGCATTGGACATCTAAAGGGCGCTCTTAGTTTATTATTCTTTGTTTGTATTGACGTATTTTACCTGAATAAGTGTTTGCCGTTCTTTTACTGGACTGATCTCCATTCCCTGTGTTGTTGTTCACTTGCTAGATGTCGTTCCTACAATGGGTGTCATTCCTTCATTGTTCTTCCCTCTTTGAGTTGGGCCTCTGCTGGATTTTCGCTCCTTCACTGACTGTCGATCACTTACTTTTAGTTCTGCCCCATTCTATGCGTTGTTGTACCTTTGCTGGTTTGCCATTCCTTTGTTCAGTGTCGTTCTTTTGCTATACATAAATGCCTTCCAATTGTTGGAATAACTTATTATTTTTGCTAGATGGTTATTTCTTTGCGCTGATTGTCGTTCTTATGTTTTATTGTTGCCCCCTCTCAATATTGTTACTTTGATAGATTGACGTTCCTTTTCCAGGTTCCCCTTTTCTATTTTAGTTCTGTCCATTCCCTGTATAGTTCTACCTTTGCTAGACTGTCGTTCTTCGCTTTAATGGCGTCCCTGAGTTGTTTTTGTTATACATTGGCTGTATCTTTTCTAAGTGTAATTCATTTTCTTCATTACTGTCCCTTCTCTGTGCTATTCCATTTCTAGTCTGTCATTCCCTTGCCGGGTTTCATTTCTTTGCATTATTGCCGTACCCTCCCTATATGTTGTGCCTTTGCTTGACTGTCATTCTTTTGTTATGTGCCGGCCCTTTGATTTATTGCTATCCCCTCCCCGTGTTTAACATCTCTGCTCGATTGTTCTACTTTGCTGAGAGCAGTCCCTTTTCTTAATGATGTCTCTTCCAAGTGTTATTGTATCTGGACTGTCTTTTTTAAGGTTACGTTCCTATGCTTCATTACTGTCCACTCTCTGTGTCTGGCCTTTGCCAGACTGTTGTTTCTTTTCATTATTGCTGTCCCTTCACTGTCTTTTAGTAACTTTTCGGAATTATTGTTATTTTGATGGTTGCCGGTCCTTTGCTTTATTGCTGTCTCATATTTGTGTTGTTGTACCTCTGATTGACATTCCATTACTGGTTGTCATTCATTTACTTTCTTCATGTCCTCTCTCTCTCTCTGTTTTTTTTTTTCCTTTGTTGGATAGTTATTCATTTGTCGGATTCTGTTATTTTGTTGTCCCTTCCCTGTGATATTGTACATTTGCTTGATTATCGTCCCTTTGCTGTATTGTTGTTTCTTTTCTTTATGTGATTGTCGTGAATTTCCTGTTTTCTTTCCTTTGTTTGTTGCCGTCCCATCACTCTGTTGCCATTAATTTCTGTTTCCATTATGATGTTGTCATTTCTGCAAGGTTTTCAGTGGTTATTGTCCATTTCTTTGGTTGACGTGATTGTTTTCCATTTCTGTGGTTGCCGTGGTCATTGTCCATTATTTTGTTGCCGTGGTTGCTGTCCATTTCCTTGATTGCCATGTTTGTTGTTTAATGTTGAAGTCTTATCTGCGCTTCAGCTTAGTTTTGTACCTTTAAGGTTTCCGTTAACACCATTTGCCATTTTTCATCCATGGGGAAAGAGGATGCAAGGCATTTGTTCAAATACCAAACATTTCATTTTTTGTCGTTGTCCTGACAATAATTCTCATATTTTATACAAAGTTCTGCTCACAATGCATATTTCTTTCATTGGTAAGTAATAGCATTTGGACGGGCGATTCGAGCCAAAAATAAAATAACGAAAACAGGAAAAAGAAAGACATTTAAAATGTAACAATGCACCATTTCAAAAGTTATAAACAACTTTTAGTCTGAAGACCCTGGAACAGGTCAAAATCATGGTTTTCAATGCCCGACTACCTGATAGAGATACTGTACGTGTACATATATTAGCGCAATCAAATTTTAGCGCAAAATGCTCGAAAGAGGGGTCGGCAATATTTTAGCGTAGTCATGAATTAGCGCATTTGTCATGTTCGATTTGCGCAATTTATCCATTAAATCAGCGCATTCAAAACTGTTTTAGGTAAAAATAGTGCGTTTAAGTATCTTACTTACGAGGAATTGAAATATATGCCAGACGTGCGACTGTCGAATCGGCTGGTATGACACGTTTGCCATTGGACATAATTAACGAGTACATGTACCTGGAGTTGTTAAACCGTTGATTGGCTTGGATGACAAGCGTCGGATCAATTACCTTACTCACAGTATATGCAGTGAATCAAATACAATCTCATTTCATTCATGTTTATCCAATAACCTACCATATCATTGAAAGCACAACATCTAATTATAATGATATGTAATATTTTTTTAAAGAAAGACATATAGAAAACAAAATGCCATTCTTACGTTTTACGGACGAAGCCATTGTTTTCATAAGTTGATATGAGATAAATCACTTGTATCGCTGACCGCTCTTTGCCTATAATTACGTAATAGACGGTATTGTAGAAACGATATGCATAGCGGGAGGTTAATTCCTAAACTTCAAACCACGTTTTTATAACTCTTGCTTTGGTTTTGTGATAATCATATCGACAGTGTCCGGTAATGCAAACATCTTTAATCGATCGTTACTTGTGTCCTCTTTATGCTTTATCAAAATAAATGATGAATTTGTTCCTGATAGTTATTTGATAGACATATCTAAATAATTCAGTTGAAACTGAAGTGCCCATTTAATCCTATCATCTCATGTACTTTATATTAGCGTAGTCATGAATTAGCGCACTTTGGACAGCGCTAATTGCGCTAAAATATGAATCCCGCTAAAATAAATACACGAACAGTATAAGGAAGCCTGGAGAAAGCCAGATCATGTACCGTGCCGTTTTGAATATTTGTGGTGTCCATTTGAGGTATCCATATAGGCAAACATCATCCAATTATCGTTAGGCCATTGGAAATGCGCTGATCTCTACATGAATGCGTCATTATTCTTATTATTATCATTATTGAAATGGCACCGATACCCAGACACCGGCGAAACCCCCCAAACACCTAGTATTGCTGGACAGCCTGTGTGACCAAGGTAGAAGTGTGTAGTAAGCGAACGAAAATTACTGTTTCAATTATTTAATGCTGAATCAAAGACATTGTATAAATATTATCGTTATATATCAAACACACAGATTAACTATCTCAAGAGGTTTATTTTTCCGATGTATAAAGGATCTTGATAGATATTATTTATAAGATAATCAAATTTTCGATACATATATAAGTATGTGTTCTTTAAACGATCGATCTCGCACTTGCCTCTAGATTGATCAGCGAAATACGAGAAGAAACAACACAAACTAATGAAAGCATTGTATGTGGTGACAATCATTATTTCCGGTATGTCATCAGCACAATCTTCTGCGCCTGCGCCATCTAGTACAAGGACGTCGACGTCGTTGTCCGTGTATGTTGAACACTCCACCTGATCTTGAAGCCATCGAACGGAACACTGTAATTAAACAGAGTGAAATGAAGGGGAGGCTACTCAAATATAGCCGTTGCACCACCACCTTGTATCGTATATCTAGAATTCTAGACATAATATAGGGTGGGAAATAAAAATTCGAGATTGAAAAAAGAAGACGTAAAATTTTAATTGACATGTACATTTTAAAATTATGTTATTTAAACGCGATAACAGAGTGTGTGTAATGGTAGCCACAAGATGTGACCCTATTTTGATGATGTTTGATATTTGCCTCATTTGATATCGAAATGCGGAGATGATGCGGTGATGTATATGTACAGAACGGGGGCAAATTATGTCTTCATAAAGAGAATAGTAGTCATACAGAGCACTATAAATATATATAACAAAGTGCTTATACATGATTCATGCTGTGATGCACATTTACCGCGAGGCGAAATATCTAGGTCTGTGCCACCCTATGCGTAAAGAATATAAATCGATTCTTATTGAATTAATGATTAGACAATGATACGAACTGTAAGTAAAACAAAATAGAAGGAGTGAACATGAAATTTACACTTATAGGTACCCAATGCGTCATAACAAGGTAGGTCACTTATCAATATTGGCGGCCGTCCAAAGATCAAAAGAAGGTCAATATAAATATTACTGTTGCGTTTAGAGTATCTCATATTTCTATAATGGAATTCAATGAATTTCTTCTGACAAAACTGCAGACAGAATTCCCCATTCACGTACGCAGTATTGGAGCGGGATTTTCCCGTATCGGTCTCTCAAGGTTATGTTAAAAATAACGTACACTGTCTTTTTGTGTTGTTGTTGTTGTTAGCGGCAAGCCGTGGTCTTATTTTGATAGTGAGGTCACAATAAATATTTTGCAATAGGCCAGCATTGATGAGAGTTACCTCCCGTTTAATGATTTTTTCAAGACGGTTTCTTTCAAATTTGTCTACATCATTTATTTTGAAATATTTGAAGTATTTCAAATGTGAAATCACTCGTACTTGTTTCAAATGAGCTGTTTGAATACAGTAAAAATATGAAGGAATAAAAGTGGTTTGACACACAAGATAGCCGACAACGGGAGATAACTCTTACGGATTCTGGACATATTGAAAACTTTTCCTTACTTTGTAATTTTGATAAACAAGTCGGTCGGAACGATTGATTCTGGCATCAAATGGAAGAAATACCAGAAATACATAAACATTTAGCAAACTTCAAAATTAATTGATCTTCTATGCCTCAATAGACCAATTCACGTTAACTTGCGGACCGAATGTTCTGGTTGGCGGAAGTATGTACGGAGACCTATGAATCCCAGCTCACTATACGCTTTAAATACGCAATGTTGGTAAAAGGTGTTATTAATGCGTCTTTGCAAATACTTTCGCCTACCAATGCATTAATACAGTGAAAGGGGTCTTTACACGGTCTTTAATTTTCTATAGCTTGTGTTCAAGGACTAGGCGTAATTTTACCCTACTTTGAAAACAAAGTCTTTGTTGTTTTTTTCTTAAAAAATGTTGAATTTAGGTATTTCAGGGGGTTTTCAAGCTTTATTTCTCATATTTTATAAATTTAAGGGCAAAAGTTTGAATTTGGATGAAAAATCACAGTTTTTGGAATCAACATTTTGTCTGAGGCATAGTTTCTATATACCCTGTTACATTAACTTAATAGTTGGTAGAAATGGTCATTATGGGAAGACGGTGTGCCATGATCTTGAGCCAAGGTTATACTTCCAAGGTCAAGGTCACAATGTATTGGGTAGAAATTGTCTGGGCCATAACTTTTTACAGCTTTTATCGATCTGAATAATATCTCACAGAATTGTTGCCTATGTCTCAATATTGTGACATGACCTAGACGAATGTCATACCTCCAAGGTCAAGGTCACAGTGCATTTGATTGATTAAGTCTTTTTAGATATGTACATTTAGATCTATGCGTTTGAAATAATATATTATCGACGTATTATGCCATGTTGGTGTTGTTCTTGTTAATGGGAATATCATGGATTTCTGGAAAGAAAAAATCACTAAAAAATAAAACAAGTGAGGTCATAGGGGCCAAGATATGTATTGATAGATATTCTGAGTTAACGTATACAATTTTACTGCAGAAGAATAAATGACAGCTCTTATGTTATATAACAACATACATAAATCTCAGAAAAAAAGTAAGCGTATTGGCATTGGGATTTTGGCAATGATTTTTTAATCTACATAGGAAACAACAGGAACAAGAAAGTGGCATCCCCTCATACGGTAGCAAAATTCATGGTACTACAGTGACCCTGACCTTTGATCTGTTGACTCCCAAATAAATGGGAACGTCCCTTAAGCCATATGTGAAGTATGAACCCAATAGGACAAAAACTGTGACTTCTAGAGTTTCTACGTGATTTTTCTATGATGCCCTCAACTGACCTTAACTTTTGACCTTTTAATCCCAAAATCAATAGGGATCTTTCTTTCATTATATTTACGTATCATTCCAATGACGCCAAAACTGTGACGTCCAGGGTGTCTACGAGGTTTTGTTTCAGACACATGCACCCATGCACGCACCCACATACGACGGTATCATTACAATAATCCCCCTTGCAACGCTGTTGCGAGGGGATAAAAAACCTATAGTCTATAGCCTTGTATAGGTCAAAGAATGATTATTAACGAGACGTGTGATTGGATATTCTGCAGTAAGGAGAGAGGGACTACTATTTCATTGTATCAGGGGCTCTGATTGGATGTGATTATTTGTGATCAGTCTATAAATTAAGACTGATTGTGCAGTAAAATCATAAATTTTAACATTTCGCTAATATAAAGATTTTACGACCTAAGAAAACGGGGTTCTTTACATCTGACATTTGGCATTGGGGGAGGGGGTGACCCCTTTCCAGCAAGATTTTCTTGAAATAAAGGTCGATGATCTATAGTAAACTGTTAAAATTCTGATAGAGGAGGGTCTGACATTTTGATATATGGGTTATACAAAGCTAAGATGCAGAAAGTTGTGTAACTCTTGCTTGATGTTTGGTAAATCATTATGGGATCCTATGGGAGAAAGGAATTATGCGTTGATCTTCATCTGCTACGCCGGAACTATTAATGTGAAAAATATTAGGCAACCCAATTTCGGAAAATACGGAAACTTTTACACCCGATATTTTTTTTAAAGTTTGGTTTAAAGGTTGGCCCCACAAGTGTTCATTCAAAATATTTTGAAGTATGATTGGATTCTTTATTTGTCACAAATATGCGAAATTTTGTCAATGAGCATTCATGGGGCCAATTCTAATTTTCCTTGTGAAAGTAAAAATCTCGTTGATTTATTACATTTTCTGCTATCATGCGCTATTCCATCGTCCTGTAGCACATGGATATCAATGGGGGGTGGGGGGGGGGGTTACTATTCGTTGTTAGTATATGAAAATATAAGTCTTATTTAAGTAAATTAAGAACATAAAATCTTAAAATTTTTATTTTGAAAAATCCCTTAAATTCGAGGCCGTCGCCCTATTGTTACTGACCCTAGCCCTTTGTCAGTGTTTTATATGAAGTCTGAATCATTCACACGTTTGATTCTGCTCACGAGATGAAATTACGCATGCTATAAATGAATCAGACTACATATTAATAAGCTGGCGTCATGTTTTGGTTGCATCATGTTGTGATTGTTTATCTGGCGTCACGTTTTGTTTGTAATAAATATTGCATCGTGATCTATTTTGCTCTGTGTGTAGGCATCTGTGTAGGTGTGTGTTGCAGTGTGTGGTGTTTTGGTTGTGTTACTATTACGTTGCGTTTGAGTTTGTTGATCAAATTTTGTGTTGTGGTTGTGTTGTGTTGTGGTTGTGTTAATATTACGTTTTGTTTGGGTTTGTTAATCAAATGCTGTGTTGTGGTTGTGTTACTAATATTAACAATGCTAGTCTAATTCTTTCGATGAACCATGCTAAACAGACTCGGTTCATCAGCCCATGAACTTGGATCATGGAAGTAGTATCCGGCGAATGGCAAATCACATGCGTAGTAAAATAAAATTTATCTTTTCTCGCATAATTGAATTAATTAAATATAAGAATTGTAATAACGAAATCAATGCATCTGTTAATTTTGATCAATTAAAGAAATTCCCTAGACAGATAGAGTATTTTTAGCATTCTAGACAATCACTATATTGCGTGGCGGAAGTACTTTTCCACTTCAGGAAAAATTCGGTCCTTGCCAGTTTGATAACGGGGAATTTGCATTGTAAATATAAGGAATGACTGTCTTATTTTTTTCTAGGTTCATGGGGAATGAACTTGGGTGAAAAAACAAACAAATCATTCGAGAACCGCTTCGCGGTGGTTTGTTGATTAAATCTTGTGTTTTGTGTTGTATATATCTATCTGTTATCTTTATTATCTTACTAGTTCTTTTAATAGGGGATGTATATATTAAAAATATTAACAATATTAACAATATTCTTGGTACAATTTGAAAATAATATAACTTCTATCTGTTAACGCTTTCAGCACTACAGGGCTCATTAGTCAGTTAAAGGGGGATGGGGTTGTTAATATCTATCCGTTATCTTACCAGTCCGTTTAATGGGGAGGGCGTTGTATTTATCTATGCGTTTTCTTACCCGTCTGTTTAGGAGCGGTTGTATATATCTACCAGCTACCTTACCCATCCGTTTAGGAGTTGTTGTATATATCTACCAGTTACCTTACCAGTCCGTTTAGGAGGGGTTGTATATATCTATCCGTTGTTTTACCAGTCCGTTTAGGAGGGGCTGTATATATATCCGTTATCTTACCAGTCCGTTTAATGGGGAGGGGGTTGTATATATATATATATATATATATATATATATATATATATATATATATATATATATATATATATATATATATATATATATATATATATATCCGTTATCTTACCCGTCCGTTTAATGGGGAGGGGGTTGTATATATATATATATATATATATATATATATATATATATATATATATATATATATATATATATATATATATATATATATATATATATATATATATATATATATATATCTCCGTTATCTTACCAGTCCGTTTAAAGGGGAGGGGGTTGTATATATATATATATATATATATATATATATATATATATATATATATATATATATATATATATATATATATATATATATATATATATATATATATATATATATATTTATATATATAAAGCATAAAGACACTACAGTTAACAAGGCACCCTATATTTCACTTATATTAGTTCCCCGTCTGGGACTCGAACCCACGACCTATGGTACCGAATCACCTAGCTGTCATGAATCCGAGGTCCATAGTACTCCCAGGTGTTTCACTGATTCTATGTGTGCTTTATATATATATATATATATATATATATATATATATATATATATATATATATATATATATATATATATATATATATATATATATATATATATATCCGTTATCTTACCAGTCCGTTTAATGGGGGGGGGGGTTGTATATATATATATATATATATATATATATATATATATATATATATATATATATCCGTTATCTTACCAGTCCGTTTAATGGGGAGGGGGTTGTATATAAATATATATATCCGTTATCTTACCAGTCCGTTTAATGGGGAGGGGGTTGTATATATATATATATATATATATATATATATATATATATATATATATATATATATATATATATATCCGTTATCTTACCAGTCCGTTTAATGGGGAGGAGGTTGTATATAAATATATATATCCGTTATCTTACCAGTCCGTTTTAGAGGGGTTGCTGTGTGAACGTGATGCCTCCTTCTACTAATGATCAGTCCTATGCACATGCGCCCGCTACAGGAAGTAGACCTTCGGAAACGTAATCCAAGAGGTGATTTGGAATTCTCTGGACTGTACGTCCTGTCTGCATTTCAAAGAAAAGAAGAGGAAAAACGAAAAAACATAAATTAAAATATCTAGACAAGGAATAGGTATATAATCTAATACCTTATTGAAAACCGAGTGAATGTGATCGTGTGTTCCCATACATCTTTGTAAACATCTGACAAGCGAAATATAAAGCAGATAAGTCAATATAGATATCTGATAAATCAATAAAAATACCTAACAAGTCAATACGAAATAAGTCAACATAAAGATATGGCATATCAAAATCTGAAAGGTATGCTGCAGAAATATACTGCCGTACAGATCAGATGAGAATTGTGTCATGTCCATTCTGAGCCAAGTATACTACAAGAAGTATATGCGAGATTTATCAGAGTAATGGACATCTTGTCGTGTCGTCCATTCAATACATTTCACAAGTTTCAGTCTCTTTAAATGACGTTATTTCTTCTATGTCCTGAGGGTTGTAAAAACTTTTAAAAATTTTGTTCGTGTTTTCATATGCTTTTAAATACGAATTCATAAAACATGCGCGGATCCAGAGAGGTGGACGGTTTGACTGGGTCTGAGATTCGGCGAAAATGACTTTCCTTGTTATTTTTCGATGTGATATAAGTAATTTTACGCACAAGACATGGATGGACCCCCTCTCGGAATATTTATTGGGATGGACCCCTTCTCGACAAAATTTCTGGAACCGCGCCTGTAACTTCTATCACATTTTCAGGTTTACAATTGATAACTTGTATCGAGATAATATTTCGATTACACTACTTAATAAAGTTATTATCTAAAACAAAAAAAAAACAAAAAAACAAAAAAAAAAAAAACAAAAAACAAAAAAACCAAACAAGACAAAACAAAACAAAACTCAAACAAAACAAAATAAACCAAACAAACACACAAAAAGAGAAATACAAGAAACCAAAACATATAAAAAAAACCAACAACAATAATGAATAACTAATATTAAAAATGATGATGACAATAATAATATTAATGATAATACTAATAAACCAACTTACCACTGCTTTGTAATTGTGTCCGTTCGTCATTTCTGCATTCGATATCAGTGAAGATAATAATAAAAGTAGCGAGAGTCAGAACAGCGGCCGTTGTCGATACCCTAGCCATTCTGATTGCTGTATTTAACAGTGTCTGACCTGTTTACAATTCACCCTCAATGTTTGGTACACACACTTCGACCGTAAATCTGAGTAACACCCGAGATAAGATATAGTGGTGTACAACAATGTCAGTGTCTTGTAAGCATTTGTCGCCACTGAGAAGATTGTTTTATAGCCTGTATAGTGTCTATTGCTTTTGTTTATCTTCTCGAATGACTCCAGCAAATATGAACAAGATTTCCGTAATCTGTGACATTTTTACGCATGCAACAAAGAATTTAAATTTCTTAATTAACTGAAACGCAGCCAAATCGTGTGAAATGCCTTTATATGCTTTTCCGAACAGGTCTGTGAGTGTAAGTTATGCCATACAGGTCTGTAGGTATATGTTTTGCCAGACAGGTCTGTTGGAATAGACAAGTTATGTGTGTGTATGTTTTGTCAGACAGGTCTGTGGGAATAGACAATTTCTTTGGGTATATGTTTTCCAGACAGGTCTTTGGGTATGTGTTTTGCCAGAAAGGTAAGTTAGTATATGTTTTGCCACACAGGTCAGTAGGTATATAGTATGTCAGACAGGTCTGTGGGTATATGCTTTTCCAGACAGGTCTGTAGGTATATGTTTTGCCAGACAGGTCTGTGGGTATATGTTTTGCCAGACAGGCCTGTTAGTATATGTTTTGCCAGATAGGTCTGTGGGTATATGTTTTGCCAGACAGGTCTGTAGGTATATGTTTTGCCACACGGGTCTGTGGGATATTATTTGCCAGACAGGTCTGTGGGCATGTATTTTGCCAGACAGGTCTGTGGGTATATGTTTGCCAGACAGGTCTGTGGGCATGTATTTTGCCAGACAGGTCTGTGGGTATATGTTTTGCCTGACAGGTCTGTGGGCATGTATTTTGCCAGACAGGTCTGTGGGTATATGTTTTGCCTGACAGGTCTGTGGGCATGTATTTTGCCAGACAGGTCTGTGGGTATATGTTTTGCCTGACAGGTCTGTGGGCATGTATTTTGCCAGACAGGTCTGTGGTTATATGTTTGCCAGACAGGTCTGTGGGTATATGTTTGCCAGACAGGTCTGTGGGATATGAATGATTTGCCAGTACATGTATATGTTTTGCCAGACATGTCTGCGAGTATGTGTTACACCAATATTTAAAACAATTAATATGTTTAAACATTATCATAACAATCTAGACTGTTATAATAATGTTTAAACATATTAAATGTTTTAAATACTAGTGTAACATATGTTTTGCCAGACAAGTCCGTGAGTCTTTTAGTCCTTTAAAGTATGTTTTGCCAGATAGGTGGTGTGTGTTGTAATGGCATCTTCTCAAACATTTTGCGTGACGAATA
Source organism: Pteria penguin (assembly GCA_035048485.1). Classification (NCBI taxonomy): domain Eukaryota; kingdom Metazoa; phylum Mollusca; class Bivalvia; order Pterioida; family Pteriidae; genus Pteria; species Pteria penguin. The sequence continues at coordinate 6,089,704 of CM068582.1, forward strand.
AATGCCCTCGCAAAAAAAAAAAAAGAAAAAAAACCCAAGTACATGCATTTTCTTTTTATTGTAAGCCTAATTTGACTGCGAAATACAATATAGAGCTATCTAAACATGACTAATAAACTTCCCTCCGTCTTCCCTGTCATCAGACTTCCATGCTCTTGCTTTTTGTAGTGTAAAAATCAAATCTATTGTACTATTTTCAGAAAGTACAAAAATGTGAAGAGGGTTACTATTTACCTGCGAAGGATATCCCCTGTAAACAACAAAAATGATACAGCATTCGACAGAGAAAACAGAGGACATACAATAAATGATCTTTAGAATTTACTTTACGGCAAAACGACAAAGATGGTGCGATGTATCATGTATATCTCGTTCATTGAAAATATTATTTTCAATTTTCCATGACAATATGCGAGATAGATTTGCAGTATGTTTTCTTATGGAAAAGGTCAAGGTGTTCAGATTAGAGCGCGTCTATCGGGTTCAGGAATTACCAAGCTGGATAATATTCAAATCAGCATTGCGTGACGTGTGCGTAGATTCAAACCTAACTAAACGCGTTTTAAAAAATATTTCTAAATTTTATTTATATAATTTTGCAATATCAATGTGCTTTACTCTATATTTCGCTCATTAACTGAATTAAACAATTTTGTTTTGGAATACTGCATTATAATTAATCATATTTTAATTGTTTGTTTTTCAACAAGGAATAAGATGTTCAAGAGTCGTGTGAGCATGTAACCACTTATCACTGTAGTATAAAATCGTACAGTTCCAAGTGGCGCTTAATTCCTTAAGTAGTTGACATGTGATGGACTGTCTATGTGTCGAGTAGATAGACTTAACACACGTCCTTGAGTCAGCGCACGTGTTCAGCATTACCGGACTCGAAGTGTATAATGTACTCGATTCCGTAAAAACTAATACATGTATATAAATCCCCGTGTCACAGTAACTCGTAAAATATTCCTCAGCTTGAGTGGGTCCTGCAGACAGATGGCTTCAATATTTACATTTAATAAAATATAAAATATCAATAAAAAGACGACTCAGTTTTCGTCGTATTCTTCCCATTTATCAGGCAAAAGTAAGGAAATTCCCTTTCACGATGACATTGTAATTATTCGCTTTCTAATTCCTCATGTATCAGGGGCGTAGCTAGGCTCTGAATGATGTGGAAAAACAAAAGGCGAGGGGTCTGGGGACCGCTTAGGTCCTTAGTGGGTCCAGGGCTAAGTCCGGGTAGAAGGCCCAAGGGGCAAAGTCAACCCCACCCTCACAGACAAAACTGGATTTTAGCAAATTCAAGAATCATTTGAATGCATTTCTGAGGATGTAATTAAGAAGAATTTTCACGAAAATATTCGTCGCCTGTTGAATACTTGACCCTAAGTATGTGACCTTAACTTGGACTCACAGGGTATTGAATCTCATCATGACTGACCATCCCTGCAAGTTTGATGGAGGAATGTTGTGAATAAAGTAAGAAAAGGTCATTTATATAAAAGTGTGACTATCGGATGGACGGACGGACGGACGGACAGACAGACGCCTGACAAATTGATTACGTCTCGATTTTGAAAGTCAGAATATGAATTAAAAGAAAATTACGAACACAAATATGAAATTCATATTCTCTTTCGAAAATGAGATATGAATGCTCTTTGCAAATAGCTGTTTTTGTATTTGAGTTTTCTTTATATAATCTTGATATCCAAGATGATTTTAAAGCTTTTATATTCGTTACAACCTCTACAATACCAAAACCTCCTTCTTTTATTGGTCCTATAAGAGTGTTTCTTTTAATTCGGTCAGTTTAAATTGATATCTTCACTTCCATTGTTTTATCAAGAAGTTTTTCTAAGCTTTAAATGAATGTAAAAAAGAAAAATCAACAAACAAACAAAATATCACCTGATGCTTTTTTAATCAACCTATTTGGTGCAATAGAAATATATCAATTGATTGATTGATTTTTGTTTAACGTCACACCACGAATATTTCACGTATATGGTGACGGCATCTGCCTGATGCAGGGCATACAAATTTTGACCTTTGCAACGGACCCACCCGAAGCAGTGAGGGATCTTTAACGTGACATGCATACCACGACACGGGGCCTCGGTTTTTACTGTCTCATCCGAAAGACAGGACACCGGCTCACCGGCTTTCCATAGAATACCGGTCTCGACATGCTAATTGACATTTTAGCGGGGAAAAGTTCAAAACGTGACAACACCATGGCGAAAACTAAAGTATGTCGAAAGTGTGGACAAAAACTCCCTCAAGATATAAAATTTTGTTTTAATTGTGGTATTAGAGTAGACATACCAGAGAATTGCAAGGGCTGTGGCCGTGAAATCAAGGATATCTATAGATTTTGCCCGTCGTGCGGAGAGCAAGTTTTGGAAGCTGCAAGTGCAAAACTAACTACAGGTACAAGTGTACTAGTGTAACAATTTCTAAACTGAACCTTCAGTTTATATCAGGATAACTCATATGTCAGTGACATGAAATCAGGATTGGATAGGGAATGATAAAGGATCAACATTATCATATTTGCCAAAGTTAAAAACTTTGTTTGCTATTTGTTTTTTATGAATACATCTTTTTATTTTATTACTGGAATTATGTGACACAGTTATATCATAGAACAACAATTCGTATTATGTTTGCGTTAATTTTTGATAAAAAATGTTTCTTTGTATGTTGTTTGCTACAGTTAAATGTATCCACTTATTTTGTGTATCTTTTTTCTGTTGTGTGTTAGCATTACATACTTGAACCATAGACTTTTTTCTCTAGAACTTTGTACTTAAGATTTAATTAGTAGGATGAAGTTCCCTACAAGTATTATTGTTTTATGTTTCCCCTGTAAGAAGCAGGATCTCATTTTACACTTGTCACCTAGTGGGTCTGTCGGTATAACCTTGCAAGGCGTGCTTCAACTTGAGATCCATCTGACCTAGAATCTGGCTAGAGCTCTAGTCCAGTACCTTAGACCTGTAGGGTCCTGAAGTTTTTTTCAGTTTTAATTGATTTTGCAGTGGTTTCGCTTTAATTTTATGTGATATAACTGTACTTCAGACATAAGAAACATTGCAATTGTACTTCTTATACTTCGGTTAGAAATACTGGACCAAATGAGCTAGTTGTTATCGTCTTGTTTGTCCTTTTCCTACTTTAATCTGGCATGTGTGATCTAACAAGGAAACCATTTCATTTGATACCAAAGTCAACGAAATCATGACCTCACAACCTTTACTGACCTTTCTTAATTGCTTTGGTTTTTCATTCTCGGGAATTTAATTAAAACACTATGAAACTGAAACTTACTATGAGATGAGAGTAAGATGCCAAGTAGTTTTCATGATCATTGGTCAAGGTCGCTTTTGGATTCAAAATAGCATTTTGGTGATATTACTATTTTAAAACTCATTTAAGATATATTCCTTGTCTTACTGTTTTGAGATTTCGCCTACTGTACAAAATATGCATGTTCTTTTATATATGGATCAGGTTTTGAGAATATCAAACAAATATGAAAGAAAATTTTCAGCTTGGGAGAGGGAGAAGAATCCTAAATGGCCACTTTTATTTCATTCTAGGAATTGAAACTTATATAACTTGATTAAGATATAAGTTGATAAACAATAGAAGAACAACTTTATATCATTTTAAGGTAAGTTTTCCAAGGTCAATGTCATTTTTGTGAAATTCTTTTACAATGATTTATATTTAAATGCGATATGCTTTGTAATCAGGCCATACTGCCTTAAGCAGTTTCTTGTTTAGACTTTCTTGTGGCCATCACACTGCATGTTTTACAATAAGTGTGATTTAACTTGCAAATTTGTGTACTTCTTATATGAGCTTGATCCTATTTCACCTCAGATTATCTTGAACTGTCATTGTGTAGATTCTACAGAAAATGACCAATAAATTTTGATGACGATTTTGTTGTTGATTAAAATTGAAATTGTGTATTGTGCTTTTTTAATACATGTAAGTAAGTCATAATCTGGAAAACAGTTTACATTTCAAACATATATTACAATTTTATCAAGTATTTCATACATCGACTCAGGAAGGTTCCATCCCTCTGTAAGGACTATATATAAACACAGCATGGCAAATTCATCATCACATCCATATTCTGTGGTACGCTTAATGATTCATCTAGACTGTTGACAAGTTCGATATTTATCAAACTTTTGCAGTCAGAAAATCCATGAATCTCTTGTACAGTATACAATGTTACTGGCAAGCCTACAGGACACTCTGTACTAGCACTTTTGCGAACTTTATGGTGGTTCCATTTGCTGGCTAATTCATCAATCTCCATCCTTTGAAAGCCTTGTGAGGCAAAACTAGTAACTGATACTGTATGGTGTCAGTTGGGTTATACAAGTCTGCAGTCATCATGTCGTGGAAAAGGTCCAGCCATATCTGGGTGAACTTTGTTCGTACAAATCCCCAAAATCGCTCGATTATTTGATTGTGAACGGATCGACCAACAATATATGGCCTGCGAGTGCTTTGTATTTCTTGATGAAGCAAAGTATGCACATTCTGCATCAGCGTGTTTTCTGTACCGGCATCGGTTCTCAGTAGCTTGGGCACTCCATTGATAGATCTAACGTACTCTAAGTAAAAGTGAACTATAGTGGCGCTGTCTCTGTTGGTGTTGCCAAGTTTTAGCCACACGATTTTTTATGCTGAAACTGTCAATAGCTCCATGAATGAAAAATCCAAATGAAGCAAGTTTAATGGTCAACATGATTCGGTCCTAAGGTTTTGTAAACCCTTCTTGATGATCGGCCCTTTTTCCTGTGGAGCAATTCTCCGGGAAGCATGGCGTCCATTATATCCCATACGGTTTGCCTGAAAAGCAGAAAAATATGAATAACAAATACTTTGCAGTTTATCGCCGCAAACCACGGTATCTGAGTCCGCAGTGCTACCTTATGAGGTAGCATTGCGGATTCAAATACCGTGACTTGCGAACTTGTTTGCAGTCTTGCAGAAAAATTACTTCTCGGTTTGTTTACCGTGTGCTTGTAAAGCACTACGCCCTCGATATAACAGTATGTAAAAGGTTGGGGTTTATTTTGGTACAAGATATTATACCTTGGGTCAGTTGATTGATTGATTGATTATTGTTTAACCTCACTCCATGAATATTTCACGAACATGTATATGGTGACGGCATCTGCCTGATGCATTGCATAGAAATTTTGACCTTTGCAACGGACCCACCCGAAGCAGTGAGGGATCTGTCACGCCTACCGTGACACGGGTCCTCGGATTTTACTGTCTCATACGAAAGAATGAACACCGGTGTGTCCCCGGAGGGAGTTGAACCCGCGACCTCTCAGTCACAAGTCGAACATTTCATCAAGTTGAAGGAGTATGTGTGCAAAATATGGAGTCTATCTCTCATGGTTCAAAATTTATGACAAGGATTACCGGTAATGATACATTAATTGAAAACAGTTGGTTAATTGGTTGATTCGGGTTTTACGTCGCTTTCAACAATTTTTCAGTTTTATCGCGACATGGAAGCAGGAGGTTACCAACCTCTCAAACATAGTTGTGCAACCCGGGGAATCGAACCCAGATCGTCGGTACCGCAAGCCAAGTGCTTCACCACTACACCAGCTCTCCCCCAATTGACAACAGAAAGAAAGGACAAAAATGATATGCAAAATGATATACAAAATTTTCACGCCACAGATTGAATGATACGAAGGTATGGTGTACTGTTAGGGCCATCGTACCATCGCCATCGTATCATCGCCATCGTAACATCGCGTCATCGCCATCGTAACATCGCGTCATCGCCATCGTAACATCGCGTCATCGCCATCGTAACATCGTATTATCGCCATCGTAACATCGCCATCGTATCATCGCCATCGTAACATCGCGTCATCGCCATCGTAACATCGCGTCATCGCCATCGTAACATCGCGTCATCGCCATCGTAACATCGCCATCGTAACATCGTGTCATCGCCATCGTATCATCGCCATCGTAATATCGTGTCATCGCCATCGTAACATCGTGTCATCGCCATCGTAACATCGTATTATCGCCATCGTATCATCGCCATCGTAACATCGCGTCATCGCCATCGTATCATCGCCATCGTAACATCGTGTCATCGCCATCGTAATATCGCATCATCGCCATCGTAACATCGCATCATCGCCATCGTAACATCGCCATCGTAACATAGTGTCATCGCCATCGTATCATCGCCATCGTAACATTGTGTTATCGCCATCGTAACATCTTGTCATCGCCATCGTAACATCGCATAAGTTTACGCATGCGCAGTGATTTACCATGCCGTCTGCTAAAATTTTGGAAGGATGACAGAAGACGAAGATTGTAAGAATTTATTATACTGCAATAGTACATAATTATTTTCATGTTGGTTTGTTGCTGTAATTTAGTAAGAAAGAAAAATGCAAGTATATACAGAAGTATTCTTTTCAACATTGCGAAATAGCTTTGCAACTCTTGATTAAATAGCAATTAGCATGAATTTGGAGGAAATTCGGGGACAGGGAATTAATAATTTTAAAATTGTACAGCATGCCTAGGCTATTTATGACTATGAGCCTATTACATGTACAAACAGCAACTATCAGACTAAACAGCTGATCGAAAATTTACATGTCGATTTCTTGTTACTCTCTAAAAGTAAAACTTCTGAAATTTAATTACATGTAGGCCTAAATCTATATATATGCTGCGCTTTAAGGATTCTTTTCATGCCCCTGGTCTACATGTACCAATGGGGGCATATAGAATTTTGGTCGTCCACCTGTCTGTCTGTCATTCCGTCCCACTTTCTACATATTGCAATAAATTAAACTCTATTCACCATACAGATTCATATTTGACATGCATACTCAACTAATGAAAACCGTTCAAATGACACTAAAGTCAGTGACCTTGACCTTGTGACCTTCATCCTAAAAATAGTAAATTTTGCACCATTTGGCATAGAGACTTCATATTTGGCATGCATTATACTCAACTGATGAAACAATTTAAAAAAGAAAAACATGGTCATTGACCTTGTGACCTTGATCTACATTTCAAAATTTGCCTCATTTGGACTTTGTACCACCGGGGGCATTCATATTTGTCAAGCATATCTTGTTCTTGTAGGCATTACAGGTGAAGAGCAAATAAAAGAGATTTTGAGATCTCTTGGGATTTCAATGAACTTCTATTTGAATATATGACAGCAATTGGACGATCAGAGAGGACTTCATATGAAAAGATGACTATGTTACCTGTCAGGCTGCAGGAGATTTTGAAAGAGGTAAGTATAGTGACTAGAGCTTCAATGAACTTGTCTGTTTAACTCTTATTAAGGCTCAACGTTATAGTGTGATAACCCGATAGGAATAATGTTTCTGTCCGCTTGTCTCTGTCCGTTCGTCAACACTTTGGTACTGATTCAATAACTCAGGCAGTTTTATGGTACAGCATTCATACTTCAAACATTGATGAACTGTTAGTGATCCAGAATTTTCAGCAGTTTCTTGTTGTCATATATTATTATTTTGAAAAGTCAAATGCATACTGCAATATGTATCATATTCTAAGTATCATGAACCTTGTATAGTGATATGTATCAAATCGTGAGGTACCCGTATCGTTTCACCCCAACTTGTGATCTTCTGACCATGAACTTTTACTAACATTTGAAAACCTTTAACAATAAATCCTGTATTATAAATGATTATAGAACTTTGATATTTGCCATGTATGTTCCTTTTCATGCTACCTTTTAGTCAGTACCAAAATTTTAGTAAAAAGAATGTCATGTTATTAACAAATTTGACTTATGCTACACATTTAATAGATACATTACTTTATTGTATATGTCATTATATAAAATCTGTGATGACAGATCCTTCTAGAAACACTCACTTTCTGAATTAATTACCTGCAAATGCTAATATATCCCCATAAAAATGATTTACAGCTACAAGACATGATGTCTGAACAACAGAGAGAGAAGTTTTTGGAGAACCATGCAGAATACCTTATGGACCATGGAATTCCAAATGTATGGAAGCTATCAATTGAAAAGAAAATGGAGTGGACAGATTTACTCATTAAGCAGTTTATATACTACAGGTATGTATACATTATAAACACTTGAAATGTAAACATTTTGCTTTTTATCCTTACAGTTAGCTTTTATTAGAGGGCAGTGTCTGTGTCCAACATCTTGCAACTTTTTCAATATCTTTTGATGCCAAGTTTTCAATGTATTAACATTGACTTTTTCACAGCTTTAGTTTTTTCCCAATGTTTTTGCAAACAGGGCATCATGCAGTACTATTACAAAAAGTACATTTAATTGTCTCTCTTATAGCTGTAATAAAACTTCTGAATTGCCAATTAAGCGTTTGTCAATTTGTCAGTATGATTTTGCTATCAGAATCTGCATAGGCAGTTCATCAGCTTTGTGATAGTCCCTTTCATTTGAGACCATGGCCTTGGACCTTTACTTTGAAGTTTGACCTATTTCTGGACTGTAACTTTTGTATAAAGAGGGATGGAGCCTTGAAATTTCACACATGGATACCTTTTGAAAGACCCTTTCATTTGGGACCATGAACTTTGAGGGTTGACTTTGACCTTGGAGTTTGACTTTCTCCTAGTACAATGCCTCCATCGGGGAGCTATGTTGTCTTTTGACAACTCTAGATTTTAGTGAGCCTGCTTCGTGTTTCTTAAAGATTTTTAACTAATTTGTTTTTTCAGAACATCAGCTGAAATTGTACAGTTCGTAAATGGTATGGAGGAGGTTTCCAGTTTTTGGTCCATTGTAAAGAAGCATGCGGCAATTTTCAAGCCCCTGTTCTGCTATGAGATTAAACCTCTTTCAAAGGAGCAGTTTGACAGTCTGTGCAGTATTTCATACTCAGAAAATGGATCCAATAAGAAAATTAAAGAAGAGGAGACAATTTTCTCTTGGGAGATTTTCTTGCAGGACATTTCTGGTACATAGAATTTCTGCATTCATTTTATTACCAAATTTATTATATAACAAGAAACCGCTAAAGACGGTATGGCCAGATTGCAAAGCAAATTTTAAAAATGTGAATTACATATTTGACCTTGAACTCTTAACCTTCAAGGTCAAGGTCACAGACAATGGGTAGAACTCATCATGGTCTATCCACATGTGAAGTTTGAAACAGATATTGTTAATGGTTACTCTGTAATGGACCTAATGCTAATTACAGATTTGACTTTGAACTCTTATCTTTCAAGGTCAAGGTCCCAGCCAAAGGTGGTAATGGGTAGAACTCATCATGGTCTATCCACATGTTAAGTTTGAAACAGATATTGTTAATGGTTACTCTGAAATGGACCTAAATGCTAATTACCAATTTGACCTTGAACTCTTAACCTTCAAGGTCAAGGTCACAGACAAAGGTGGCAATGGGTAGAACTCATCATGGTGAAGTTTGAAAGAGATATTGGTAACGGTTATTATGCAACTGACCTAAACGCAAGAGCTAAACCAAATTGTTGACGCAGACAGACGGACGGACAGACAGACGGACAACGTCATTTCATAAGCCGGATTTGCTTCGCAATCCGGCCAAAAATTATAAAGTATTACCGGAAACCTGTGTTAACGGACACCTGTATGAAACATACAGCTTTTCATAGTCCAGAATTATTGAGGGACAATATTTTGACATTATATGACTTACTAGTAAATTATAACTCTATGGTAACTTCAAACATACCAATTTAACCAGGACAAGTGTAAAAATATTGAATGCCATAGGTGCATGTAATATTGGAGTAAAATCTGGTGCAGGACATAATTTTTTTACTACATTAAAGGAATTGATATTAATAGGATTAAAATGAAAGGTTTAGATATTTTGCATTATCAATATTTTCTTGTTGAATGTAACCATAAATTTCCGTCCGTCCGCTATGGAACGCAATAACTTAAGTAAGCGTCAACTGTTTTCCATGAAACTTATACAGAATGCTTGAATAGTAAAAGGCAAGCCGCCTTTCGAGTTTGAGCAATTTCTGTTTTGTCGTTCCTGGGTTATGGGACTTGCATTTTATTTTTGTTATGGTAGGATGCTATGGAAAGCAATATACTTTAGTAAATGTCAACCGTTTTAGAAGTTTTTCATGAAACACATGCAGAATTCAGAAATAAGATAATAGAAGCCATTTATAGAATTCGATTCAAATAAACCACATGTTCGAACTGATCCCATCCAAAGTAAGCGACAGACGTATTATGCCATGCTAGGGGTTGCTCTTTTTATTTTAAATTGTAGGTTTAAAGTTAGACAGATTATAAAAATTTAAAGTGTATTAGTGTGAAATATTGCTTTACATATAGGAAAACTTATTTCAGCTTATTAATCTAAGACATAATTTCCTTTTCAGATGGAGACATTTCTATTACATTTGAAGAACTTCTGGCATTCATAACAGGTGCAGACAGGTTACCACCCTCGGGATTTTCAAAGCAGATTGAAATCTCCTTTTTTTCCAATGATCCTGGTCTCACAAGATTTCCATTTGTGTCTACTTGCTCTTTAGAACTGCATCTGCCAAGAGGAATTGTGGATGTCAAAGCTTTTAGGGAACTGATGATGAGAGCTTTGAAAGAATCTTCAGGATTTCATAAAATCTAGATACCTCACTACATCTTGTATCTAAGGCTCTTCTCTGACATGGATTAAAGTGCGCACTTAAAGAATCCTTGAATTTTTAGCAAAAGGCCCAAACAAAGTATTGGTTTTGAGTGCATTGTCATGGTCCAGTGTCCATACACCTATTTCATTTCTCAGAATTACTAGTGAAATGTCAACAAAGTGTTGTACAAATCATTCTTAGGTATAGCAGGCATGATTTTCAAGTTCTTGTACAAGGTTTATAGTATCTGCTGATTTATTTTAAATACCCTGTGCTTTTAGTTGTAAAAAATGGAGAACACATGCATTATTTTCTCATCAGCTTAAGAGCTAGGTAGCAGAAAGTTTACATTGTTATTTTTGAAATGTCATAATACATAAGATTTCATGAAGAATTAGCAGTATTGTTGATTTTTGCAAAATATTGTATAGTCTTGTTAGGTAACCAAGGCTTGTAGATGATTTTTTAACTGAGGACACAGGCTTCAATATGTAGCAAGCTAGCTACCATCTGACAAGAATAATTAATTCTTTTTTAACATTTTGTCTCAACCTTCTAACATCAAGCTTATTTGCTCTGATATACATGTAGGTGGTATCATTCCTCAATTGCTTGTTTTACTTACGTATTCATCATATTTTTTAGAAGGCATGCTTCACTTGCAATAGAAATACTGTATTATTTTAATGTATAGTATGATTCTCCACTTTTTGTGTGACTTTTAGATGAAATGCTTTAAGTTCACAAAGCAGTAATATAATTTCTTGCAATATTATCTACCTGTTAAAATGGTAACGACCACAATATGTGATGATTGGCCTTGATCAATTTAATGGGGCTCCGACTATATTCATCAATAATAAATACAATGTCTTTGAATAAGAAATATTTTATCTACCGATAAACAAACTGCAATTAAACCTAATAATTTCAATTTTAGCTGTTAATGACTCAATTCTTGTGTTTTGATCATATTTTGTTTAAAATGGTTTTAAAGCATTTTGTTTTCATGTTTTGATTGTATTTTGTTATACGTTTTCATAGCGTTTTATTTGTGATCTCTTACAAAAAAAATATTTTCAAAACACCAGCAGTATTTTGGTAGTATTGTGTTGACTATGTTTTATTGGTATTTTCTTGATTTTGTTACCTTCTTTGCTTGTGGTTTGTTATACTTGATTAATAGTTATCAAAACGCAATAAAGTGTTCGTATTTTATTATAGTATTTTGTTACCCTGTTTTTGGTGTCACATGCGAAGCATAGTGGCACAGAGGAATCATTTTGTGAACTGTCTGTCTGTCTGTCACACTTTTAAATATAGTTACACTTGCTAATACTTTGCAGGTGACTAACAAATTCTTTGGTTTCATTTGGGTCATCAAAGCTTTTGATTGGTAAGTGATATGGCACTCAATTTTCATGTGTGCAAGTAACTTCCATAAATATCAAAATCTTTAACTCTTGACTTTCTCTACAAAGACAGTGTTATACTGAGAAAGTACTTGATGGGGCATTCATGTTTCACCATCTTTCCAACGTCATTGTGTTAAGATTCGCTTCTCTTCCCTTAACCACTTGGCCTTAGAAAACCTCAATATCTCTTGTCTTTTTTGTTGAGATTGTTCAAATCAATATCAAATTGCATTTCTTGTGGAAAAGGGAATAGCTATTTTATACAGCCTCAGTAGTACCAATTTCCAGTGTACAGCTATAGTGACCAAAACACATACATGTATTTATTTTACAATCAGTAGGATTTATTTTATTTTAAACTAGACATGAATGCAGAGTTATATTAATAGATATTCTACAAATTTGGCAGAATCCAGCAAAGTAAATTCAATGCTTCTTCAACCGATTTTGGTTTTTGTCTCCCATTTTCTTCCAACAACAATGAAAATCTGGCACTATTTTCTTCAGAAATACCATCTTCGGTAGGAAACTTGCAAACATTCATCAGAGCATGTATGTCACTTTGACTTGCGTGGAATTTGAAATCCATTGTACCTGTGGGGATGGAAATATTCATGTGATGCAATAGGTTCACTTTAAAAAGTACCCTCTGATGCAAAATTTTTAAGATTATCACATTCATAACTTTTTCAATCAACACATTTCCTCTCTAACTTGAGATAAAGAGGCTTAAATTGGCCCCCTAATTTCATATAAAACAAGCAACCAAATATTAACCTAAAGTAAAACCAATGTGCAATAAGGATGTGATCATGTTTTTTCATCATTCTTGTTTTTTCATCAAATTAATTTTCAGAACTATTACTCATTGTTACAAGAGGCCCAAAGGAGCCTATATCGCTCACCTGAGATAATACTGATTTTCTAACGTGTCATGCCTACCACGACACAGGACCTCGGTTTTTGCTGTCTCATCCGAAAGAAAGGACACCGGCATGACCAGAGCTGGATTCGAACCACCGACCCCTAGATCTGAAGTTGAATGCCATACCACTAGGCAACTTAAAACCTTATGTCATATCAATTTACTGTAATTATCTTTGATTTAGAATTTTAGTGTAAGTAAACAGTGATTTGGAATTGTGTTGTCATCTAAGATAATAATAAAAAATTAAACTGTTTGGTTATAAAAATAGATGCATTGGTATATATCTGAACAGCATATTGTTAAACTCTTTATGAAATGAATCGATTACAAAATATTTGTGAAAATGGCTGCTCTTTGCATGAAAATGACAAAATTTACCAAAAAAATAAATATAATTTGTGTGAAGAAAAAATATGATTTGAAATCATTGTTTAATGAGCTTGATTTAAATATATAACAATAAGAAAACAATATGTTTATAATAGGGATAGTAATTGACAAAGTATTGATTTTTTTTTTAATTGACCAAGTCTATTTTTAGGACCAAAATGCGGAAATATTTATTTAACATATCAAACCTCGATCATGGTTTTGAATAACCTTTCCATTTAGATTGTCTAAATGCAATCAGATTTGAAATTCATGGAACAGATTTTCAAAGATGATCTATTGTGGTGGTGCCACCTGTCTATGAATCTGGAAGAGTTACACAATTCTGGTAGAACACCATAAGTACTTCAAGCATATCAACTTTCATCAAAATACTTTGAGCGGTTCAGAGAAAATGAAAATGTGAAAAGTTGTGGAAGAAGGACAACGCGCTATGATAAAAGCTCACTTTAGCCTTTGGCTCAGGTGAGTTAAAAGGGAGCATGCACGGATCCAGAAATTATTGTGAAAAGGGGGGGGGGGTTGTTGGTTCACCCAAGAAAGAGGTTTTTCTCCCAGACGAGGGGGGTCCAACCCCAAAAATGCCTAAATATTACCTTTTTTATAAAATTTTTGGATTCCAGAGGAGGGGGTGTCCAGACCCCGCCCCCTCTGTATCCGCACATGGGGAGACATAAGTTAACAACCTCCCAATAGTGCTTACCATACAATTCTGGATAATTGTACATGATATTTGGCCTTCCTGTAGGGCAGCCTTCTGTGGCTTGGTGTCGAAGTTTGTGGTTATTCCACTCTTCACGGATTAAATTCAACTCCTTCTGCATAATGGGCATCAAACAAAACCTCAGACAATTTCTGAAAGAATTATATCCTTTTTAGTGTTATTATACACATATATCAGAAATTATCAGAATTTTGCCCAGAGATATCCAGGGATCCAAGAGATTAGATATCATTAATCAATGCTATAGGTAGAGGTACCATTTTTACATCTCATAGATTCATGGAGACCATGGGACAAATGTTTTTCTTTGCATGTTGAAAATCACTTCATTTAGATATGTTTTACATACGTCAGAACTTCATGTTTATTTATGTAATTGTATTGGAACATAGATGCCAGTTGAGGCATCACAAATTGTGTGAAACCGCGTAGCGTAGTGAAGCCGTTTTTTTTTTGCATAATCTGTGATGCGTCAAATGATGTATATGTTCCAATAAAATTTAGAAAAATAAACATTTAATTCTTATAATTACCAACTCGATCTGTACATAGTTTTGTTTATTTACATTACATGGATAAATCAAGCCGTCTTTTTGGTTTGTTTATATCTAGGCACATGAGAGTTGAAGTAACGTTATGTCAGTCACTTCGGTTAAAATGACATTTCATACAAGTATAACATTACAGTTTAAGATAGATCAACCAATCAGATTACAGCATTTTAAATAAACACACACAGTTGGTAATTATATTAGAATAAATGCTGAATATTACTTATAAAAAAAATTTTCACAAAGAAGATATGCTTTCAATAAGGTAGACAGTTTTTAGACAGTTGTTTTAGTATAGTTTACCCTTCAAACCCTTTGCCTCATTTGAATCTGGTAAATTTGCATGGTAAAATATAAGTCAGTTAATTTTTCTGGGCTTTGAAACTGACTATCTTGGCTACAAGCAGCTTTATTGAATCAAGATTTACGGCATATTCCAATTCTCATTGTCATGAAAGGCAAGGTCAAATAATAGACTTTAATCAAATCATATACATTTACAGTTCATACTTTTAAAATGTATATATACAGTAGTCCTCTAAAGCAAAAAAGTAATGGTAATCGCAATAGATTTTGTCCTGTTATATCAAAATGTAAGACTAAGCTAATGTTATATCGACATACGTAAAGCCGGCGTGGCCTAGTGGTATGGCATTCGACTTCAGATCTAGGGGTCGGTGGTTCGAATCCTGCTCTGGTCATGCCGGTGTTCTGTCTTTCGGATGAGACAGTAAAAACCGAGGTCCCGCGTCGTGGTAGGCATGGCACGTTAAAGATCCCTCACTGATTCGGGTGGGTCCGTTGCAAAGGTCAAAATTTGTAAGCCCCGCATCAGGCAGATGCCGTCACCATATACTTGAAATATTCGTGGAGTGACGTTAAACAATAATCAAACAAACAAACAAAATCGACATACATATGTAGAGGGTTTGCAGTTGAAAAAACATTTTGAAAAGCCATGTCTTTCAATAATTCTATCCAGTATGATATGCCCATCTGCCGCAGTGTTCGCCACCATCTTTCAATTCTCTGAAAAATATTTATTTGTAACTGAGATCTTTATTAAATACTGAGTAAAGTGGCATGCATACAGGTAACGTTTTAAAAAATAAGTAACACCTTACAGAATGATCTACATTAAATAATCAGTCAATTTTTCTGAAGTCACATTTTACATCGATTAAGAACTTCACTTCTAACCATTTAAGGAAATATCAGGGTAGGCACATAAAAAGATTACATATATAATATACCAATTTAACCGTTAAAATACGATATGGTTGTATTGCGCAGCATTGGGCTTAGTTGATGTATATTTTATCCAACAAAGGTATTGTATTTTAAATAGCCTCAAATGTAAGATCTTTTCATGAGGAATCTTCATGTGAAATATGAAATCTATATCGTCAATGGCTCAAGTGATATAGTCACGTTATAAAGTAAACTAATCTTCAAGACTAAAAATAAAGGTTTCAATAAAAGGTCTTGTAAAGAATTTACAAAACAAAAACTGAATCTGTGCCCATTACAATTCAAAAGATAAGTGTTTATGAAAAGAAGATCAAACTTCAAGGTCAAGGTCACTAGATAAAAAGACAAGGTCTCAAATGAAAGGTCATTCACATGTCAAATATTAAAGTCATACCTTTTAACTAATTTAAGGTTCAAGAGATTTATTAAAGTTTAAGTTTTAAAAAGGTCAAACTTCAAGGTAAAGATCACTCATTACTTTAATTGAAGTTATAAAGATTTCACCTCGTTATATGTAGACTTTCCAATAATGACACTTTTTATACCACTTGCATCATCCATATGTTCCCATCTAAATGCCTTTTGAATATCTTCCACATACCCATTTTCTGTCCCTGCATCCATCCGTATGCATCGGGGTACACCTAAGTTGACAGAGTTTGAATGATGTGTTGTTTAAATAAATTAATAAAGGTCTTCTTAGATTAATAGAATTGTGTCCAAGGGGTGGGTCAAACAAGATGAAACATTGTTGCCCATACCTCTAATTAGACTTTACCTCTCTACCAGCTGCAAAACTGAATTTCAGTGAAACATTTACAGTCACATTTACTCAAAGTCTACTCCCGAAAATTATGTTAGAAGCAGACAGAGAATGCTTAATACTGAATGCATATCTTAATGAATTTGAATTTGAGCTCGGAAGGTCATAAATGATTCTCAGATAATACATGTACTTACCATAATTGTAACCCTATATGGCCATGGACTTACCATAATTGTAACCCTATATGGCCATGGACACATTACATGTGTTTCAGAAACATGTCTTGCAATTAAAAGACAGCCAAATTTATCAAAATGAAACTTGCTAACCTTGTATTTCATCAACATAATCCAAGAAATAAGATGCTATGACACGAGGATCATTATTAGTGTCCGCCACTCGTAACCAAAGAACACGCCTAGAGAAGCTGCGAGAATAATAGATTTAAAATTACAAATATTTACATATTACAAAAAACCGCTAAAGATGGTATGGCTGGATTGCAAAGCACATTCAAGGAATGTCAAGGTTACAAGTCATGGTATCAATAGAAAGCATAAGTTATTATAAGCATATGTGTGAATTATGGAAATCCTATTCTTATTGATTCAAAAGATATAGCCAAAATTGAAGGTTTTTAAAAGTAGGTCAAAGTCCAAGATCAAAGCCACTAGGTCAGAAATCATGGTATCAATTGAAAGCACTTATCATAATGAACATATGTGTGAAGATCATAGCCTTATTGCAATTGATTCAAAAGAGTTTTAGAAAAGTAGGTAAAAGTCCAAGGTCAAGGTCACTAGGTTAAAAGTCATGGCATAATTAGAAAGCTTTGGTCATTAGGAACATATGTGTGAAGTATTATGACTATAGTCCTCTTAGTTGCTGAGATTTTGCTTCACCCAGAAACTTAAACCAAAAATATTGACGGACAGACAGACGGACATCGCCAATTTATATATTTACAAGGAATTTCATGTATTGTAAATTGGACAGTATTCTGTTCTTCACATAAAGTCTTAAATCACTTGCATGAGTCTACCGACAAAACATTTTACTTTCATATAATCTTTTAAAGGGACATCTTAATGTTCCTTCTTATACCAACATATGTTAAAAGAGACATCCTAGTCATGTCAAGTAAACCAACATAGACTTAATAGTACTTAAAAGGGGGTTATCTCCATATTCTATAAATACTCGTGTATGAACAAGAAGAAAGGGTGGTGGGTACCTCACATCGTAAAGAGTTGAAATGGGTGCATGTGATTCTATATGACCACCCCGGATAGATTTGACAGAATAGTAACGTATAGTGCCCCTCCACGGACATCACGGTTCGGACTACAATGTAAGGTGTTCTGGGGAATATCCATTGACTATTCGTTCCTTTTTGAAAAAATCTCAAAATGATTGAACTTATATGTAAATCTAGATATACTCGACCACACAATAGAATTGTGACGTATTTTAGTCTATACAGACATTAAATGCCTGGAATGTTATCGTTATTGTACAGTGTTTTGGGTAATTTCAGAGGACAGACAATATTACTACTATTAACATTGTCTTTGGATGTCTCAGTGCTGAAATGCAACTTCATATCATAAACAATCTTTTATTCTTTTTCTTCTTTTTCAACTATCATATCCTTGCTTACGTGTACCAAGTTAATGTGAATTCCAACTTGTTTGTGTATTTTGATAAGAAAAGCAAATTACACATTTTAATTTAAATCAGTATTGAACTGGTGTTCTCACCCACAGATTGCTGCATGAATGGAAAACCCAAATGGTTTCAATTTATCGTAACCATCAATGTGAATCAAATAATTAGGACCTCTGTTGAAATAGGTTCGTCGTTTCAAACAATGACTTTTCCTCCTTGTCACGCCATCAGGATCCATCATATTTTGAAGCTTTAATATCCTGTCCCTATTCAAAAAAATAGAAGGGGGAAAACCCCCAGAATTTTATTTCTCAACTGACTACACGACGAATGAAATGAGCAAAGCAGAACTTTCAAATGATATATGATAGTACCTTATATTTTTCGTTAGAAATGGACAGTGTTTTACTTTTATACTACTGTGTACTGTACTTTTACTACATAATTTTTATATTGTAATTCATAAGATTTGTATTTTTATCACTATTGTCATTATTTTGTATGTTCTTCTATAATATTTTCAATTTTGATAAAAGCCATTTTGTATTATAGATGTATAGTTTGCAAGAATATGGTATATTAAAACAATTACCTTCCTATCGACAGTCCATGTCTTGAAAGTAAACGATGCGACATTGCCCTACATCCTAAGTCAGATCCACTACCACTAATTTCGAGCTGAAATAATTAAGAATTAAACAAGACACGTTTGTAAATCACATATACCTCTCGTCGCCTCTTCCAACTTCATCTAAATGGAACTAAATTCCAGCGTATATGATACAGTCAGAAAAACAAGATAAAACCACATGCAGCAATAGCATGATCCTGCATTTTACCAAAAGCTCAAATATAAAAGTTTTTATAAGGTTAGAAAGCATTGTATCCAAAACTTATATTAATGTTTAATCTTTGTATTCATTATCATTAAAGCTCTTCCATATATACCGTAGATCTAAAATAAAAGAAACCCGCTTTGAAAACATCTTAAACAAAATCCAATGTATGGTCTTAGTCATTTAAAGGAAGGTAGACGCAGTTTTGATAACCTTCGGAAAAAAATAATTTGCCCTAAAATCTCTCATAATGTAATATTTACCTATCACAGTAAGCTAAATCAAAATCATTCTGAACATCCTATCACCATTATTAAGCTTATACGAGACTCGCAAAATTAGTTATTTACCATCATTGCATGTGCACTGTTGTGGAACTCCTGTTGTATGTGACAAGAAAATATTGCGTGAGTACATTCTTTTTTTATTATTATTAATCTTCGAACTCGTATGACAAATTATGCAATCGACTTACCAAACAACTCGATAATCTCTCATTCGATCGTTTTAATCTTGATTGATATGGTGATATGATGTTCCGGATGATTTTGATTTACTCTGATAGGTAAATACTGCATTAGGAGAGATCTTGAGCAAAATTATTTTTTTATCTGAATTTTATGAAAACTGTGCACACCTTCCTTTAAATCACGATAAAAGTCATGACATCAAAATTAATAATGTAATTCTCTACCAAATTCATTCAACAGCTGAGTAAATTTTGAAATATGCTTTCAAAACTTCTTAACTAAAATCTAATGTATGTTCAAGATCGAGGTCACTGGATCAAATTCATGGCATCAAATGTGAGACTTATTCAGTTTTAATTCTGTACCAAACATCAGCTCTCAAGGCCAAGATCACTAGACCAAAATTAAATCATCAAAATGCAATACTCATAATTTCAACGTAAATCGTTTTAGCAAATATCATAGCCCTTGGAACCATTAGTATAAAAGAAATCCAAAATTCTCAACCAAACGGACGGAAGGACTGATGGACAGACAAAATATGTCCTAGGTACAGTACATATAAGGTGGACAAGATTGAAAATTATAACAAGGGGTGGGCATGTGCATAACATAATGCTCCATTTCTTTCTTTTTATAACATATGCATTACATTTTCGAGGTCTAAATTTACAGTCTTTCTTCAATAAAGCTTGTTATGTTTCAAAGCAAGGAACTTAAAAATACTTAATACACTACAAAAGATTGACATTTTAATAAGTTACAGGAAAATATTATTTAAGGAATCAAGGTGCCTACATGTAATGCAGAAATCAGCTCTGGGGAATCTGTGTTTGTACACCTGCGTCTAAGTCCTAAACGCCTAAAATGCCGCTTCAACTGCCGTAGGCTGCAAAAATATGAAATTTCCAGATCAATCTTGATATAAACTTAAGAATTCATGGTCGGAAAATGTAATCTGATATTGATATAAGATTTCTCTTTGAAACATGAATAATTTCAGTAACAATCAGCATTGTCATACTAATTATTTTGTACAGGCTGCATTATGATAAATAGTTGTCCAAATAATAACCTTATGATAACATCTCCTTCCATCTGCAATAGTGTCAGTATATCCTGGTAACTGTAATTACTAAAAAAGTAATTTCTCAGCTTGTCATCAACTGCAACATTTTAATAAAATGGTCATTATTATGACACTGGTGAAACTGTACATTCATGCGACCCCTACCCCAATAAATGACATTGAACTTCAAAGAAGTTTATATGTATGCCTATGTACACAGTCACCCTGTACAGTAGAGAGAGTGTTAGTAGGAGATTGAAGTCATTACTGGAGTACATGAAATATGTGTCTACTGTGCCCCTCCCAATATGTCAATGATGTTGACCATTGACTGACGGAAAGCAAAACAGTTTTTGAATCGGATTCTGAATTTTCTAACTGAACATTTTAAATGTAATATTATGCATTATCCCACCTCCAACGAATTTCCTGCGATCTGTTTGCATTTTCTATGTAAAGCCGAATATTATGTTGTATTTGGTAACTAAATGTATCTTTTTTCATTTTATAAACGTCTACTAAGAAGCTTTGTTCTGTTAAAAGCCGTTGTAGGCCATAACTTTAACACATGAATTTGTATATTTTGTCAAACCAGAGAATTAAAAGAATTCGTGTGTCGAGTGCAAAGCATTACCGAGTGTGACCACATATAAAAGTGTGACTACAGGACGGACGGATGGACAGACATACGCAGCAGAACAAAGTTATCCCTGTGTGTCGTTATGCTTCGCAGGTGAAATAAAAAACTATAAACATGGCTTTCTTAATGTTACAAGCAACTGGCTTTAATGATGTCACAAACGGTAACGATGTTCATTTTCTGTTTTCTATAATATGAATTTAATAGGAGATTGAATAATTTTGACCCAACGGCCACCACTAACATAATTTTGCATAATATATCTAATTCTCACAATTTTCGTCTTCTTCGGTCATCCTTCAAATATGGCGGACGGCGTGGTCAATCAACGCGCATGCGTTAACTAATGGGATATTACGATGGCGATGACACGATGTTACGATGGCGATGATACGATATTACGATGGTGATGGTACGATGGCGATGACGCGATGTTACGATGGCGATGATACGATGGCGATAATACGATGTTACGATGGCGATGACGCGATGTTACGATGGCGATGATACGATGGCGATGTTACGATGGCGATAATACGATGTTACGATGGCGATGACGCGATGTTACGATGGCGATGACGCGATGTTACGATGGCGATGACGCGATGTTACGATGGCGATGATACGATGGCGATGGTACGATGGCGATGATACGATGTTACGATGGCGATGACGCGATGTTACGATGGCGATGATACGATGGCGATGGTACGATGGCGATGATACGATGTTACGATGGCGATGACGCGATGTTACGATGGCGATGACGCGATGTTACGATGGCGATGATACGATGGCGATGGTACGATGGCCCTAACAGTACACCATACGAAGGGGCATATCATTATTGTTCCTATTTTTTAACTGACAACAGAAAGAAAAGACAAAAATGATATGCCCCTTCGTATCATTCGATCTGTGGCGTGAAAATTTTGTAAAAGGTCTCATCGTACATGTGATCAACGCAAAAAGTCCCGCTGTCCTATAACAACCGTAGTAATTGGTGTAATTGAAAATAAAAATGATGCCTTTGCAGGCAATACAAAATATCTAACCTTTTTTACCATTAAGTGGTACTTGTGCCGAATCTTTCTCCACATAATATGTATGCCTGTCTTTCCACCGAAGTGTTGGATTTCGTAATAGATCGAATTAACAAGGTCTTCAAATGCACTCTCATCTCCTTTACGTTTTAGGTTGAGGTATTTGAGACGACGTTCTATCTGGCGTGTACTGTAAAAAAGAATAGTACAAGTAACGAATCGCATGCTAAAATGATATATTCACAGGCAATTAGAGTGAATGAGGCATAAAACTAGGACGGTGTACATTAATAAACGGCTGTACAATACGGAATATATAAACCATTGGCGAATCTAGCGAGGTTGATAGGGGGTTGCAAACCCACCCCCCCCCCCCGCCCTTTTGGTCAGAAAATTAATCAAAACAAGAGGGCCTATATCGCTCACCTGAGTATATAGATCATCAGCCATGCAGAGGGAAAAGAATTCATTCTTCATACAAACTTTTAGATGACTTTGATACATCTAAATTGTCTCAGTAAGCTTCAAACCTGGATAAGTTTGTAAAATAAAAACCCTTTTGGGGTCTACTTTTGTCCCAGGTGGCGCTTTTTGTTGACAGTTTTTAACAAAAACAATCAATCAAGGAGAATATCATAATTATCTCATTCCTACCAGGTTTCATCTAAATCCTTCACACAGTTCAAAAGATAAAGTTTAAAGTGTGAATACAATCCCCTTAATTAAGCTTTAAAAAAATTCAAAAATTGAAATATTGAAAAAATTCTTGCACTGCAAGATTCCTTAGCCAAATCATGATTCTTTAAAATGAAAAAAAAGAAAAAAAAAATGGGGATTGAACTCACGACCTTAATATTTCAAATATCCTTCGTACTTTGAAAAATCATGCATTTTACATTCTTCATAACATATCTGAAATTGAGATATTGACAAAATCTTTTTACTGATGCATTCTTTAGCTGAAATATAATTAAATGAAACAAATTACAGCATCAAATTTCAACATGAGGACAAATAATTAACAAATTCACCCATTTTTGCATTGAAAATACTGTAATTTCAAGGAGACGTCGATAAACGTCAATAAATCTATTTTAGAAAGGAATAATAAACAACTAGACTTCATATACCCCTCTGAATTATTCCTATGCATTCATTTTGTCTCTGTATGCATCCTGTCTGAAGGAGATGTTTAAAGAAGGGTAACTTCCGTGACCTACTTTTGTCTCTGTTGGTGCCACCTATCAAGGGATCTGGACAAAACAGCAACTTTTGTCAGGGATCATGAATATTTCATGCATGCTTAGTTTCGTCAAAATCCTTTCAGGGTTTCTCAAGAAAAAGTTGAAAATGAGCAAAAATTGGCCAACCCTTCTTTTTCTAAAAGTCTTAAAAATCATGAAAAAAATCTAAAAATTAAGATATTAGCAATATCATTTATATGATAAAATTGATTAAAATAGACCAAATAACAGAAGTATTTTTGGCTAATTAGGAAAAAAAAAGAAACATTTTTCTTATAACATCACAAATACCAAAATGATGTTGAATAAACGTCAAAAATTCTTTATCCGATTTCTACGAAATGAACAAACATAGACCCTTCTAGAACACTCATACGCCATTAGTTTTATTATACATGTAGTGGTTCTGGAGAAGATTTCAAAGAGGAGTACCCTCTGAGATCTATTTTTAGCCATGATGGCGCCACCTGTGAAGAGATTTGAACGAAATGAACACACTTGGTAGAGGACCTCTAATACTTCCTGTATACCAAGTTTCATGAAAATTCTTTAAGAAAAAGAAGTCGAAAATGTGAAAGTTTACGGACAGACGACAGACGGACAACGGACGCAAAGTGATCACAATAGCTAAGAAGGTCTTTTCGACCATTTTTATGGCTGCATCCCTTTCCAAACCAAATACTGCAAATTTTTAGTCATGGGAAACTTCAACCACCACCACCACCCCAACACACACCCCTTTAAAATTTCTCGATCAGCCTATGTTATTAATCCATTAAAACAACCTTGCAACTTTCGTCACAGAATACAATTTTTGACATTTGTCAGAGATGTTTTTAAAAGTTATTACCTTTTTGTCAAATATATATTTATTTACTTTTCGCAGTGATAATACATGTATATATTGAATTAATGGGTATCTTTATTATATAAAAGTATTAGTAAAGTTTTAATATTCGCATTCTATACTTTTTAAATCATAAAAAAAAACTTAACCTATACAAATTCCGTGCCTACACAGCAAAGCTGCTGTAATTTCTTTTATTGAAAACCCCTCTTGATGGTAGTGGGAAACAAGATGATCATCTTTTGTGTTAAGTCAAATTTCTTTCTTTTCTTTTAGATGAATGCATATAACATTTATATACAACTACTAAATGTTAACAACATGTAAACAGCATGTAGTTATTGGAAATGACATATTGTGTAAAACCAGGGGCGTATATAACATGTGTTATATACTTCCCCGGTAAAACCATGAATAAATTCATATTAACCATACCTACTGCGATACTAAATGGATTTCATACTCGACGTTGGTATATTTTGATAGGAAATGTCTTAAAAGACGTTGATTTAATAAACTTCAATGTACCATTTTGCCTTGGGCAGCTACCATGCATTTTTCATTAAAAGTAATTCGGTATTGCATTTATATTTTCGACCTGGTTATATAAAAAAGGATACAATTCATATTAAATGGAGATAAAATCAAGTTGCAGTTTGCTATTTGATTGCAAAAGGAAATGACAATGGTAAATAGCAATCGGCAAATAGCAACTGGCTATTAGCAATTCGCAGCTGGCGAATATCAACATAGCAATTGGCAATTAGCAAACAGTAATTGGCAATTAGCAAATACTGAATAGCAATAAGCAACTGGCAATTAGTAATTGGCAACTAGCAACTGGCAAATAGCAATAAGCAAATAGCAACTGGCAATCAGCGATTAGCAATTGCCAAATAGCAATTAGCATGTCGGGACCGGTGTTCCATATTTATTTGGTAATAAAGGTGTGGTCAAATAAAAGATAACGAAAAATGGCAATATAATGGTAGAAATATTCAAATAGTAAATCAGTTTAGCTATCTCGGTATGCTTTTAAACTATAATGGAAAGTATGTTATATATGTAGTAAATTTAAACCGTGCGGCGGCTTCGCCTAGCCTACAAAGCATGCCGCATATAACGTTACGCCACGGAGACAACCCCCATGATATCCCCACCTCGGAACAGAGCCACGTGCAACCAATTTCAAATTATAAAGGAAAGTTTAACGTCACGCAAAAGCATGCAGCTGATCAAGGAAGAAAAGCATATTTCGCAATTTCTAGCAAATTAAAAGACCATAATTTTAACACTGAAACACAATGTTCTATTTCTGATACATATGTAAATAGTATTCTTAATTATGCTTCTGAGGTATAGGGTTCCATAAAGCCCCAGATGTTGAAAAACTACATATTGGGGGGGGGGGGGGGGGGGGGGGGGGGGGGGGGGGGGTTGGTAAAAAGGTGTTGGGTGTAAAGAAAAATACATGGAATGCTCTAGTATTTTATGAACTTTGCAGACTTCCTTTACACATTTTACGAAAACTTAAAATCATAAAATTTTGGGTGAAAAAATACTGATAATTGTATTCTTTAATCTTGTTTACAAGACAGAGTGTTATTCGGTGATGAGTGGATGCTTAATATTAAAGCAGAGCTTTGACTGTGTAAACTAGGGCTTGGATACATGTTTGAGGAAGATCATGATAACAATTTATATAAGATAATTGAACAAAGATTTTTGATGTATATAAACAAGTGATGTTATCTATAATTCATAACGCATCAAAAGGTGAAATGTATCAACATCTAGTCGACAATTTTTGTATACAATAGTATTTATGTAAGCCAATCGATAATCTATATAAGATATACATAGCACGTTTCAGATTGTCATCTCATACGCTTAATATTGAAAATGGACGATATAGAAACGAAATAAGATCAAATAGATTGTGTACATTATGTAATTTAAATGATATTGAAGACGAATTGCATTTTATACTCACTTGTCCATTTTATCATGATTTAAGACAATTGTATATCAAGCCATACTATTATAGAAAACCCAGTGTATTTGAATTAGTTCAATTGCTTAATGTTAATAATGTAAACGAATTACAGAAGTTGGGTAAATACTTGTATATATCATGTAAAATAAGAAATGATAACATATAATTCCACTATGATATCTGTTCACTCCCATTTCTATATTATGTTCTGTTCACCTTGTACATATTGTATATAAGGTATATATTGTAATATCATGTAACCGATGTGACATTTAATATAAGGAATAAAGAAATGAAAATATTATGAAAATCTTTTGGCAAAGAAATTTCAACCTCCATGTTATCAACATGTTCTAGCCAAAGAGTTTACAATTTCAAATAAAAGCCATTGGGCCAATATATACAAAACATAAAATAATAAATATTTATGATAAGACCATTTCTGAGTTTTACTATAAACTTTTAAACAATCTGATAAACAACAATTTGTTTTTGAGCAAGCTTAAGCAAAACACAAAGCACTGTTCTTTTTGTGGGCCGGAGTCCAAAAATTCGAAGCGTCTTGTTTTTAATTGTATGAATGTTCAACTTATTAGGAAAATGTTAGAGTCTATGCTAAGTTTTAAAATATAGTAGTAGGGTTTTTTCACAAAGAAAATGATTTTTTTTACAATAACTTCATTTCTTATGTTGCATGTAGAATTTATAAATACAAAATGTTTTGTAGATTAGAGTCCCTCCCAGAAATTGAATTTTCAATCTGTAATAGTCTAAAAAATCATGTTCAATTCACATGAAAACGAAAAATCTACAGGAATTTGCTGATCTTTTATAATCTTTAGGAATCATAATGCTGGGGGTTTTTTTTCTGTTTTTGTGATAATACTTTGCAATACATTCGTAAGGTTTACTTTATTTGTCTCTAATAATTAACATAGCATAGTTATCATATCAATTCATGCGTTGTTTTTTTTTTCATGGCACTTATTTAATGTTCAAATATATTTCTATTTATTTGCTCATATTAGTGTATATTCACTAATATAAGATTGATTCTAGTAACTGAGTGGCAATTATTAACCTTATATACCATGTAGCTTGTTCTATGTGTTATATATTATATATCATGTAGCTTGTTATATGTGTTATACATTATATATCATGTAGCTTGTTATATGTGTTATACATTAACCTTATATATCATGTAGCTTGTTGTATGTGTTATACATTGTATATCATGTAGCTTGTTGTATGTGTTATACATTATATATCATGTAGCTTGTTATATGTGTTATACATTAACCTTATATATCATGTAGCTTGTTATATGTGTTATACTTTATATATCATGTAGCTTGTTATATGTGTTATACATTATATATCATGTAGCTTGGTATATGTGTTATACATTATATATCATGTAGCTTTGCACACGATTTGACTCTTTCTACGGGGTATATGTGACGGGTGTTGTTAGCAAGCAGGAGATGCTCACTCTCCCCGGGCACCTGATCTCACTCCATCACAGGGGTTCACATATGCTCTTCAAGCAGACATATTTTGTTATTTTCCATTTGTTTTTCATTTTCACTGATTTTGTATGTCCTATGGTTTCATGATTTTTGGCTTGTGGTTTGGATTTATCCATCATCTTTACATTGTTGTATGTGTTATACATTTTATATCATGTAGCTTGTTATATGTGTTATACATTAACCTTATATATCATGTAGCTTGTTATATGTGTTATACATTAACCTTATATATCATGTAGCTTGTTATATGTGTTATACATTATATGTCATGTAGCTTGTTATATGTGTTATACATTACATATCATGTAGCTTGTTATATGTGTTATACATTACATATCATGTAGCTTGTTATATGTGTTATACATTATATATCATGTAGCTTGTTGTATGTGTTATACATTATATATCATGTAGCTTGTTGTATGTGTTATACTTTATATATCATGTAGCTGGTTATATGTGTCATACATTAACCGTATATATCATGTAGCTTGGTATATGTGTTATACATTATATATCATGTAGCTTGGTATATGTGTTATACATTATATATCATGTAGCTTGTTATATGTGTTATACATTAACCTTATATATCATGTAGCTTGTTATATGTGTTATACATTAACCTTATATATCATGTAGCTTGTTGTATGTCTTATACATTATATATCATGTAGCTTGTTATATGTATTATACATTAACCTTATATATCATGTAGCTTGTTATATGTGTTATACTTTATATATCATGTTGCTTGTTATATGTGTTATACATTAACCTAATATATCATGTAGCTTGGTATATGAGTTATACATTATATATCATGTAGCTTGTTATATGTGTTATACATTATATATCATGTAGCTTGTTATATGTGTTATACTTTATATATCATGTAGCTTGTTATATGTGTTATACATTAACCTTATATATCATGTAGCTTGTTATATGTGTTATACATTATATAGCATGTAGCTTGTTATATGTGTTATACATTATATGTCATGTAGCTTGTTGTGTGTGTTATACATTATATATCATGTAGCTTGTTGTATGTGTTATACATTGTATATCATGTAGCTTGTTGTATGTGTTATACATTATATATCATGTAGCTTGTTATATGTGTTATACATTATATATCATGTAGCTTGTTATATGTGTTATACATTATATATCATGTAGCTTGTTATATGTGTTATACATTTATCTTATATATCATGTAGCTTGTTGTATGTGTTATACATTGTATATCATGTAGCTTGTTGTATGTGTTATACATTATATATCATGTAGCTTGTTATATGTGTTATACATTATATATCAGGTAGCTTGTTATATGTGTTATACATTTATCTTATATATCATGTAGCTTGTTGTATGTATTATATATTGTATATCATGTAGCTTGTTGTATGTGTTATACATTATATATCATGTAGCTTGGTATATATGTTATACATTATATATCATGTAGCTTGTTATATGTGCTATACATTATATATCATTTAGCTTGTTATATGTGTTATACATTAACCTTATATACCATGTAGCTTGTTCTATGTGTTATATATTATATATCATGTAGCTTGTTATATGTGTTATACATTATATATCATGTAGCTTGGTATATGTGTTATACATTTTATATCATGTAGCTTGGTATATGTGTTATACATTAAAATTATATATCATGTAGCTTGGTATATGTGTTATACATTTTATATCATGTAGCTTGGTATATGTGTTATACATTAACCTTATATATCGTGTAGCTTGTTTTATGTGTTATACATTATATATCATGTACCAGGTAGCTTGTTATATGTGTTATACATTATATATCATGTAGCGTGGTATATGTGTTATACATTAACCTTATATATCATGTAGTTTGTTATATGTTTTATACTTTATTTATCATGTAGCTTGTTGTATGTGTTATACATTAACCTTATATATCATGTAGCTTGGTATATGTGTTATACATTATATATCATGTAGCTTGTTGTATGTGTTATAATTTATATATCATTTAGCTTGTTATATGTGTTATACATTAACCTTATATATCATGTAGCTTGGTATATGTGTTATACATTATATATCATGTAGCTTGGTATATGTGTTATACATTATATATCATGTAGCTTGTTGTATGTGTTATACATTATATATCATGTAGCTTGTTATATGTGTTATACATTAACCTTATATATCATGTAGCTTGTTATATGTGTTATACATTAACCTTATATATCATGTAGCTTGTTGTATGTGCTATACATTGTATATCATGTAGCTTGTTGTATGTGTTATACATTATATATCATGTAGCTTGGTATATATGTTATACATTATATATCATGTAGCTTGTTCTATGTGTTATACATTATATATCATGTAGCTTGTTATATGTATTATACATTTAGCCCGAAGTATAACAATTAATTGTAAATGGGTTATGTGAAAATAAAATTTAAAAAAAAGGAAAAAAAAGAGATATGACTGCTCAAAAGATTTTTTTTTTTTTGGTATTAACAGGAAGCTCATCATTACTGCTACCTATCCAGGAAATACAAATTCCTCCTTCTCTTTGATTGAAGCTTATTTTCACTTCGCGACGGAGTGTGCAGCTTTAAGGGACGCAAAAAATACACACGGACACTACAGTAACATATATTCCATTTTTCTTTATCTTTAGGGGAAATAAAAATTTATGTGATGTACTCGATGTAGATGTGAATAACTTAAGCTTATGGGAGTCATTCGTTAAATCTGCGTTGTTACATGACCGTTTCCTGTGTGGTCACGTTTCCCACATGTACGTTGATCTTTCTATGCTCCATGATGATAAATCGGGGTAGGTTGAATCCTCAGGCCTCAGTTAAAGAGCTGTTTAGAGTGTTACTAGTAGGTTCACAACAAGCCTTCTCTTCATGTAATGGATCTTACTGAGATTTTGAGTTAATTACATGTGCAAGTTGCTTTTACCAAGAATGAAAAAGGAGATCTAAATTTTGCTGTCATTTGATTTATCAGTCTTATATATATATATATATATATATATATATAAAGTATTGGTGATCTTCAGCGATAAATTATAATAAAATAAAATGTCAGAATATCACAGTATCCATTGTTTAACTCCGTTAGCGCTTTCACCTTAACGGTTCATCAGACTTTATAAAATTGTACAATCCTAAACTCAATAGGAAATAATCTTTGTATTATTATTTTGATTCTGTAAATTATAACTGCTACCATCCGACGTCTTTATGACGTCAATAAACAATGCTCAATTGTTAACATTATCATAACAACAATTTCCGTCTGATGAACCGTTAAGGTGAAAGCGCTAACGGAATTAAACAATGGATACTGTGATATTCTGACATTTTATTTTATTATATATATATATATATATATATATATATATATATATATATATATATATATATATATATATATATATATATATATATATATATATATATATATATATATATATATATATAAACACACACACACACACACCACACACGCACATATAATAAAATTAGTTTTAAAGTTCATTTTCTGATTTGTAATATTCTGAATATTTTAAGGCAGAAAATCTAGCTTTAATAAATCCACAAAAATAAGTACGCCTATAGCTTGCTACGACATTACGTAAGTTTGATATTTGTATGTAGACACCGTCAATATGGATTGGAAATAACCAATAAAAAGAATACAAATTAGTATGGATATGAGGTAAAACATGGCCGACAACGAGGGGCAATTCCTACTAAATTACTGCTAATGAAATCAATCTATAGAGCGCTGCTGGCATTCTTTTAACGCATTTAATTTATAGAAAATACTTACTTAGCTTATGTTAGTATGATGTTGAAGAAAGAAAACTTGGTACATGGGAGAGGAGAAAAAGGAGGGGGGAGGTCCATACCAAATGTAAGTCGACATACATCTTCTCATAAATCATCTTCTAGCTCTCACTCTTATTACTTTTTTTATAATTTTATTTTATATTAGTCTGTTCTATTCATTTATTTTTTTTATCTATTTAAATACCTAAAATTTATCTATTTATTTTATTTATTTATCTATTTATTTAGTCATTTATTTATTTATTTATTTATTTTCTAATTATTTATTCTTTATTTATTTATTATCATTATTTATTTTATTTTTTTTTTTTTATTTTTGACGCTCTATCGTTCCACAAACCTGGATGTGTCGATATTATACAATATAACCCAGTTCACTGCACTGCCTAATGCACCAGCTGTTCTCTAACACCGAAAATGTAATACATGCATGGAATGTTATAATTATGATGGATTTTTATTGTTTTGATATACACATATGATACCACATAAGCTATATTAAATATGATTTTTCGAGGGATGCATTTTCTAAATGTTTTCCAGCAGCACGCCCTGCCATAATGTACATATAGTTAAAAATTATTTTCCCGCATTTTTCAGTATTTGAAGTGTTTGATCGACTAGCAAAGTCTCCATCTTCTCCTTCTTCTAGTGCATCTTCCACCGATTCTTCGCACTCCGCCTAATCTGCGGAATATTACTTTATCTGGAAAAAAAAATTAAAAAATTTTAAATAGATACATAAATAAATAACAAATACATGTAGATACATACATAAATGAATAATAATAATAATAATAATAATAATAATAATAATAATAATAATAATAATAATAATAATAATAATAACAATAATAATAATGATAATAATAAATGACTTTAATTTTAAATTAGATTTTAGATAAGTAAGGTATTAGCGCAGTGTCTTTGTTCTTAACTTACATTGAGATTATGGCATTTTAATGATTTATTAAGGTTCATTGAAACACCAATAAAAGATAACTCTTCTTAAACCCAAATAGAGTTATCTTTTCTTTTATAGATCACATAAACGTTTCATTTTCAAATATAATATTGACTTAGATTGAAAAGCAGAAAATAAACTAATGCACAGATTAAAAGGGAGATTTGTAAAAAAAAAAAAAGTCCGATAAATGGACATAATTATATGAAAAAGAGTTATCCAATTAATGAAAATATAGCTGTAACTGTAGATCATACATAGATCTATAGCTGTGATTCGTTCTGACCCGTTTCCCATTCCAGATTTTCCAAACGGAAGATTTTACAATAAACAGAAAGTAGCATATAAGTTTGACGGCGCGGTGGAATTAAATTGTCATGGATCATCTGAGCAAGTGAAAGCAGTGGGTTCAAATACCTTATTGATGGATAGGTACAGAATGTTTTCTCTATCATAGTAAATTTTCTTGACTGTAATGAAATTAAGTAAGTAACAAGAAACAGTGTCTACAAATTTTTAGTCATTTGGCCTTTATCAAGTGTAAACATTTAACAAACAAAAAAACGAAAACAAAAACAAAACAAAATCTCTAAATGGAATCTTTATATATATATATATATATATATATATATATATATATATATATATATATATATATATATATATATATATATATATATATATAAATATATATATATATCAGCTGGTAAAATATGCCCAGTGCAAACTTTATGTATACATTGTGGTGGTGGTGGTTGGGGAAAAGGTTGGGGGTGTTGGTTGATTGTATAAAAATTTTGCAGTGATCTTGGCCACACGTATTAAGTACATTTTAGTCTAGATATATAATTAGTTGAGTGGAAACCAGCAACATTCATACAGATATTTTTTTATTTTTATTTTCAGCTAGCCACGTAAATATTGATGTCAACATTAAATGAAAACTTGAGACATCAGAATCCTTTGAATTGTTATTTTCATAATGAAATACTTATTAAAATTGCTTTATTTTGTGTAAAATTGTTTCTTACAACAATGTGCAGACAGTATAATCTTAAAAAAACTTTGCATTTTTACATTATCTATGTTTTACAAATCTTAATTTGTTGTATTTACAAAGCTATTGTAGGAGAAGATTAGGGGTAGTCAATGATTATTGTTATAACTTTGTAATCCAACGATGTACCTTTCCCTTTTTTTATTGTGATGAAAATAATAATAAATATTAAAAATTTTTATAAAATTCATCAACTTTCCATGTTTCAAAAATGCACAAAATTTCTTTTTTCATACCCTTCAAGTGTTATTTTGAATCCCATATTATGCCCCTAGTCCATATATCATCAGTCATATCTTTTATGAATGTTATATATATCTTTGAATTAGAAATGAATTTTGTTTCAAGATAAAGTCTACTTTTTGTATTAATATGAACTTTCTTATAAATGGATTGATGATTAGGAATGTAAGAGTCAATATAGGGTGGTATGTAGGGAAAGCCCGTTCGTTTTCAAAATTCAGCCGGTGAAATTAAATTTCTTTTTCATACATCAACTAATTGAATGATAAGGAAGATTATATACAAAAGTAATTTACTTCTGATGTTAAGTTAAAATTCAGGTCATTTTTCATATGGTTATTCAATGAACCTTAAACAACACACATTGGAATACAATGAATGAAATGAATTCCTATTATTGCATGCATAACAGTACATGGAGTTTTTAGCTATATTGATTTAACTAAATAACATAAAGGCGAGTTAAAAGTGGAAACACTGGGTGAAAAAAACCCTGAATAATAGATAAATAATAGAAAGGGGCTTACTTCGCCTATTACCAGCTGCCCTTTTTATCACAGCAATATGCCTATCTGAAATATAAAGAAATATAAAAAAATAACTCTTGACAATAGAACTGTCTGAGACCCCTCTAACTCCTCCACTGGAATCGTCCTGCAACTTCTCTACTGGAATAGTCTAATAGACACTGATGCTGTTATTTACGAACGTATATTTTGATAAATGCTCAATAGTGTACGAAATAGCAAACTGTTTGTATATTATATCGTAAATTCAGTTAAAATATCATTAATAACGTTTAATAGATGTTGAACATGAACGTATATAATTGTCTTTTAAAAATCTGTAAAGTAGAATCGAGCTGTATTTACGTGGTAACTTTTTCAAAGTACATGTAAAAATATATAGAAAAAGTCCTTATCAATAACGTCAAATTCAGTTTACCGACCCGAAGCCCTATCGTGCTGGGATGTAAGGACATTACCCTTTTTATACTTTAAGTAAATCGATATATTTTAATAGAATTATATACAGATGATTAATTCATGTGAATCTGTCCGAACTCATTTTGACATTATCAGGCTATCAATTCATTTGAGTAATTCAGCACAAACAAACTCTTGACCGTTTAATCATATGTACATAAACGAACGTTATCGCTTACGACGATACAAATTGGCTATAAGCACTACGGTAAGAAAAGTGCCATAAAAAGTTCATTTGTAGATCAAGTTTGATACAACAAACAAAAGGTGTCACTAGATTACCAAACCGTCAGTCATAAAGTGTCCATGGAGGATAACTCAGACGGTGAATAAATACGGAGAGAAATTAAATAGAAGATTGATGATTTAGGAATACGAGCTGCCCATTTTAAAAATAACTTTAGATTTATCACTGTTCGATATATTAAAAGAATTTAGTTTTTAACAATAGTACTACTACTACTACTACTATTACTACAACAACAACAACAACTACTACTACTACTACTACTACTACTACTACTACTACTACTACTAATAATAATAATAATAATAATAATAATAATAACAACAACAACAACATTAATAATAATTATTATTATTATTATTATGATAACCATTAAAAGGTGAATGAATGTATAAAAAAGTATAAGCAAAGGACAATATAAGTAATTAAAACGTTTGCATTTGTTGTTATTATTTAATAGTCCACGTAAGTTTCCAACCGAGAGTACCAAGGTCGCTCGTGAGTATCATGTGGTACGGAGAAGAAAGTAAAAACCGAGGCCCCGTGTCGCGGTAAACGTGAAGGATCCCTCAGTGCCACGTATAGATCCACTGGCACTGCACACTTTCTCTGCAATGTGTCAGACAGATGCAACGGTTGGATTACAAAACTTTAGGTTACATCCAAAAGAAAGGAAGTTCTAAAAGATATATTTTAAAACAAATACCAAATCAGACCCGCATGAACCTTTTTGGTCGATCATAGACAAAACTTTTCTTGTAAGATGACGAAGAATACCTATACTAATCCCACATTAAAAGATATCTGTATATACCACTTAATATCATAAGGAAAATCTCAAAGTAAACACATTTATCTACACGAACCTGTGTATGACATTAGATATTGGAGCAGTACTAAAACGTATAAACTACTTACTCGGTTGTTGAAGTGCATCAAGACGATTGGAATTTATCACGAAGCTTTGAGTAACACCCAAGAGATAGCTCTGAACAATGAAAGCTATAAGCAAAACCCCAATGAAATGTAAGGTCTGCATTTCTCCTCCAACACTATGATAACAGTATTACAATTCTAGTTTCGCAGCAAAGAGTAACAAACATATATGTGTATAAATGGTGTGGTGTTTTTGAAAAAGTACTTGTCTATGTCTGGAATATTGAAGTCAAGTACCACTAAATTCCTATTACTCTACAGCCAATGAGACGAAAGAAAAAAAAAAGAAGTCAAGAGGGGAGCTGTTCAAATTATTAAACGATATTTCATATGGCTTGAATTCATTTTAAGCTCGCTATTTTTTTATATTGCAATGTTTAGCAAACTCGGAGCTTTAAGTATTCATAAATGATAATTAATTATAGGGTGTTGCATTGGTTATTCATGGGAAGCTACAACAGCTTATAGATATATATAATATACAATGAACATTCACTCAACATGAAAATATACATATATAAAATCAAGTACAGTTAAGATATGAAAATAAATATACTTTATATATAATATCTTAATTATGAAGGGTATTTCTTCTGGTGAAAGCATGTTTAATGAATTTCCTCAAACTACAGAGTTCTTTTAAGTTTGAGGAGCTTAAAAGTTGCATTACTTTGTAGACAGTAGATTTTACTAGGTAATATTTCTTAAGATACTTTATTCTTTTAGCAATGATATGAGGGACATTTCAAAAGAAAATGGAATTCGTCTTCAATATCTGTTGTACACAATGGGCATAAACGTCTATTCAAGGGAATGTTTCTATATAACGTCCAGATTCCCACAGTTAGGCAGTGTGAGGATAATCGTATGCTACATATAATTTTTATATAATACAGAAATGGGTCATATATTAAATGTCAGTGTCTATATAGTTTATATAGTACCGAAATAAGTTATATTAGATATGACTGCAATATCATATGATCAAAAAGGTGTTTGTATACAACGCAGTTTGATGCAGTATTAATCTCAGCTAACAAATGTTCTTTACAATTATGAAATCGGCGCTGTTTTGCCGTATCTAATATACACTCATTTTTAAGAATAGTATAATTTGACCATATATAAGCCAACATATTCTTCTATTATAGGACATCCAATTTTACATTTACTATTATCATTACATTTCGTGTACAAAAAGACAAACACGATTTCAATATACAGGTGTCTGCAGTGCTCCACTTAAGAAAATATTTCAGAATGCGTATATTGCGAATATAGATAAAACGAAAAAGTCCAAGTTCAGAATGAATCATTACACTGGGAGCGGAACGTGGAATGTCTAGAATATTTATACAAAATTCTAGATGAACTTTTTCTTTATCCAGGGTAGAGTTGAAGCCACAGATTCCAGAAAGCTATAAAAGAATTTCTGAAAAGCAGTTTTGGCTGAACATTGCGTTAAACATTGAATGTAGATAAGGTGACAGCTGGTTTTAAATTCTATAAAATGCTCATTTAGTATCAAGTCAAAACCATGACTGTTTTCACATTTCAGATTTTTATTAATGATAGAAGTCGTTTGAAATATATAATATGTCTGAATAAAAAAAACTGGTCTAAAGTCAAGTATTTTTCCCTCCAAGAAGAGAAACGTATAGCATACATGTTTATGCAAAAGTGATAATAAATTAACATGATCGATGATGTAAATATTTCTGGCTCGCTTCGCTCGTGCAATATGGAGAGCCATTGATATATTCTATTTGTTTGTTGGATTCTAGTTTTCAGGTCATATTAAGAATTTTCACATATGAGGTGACGGCATCTGTCTGATACAATGCTTTGAGATATAAACCTATGCAACGCAGCTACTCGTTGCATTGAAGGATCTTTTACATGCCATATCCACCGCTATACGAAACCTCCGTTTGTATTGTTTCATCCAAACAACAAGACACCATTCAGCAGGTGGTGGGACCCGAGCCCGGGACATTTCAGTCATGAGTCCAGCCCCTATCCGCTTGAGTTACGTCTATCATTGGTATTATTAGTTTCTTTAACTTCTGTTTTATAAGAATGGGTGTGTTGCTCGCAAACTTGTTCTTATATCTTATATAGTCATAAAAAATTGAATTGGAGTAACGATATTCTGACAGAACCTTGATGGGACAATAAAGCCTCTTTTGCATTGTAAAGATGATGGATAAATCCAAACCACAAGTCCAAAAATCATGAAACCAGAGGACATACAAAATCAGTGAAAATGAAAAACAAATGGAAAATAACAAAATATGTCTACTTGAAGAGCATATATGAACCTCTGTGATGGAGTGAGATCAGGTGCCCGGGGAGAGTGAGCATCTCCTGCTTGCTAGCAACATCCGTCACATATACCCAGTAGAAAGAGTCAAATCGTGTAAATTCCATATGTATTTATATATGAAGAAGTCGAAGTAGGTAACCTTCTAGTATAGAAGGTGTCAAATCTGTGTAAAATGATCGGAATCGGTCTCAGTCCAGAATATCATTTAAAAGTCTGGATAACGAGATATCATATGGAGTAATAAGAGTCTCGTAACGACCGTAGAACTTCCTCAGTGACGTTGCTAGTCTAGCACATATGTAACCCTGGTTGAGCAGCTTAACTGAAAGTCGCCTAGCCCTCAGAACAAAGTCATTGTAATTTGAACATGCTCTGGAATAACGTATAAACTGAGATATGAATACGCCGTATGCGATGATGGAATGTTTCTACTTATGAAAGGAAAGTTTGTGATAGCGAAATTGAAATCGTCACGTTTGTCACAGAGTGAGGTATTCAAGTGACCATTAATGTCGAAAGACAACATAATATCTAAATACGAAGTAGAATTACTACTTTCTGTGGTTTCTTTGACCTCCAGTTCACTTGGATAGATAATGCTAAGGTAATCCGCGAATGAAGGATTATTAATTGAAAGCAAGTCATCTATATATCTGTAAGTAAAATTGAAGCCAAGAGCCAATTGTTTTTTCCTTGCGAAAGCAAAGACTGAATGAATTCAGCTTCGTATCAGTAAAGGAATATGTCAGCCAGAAGCGGAGCACAGTTAGTGCCCATTGGAATGCCGACAATTTGTTGAAAAACTTTACCTCCAAACACCACAAAAATGCTATCGATAAGAAAGTTCAACATCTGGATGACAGCTGTTTCAGTGTATTTATTTTTGGAATCAGAATTTTCCCTTACAAAGTAAGTTTTATCGTGGCCTATTACTATATATTTGAATTTGTGGCTTCCGTTTTTACTAGTAAATGCATTTTGAATAATTTCTGCTAATCTGTCTTTTAATTTCTGATGAGGGATCGTTGTGTAAAGAGTCGAAAAGTCAAAAGACTTGATGGAGTGAATTTTAGTAAAACTTTTTGATTTTAAATGTTCTAACAACTCTTTTGAATTTTTAAGGATCCACATTTTATTAATTCCACTTCTGGAATACACTGTTTTGCAATTCCTATGAAAGCCAGATTTAATTTCTAATAATATTTTTGTGAGTAGCATCGATACAGATTTTGTGGAACGCGTCGAGGAACCAGCGATAAAGCGTTGTTATAAAGATTTTTGTGTATTTTTGGAATGCAGTACAAATATGAAAGTTCTAAATTTAATTTATTTGTGTCAATACTGAACGTATTGAGGACAGATTTATGATTCTCAAGTACTTCCGAAACCGAAAAATTCTTGAGAGTATAAGTAGGATTTTCTGGAGCTGAATTTAATCCTAATTCTTTCACTAGGCTGTCAAAGTAATATTTCTTGCAAGTAAATGTATAATTATTAGACGCTTTATCTGCTGGTGTAATGATATAACGTTCTTCTCTCACAATATCAGGATCTTTAAAAATAGATTCGAATCTGGTGTTTACAGAGCATTGTAATTTTTTACTTTTTGATCTCAGCAGTACTGCAATAGATTTTATCCCTTCCGAAAGAGTGGCGACCTGTACTTCCTTTCATTTTGCCCATCGGCCCATCGTGTAGCATCTTCCTCGCAGCAGTTGATAATATTCTCAAAATTTTGGCTCCATATGAATGATCTGGGTTCTCTGTATTTTGAACCTTTAAGTAAAAGTTCTCTTAATTTGGTGTTTTTAATAACATCAAGATCACTAGTAATGACATAGCAACAAGGAGAATATACAAAATTAGATAAGGAACATGCACACGGTTGAGGATGGCATGCAGAGTTGCTAAGATCAAGACACTGTAGAAACCTTTTGTAATTATAAATTTTGGATGCAACTGATGGTGTGTAGCTATAGTAAATATAGAACATATATACCTTTTAATTTTGTGCACCATAAGCGCATTTCGACAACTTATGTCTCTTCAGTGATGCTCGTAGCCGAATGATTGCAGTTCTCAAAATATACAAAAATATGAAGAGCAGTGTTGAAGCTAAAAGTGAACCATAGAATCTATCTAAGGACAGAGCTATGTATGAGGGAGATACTCCTTAGTTTTAGAGTCATTTACTTAATTTGATGACTGAAAAATTGTAGTATATATTTCATGTCAGTACAAAAGCACTGAAAACTAGACTTATGATGCCCTCGGGTACTATCAGTCCACCAGCAGTGACACCGGTCTAGTGGTTAATCTTATGACAACAACGAACTAAAACACACACAAAGCACGGTGTATATTTAAGGATATAAAACATGAATAAAAATTAAAAAATCGACCTCAACAAAAATTATTTGCATGTTGTGTTAACTTAAATAGCAGATAGTCATGGTCTAAAGGGATCACGACTCACATCCCGGGAGGCCAAATATTAAGATACTGTTTGGTTTTGTTTGTTTGTTTGGGGTTTTTTTTTGGGGGGGGGGGGAGTGAGTATGTTAAAACTAAGGCAATGACAGAGGCCAAATACCTTTATAAGTGAAACTGCATCATATACATGTACAATTTTAATATATTTGGGCAGTACTAAGAAATGACGAGCTCTACTCACGCTGATCTTGAATAGCATCCAAGGCATTTGCATTTAACACAAAGCCTGGAGTAGAATCCCAAAGGAAGCTCTGAACAATGATAAAAATAAGCAAATATCCACAAGAATGTAAGGTTCGCATTTGTCATCCAAACTCTGCTATGAAAGCAATTTACAGTGCTATTACGTAATTGGGATTGCTTTGTATTGAATATAGAACATATATCCGACACACAGAGTCCATTCACTTTAATATTGAAGTCAAGTACAAACATAAAAACATCCAATCAAATAAACTAGAAATAAGTCAAGAAGGGGAAAAGAATAATAAGGATATCTAAAGATGGTCTATAATTAATATTAATTATAAGTGTTCAGTTTACAATATTTTGAAAATTTTAAAAATATCCCATCAATTTGTTAATGTTTCTAACACTGCTAATTATATATTATAACTTTGATACATTGAATATTGTATAAATAAAGACTTTGATATTAAAAATGTGTTATGTCTTATCCATACGTATAACCTTAGTCACAGTGTTTCTGAATTCTTGCTACTTGCGATTGTATAGCTACTTGTGATTGTATAGCTATTGTATAGCTCCATGGTGACTTCTGCCACATAACTGAGCCAATAACTCTTCTTTTTTCTTGCGAAAATAAAAATCAAAATTTTAAGTTTAGAAAGATATACAAACCATTTCAATATCTTTATACACGTAATAACAAATTTACGAAAGCGGCGTTATAAAGATACGGATCATGTGCAGATCCAGGGGAGGGGACTGGGAGGCCACACCCACCGTGAGACTTAAAAAACTCAGTTGTGTTGGGTTTTTTTCTGTAAAACCGGTGAATTTACACCATACCACGTCATCGAACCCCTTCCCAGAAGACTTCGATGTGATGGATACCCATTTTAAGGAAATTTCTCGATCCGTGCCGTGTGCTAAAATAGTATCAGAAACGACTTTGCACAAGCGTAATTAACGCAGGTATGCCCTAACAATTATCATGGCATGTACTGACATTTTTATCCAAATATGTGCTTTTGAATACGCCAGTTTCGACATACAAATCCGGACCGTTCATTCTCAGTTTTTATATGCTTCTTGAAACACAGGCTGAGGTAAGGGTCGGACACCGCTTGTCTTTATAGTAAACAGCGTCTTGGTAATTGTGAATTATAACAAATCTGTCTGTGAAACTACCAACTAACGGCCTCTGAGCTGATGACTGTTGGTTCACGACCGCTGAGCTGATCACTACGGGCCCATTGCTGCTGAGCTAGTGACTACCAGCTCACTGTGCCCTGGAAATGTAACCATCTCATGTCATAGGCATTACCAAGCGCCCTGGACATGAAAACTCCTCATGTGAGAGGTATGACCAGGTGCCCTGTAAGTGTTAGAGCCTCATGTCATGTCAGAGGTAATACCAGATGCCCTGGAAGTGAGCTCACGTCCGAGGTATTAAAAAAAGTGTAAGAGCCTCATCTTAGTGTGAAGACATAGTGCCCTGGATATGTAAGCTCCTCATGTCAGAGGTAAGACCAAGTGCCCTTGAAGTGTAAGTGGCTCATGTCCACAGGCGGATGCAGGATTTTAGTTTAGGGAGCGTGGGAATAACCCAAAAGGCGAGGGGGTCTGGGGCCGCCTAGGACCCCAGTAAGTCGAGGGCAAAGCCCTGTTGGGGGTTCAGGGGGGGGGGGGGGGCAAAGCCCCCCGACGGAACATATTTATAATGATTTTGAAACCTAGAAAACATGTTGAGAATTGGCCATTTTGTACAGTCAAGACACTGTATATGTAGTTCTATCCATATTATTAGATGTCTGGAGAGTAATAATTAGGAACAATGAAAAGTACGTTTTGAGTAAAAATGTTTTATTGAATAGGAAAGGTAATGCTCAAAACAAATTCCGATGATTACTTAGAGACTTCAAAAGTAATCGGTCTATGCAATACGAGCATATATGGTGTTATTGTAATTTGACTGTTTATGCTGTTTCGCAGTAATAAACTAAAACATAACAAATGAGTAAAGAAAAAGTAATTGGTAGAAGTAAAACAATGTAAACATGTATTAACTATATATGCTGTTTTCAATAAGAATTTTAAAAAGTCCGTGTCTTTGTTGAATTATTTCGAAGAACACACTGCATGAAAGGTTAAAACAGAACACCGTTTTGGCCAGGGCGGGAGTTGAACCCGGGGCCACTCGGTCACGAGCCGTGTACTTTATCCACTAGGCCACACCGGCTTAAATTCTTAATGGCAATTCAACCCCCTGCCCCTTTAATCAAATAATTACAGTTAGGTATAACTCAATTCAATTGACATCAAAGTTGAATTCGACTAGATTTACAATTCTTATTATAATTGCTACATCGAATATCAGGTATTTATTGAATCTGCTTGCCCGAGAAGTCCTGAACACGTACCGAAACAGACAGACAGACGGGTGGACCGACATATGTGGGAAGACAGGAGGACAAAGTGACAAAGGGCGTACAAACTAAAAGACTGAATGAGTGGTCCTTTTGATTTCGTTTGTTACTGGTCAGGCATATATTATCGCCACAATTTAAAATGTTTTGACTCAGAAATCTTTTTTATTCTAAGTTAGCTTAAGAAACTTTCACAGAAGGCGCACTTACCCTCCAGCTACATGGAAATATCTAGACATTTTACCAAATACTCTATCACCATAAAGAGAAGATGATGCATATATATATTGTCACCTCCTCTGTTTGTTTCCGTCTTCATATCCATTCAACAAAATTTATACCTTTTGAATCTTCGATCTTTCTCTTTCTTATTTGTGAAAACTTTACCATACAAATGTCAAAAAAAGTACGAGATATAGGAAGTTGAACTTTAGATCCAGAAAATACATCTAGATTTTCTAATTTATGATTCAATTCAGCTCTTAAGGCGCCTGTTGCGACTTAATTTTGAAGTTGTTACTTACAGTACTCTCAGTTCTTTGG
Source organism: Pteria penguin (assembly GCA_035048485.1). NCBI lineage: Eukaryota > Metazoa > Mollusca > Bivalvia > Pterioida > Pteriidae > Pteria > Pteria penguin. The sequence continues at coordinate 6,134,096 of CM068582.1, forward strand.
AGAATTAAAGAAGGATTCTGTTCTCTGTTGATACATACTTGAAGTCAAGAGGATATTGTGAATACGCGTTACAATACCTATGTAAAACGACACAAAATTTCCGGAATTGTCAATTCAGCGCATCATAGATGATGACTCCACTAGTGGGTCGAACTCAGTCAGTACAGCAAATGATGAAATTACAACCAAATCTATAAGTTTTATGGATTTCAAAGCATTTAGTAACTTAAAACCTTAACTTTGTGAATTTTATGGGGGGGGGGGCATGTGTGCCCCACGCCCCCTCTAAATCCGCCAATGGTAAGACTAGGAGAATGCAACTGTAAGCGTCTCATGTCAGAGGTAAGACCAGGTACCCTGGTAGTGTAAGTGCCTCATCTCAGGGGTAAGAGCAGGTGCCTGGAAGTGTGAGTTCATGTCAGAGGTATCAACAGATGTCTTGAAAGCGTATGCGCCTCGTGTCCATGGTAAGACCAGATTGCCGGGAAGTGTAAACGCTGTATGTCGTAAGCCCAGGCGCCCTTGAAGTGTAGGTTTATGTCAGAGGTCAGATCTGGTGTCCTTGAAGTGTAAGTGTCTTATGTGAGAGGTAAGATCAGGTCTCCTGAAAGTGTAAGAACCTCGTGTCATTGGTAAAACCAGGTGCCCTTGAAGTGTAAGAACTTCGTGTAAGAGGTAAGACCAGGTGCCCTGAAAGTTTGTGTCTAATGTGAGAAGTAAGATTAGGTGCCCTGGAAGTGTATGAGCCTCATTTCACAGGCGAGACCAGGTGCCCAGGAAGTGTAAGCACCTTATGTCAGCGGTAAGACCAGGTGCTCTAGAAGTATAAGAGCCTCATTTCTCAGAGGTAAAACTAGGTGCCCAGGACGTGTAAGCGCCTCATGTCAGAAGTAAGACCAGGTGCTCAGGAAACATAACCACTTCGTGTCACAGGTACGTTCAGATGGCCCGGATGTGTAAACGTCTTATGTCAACGGTAAGACCAGGTGCCCTGGAAGTGTAAGCGGCTCGTGTCATTGGTAAAACCAGTTGCCCTTGAAGTGTAAGAACTTCGTGTAAGAGGTAAGACCAGGTGCCCTGAAAGTTTGTGTCTAATGTGAGAAGTAAGATTAGGTGCCCTGGAAGTGTAAGCGTCTCATTACAGAGATAAGACCAGATGACTTGGAAGTGTATGAGCCTCATTTCAGAGGCGAGACCAGGTGCCCAGGAAGTGTAAGCACCTTATGTCAGCGGTAAGACCAGGTGCTCTAGAAGTATAAGCGCCTCATTTCTCAGAGGTAAAACTAGGTGCCCAGGACGTGTAAGCGCCTCATGTCAGAAGTAAGACCAGGTGCTCAGGAAATATAACCTCTTCATGTCACAGGTACGTTCAGATGGCCCGGATGTGTAAACGTCTTATGTCAACGGTAAGACCAGGTGTCCTGGAAGTGTAAGCGGCTCGTGTCATAGGTAAGAAAAGGTGCCTCTCATGTCAGAGGTAAGGCCAGATGCCATGCAGGTGTATATGTCTCTATGGTTTTTTTTTTTCTCTTTTGGACAACTGTGCCTACTATGAATACCCAAAGCATAGAGACCATATAAAAACCTCAACTCTAGTTGTCATTATTCTTAAGCAGGTGTCAGTCTTCGATGGAGATAGACATCCGAGGACATTTACTAAATATTGTTCTACAGGTGTACTCAAATTTTATGTACCTGTTCCAATTTATTATTACCGAGTGTTTCCCCCTAAATCAGCTTCCCTTATTTCTGTTCTCCAGTATTTGTTTCTTTTTCTTCTTCTTCTTTTTTTTTTTTATTATTATTATTATTATTTTTTTTTTTTTTTATTATTATTGTTTTTTTATTATTATTATTTTTTTTTTTGTTTGTTTGCGCTTTGTCTGTCTAAATTAGTGGTACAGCCACTTACGATTAATCTGTCTCCAAATCGCCATACTTTTGATCTTACATTTAGCATTTAGTTCCTTCAAGAAGTATTTATATATGTATTTTAATACTTTTTTATTGGTACATTTTCAAATACAAAAATATGTAAGTAATGTAAACATATATATAGAAGAATTTACTCCTAGTTTTCAGCAGTGCATTCTATTATATGCATAAAGAGTCTGGCATACTTCAGGTTTATTTGACATGTTCTACTGTCGTTCTGTTGCCCTGGATACACCAATCAGGAATCACCTTACATATCCGATGTCTGCGCAAATTCATTCTCTGCAAACCTTGTATTCTGGATTGAATAGCGAGGCGTAACACTAGAAAATACACAATAGAAGGGGTTTTTGAATGACTAAATATTAATACAAAACAAAGTGTTGAACCATAGTTCTTCAGTTATTATTGTTTCATATTGCAACAGTGCTTATACTAGTTATTAAGCATGCGGAAAACTATCACACAAAATACTTCGTTTGTTTGTTAAATAATTTCTAGAAGTTGGCAGAGGAGATTTTCATATTACCAGCTGCACTTACTTTTCATAATAATTGCAAATGATTATTTGAAACATTTCATTGCACTTGAAATAATTTAATAGATGGACCTTTCACAAAAAGATGAAAGTATGTGTATGTGACAAGTTTTTAAATATCATGACGTAGAAAGTGACATGAAACATTGCCAGCAACAAAGCATGGCGATATTCTCCCCACCGTGTACATTGACACTTTTGGCATAAAAACGAGCTAAAAAACACACGCAAAGCGCTGTGTACATAAAATACGTAAGAATATGAAAGATGAATAAAAAATTTCAGCTCAGACAAAAACTACTTGAGTGTTTTGTTAATGGAAATAGCAGATAATCATAGTCTAAAGGAATCCACACTGACATCCCGATAGGCCTAATATTGAAACACTGTTTCCTCGGATTAGATTAGAACTAAGCCAATCACAGAGGTCTAACAGTATTAAAAGTCAAAAAGCAATATAAACATGTACAATTTTAATATATTTCAACAGTACTAAGAAGTAACGAGCTCTACTCACACTGATGATGAATATTTCCGTGGGAATTGGCATTTACCGCACAGCCTTGAGTAGAATCGAGGAGGAAGCTCTGAACAATGATAAGAATAAGTAAATATCCAAAAAGATGTAAGGTCCGCTTTTTTCATCCAAGCACTGTTATGAAAGCAATACACACGAAGTGCTATCACGTAATTGGACTTCAGTTATATATCTGCCACAAGGAGTCCATTCTCTTAAATATTTTCAAATTATAGTAGGACCTGACCACAAAAAATAACCATCTTAACATTTTGAATTTACTTAGTTTTACATATTATATATATATATATATCAGTTAGGCAGCATTTCTTGCCTTGAATGGGAAAATTTGACTTCGTTTTCTTGTCTCCTTCGTGTGTTTGTGCGTATATTTATGTATTTATCTCTTCGACTTGAAAAGTTGTTGCAGGACTTTTGCCACGGGTATTGCATGCAACTAGGGGACGCTTACTCCTCCCGGGCACCTGGTCTCTCCTCGATTTTATTGGGGTTTGCATTTGTCTGAATATGACACTATTCACGATATTGTCTTTTTATTCCATGGACTGTAAGGTATTGTTTACCTTTCGGTACAAGCCGGCATAACCTAGTGGTATCGCGCTCAACTCCCGATCGAGTCCCGCTCTGGTCATGCCGGTGTCCTGTCTTTCGGATGAGACAGTAAAAATCATGGCATGGCACGTTAAAGATGCTCACTGCTTCGGGTGGGTCCGTTGCAAACGTCAAAATTTGTATGCTCTACATCAGACAGATGCCGTCACCATATACGTGAAATAATTGTGGTGTGACGTTAAACAAAATCAATCAATCATTCAAAAACCCTTCGGTTCTTCTTCGCTATTTACTTTGAATATTTGGGAGAAAGATAGATATAAGCAGGACACGTCTTGCTCCGTCCTAGGACTGCTAATTGTAAAGTATACCTCAGTGAAAATTTTTATACAATAAATATTGTATAAACCAATATTTTGATAATAATAATGTTTTAATGTCTGATCCATACGTATAACCGTAGTCACGTTGTCTTTGAGTTCTTGATAATTGCGAATATGAAAATCAATTTTTTTATGTTTAGAGATATACAAACCATTTTAATATCTTTAAAAAAAAAATAAAAAAACGAGGTTATGAAAATGCCGTTCATGTGCAGATGCAGGGATGGGACGGGGACTGGGGATAAGGACCCACCCTGAGATTCTACAAAACAGAGCTGTGCTGGTAATTTTTTTCTGCAAAAGCGGCAAATTTACACGTAGTCGAACCCCTCCCAGAAAACTTGGATGTGATGGAACCCTTCGCCCACCAATTTCAACAAAATTTTTTGATCCGTGCCAACTGATCATGATGGATGATGGGCGGAAATAGTATCAGAAACAACTTTGCACCAGCGTAATAAACGCAGAAGGCATCCGTGCCAACTGATCATGATGGATGATGGGCGGAAATAGTATCAGAAACAACTTTGCACCAGCGTAATAAACGCAGAAGGCATGTCGAAATTATAATTATAATACGTTTTCACATTTTCACCAAACGCGTCCTTTTTAATTCATGCTCAGGTAACTCGATATTGGGCATTTCTATGAGTATTTGAACATTTATGTAGCAACGATCTTTAAATATTATTAATTATATAGTCCATGACATATCATATCGTAATATTACTGTAAATGGAGAATATTGGAGTAATGCAAGACAATACGTGGACTTGCATATTTAACGTTCCATAACGAAAATTGATTTATCGAGTTAGATTTTATGTCTTCCAGTAGTAATATTCCAATTGTCTAATAATGGGAGTACCCATGCGTATGATATTGAATACTTTATATGCAAAACATATTTGGTACAACCTGACACCCCCGGTTATTAAATCTTAGACTCGTTGTATTTCTTTTTATCTCTTTCTATTTATTTAACTACCTCATGATCTAGATCGCAATAACCTTGAATTAATTTCTGGTATCCCAGGAATAAAGAGTGATAAGGAAAATATCATTTCCGCACATCGATATAATTATGCACGCATCGTTTGTAATTTTTATAAATAACAGTATGAGATACATGTACTTTTATGGTCTTTACATCTAAAAAAAAAAAAAGAATAGAAAAAATTAATAATTGTTTCTTAGAGAATTTCGCTTAAATGCTGAAGATAAGATGGAACGCACATAAATAGTAAATACATCATTATTTGACCTTTATTAACCAGCTCACGGCCGCTCTGTAGTGATAAGTACTGTCTTACGGCCATTGTGCATATAACAACCGGCCAACAGCTGCTGTTCTGATAATACCCACTCACGAGCACTGTGCCGATGAATACCAGCTCATGGCCGCTGTACTGATAAATACTGTCTTATTGTTGTGCATATAACTACCGACCAACAGCTACTGTGCTGATGATTACCCATTCACGACCATTGTGTTGATGAATACCGACTAATGGTCATTTTGCACATGAATACCAAATTACAGTGGCCGTATTGATGACGATAGCAGCGCAAGTGATAACAAGCTGACAGAAAATGTCCTGATGAATAACGGTGACCAGCTGTCCGGATGACAGTCATTGTGTTGATCACTTTGCAAATGACTACCGTCTTGAGGCAGCCAAGCTATTGCCTTGGAAGTGTAAGGACCTTATTTCAGAGGTAAGACCAAGGGCACAGGAAGCGTAAGAGCCTCATATCACAGGTAAGACCAGGTGCCCTAGAAGTGTAAGTGAGGTAAAACTTAGTGTCATAAACTGAGAATATACTTAAGTCAAAATTTCATATTCTTCTGTTCATCAATGAATTAATAACTGGGATTTGGATTTTATTTAGTTTTATTCTGTTGATAAATAGAATTAAATCACTCTGAATGAGAATTTGTTTGACAATGGAATAAATTAAAATGAAATGTTTGACTTACCTCACTCTATGACAAACGTGACGATTTCAATTTCGCTATCACAAACTTTCCTTTCATAAGTAGCAACATTCCATCATCACCCGCATACGGCGTATTCATATCTCAGTTAATACGTTATTCCAGAGCATGTTCAAATTACAATGACTTTGTTCTGAGGGCTAGGCGACTTTCAGTTAAGCTGCTCAACCAGGGTTATATATGTGCTAGACTAGCATCGTCACTGAGGAAGTTCTACGGTCGTTACGAGACTCTTATTACTCCATATGATATCTCGTTATCCAGACTTTTAAATGATATTCTGGACTGAGACCGATTCCGATCACTTTACACAGATTTGACACCTTCTATACTAGAAGGTTACCTACTTCGACTTCTCCATATATAGATACATATGGAATTCACACGATTTGACTCTTTCTACGGGGTATATGTGACGGGTGTTGCTAGCAAGCAGGAGATGCTCACTCTCCCCGGGCACCTGATCTCACTCCATCACAGGGGTTCACATATGCTCAAGTAGACATATTTTGTTATTTTCCATTTGTTTTTCATTTTCACTGATTTTGTATGTCCTATGGTTTCATGATTTTTGGACTTGTGGTTTGGATTTATCCATCATCTTTACATTAAGTATATTCTCAGTTTATGGCGCCGGATCCTGGAAATGTGAGCTCATGTCAGAGATAACCCCAGGTGGCTTGAATGTGTAAGATTCTCGTGTCGGTGGTAAAACCAGATGGCTTGGAAGTGTAAACCCCTCATGTTAGAGGTAAGACCAGATGACCTGGGTCCGGCGCCATAAATTGAGAAAATACTTAAGTCAGTTATTTCATTCTAATTAATTCCATTATCAAGCGTTCAAATTGTCATACAGAATGGTTTAATTCTCTTTATCAATAGATTAAAACTCAATAAAATCCAAATCCCAGTTTTTAATTCACTATTAAACAGAAGAATTTGAAATTTTGACTTAAGTATTTTCTCAGTTTATTGCGCCGGACCCTGGAAGTGTAAACGCCTCATGTCAGACGTAAGACCAGGTTCCATGAAAGTAGAAGCGCCTCATTTCATAGGTAAAATAGATCCACAGCACCTCATGTCAGAGATATTACTAGGTGCCTTGAATGTGTAAGATTCTCATGTTAGTGGTAAGACCAGATGGCTTGGACGTGTAAACCCCTCAAGTCAGAGGTAAGTCCAGGTGCTCTTGAAGTGTATGAGCTTCGTGTCAGAATCAAGACCCGGGGATCTGGAAGTGTAAGAGCCTCATGTCAGAGGTAAGACTAGATGCCCTGCAGGTGTATGTGCCTCTTCTTTTATTTTATTTTATTTTTTTATTTTTATTTTTTTTTTTTTTTGGACAGTTGCACCTAATATGAATAACCAAAACAAAGAAACCATATTAAAACGTCATCGTTAGTTGTTAATACTCTGACAGGTGTCAGTCTTCGATGGAGATAGTATAGCATAGTTTATTAACCAAATGCCATACAGCATATAGATATATACATACGAAGACATTATACACATCAAGGTCAAGTACAAGTATATCATATACATGTAATATATAAATACATATATGCCGGTATAATTATGAATTATATAACAGACATAATAATACAAAATTTCAAAATTTCATACATTTTTTCTTATTGAAAAGGCTTGTTTAATAAATTTACCGATGTTTCTCAGTTGTTTTACATTTTGGGAACTCAGCAGTCGAGTTAATTTGAAGACAGAGGGGCGATGATAGTTATATTTTTTTTTTAAATTTACTCTCAAAGTCGAATAGGCGGGACATTTAAGCATGAAATGAAATTCGTCTTCGACGTCAATTTTACATAATGGACAGAGTCTTCTAGACACAGGAACATTCTTATATCTGCATGTCTCAATTGATAAGCAGTGAAAAGAAAGTCTTAACTTACAGATATATTTTTATATTGATTGTATATAGGTTTAGACAAATAACTTTGCAAATTTACACTATCAACAGTATGTCGATACAAGAAACATTTAGATGAATCGTTTATATCACCAATTACAGACTGTTTATAGATATCAGTAAGCCGTTGTTTAACATTACATATTATATGTTTTATATCTAGATCATTGTATAGCTCCATGGTGACTTCTGCCACATAACTGAGCCAGTAACTCCTCTTTTTCTTTCATATCTAGATCATCACAATATGTAAAAACATTACTCATACCAATTTCAGATAAAATACTATGTACATTAGCGATCCAGTTTTTACAATTTGGATTTTGATAATATTCTTGATATAGGTGATCCATACATGATTTTAAGATACAGTTATAAGTTTTTAAGAACGTCAGCCAATATTTTATAATTCTTACATGTAATTTTCTAAAACAAATCAAAGGAAGTCTTCCTAGTTCACAATATACCATACAGTTTGGTGTAGATCTTTTTACACCTAAAATATTTTTACAATAGTCTAAATGAACTTTTTTAGATCAGGAGCAGAATGTAAACCCCTGGGTAATACTCGACAACAGCGTGAGTAGAGCTTGTTACTTCTTAGTACTTCCCAAATATATTAAAATTGTACATGTATATGATGCAGTTTGACTTATATAGTTGTTAGGTCTCTATCATGGGATTAGTTCTACCCGATTCTGAGGAAACAGTGTTTCAAAGTTTGGCCTCTCGGGATGTGAGTGAGGATTCCTTTAGACTATGATTATCTGCTATTTCCATAAACACAACACTCAAACTGTTTTGTCGGAGCTTAAAAAATTGTATTCATCTTTCAAATTCTTACATATTTTATATACACAGTGCTTTGTGTGTGGTTTACCTCGTTCTTATACCAATAGTTGTACTTTTAGAGGGGATATTCCTCATCGATGGGGTACCCATCACAAAGGGCCAGGTAAATAAACCTGAAGTTTGTTAGACTGTGCATATAATAGAATGTACTGCTGAAAAATAGGAGCAAAGGCTTCGACGAGACCAATATAAATGTTTTTTTTTATATCACAATTTTATCATATCATAATTATATTATATTTTTTTATCTATATTACTTACGTATTTTTGTATTTGTAAAATATACCAATGAAATAGTATTCGGATACATGTATTAATATGTGTTGAAGTTTTGAATGGCCTAAATGCTAAATATAAGACCAGCAAAAAGATGGCGATATGGATATAAATTGAAATTGGCAGTTTCAGGAATTTAGAAAATTTAGAAAGACAAAGCGCCCCGCCCCCAAAAAGCCCAAACAAATATGAGAGAACAGAAGTATAGGAAGTTGATGTAGGGAAACATTCGGTAATAACCAAGTGGATCTGGATACATTAAATCTGAACATTTTTCGACAACAATATTTTATGTATGGCTTCGGACGCCTATCTCCATATCGGATGTGAACCCACCGATTTGTAAAACCTATCTCTGTACTTACTAATGTATGCAAACGATATGGTAATTTTTTTCTAGAAGTATTACAGGATTACAAAATATCGTAGATTCTCTGTATTTGTATACTGAAAAATGGACACTTACTGTTAATATCAGCAAAACTAAAATAATGGTGTTCAGGAATGGTGGAAACATAAAAACGGAAGAAATGAGGTATTATAATGGTAAAAAATAGATATTGTCAATGAATTTTGTTACCTGGGTATTGCATTGAATTATAACGGTAAATATTTTAAAACTCAAAAACAGTTGGCATTACAATGTAGAAAAGCAATGTTTTCATTAAAAAGGAAATATACCCAGATGAGTTTTAATCATGTCACTCTCTTATCTTTATTTGATACTTATATTTCCAGTATTTCTTTTTATAAGTGTGAAATATGGGGATTGGCATTTACTGCAAGTAGAGTAGAATCCCAGAGCAAGCTCTGAACAATGATAAAGATAAGTAAATATCCAAAAGGATGTAAGGTCCGCATTTTTCATCCAAGGTCTGTTATTAAAGCAATATGCACGAAGAGATATTACGTAGTTAGGGTTGCGTTATATCCGCCACAAAGAATCCAGCCTATTTAATATTGAAGTCAAGTACCAGTATAAACGAACATCCAATCAAATGAACAAGAAATAAGTCAAGAAGGGAAAAAGAATAATAAGGATATCTAAAGATCGTCTGTAGTGAATATCAATCACAGGTGTTCAGTTTACAATACTTTGAATTTTTTTTAGAAAACACTTTCTTAATTTGTTCATGGTTTGAATATGGTATGTATGTATCATCCGCTTCAAATATTTGTAAATTATAGTTTGTATATTTAGGAGAAAGCTAAATATACATGTAAGGAGGACACTTGTTGATCAGTCCTAACACTGCTATCCGTTTAATTATACCTTAATAAAAATTTTGATAAAGTAAATATTGTATAAACCAATATTTTTATAATGATAATGTTTTATGTCTTATCCGTACGCATAACCTCAGCCATATTGTCTGTGTGTCTGTGATAATTGTGAAAATAAAAATAAAAATCTTAAGTTTAGAGATATACAAACCATTTCAATATCTTTATAATATGATAGCCAATTAAAAAATTGATAACAAAACCGAGGTTATACAGATACAGATCATGCGCAGATCCAGGGGTGGGATGGGGACCGGAGTCCGGACCCACCCTGAGATTCTACAAAACAGAGCTGTGCTGGTGCTTTGTTTTACTGTAAAACCGATGAATTTACACGTACTCGAACTCCTCCCAGAAAACTTGGATGTGATGTTACACCCCCACCCTTTTCCAGGAAATTTCCCGATACGTGCCGGCTGATGTGCAAAATAGTATCAGAAACGACTTTGTACAAGCGTAATAAAGGCAGAATGATAGGCCCTAATTATAATGATAGCATGCACTGACATTTTTCACAAAACACGTGCTTTTTGGTTCATGATAAGGTAACTAGATATTGGGTTTTTCATGAGTTTTTCTAGCATTTATGTGACGAAGATCGGGAAATTTTCAAAATTATATATTTTATGTCATATCAAATGGTAATAATTTAAATATTTCCACAATGACCGTATAAGGTATATACAAACGTACGGAGTAACATTAAGTCTGTTTCTGTATAGACAATGTCTCTTCGAGTAATACTCAATAGGGGCTACACGTAAACATAACTCCGATTCGATCTAGATATAGATCTATATATCTAATGATCTCTAATCGAATAAGAAGTCGGTTTTAAATTGAATAAGATATACAAAAATATAAAATCATTATTGTTTTTTCTTTTCTTTCATTTCATCGCGGATTTTCCAATTCTCCGCATATTGCGGCTGACTATTTTGATGCGGACTATCGCGTTCACATCGCCGCAAATCACCGCACACTACTTCGCCACAGCGATGGTCGATCGCGGTGATTCACTGCAACATTGCTGTTGATTGCGGCTATACATCTTACATGTGTATACCTGTTGAACGTACATTTAAGCATCTTAAAATATTGTCTAAATATCAAGGTGCAACACGAGCGGTTTCGCTTGAGTGTTATTTGTAGACCCATAAATATTGCAAGTGTTTTGGAGGGTTATAATTCGCTGAATAACCTCTAAAGATTTCTTGTCGTCGATCATCCAAACCCGTCATCCATTACCTTGTACGCTATGAATGTCACGATATGTTTAAAGTCCGATTTAGGGGTAACTTCCACGGCATAGACCTTTTGTTTTAGATTTATTTAAATTATCATTACAAAATACGATTTTTCTCACGATTTCACAATTGCAAGAAGCAATCTCATTAAAAGCATTGCTATTTATTCCGTATCTACTACGTATATGCAGCAAATACAGAATAAATAGAAATGCTTTTAATCAAATTGTCGTCAAAGTAAACTCGAACTCTTGTCTTTCTACAAAAATCATCGAAAGTTATTTTTTCTGTTCGCCTTTTTGTTATTTTATAATACAGATACTTGTCTTTAAATCCCTCATTGGTTAACCACACCATTTGTTTGGCTTTTGTCAAATTAAATGACCGTCCTAAGTCGGTATCGTAATTGCACTACAATCAAATATTTTTGTAATGTGTTACATGTGCTAGTATATTATTTATATCCATGTATTGTATAGCTCCATGGTGACTTCTGCCACATAACTGAGCCAGTAACTCCTCTTTTTCCTTTTACACAAGATGGAATAAAGCTGATAAGAAATATCACCCATGATTAGTGTAAGGCATTTGAATTCGGAAGTCTTGTGCTACATACGCTGTACTGAAATCATTAATTGTAGGATCCAGTTCTGAATTCTATAAAAACTTGCATTATTTGCTTAACTGAATGATGACCATATTCAGTGAGTATTTTAAAAAATATTTCACCATGGTTTACGGCTTTTGTCTATGCATCGATCTACATTATTTATTTATTTTTTTTTTACATAGCCCTGTCTTTAGATTGATTCTTTGGTTCACTTTTCGGTCATTTTGGTTTCAACACTGCTCTTCAAATATTTATATGTTATGTGAATTCCAATCATTCGGCAACGAGCATCACTGAAGAGATATATGTTGTCGAAAGGCGCATCTGGTGCACAAAATTGAAAGGTATATATGTTCTATATTTATTACAAATATTTCTTAAACAATACTTACGAATATTGAATATGGAAGCCAACAGAAATGCAAGAGTTATCGCTCTTACCTTTAAAGTATGCGGACGATAAGGTATTCATCTCAATGCATTGGCGGATTTAAAGGGGAGATGTGGGAATAGCATAACCAACCACCACCACCCCCCCCCCCACCCCCTCCACCCCCGTTTGGTCGGAAATTACTAAAGTAAAAAGGTCATGTTCGACCATTTTTAGGGCTGAAACCTCCTCCTTTCCTGACCGATAGTGCAAAACATTTGTCATGGGAGACTGCAACCCCCACCCTTTCAAAAATTTCTAGATCCGCCTATGGTAATGTTCTCTGAAACCATTGGAGGCCTACAATCTATATTATACTCTCTTTACGAATATACCCAGAAATTGTCTTTAACTGTTAATATAAATAAAACGAAAGTTGTTGTATTTACAAATGGTGGCTGTATTTAAGCAGAGAAACTTGGTACTACAATGGTAATAAGTTAGAAATTGTTGATCAATTCATTTACCTCGGTTTATTACCTAGCTATAATGGAATTTCTTTAAAACTCAAAAACATGTCTTGTCAATGTAGAAAGGAGTTATTTGCTTTAAAACGTAAATGTTTTGACATGAGCCTTAACAACCTAACCCTGTTATCATTATTTGACACATATATTGCTAGTATAGTTTTCTACGCTTGTGAAATCTGCCCCAGATATAGAAAAAGTTCATCTAGAAGTTTGTAAAAATACCATAGGCGTAAAACTTTCAACTCTTAATGTAATGATTTATTCTGAACGTAGACGTTTCCTGTATGTATTATGTATTCGCAAAATACGCATTTTGAAATATTTTCTTAAGTTGAGCATTACAGACAACTGTATATTATATATTCGCAAAATACGCATTTTGAAATATTTTCTTAAGTTAGCATTACAGACAACTGTATATTGAAATCGTCTTTTGACTTCCGGTACACGGAATGTAATGATAGTAATTGTAAAAATCGGATGTCAGATGTGAAGAGTATGTTAACTCTTTCTGGTTTATATGATCTGTGGTCATATTATACTACTCTGAATCATGATCTTAGCTACGGCAAAACAGTGCCTATTTCATAATTGTAAAAAAAAATGTTAGCTGAGATTAATGCTTCATCAAAGTGCGTTGTATACAAACACCTTATTGATCATATTCTATTGCAGTCATATTTGATAAAACCCATTTCTGTATTGTATTTATATAAGAATGATATATCGCATACGATAACCCTCACACTGCCTAGCTTTGAAATCTGGACGTTATAGAAACATTCCCTTGAATAGACGTTTATGACCATTGTGTACAACAGATATTGAAGAGGAATTCCATTTTCTTTTGAAATGTCCATCATATCATTCCTTAAGAATAAAATATCTTAAGCAATGTTACTTTGTAAAACCTTCTGTGTACAAACTAGTGTAACTTGTAAGCTCCTAAACGTAAAGAACTCTGACGCTTGGGGATATTCATTAGAATGCTTTCCCCATAAGAAATATTTTTATAATTAAAGTGCTATTAGAATGCTGCAGTATTTTGCGTTTTCTTAAAATCCTAATTGAATTATTGTAAAATTCATAAAAATTACTGCTCCTTCTGCTTCAGTATTTCAGTATCACCTGGAGACGCGTCTGCGAGCATTTGGTATTCTCTATCTGGATCCTCAACTGCTTTGAACAATACCTACATCGGAGGAACCCCAATTACAGAGGCTACAGAATGATCATATCAAAGGAGTCCCAGAGTATTTCATACTCATTGCTTTTTACATCTGATAACACTTTGTTTATATAAGATTTGAGGGTATTTTTAAGGATCTGTACATATTTTAAAAGAATGGACGTATACGTCAGTTGTTATAATAGGCTGATAATTTTCTAGAATTATTAAAATAAATGTTTGGTTGACACATAGAAATTCTTACATAATTAAACCTTACACACTCGTAATGATCATGGTGTATTGGACTTATGTGTAATTACAGTTCTTTGTTATGCCATTAATTAACTTGATTACTGAGATATCAATCAAGGCCGTGTTTAAACGTATATAGCGCAGGTCCCGCATATCAGTTAGGTTGATCTGAACTGAATGTAACAATGATGTGTGTCACAGAACAAAGAGGGAATGACGGGTGACTCTGACACCCTAAACCCGCTACCGATCTTTCGTGTGAAGTACAGGAGACCAACGTAAACCTGGTAACGTCTGACGTCATGAGATTGCATTAGAAAGTCGGAATTTAGAAATAAGAAATTATGAAAATAAAAAGGATGATAATGGTAATAATAATGATAATAATAATAATAATAATAATAATAATAATAATAATAATAATAATAATAATAATAATAATAATAATGATGATGATGATGATGATGATGATGATGATGATGATGATGATGATGATAGTAATAATAATAATAATAATAATAATAATAATAACAACAACAACAACAACAACAATAATAATAATAATAATAATAATAATGTTAATTATTATAATAATAATGTTTTTATCGATTTGTATTACCTATCGGAAGCTTACCAGAAACTATATTGTTAGAAATGTCATGAAAATATTTAAGAATAGTATTCGATATTCTGATTTTATTTAGAGAGAACTGAAGCATGTTGTAGACTATACCTAAAACTATCCTCCATCTTTTTTGTGATATGCTTCAGACATGTTGCACAACAACATGAATATTGTCAATGCCCATAAATATTAAGATATTACTCAAAACGTTAAAATGTTATAAGAATTACACCATTCGTTTAATTAAATATCTCTTGGGGGTATAAGTTTTGTCAACTTTTATCACTTTCTAAGACATACAAAATATATGACTGCTATAATTCTATAGCTGTACCTTAACCAGTATCTAGACCATTAACACTTTGTTTACAAATACCGCGACAAAAACTAGACTATCAAACAGCTTCTATATATAGAGAGAACCAAAACAAATGTAATGTAGATATCATCTATTCGTGAAAAGACCCATGTGGGATACTAAACACATATTTATTTTCCAATTCAAGAAAACACACATAAATACATTATTTTGACCACATCCCACAATTCCGAAATATATCCAATTTTGTAGAAATTATTCACGTGATAAATGGGCATGTTCGATTGAAAATATTTAGGCGGACCCCTGACACTTGCCCCTCGTGACAAGATTCGAAATGGTGCAAAAGACATTTCAAACAATGTCGTGATATTAAATATCATGCTTCATGCATCCTTTGTCCTGTTATCAGTGTATAGGAGAGGTACATTAGAGTCTACTTGATTAATTACACTTCATTAAACATATCTACAATCTATACCACAAGTTTAATACAACGCAGACCATTCGCGCAGTTTGGCTAAACTGAAATAAGGACATAAAATCTTGACTGATTTGTTGGAATTATGAGTTTGTGTGAATGTTATTCAGTTTTTGTGGATTCAGAAGAGGTTTTGAGTTAGTATTATTGGGATTTATATACACCTTCTTTTTTTCGGAGTGTGCTTTTGATTCTCTTCTCTATTCAAACAGGGATATATCATAGACAGAGATGTGACGAACATTATTAACGTAGTTTCAGAACTCATGAAAGTATATTTTGTAAAATTCTGAGAAATAATGGGAAACGAACAAAGTAATCCAAGTAACAGCAATAGCAATAGCATTAGTAACAGTGCACGTCGTATAAATGTCTCAGGATCCGCCACTAGTCGTCCTGAAAATGGCTTCCGACGGACAGACGCTCCAAGACCAGTACAAGGTCGTCCCCGCAGTCGGGCGGCTAAAGCGTCCGCCCGGGCAAAAGCAGCGTCCGCCAAGAAAAAGAGACTAATACCTGTGGCTAAAAAGACTCTCAAAAATATGGTAAATAAGCTACAAAACCACGCATCGGTAAGATTTTTTTCTATTTTAAAATTTTATCTATATTAAGAATAAGTATTTCCATTATTTTCAGTAAATTTTCGCTTTCTCCAATATACAAAAGAAATATAAACAAACAAACAAACAAAACGAACAAAACCCCCCAAAATTACATAAATACCAAACAAACAAAACAAACATAAAACAGAAAGCGATAAACAAATAAACAAACAAATGAAAACAAACAAAAACAAAAAAAACAAACACCCCCCCAAAAAAAACCAATAAGCAAAACAAAACAAACAAAAACTACAAAAAAGCAAAGCAAAAATAAATAGATAAAACCCAAACAAACAAAAATTAAATTAAATAAATGAACAGTTAAATGAAGTGATAATTTAAATTGTTTACGGGCTCATCTTCCCATTCTCAGAAAAAGGTATACAATCAAGGAACACATATCTTAGTAAACAGGAATAGTAAAGAGATATTGTCTTTATATAAGTAAAACAATACGTATATATTATGGGAGAAATCGTTACAGTAACTAAGTTAGAGAACTGTTTTACTATTCTGAATAAGAGCGCTGTTTGTGAAAATAAAAATCTCTCTAAAGGAGTAAGTAATCTGTAAGTGGTTTTAGAACTTTCTGTTGGATATTAAGTGATCGCTGAATCAATGTGGAGTTCACTGATTGAATTGGAGATCTTTGTTCACTGAATTAAGATATTATATTAATGAATATATTTAAGACGTACAAAACGATTCAGTGACCTCTGCTTTTCATACATTTCCACAACTTTAAATTTATCAATCAGCAAGACAATGAAGATAAGAAGGAAGACAAGCCCGAAGAGAATGGGACGACCAGACCATCGATGTCGATCGAGGATGACCGTCCACACTCCCAATCGGCCATTGAAGTACAGGTGAATGAAAATGATAACAATAATGAGGAGGAAGAAGAAGTCGACGAAGAGGCCGCAGCTGCCGAACGTGCAGAAAGGGAGGAGAGGGAAAGAAAAGAGAAGGAAGAACGCTTAAGGGAGAAGTGGAATAAATGTGCTCCAGAGGATCTCAACCCTAACGATTTTGTAAGAATTCATGTGGTATACAAAAAAAAAACGGGGGACGGGGGGGGGGGGGGGGGGGGGGGGGGGCGTTGGCTTAATGATATATACAGTCTACATAGTGTAGTAACACTCAACGATCATTTTGCGCGTATTTTGTCCATCTTCCTATCTTCTATCTGTCTGTCTCTACGTCTGTCTCTGTCTGACGCTTTTTTACAAAATATTTTCTCTGGCGACCCATGTATTTATTGAAACGCTGCATTGTAGGTCTACGCACAAAGAATTTTTCGCCCAAAAGTATAAAATACCTCTAACAAAAGCTTAATCTCTCTGACTTAAAGATATGAAGTGTTGAAAAATATTCAATGGGAAAGTGTTTGATTGGCCCGTTTGAGTTTAATTTCGCGTTTAGCCATTTCATTCAAAAAGTAACATGGACAAGTTCAACCTCGTTATCATAGATATAAATAGCACAATTCCAGTGCTGCATCGTACCATATAGTAGCTTTCCCCCCCCCCTTTTTTTTCGTAAAGACAAACTATATAGACATGGACGGAGATGATTCCTTCTTCATTATCACAAATAGTTGTTTTGCGTCGTACTCTTTATCCCGGTATTTCAATATTAAACTATTCAGCTATTCTGGGTGCCAAATCTGGGGTTTTACTCGTAAATATGTGACGAAAGGAATGGGGGCGGCTTGGCGCTCCTCGCCCCTCTTCTAAATCCGCCACTGCATGTAGATGCTTTGACTTATAATGTACATGTGAAAAGTGTGTTGCTATATCAATGGATGGAATTTGATTAATAGAACTTACTATCACGAAAAACGTTCGCCCTAGGCCTGTGGCCTAAATGTAAACGTGTTAAAGCGAATGTACACATGCGCGATTAGGTGTCAGACTGTACCGTCTGTGAAGACAAACTGACACAGACATGGACAAAAAGACGTACAGACCGGCGAAAAAATGAGTTTACACTACAAAAGGACTAATGAACTTATAGACGCTCAGATGAATGGATGTAGAGACGGGAAAAAACAAAGAAAAAACCCAGAATAACAATAATTGACCAAAAAGCAGGCACTGATATATATGCTGAAAAATTAGATAGAAGGAAGAACAGACTTATGAAGAGAGAAGGACGTACAGACCGATAAACACATATAGACATATGTATGGACGGACAGACAGTTTAATAAGACACATATTACAATAACTGACTGATTGAAAGAGAGCCACCGACATGCATGTCAGATATACAGATGAACGGACAAACAATCTGTTTCACACATCTGCCTGAAGACAGATAAACACAGAGAAAAACATACGCGCACAGACTGACACAGATAACGTAGAGTTAGATAAGACACGACAATAACAGACATACAGACACTAATATAAAGACAAACAGAAATAAAGATGATTAGATAGACGTGCAAATAGACAAAAGTACAGTTGGGTAATGGATGACAAGCAGCTGAGTGAATGAGCGGACGAACAGTCAAATACTGACATACAGACAGAATAACACGCAGACTTCTACAGAAACTGAGAGATATACGAGCAAACGGACAGACGTACATTTGTACAATTGGGTGGTCAGAGAGACAACAGAAACAAGCAGACAAAGATTGGAAAGCGGCGAACTTATGGACGGACGCGTGGACAGGACGAAATGATCTTCCAATATATAATGACTTTAAACATCGGATTTTAAACCATCTGTTTGTCTAAAGATGTCTAAAGATCAAGATAGAAAAGAGAAATATAAAGAGATTACAATGTCCAACTTCAACAAAACAAAATCAAAATTCACAAGGAGGGGAAATCCTACTTTTGGGGAAAACTACTATATAGCCGTTTCTCCCCAGTGGAAAACACATATATAACCAGTTGTTCGGGGGATATTATGGGAGAAAGGCTATTATACAACACCGGTATCGAACTACGGTCGCCTGTATCATACGATCAGCGCTTAACCACTGCACATAGTCTGTCCATAACGAGGAAGTAGAAAATCAAATGATAACGAATATTTCATCACAAGAATTTGAATACTAAATGTGTGATGTCATAAATAAGAAATGCATGTATATATGAACATAATCAGGTCAAAAGAAGGTTATTATAACCCACAGTAGAATTTCTACTTCCTGACCCTGTAAATGTTTGGCAATACAACCCTATTGGTAGATGACACATCTTAAAATTAAATTGAACTTTAATGTATTCTTATCAGTCGTTCAATTACTGTCAATGAACAAAAACAAAGGGCTATTGTACGAGACCCAATGTACCAGAGTTATCTGAGTATTTATCGGGACATCCACAATATCGCAGGCAGACCGAGGTATACTGAATCCACCTTAATGTATAACGATCGCCGGACCACAATAAAGGGACATGGTTCATTTCATGAATGTAAACTGCTGAAAATAAAAATCCATTCGTGGTAACGTGGTCTAGTTTTTGTAATTTTGGACAAATGAGAGACAAATCTATCTGAATGTTATGTGGAATACTTTTTAATTTTTGACGCCACGATGTCTAAATTTACGCTTTTTTAATGTGAATATGAAAAAAGGTGTCCTATACTATCATTCTCCTCCTCCCCCCCACTTCCCCTAGCCTATAATTCATTTTTTATTCAATATTTGTGAAAAGAAAAGTAAAAATGGCGTTATGTCTTTTTAGGAGGCTTTATCTTAAAAATCTGAAATAAGACAAAGAACAATTAACTCAGTATTGAGTTGTTCTTTGTTTTATGACACTTCCCTTCGGAGGACTATTAAGATGTGAAATAAGACATTTAATCAAAAGAGGACGGGTCAAAGTTTTCTTTCGTGTTTTGAAAGAACTTATTCACCTCGCTGAAAATATTTAATACTTTTTTTCGAAAGAAAGCAGAAATTTGGAGATGACAACTAAATTTATTGTTATACCGATAGTGAAGCTGACTCCATTTGTACGTTCTTTGTACATTACATATTAAGGAGTCATCACGAACAAGTCATGCGCTTGTTTCGTCTTCTATAGTCCACATTACTCATTTCGATTTGATAGCTTCAGTTTGTTGTGTCGTCTCAGGAACAACGCGACTTAAAGGGATCGTTTTGCCTGGAGTCCGTCTGTCTGTCTGTTTGTCTGTGTGGAGAGAGTCACACTTTTGAAAAATAGATAGCAGACGACACGTTATCCTTATAATACTCTATAATGGTCACACTCTACAATTTTTCAGTTATAACGCAACATAAAAGTACATGTAGGTGGTTGCCAACCTCTTCCACAGACAAAATAGGTGTTTTTACCACCATACCAACTGTCGCTAAATTTGTTTGATAATACTTTTCTGTTAAGATATGAAAAGTACTCACCGCTAGATTTTGATGGGTTTATACAAACTTTCCCCTTAAACTTCTAACTTCCTAAACATAAGAAACTTATTATCCTAACATTATGTAAACAAGTAAACATGTGGCAGTAAATACGAAGAAAATAAACAATTTTAATTGAAAGCAGAAAATTAAAAAGATGACAACTGGATTTATGGCTATAACCATCGTAAACTTATGCTTTTTCGTGTTTGCGTCCTTTATACTTGGCGTACAACAAGGCCACGAGCAATAACCTCTGTAAATACAAATCTTTGTCGATTGTGAAGAGAAAATCAAGGAGGTTCATTGCATGCTGAAATTGTTCATTGCCAAAAAGCGTTTCAAATATCGTGCACAGGTATCGCGTTAGCCGCTTCCGAGTTCACTCATAAACCGTATAAATCGGCTCGTTGTGCGCGGAATACAATCTAATATTGTTAACTGTAATTGCGACAGGGAATGTGTATAAGAATGCCATTCACTTCATAACCAGGGATAGGTGTCGAATGGAAATCTTCAGTTAAGCAGGTAGAATCAATACACTGTGAGATATATTATAGTAATATTTTAAAACTAAAGGGAGAAGCGGATAATTATTCCATATTTAGGTATATTGTTTAAACTTAGATGACTTGAATGACTGAATTACTGAAAGACTAAATTATAAGAAGTGATATTTCAAGCGAAATTTTGAAAAAGTGATATTTATTAATTACGGTTGCCGATAGAAAATCGGGAGAAGAGCTTATTATTTGTGTAACTATATTTTCATCTTTTAAACAATGCAATCTATCACCGAACTTTGTTGAAATTTAATTTCGAATCAAGGGATTCATTGTACATTACTATCCCAATTGTGATATACTGTAAGTCAAGGCGATTTGGTAAGGAGTAGAATTATTCTGTATTATATGATATTTGTAAAGAATTCATTACTTTGGTGATGATGATGATGATGATGATGATGATGATGATGATGATATTTTATACATGTAGTAATATTTGATCATCATCATCATCATCATCATCATCATCATCATCATCATAATCATCATCATCATCATCATCATCATCATCATCATCATCATTATCATTATCATCATCATTATCATCATCATCAATGTATACCCTTTTTTCATTACATACATGTATTTATTTACATTTTTATTATCTTTTTAGGTAATAGGAAATTTCTTAGCGTCAATGGGTAACGGTGCCAGTAATGCCCCTTTTGTTGGGTCCAAAGGAGGGTTTGGAAAGAAAGGTTTTATGGCAGATGGACCAGTGGTCAGTGTAGGAGTTACACATGGGACTAAAGAGAAGTCCCCCTTTGGTGGACGTGTAGTGGAAGTCCGAAATGGCAAGAGGATACCCGGAAAGCCAGGAATCCCAGGGAAAGGAGGTCACATGAATTATGACGATGAAGAAGAGGAGGAGGAAGAGGTTGTTGAGAGGATTTCACAGCTGGTGAGTGTTAGGTATAAGGATAATAGTGGGGGTGAGGCGAAATCAAAAAGTAATTCATATAAAAATTGTATATATGTATAAAGTATATTGATATTACGTTCGGGATCAGAGATCCCTTATCTGTGTCGAATAAAATATGAAATCTCAATATTTCACTAAAACGACGAATGAATACGAGACTTCTTGGATCCGCGTCGGTGATTGGACTTTAGTTTTCTATATCCGGTTTGACGGATTCAATCGTGCCCAACAATGCCCTTGTTAATTCTCTACAATGATGTACGTATCAATAAGAGGTTTACTTCTGTGGTTTTTATAGTGCTTGATTAAGACAAAACTGTAGAAATAAATGTCGTCTTTCATTTTTTTTTTCTTGTCACAGTTGTCCTTGTTTATGTTATGCCGGAAATTGGATGCCATTTTTATGCAAACTATTGTAAAATTTTAAGCGGGCGCGTATCTCGAAAGTCCCGTATTGGCGAATTGATTGCATTCTTCTCTGGTAACCCAAAGTGAGAAGCCGGGAGACGGAATATTGTTCCTGGCCCCTTCTGGACTATTACACCCAGTGTGTGGAAAATTGTGATTAAAGGTGGCGGTAACCAGAATACTCTATGAAAATCGCCGACTACCTGCAAGTACACGGATGGACCTTGGAATGTGCCCGACCTTCAGCAGGTACATTGGTAGGACCTTCCCAAGTGTCCAGACCTTCGCATCGGCAGGTGCATGGATGGGACCTTCCACTTGTTCCGATCTTAAGCAGGTACTGTGGTAAACCTTCCTACCTGTCCAGACCTTCGAAAGGTACACTATTTGACATTCCAACCTGTCCAGGCCTTCAAGAGGTACACTAGCAGACCTTCCTATCTGCCCATACCTTCGAGAGGTACACTAGTAGACCTTAATACATATCCAGATTTGAAAAGGTACACAGCTTGACCTTCATACCTGTCCAGACCTTCGAAAGGTACACTAGTTGACATTCCACACTGTCCAGGCCTTCAAGAGGTGCGCTAGCAGACCCTCCTACCTGTCCAGACCTTCGAGAGGTATACTAGTAAATCCTTATACCAGTCCAGACCTTCGTGAGGTACATAAGTCGACCTCCCTACCTGTCCAGACCTTCGTGAGGTACACTAGTAGAAATTCCTACCTGTCCAGACCTTCAAGAGGTACACTAGTAAACCTTTACACCTGTCCAGACCCTCGAGAGGTACACTGGTAGACCCTCTTAACTGTCCAGATCCTCGAGAGGTACACTAGTAGACCTTCCTACCTGTCCAGACCTTCGTTAGTCGACTTACCTACCTGTCCACACCTTCGTGAGGTACACTAATATACCTTCCTAAATGTCCAGACCTTCGTGAGGCACACTAGTAGACCTTCCTACCTGTTCACTGGTCGACCTTCCCTTTTGCCCCAACCTGCGGCAAGTACATGGTAAAACCTGCTAACTTACCCGACTTTCGACAGGTGCAATGATGGACCTTCCCACATGCCTTAACCTTCGACATGTATACTGCTGGCCTTCTTACTTGCTGTGACCTTCAGCAGGTACATGATAGAACTTTCTCTCTTGCTTTACATGGACTCGAGCTCATGTACTTCAATAGAGGCTGCAAGGAGCTTAAGCTCTGCCCAACTTCGCCTCGAGGAGTTAGGAGAGAGACTAGAGGCTGCAGAGAGTTTTAGCACTGTTCAACATCGCCTCCAAGGGTTAGAAGAGAGGTTGGAGGCTGCAGAAAGATTTAGCTCTGCCCAACTCCGCTTCCAGAGGAAAATAGAGAGGTTGGAAGCTGAAGAGAGTTTTAGCTCTGCCCAACTCCGCCTTCAGAGGTAAGAAGAGAGGTTGGAGGCTGCAGAGAGTTTTAGTTCAGCCCAACTGCGCCTCCAGGTGTTAGAAGAGAGGTTGGAGGCTGCAAAGAGTTTAAGCTCTGCCCAACTCCGCCTTCAGAGGTAAGAAGAGAGGTTGGAAGCTGCAGAGAGTTTTAGTTCTACTCAACTGCGACTCCAGGGGTTAGAAGAGAGATTGGAAACTGCAGACAGATTTAGCTCTGCTCAACTTCGCCTCTAAGGGTTAGAAGAGAGGCTGGAGGCTGCAAAGAGTTTGAGCTCTGCCCATCTTCGCTTCCGGGGCCATCGGCGTTGATTAATAAGTATTATCATATATCTTCGAAAGATTTTAAGGCTTAGTTTACAAACTTTCAAACCTCGTCATATCTTGTATTATGTTATAAATTGAAATAAACATCGGTACATATGGTATGAACTTAATTTCTAAAGAAATTTTAATAGATTTTTTATAGTTTTGTTTTCAGCGGCTAAGACCTTATTAGTTCCTGATATAGAAATATTGCATGTTCACGTCGATTTATATACTGCCTTCTAAAAGTATAACAAAGCCCCATCAATGCATGATTCAGCTGTTAATCCATTCTGGTCCATGAATGGACAAAACTGTATATATAACAGTACACGCCATCTCTCCATCTATAACATGTGGGATAATTATCACCACCTGATTTACTTTGTGGTCTCCTTTTTCCTAATTTTCTTTTTACCTACATCAAGTCTCTAATTGTTTTGTCGACTAAATGGTCGGTTGTATTGAAGAAAACACGAGAAAAAGTATCACATTACCCGATAAGAAACACTATGAGGGAGAGCGAACTTTTAATGAATCTTTCATTTTGTTTCCATTGCACAATGTACGTTGAATTCCGATGGCATCGTGTAAGGTGTGTCATTCAGAACGACAAAACACTGATATCCTGAAACTGGCCCTCATACCGGTCATATCGAAGGAATTGGATGATTACCTTCATATCGAGACTATTTAACGTAGATAATGACGGGATCTGTTTGGTGCATTGGACGGAAACATCTGCCATGGAGCAGACCAACATATCCGAGAAGCTCCGAAAAGAAGTGGTAACTTACACAATGATAAGTGACTTTGGTTCCGCCTGTGTCATCCCAAAAGATATGACACTGATGCGTCTGCCGCGGGGGAGGGGGGATTCGAACCCTGGAACACTTCCCCGTTCCAAACAAAACACGCTATCAACTAAGCTACGCCGGTACTTTATCGAATAAAATTTAATTACCATTACATATGGAATGAACTGTGTGGCAGGTACAATAATCAGACTACAAGAAGAAAATAAAAATAGGGTTTAGTAGAAGCGGTACATACTGTATGTAACGATATGAAATGAAAGTAGATGTTAACATACTTATGAATTCGAACGAGAGACGTGTACCTTTCCCGAGTCTCATTGACGATTCCCTGAGGCCCATGTTGTGATTCGTTGTTGTCTGTGTCACAGTAATGTGGGATTATGTATTTTATCATTTTATATAATTATATATTCATATGATAGTGCATGATTTTATTTATATCATGAGTTAAAAGAGATTCAATTATCTAATGTGATAATGCATGCTTTTATTCATATTATGAGTTAAAAAGGAGATCAATTTATGTGATAGTGCATGCTTTTATTTATATTATTTATGTGATAGCGATTTCATCTATATTATTTGGGTTCAGTTATATCCCGACATGGAAGCAGGAGGTAACCAACCTCTTAAACATAGTGGCGAAACCCGGAAATCGAACCCGGATTGTCGGCGCCACAAGCCAAGCGCTTAACCACTACACCAAGCCTGCCCCATTATATTTTTTATGTGCTAGTGATTTTATCTATATCATGAGTTAAAGAAGATTAAATTATTTAATGTTTAAGGACCGACAAAAGCCAACACTGCAGTTTGCCACAATGAAATACAGTAGGAAAGCAAAGTATTCGGAGACCTACTGCTTATACACAACGGACGAACATCTGTTAAATGAACTACCCCCTCCTCATCCACCGTATACAAAGAAAAGTGAAATCTTTGATCCACTGGCCTATATATATTTGGACCGAAAGTCAATGAAGGTAAGTCAATGATAAATGCTTTTTACTTGGATTCACATCCTATTTACCTGGATTTACATCCTATTTACCTGGATTCACATCCTATTTACCTGGATTCGCATCCTGTTTACATGGATCCACACCATATTTACCTGGATTCACATCCTATTTACCTGGATTCACTAACTATTTATCAGGATTCACATCCTATTTACCTGAATTTACATCCTATTTACCTATATTCGCATCTTGTTTACGTGGATTCACACCCTATTTACTTGGATTTACATTCTATTTACCTGGATTCACATCCAAATCAAGTAACTAGTTGATGTGCGTAAATGTTGAGTTTTATATTAGTCGTATGTGTTGAACATTTAAATCGGATGTATCAAGTCAAGCAGGGGTTACCTTTTCTTTTACCACATTGTCTCACATCCGATTAAATAAGTCGTTGAATGACCACTGTGGTACGTAATCGTAAGAGGTACAGACATCTTTTTACGTTCATATTTGGCCTTAAACATGATTTTAAAATGTAAACTTACAACCAAGGGTATTTACGATTTATTATGATAACATACTAGAGAATATAAAACTTCTATCTGACATGGCACAGTGATTTCACTTTATTTCATAACGGTTTTCCTTTTTTCTTCTTCTTCTTCTTTTTTCACGATAATTTGAGAATGTATTTCCATTTCAGAGTGCAAGCTACACCTCGATATATTTTCCCTATAACCATGTTGTATTATTATCACGAAAACACCCTTTATCGCGAATACGCGAATACCGAGGTCCCGTGTCACATTCAAGATCCCCCATTGCTTCCGGAGGGTCCGTTGAAAAGGTATAAATTTCTATGTCTTGTTTCGGGCTGATGCCTTCACCATATACGCGAAGAAGCCGTGGAGTGACACAAAACAATAATCAAACAATTAGATATATGACTTGATTAACACATCTTGCTTTTTTCAGGTTCCGAAGGTGATGCTGAACCGACCACTCAGTGAATTAACGACACACCTAACAAAACCCTGTCGAGACGACATCGGCAAAATCAGAGCCCTGTATGTGTGGCTAACTTCACAGAACATTCCGAAGATAAAATTCCCCATCAAACCAACAAGGGAGGGAACCGTCATCGACTACCTACAGAAAATTAAAAAGAGGAAAGGAAACTATGCACAGCTTTTCAGTCACATGTGCAAGTAGGTGTTATAAATGTTAAACTTTCCTTTGGATATTGTTTATCATTATTTGATTTTGTACACTACAGCACTTTGTTAATCATTTCTAGCGAGATGCCATTTCGATTTCACGTTTGAATGGTCAGATCAAAGATAGTGTGGTTTTTATTATTGCTTGGGGTCATACTAACCAAATAACGCGAAAATATATTCCTCGCCAATAAAAATGCACTTTTGAGCACATGTATGTATACATGTTTGTTATCTTTTCCTTTTAAGCTTGGCCGGTTTACCTTGCGCAGTTATTCATGGCTACTTGAAAGGAAATACATTCGAAATCGGCAAACAGATGTCACGTGAGACTCACTATGGTGAATGGAATGCTATTCTAGTAGATAACTATTGGAGATTTTGCAACACGTACTGGGGAGCCTGCGCAGTGGGTACGGACACTCACGAAAACGTTACGGATTTCAGATTTGATGAAAATTTCTTCCTCACAGACCCCGAGCAGTTGGCATACTCTCATTTTCCGGACGAACCCATTTGGCAATTACTCGATACCCCTATCACAATAGAGGAGTTCGAGACAAAGGCTTTCTTCAAAGAAAGATTCTTCGAATTGGAAATGCGGGTTTTATCCCATCCAAATGCAGAGGTTGAAGTTGAACACGGGGAAGTAGAATTTTTATTTGGGTTAAACCCAGCAAGGGCAAAAGACCTTCGATTTATGACGCTTGTGTACATGAAAGAAGACAAAGGATACAAATTGCTTTACGACGACGAAAACAGATATCAGCACGATTTTATTTGTTTTCCGAATGATGACTCATTCGCACTGAAAGTGCGGTTTCCGAAGAAGGGGACCTATAGGATTGAGCTAGTGGGGAAGGACAGCACCGTGGATGCTTATGATTACGATTATGATTGGGTGGCGATTTACAAGGTCAATGTGGTGTCCGGTCCCGTCAAATATGCAGCTTTCCCGAAATGCGCAGACGCAGGATGGGGTAATAGCGACGATCTGAAAGAGCTAGGTCTGAAACCCGCTACAGAGCATGCTGGTGGAGTGGTCATGGCGGATGACGGGTATTGCCGTATATCCTTCATGTTTTTACAGCCACAGGCGGCTGAGCTACAGCTATCATACAAACTGATCGATTTAAACAGGGGACTCGATGAAGTGCCACTGGAAGAGAATGGATTTGAGATCTTCCAAAATGAAGAGTTTGTGTCAAAAATGCAGGTGCCACCTGGTGATGAAATAGCGTTTTGCATGTTCACACAAGTGGAAGACGAAACGTATGGATCCATTGAGAGGAATTTGTGTAACTATCTCATTATGAGCATTCCTGCAAGAGAACTCGACAAAACCACGCACAAAACGGTCTTCGACGGAAAAGCGGGTAAGAGGCTGTTATATTTATTACAATAACTAGTACAGTCAGAGTAGTGATTGTGAGCTCGTCCGGAATCTAATGTTCTAAAAGCTTTTATATTTATTGACATGTTTTGTTAATCTATATTGTCAACATAATACTAATATTTTCAAACGTGACAAGTGCATAACAGTAAAGTGTTTAATGTGTTTTCATGTCATTGGCATGCACACTGGAGTAAGAAATGATTATTTTTGGATGAAATTCTTTATAAGGCAATAAAGAAAACTCTTTCTTTTTTAGTTCTCAACAATGCTTTGCACTTCAAGCAATTAGAGATGATTGAGAGAGCTGTCGACTTAGTGGAGACCAGACGTCACGAAGGACACATGTTGCGAGAACTCAACGAAGCCAAGGACCTGGCAAAGAGGTTAAAGAAAGTATCCCAACTGATGCATAATGTTCTTGCACTGGATCAGAAATCCATCACAGAAGTACGGTCCATGAAACGGCCATATCCAGAGGTTCATGACATCATGAAAGCGACTTTCTTACTCTTGGGAAATTATGAGGAAGAAACCAGGGTACATTTCTAATAGTCAGTCGACTTTTCTAAGAAGGTTAAATAAGAGATTGCCTCATCAAAGTTTGATATCTATGAAGCAATTTTCTCAAAATAAAAAAAAACCGTTTATTGGCAACAACCACAGCTGTTGAAATAGTCATTATGGCAAACCATTTTGAAATCTTAAGTATTCTGGTTAGAACAAAACAAAAATATTTTCAAATGATAATTCTAAGGCAAACGGTTTGATAGAAACAATTAAGGGCAGGGTAGTACAATAAAGAATATCCTTTACAAACACAATCAATAACAATCGATTGAATTTAGATTCTACTGTGCTATACCTTTTTTTACCAGGACTGGAAAAACGTCCAGCTTCTAATGTCCAAACCAGGACGTCAGTCTCTGAAACGAAGAGTAAATATGTTCGACATAAACCACTGCAAGTTGGACGTGGCGCTTGGAGCCAAATTTTTATTAGGAGACATGGATTTGGAACACGTAAAATCATTAAGCAAGGGAGCTTCCACATTCTATATATGGGTAAGTAAACAGGCCAAATGTTAATGAAATTATAATAATAATAAAGCAGGAAAGTGGGAAAATGAACTCTCGCGGCAAGTGACCTTTTAAAAATGGTTAATTTTGTATGATTAATAGTTAGGAACAGAAAAAGGTCAAGTGTGCTCTTCATACAGATGGTCTTTAGAGCAAGTAAGTTTATGTTTTATATGAGAATGATTTCGTTGAAAACTTCCAACTCGAACGACAGTGTACCTAAAGTGAAAATAGGATAGACCTAGATAAAATAGTTGGTTGGTTGGTTGATTGGTGTTTTACGTCGCTTTCAACAATATTTCAGTTATATCGCGACATGGAAGCAGGAGGTTACCAACCTCTTAAACATAGTGGCGCAACCCGGGAATCGAACCCGGATCGTCGGCGCCGCAAGCCAAGCGCTTAACCACTACACCACGCCTGCTCCTCCTAGATAAAATAAAGCAAAATATACGTACAATATCTAAATACTGTAAACCACTTGTGTGTAGAGTGATTTCATTTTAGCTATCATCTCTTTTTCAATATATGCGCGAAAAATAAAACTCGCGGAGAGGCATTCCACTGTTATAGATTGACGATCAAATCAAGGCTAGCAAGGACGTTATTTTTACGCCGAGTTATATCGAAAATTAACGGGAAAATGAATTCCTCGCAAATGACGAAATCCTCGCGAATAATGAAATCCTCGAATAATGAAATCCTCGCGAATAATGAAGTCAAAGTAATTGCGAATAATAAAGTTCTCACGAATAGTATAGTCCTTGCGAATGAAAATTGTTTAACGACATCAAATATCAATATATGACGTAAAACATACTATTCAATCATTTAGGCCAAATTTTATTTATGATCTAATGTGAATTTCAACCATAAAAGAAAGCGATAATAAGATTTATTTAACTTAGAAGTTACTAACCATTTGTCTGAGGCACTTTGGTTTTCCAGACTTTTTTTGCAACCGTTGAAGTTATTAACTTGAAATTTGGTATGTATTTTTGTATCAATGATTTGCTGATCAAGTTCGAATTTGGTCAAGATTGACTTATTCTAGAAGAGTTACGGCCCTTTGACTTAGTAAATTTATGGAAACCAGTGAGGAATATGTATTGCTTCACCATTACACACACGCTTCTTCTTATTCAATTGTGTAAATTAACAATTTTTATACGCCCGTCATAAGACGGGATGTATTATGTTATGGCGTTGTCCGTCCGTCCGTCCGTGCGTCCGTCCGTCTGTCAGTCAGTCCGGGGTCATGTTTTCCGGACTTTTTTCTGCAGTCTTTTAAGATATTGGATTGAAACTTGGTTTATATCAACGAGAGTCAGTACCAGTTGGTATTTGGGTATGATTGCTTTGGTTTTGCCAGAGTTGTGGCCCTTCAAGGATTTTACAGTTTTCCGGACTTTTTTTTGCAGTCTGTAAAGATATTGATTTAAAACTTAGTAAATAACTTTATATCAACAAGGGTCAGTACCAGTTTGCATTTGGCCATAATTGCTTTGTTTCTTCCAGAGTTATGGCCCTTGAACTTAGACATTTTCAAGGATTTTCGTTTTCCGGACATTTTTCTGCAGTCGTTGAATGTATTTGATTAAAACTTCGTATATAACTTTATATCAAAAAGGGTCAGTGCCAGTTCGCATTTGGGTATGATTGCTTTGGTTTTGCTAGAGTTATGGCCCTTGCACTTAGAAATTTTCAAAGATTTTACAGGTTTCCGGACTTTTTTCTGCAGTCTTTGTAGGTATTGGATTAAAACTTCGTATATAACTTTATATCAAAGAGGGTCAGTGCCAGTTTGCATTTGGGTATGATTGCTTTGGTTTTGCCAGAGTTATGGCCCTTGAACTTAGAAATTTTCAAGGATTTTACAGGTTTCCGAACTTCTTTTTGCAGTCGTTAAAGGTATTGGATTAAAACTTGGTATATTACTTTATATCAATGAGGGCCAGTACCAATTTGCATTTGGGTATGATTTCTTTCGTTTTTCCAGAGTTATGGCCCTTGAACTTAGAAATTTTCAAGGATTTTACAGTTTTCCGGATTTCTTTATGCAGTGTTTCAAGGTATTGGATTGTAACTTGGCCATTCAAATTGATCCCCTTCCAGCTAAGTGACGAGCGTATTATGCCACGCTAGGCGTTACTCTTGTTATATATCACCTTTTTATATTACCTTTTTTTATAATTTGCCGACATTTGGTATGATTATCAGGCTTCCGGTATGGTGAATGAAATATGCGAAAGGAGGTTTGATCAGATCGAGGCTACTCGACCTCGTATTTATGCCGACAGGAAGAACAAGGCACCATTGACCAGGTTGCCTCGGTCATATGGTATTACGATAGAGGAAGAAGATGATTCAGGTGGCTATATGTGTTGGATTGCTGTGTGGTATTGCTTTATCAGAGTTCGGGGGGGGGGGGGGGGGGGGGGGGCATGTTAATTAATATCAGTATGGAGATTTTATATTGTTATCAATCATTTGGTTTCTTGATAACGAAAGAAGTTACATTACTTAGTGTTATACATGTATTTGCTAGTGATAGTGTGTTTATTTCTTTAACAAGTCCAGATTGATGCATTTCTTAACATCTATGCTAGGATATCTGCCAGAAACAAAGCACGGGAATTTTAAAACTTTGTGAACGACACAACCGAGGACTGTTAACAGGCCACGTCCACCGTGACCCGGGGTCTTCGATTTTACTGTCTCATCCAAAAGACAGAAGACCGACGAGCCATCTGCTGGATTCGAACCCGAGGCGTCTCGGTCAAGAATCAATCACCTAACCAATACACAAGGTCGCAAATACTCATTCCGTTCATTTAAGTCACCTACCATACCTATCGTACTAAACTTAAGCTGATTTTCTGCCCCACTGGAGAACAAAAACACGAATGGTGTGTATAAAGTACGAGTCAAAACGGTCAATCAGTAATTACAATCTTACGAATTAACCTATGCCGACTTCAGGTATTATGACAGTGTTTGCTTCAAAATTTAATTAGCTATAGTACATGTGTATTGTTGATGAGTGTTGTGTGACGTCAATTTACGGCAATGAGTGATGTGTTTTAACTCCTAAGTGTTTATGGTTATCACATATATCTGATATCTCTTGATATTCATGTGTATCCTTCTGAAATAAATTTCATTTTCAGTCCTAACTTTGACATCGTTCGTTGTCCAAGATTCTATAAGATTTGTAAATTAATTTTATCATCGTTAATTAGCTTTGTGACATCAGATGATATATCAGTAAAAGACAATGTTTATTTCACATGCTCATCATTCTCGTCCATCTGTGTATTTTATTTGATTGGGTTTTATGAAATACAATCATAATTTGATCAGATATGCATCATTTTTTTCTTTCTTCTAACATGAAGCATTTCCTAAGGAAATGTGGTCTTTCTGACACCGGAAAGTATTACTACATGTAGTTCGTAATTCATCAATCGGTATAATAGTTAAAACACTCTTATACATTCGTGATGTCGTAACACAAAGGTAAACTGTATCTGCCATAAAAACAACAAGCACAACGACGGTTATAACATCATTAAATGAAAATTACATCTACATGTTCCCAGACGAATAAACTTACACATGAAAAAAGAGACGAGCCCACACGTTTCACCGTAACAGGTGCGTCAGGTTGTACTAGGTAAGTCTGCTATGTTATACCCGGGAACTTCTATTATCAAATGGTTTGATTATTTGCTTTGGGGGTCAGTGAACCCGGATGTATTGTATGGGACTTTACCTTTGTTGACATTGTGAAAATGTGTTTATTTCATGTTAATAGATCGAATAACCCGTCACTGTCCAACAATTATCAAAAAATTCAAATCAAATCCTAGAAAAATGATATAGAAATTGTGTTCAGCCTTCTATGTAATAAAACTTGAATTATTTTGAATGTTATTGTAGACGATGATGAGGAAGACGATGCGCCCAAACCGAGTTTTTGGAGCAGATTTGCTGCTCTATTTAAAAAATCACCACCCAAAAGTATGATTTAAGTTTTTGAATGTCGTACCAATATGGTTTTCCAATAACGTTTGGTTTGGTTTATCAACGTGCATAATATCTTAACCCAGTATCTGATAATATTTCCAACCGATATATTTCATTTCATTTTCTAATACCTTTACATGGTACAGGTGTGTGATCTTACCGTGTGGACTTTTATCTTACTTTTGTGATTTTTGTTTCTTACAATAGTTTTAACCAGTTAATATTTCAAGTATAAATTTATATAATTACTAACAGGACTGATAGTTGAAATAATTTAATATAACGCTTGCTTGAAATGTCTTTCTATATATGTTTTTATTATACTGAAATTTTACATGTGTATCAAGATTATTGAGTGAAACATACGTCACCTGCAGTTCATTTGTTTGAGTGTGAGTCGTAAATGTTGAAATAAAACGAATTACACATAGGCAGAAAGCAACAAAGTGATCTATGTTCTGCTTATGATTCGGAGTAGGGAAAGAAAAACTGGTAAACATTTATATTCAGTTTAAAAATCACGATATATTTGAGGCGTGCGATCGTCGCCGTATCGGATTTCTGCGTCGGTCATATTCGGTGGTCATTAAAAAGAATGACCCGGTCATTATCGGTCAATAGATATCACACGATGTATCTTTGATTTTGAGACATACATCGTTTTTAATGTTTTATAATCAATCAATCAGAATCCCAGAATCTTAACAGAGATGTAATAATGGACTTTCATTACCATAGCAATGTGCTCTTACCTATACACACACACACACACACACACACACACACACACACACACACATATATGTATATATATATATATATATATATATATATATATTATATATATATATATATATCCTCAAACTTTAGCAATAACAGAAGCGACAAGTAGGACATCAGTTATCACAGCGTTTGATTAAATGACAATAGGTTCCGTATATTTCAATCTTATTAATTATTGCGCTCATTTATTGCATGCTTATTTCATTTGTTGAATATTTACCATACTTTGCCATTTTACAAGGCATTGTGTTGACGTTATTCCGAGATTCGGTTAAACTCCGACAAATGACCAAAAATAAGTTTATGACATCACCAGTAGATGGCGCAACCATTTTCTGAATATCATGTTTTTGTAAAAACTATGATTAGGCAACCTTAATACCTTTATTGAAGCGAAAGCTAGCAGGTGTGTTGTAAAGAGATTTTTTTTCTGTATTGCAGGTGAAGGGGATAATTGAGGAGTTAGAATTGAGACATGATGCAGAGACCATTCGGACAACAATACCAAAGTTTCGTAAAGTCAGAAAGTCAAGGAAATGACGAACTTTTCCGGTGATATTTATATTCTTTATCTATTATGTTACCTGTGATATATACCGCTTTATTCCTTATGTTATTTGTTTTGGAATAATGACTCTTCTTGCCGAGCAGGCATCGGTAAGGAGTACATGTAGCATGCGCTGTCATCACGTGACATTACTTTTGACGCCATATTGTGATAGCTGTTTACGTCATCACATATCTATCTGTAGGTTTTCATTTGTTGGTATTTTATATTTAATTTTACGTACATATATTATCAATATATTTCAAATAGGTATTCGGTGTACAAGTGTATATATGTAATTGAGTCAGAATAACCTAGTTATATATCAAAATACATATTTTATTTCCGATATGCAACTTTGCGTTTTCCCATTCCTATTTACACTCTTAGTCATTTGTTAATACTGTGATGCTTGCCTGTGATATTTTCTACGTTATGAAGTGTTGAGGATTTTCCTTTTCATACACTGTATACAAGAATTTAAGAGTCTGTTTGATTTTGAAAGCAAATACTTCGAGATGTTAATCTATTCTGCCATAACACATATTTCTTTATGATATCTAATGAACATTTAAACACATTGTAAATCTATTTTAGTACTGTTTTTCGTTTTTCGTTTTATTACAGCAGTAAAGTATATTTCGCATTTGTGTATTTCAAATAGAAGATATTTTTATGATCAATGTTTTAAATGATTTGTGCATGACTTCGTATCATTGATGGCATTCTTTTCCTTCTATTACAGTAAGTAAATTGTATACTTGATAAAGTTTATTTCAGATTTTTAAACCAAGTAGAGAATTACCTTTTTGTATAACATTTAAATTGCGAAAGGTTCCTCTTGTCCTGATTTTTAGCATTTAAACAGTGCCTCAATGTAAACCTGAAATATAAAGTGGATGGATTTCTTTTTATATCTTTGATCAATTTACTCTATGAAAGTGTGTTTTTTCAACATTTACAAGTAGGCGAAAATGCTTCCATTATGTTTGGGGGGGTTTTTTTCTGAAACATTTTTGTTATTTTATATGAACAACGATCTTGTTAACAACAGAAACTTGCCACTGTGATTACGGTTTTTTTTTCATGATAAAATGATTCTTAATTATCTGGTGATCTTTTATAATGTAAATTTCACATAAATATATTTTTCATACAAGATTTGTATTTTTATCTTTTCTGAAGTTGTACCCCACGACTATAACGGTGCACAACCGAGTTTTGTTACCTCCAAAACAAAATGTTCAATTATTTTATATATATAAAGGGTGTTAGGGAGTGAAGTATTGATTTGCTATTACTCAAAAACTATGCAAGTTCAACCCGACACCCCTACCGCGGTAAACTTAGACTCGGTATATTTTTGTCTTTGTGCGACGTTGTTGATGTGGGCTGTATATGTGTATATTCTGTCATTTGATAACTTTTCATTTTTCTGATCAAAAGTGATCACAATGACAAATCTGTGATACTCTATAGGGGAAAATCAAGCAATTTCATATCATTATGGTAGATAAGATATTTTACTGAATTTTATGTTTACAGTGGCAACATTAACGAACTATCTTTACGATTAGACGTCAAGGTAATCAATGTATCACTATATGCTCAACATAAATGAATGTTACATACCGGATATATTTTTTTCTTTTTTGCTATGATTTAGCTTTTTAATGTACAGTACATCACGGAAACCGGTGATTACAGGGAAAGCATGAATATTATTAATTATATAAGGTTTGTATGGCATTATGCATTGTTATTTGAACTCATTAAACTCATTTCATTTCTAGTTTTATTTTGCTATTTCGTTATTGTTAAAATGGGGTAATATCCCTTGTCAAAGCAGATTTTTTTCTTTTGTGGTATTTTTCTGGGTTTTTTTCCCTCTTATTCTGAATGGTAGGGGATAAAAGATACAAATATCTGAGGGTGCATGGTTTATCAACTTTAATTTCAACAATCGGATCAATCTGAACAACTTTCACATTTTTGTGTTTATACAGACAGAACTTATTACCATTCTTTTCGTCATACACCTGACTACAAAATAAGACGTCACCATTGCTGACACTGTCGCCAGAAAACATCCAACACAAATAGGGACAACTATAGCAAGGGTGATATCAGTGTTGGAGTGCTGAGACTTCGAATGATGTTCAGAGTGTTCGATTTTCTGTGCCATTTTCTCAGCAAAGTGTTTTGATACACGGTTACTCAGAGAGTCATCAAAGTCTGTACTCGCTTCAATGTATTTCGTTTCATCATATTCAGCGTCGATTACATCATCATCTTGATTGGTTTCTACGACGTCGACAGAATTGGAGAAGACCTGTACCTTATTTCGCAGTTTTCTCTTGACAAAGTCCTCTACAGACGACCTACTAGATTTAACCAGTTTCACTTGCTCATTGCTTATACTTTCTTTGTTCGGTCTGATGTTGTTTGCCTGGGCTTTCACTGAAATACATCAATAATAACACATCAATAAGGAAAGCGAAATTTAAATTAAATAACGTATTTGTTAGGCATAACCCTCCCCCTTGCCGATTCCGGTAAAATTGGAGGGGACTATAGGTTTCCACTCCTTCTGTCCGTCTGTTTGAGACATTTTGGATTTCCTGGCGTTTTTTGTTTATAATTATTTATTTATTTTTATTCATTTCTTAAATTTCTTGTTACTATCTTTTTTTCATTATTTATTTAAAAATTTATTTTTTGTAACCATTGAAAGTGATTGACTTGAAATGTGGTATGTAGCTGTATATCAATAAGTTAAAGATC
This sequence comes from Pteria penguin, assembly GCA_035048485.1. Classification (NCBI taxonomy): domain Eukaryota; kingdom Metazoa; phylum Mollusca; class Bivalvia; order Pterioida; family Pteriidae; genus Pteria; species Pteria penguin. Next base: position 6,172,205 of record CM068582.1, read on the forward strand.
AAGTTCGAGTTTGGTCACGACTTACTAACTTTTGGAAGAGTTACGGTCCTTGGATCCCTTGCGAGACATGTAATGCTTCAGTAATATTAAATATACTTGTTGAAATGTAAGTCAATCATAAAAATATCCGAAGAGAACTATATTCGTCTGTTGTGTATTACTGCGCCAGGTTTACTTCACCTATATTGTGGCGATCAATGTTTGCAATATAGATCTTAAAACCGTACATCTTCGTTTAAATTTGATAGATAAGGTCGTCACTAATTAGAATATACTAGGAATCAAACAACATTACCCCAGGCCTTTGTTGTCAGATAAACTTCCATTGGGTCTGTCTGCCCTTTCACGATCTTGATATGCTTCATTTTCATTGGATCTCCAATTTTGACTTCGTGAAGGTGTCGTCTACTTTCCAAGGAATCTGTTATTTCCCTAGTGTGTTCTGGAGATAATACAGAACGTCGTTTACGACTACTTCCCGCCAAAGCCTCGTTCTCGGTACTACAGGATGACTGGCAAAGATAGAAACAAATGTATTATCCGACAACTTATTATTTGACGATGATAGAGAGAGAGAGAGGGAGAGAAAGAGAGAGTTGTTTGGTTTACTTAATTGGTGTGAGATATATATGCATGTGTGATGTTTGTTAACTTCTCCATGAGTGTCGTTAATAAGGTGGAAAATCACACTTACTTTCCCACAAGTATCATTGGTACAGATGATAAAGTCACAGCTAAAGCTGATGGCCGTCTGCCCCCTCTTGATCATGAATGTTCTAAAGAAAGGACTGAAAGCTACTAAGGCATTGTCATCGTCTTTCAGAAATCCACGCTCTTTTGAAAACGGGATCCCTGTACCACATCTACAAAAAGATCCATGTCAATGTGAATAATTGAGGGACTAAATCACGATGCTCTTCATGTAGTGTGACATCAGTAACAGAAGGTATGGCTGCCGCCCCTTTTACATTTAGATGTTCTTCAATGACATCCGTCACTGGCCTTTCAATCAGACAAAGTAAGAACAATACTGGCGACACTGAGATTCGAATCAGGAACCTTCAGTCTACCGTTCTGATGTGCCATTTGCATCAACAAACCAATCTTTCACAGCTGATCACCCATTAGATAAAGAATGGCAGCCATTGTAATAGAAACCGGTGTGGCCTAGTGGATAAGGTGCTCGGCTCGTGATCGAGATGTCCCAGGTTCGACTCCTGCTCTGGACCTACCGGTGTTCTGTCTTTCGAATGACACAGTAAAACCGTGGTCCCGTGTCACGGTAGACGTGGCACGTAAAAGATCCCTCATTGCTTCGGGTGGGTCTAAATTTGTATGCAATGCATCAAGCAGATGTCGTCACCATATGCGTGAAATAATCATGGAGTGACGTAAGACAATAATTAATCAATCAATCAATCAACCATTGTAATAGTAGATCTCTATGTTGTATGTTTATATTTGTTTTGGCGGGAAATGTTCAACTTAGGAGAATACAGAAAGCCCATAATGATGAAAACGTTCCGGTCTTATGGGTATTCATCATCAAAAGTTGAAAACATCATTATGCGCAATATCTCCTCTCCATTCGAAAAGAAAATAGTTAAGGGTTGATTGATTATGTTTTACGTTATTCCACGTTATTTCACATCTTTGGTTGCAGCATCTGTCCTGTGCACTGCATAGAAATTTCAACCTTTGCAACTGACCCACCAGAATTAGTGATTGATCTTTTACAGGCCACACCTCGGTTTTTACTGTCTCATCCGAATGACAGGACACCGATGTACCCATGACGGGATTCAAACCCGGGACCTCTCGCTCACGAGCCTAAAACCTTATCCACGGGGCTACGCCTGCTTAAAAATAGATATGGAAAATACTTTAATGATTCAAATGTACCCTTCCGTTAAAATGGCAACTCTCTCTGTTTTGTTGATGTCTCCTCCCGAATATGCGTAACAGGCAGTCACAGTAAAGTCATTATCTTCGCCAACAGCTGTAACAAGCAAACATGCATTACAGTGAAGTCATTATTGTTATCAATAGCTGTAAAAAGCAAACATTACAGTGAAGGCATTATTATCACCAACAGCTGTAACATGCAAACATTACGGTGAAATCATTATCATTACCAAAAGCTGTAACAGGCAAACATTACAGTGAAGTCATTGTCATCTCCAATAGCTGTAACAGACAGACATTACAGTTACGTCATTATCATTACCAACAGATTAACAGGCAAACATTACAGTGAAGTCATTGTCATCTCCAACAGCTGTAACAGGCAAACATTACAGTGAAGTCATTATCATCTCCAACAGCTGTAACAGGCAAACATTACAGTGAAGTCATTATCATCTCCAACAGGTGTAACAGGCAAACATTACGGTGAAGTCATTATTATCACCAACAGCTGTAACAGGCAAACATTACGGTGAAGTCATCATCATTTGCCAACAGCTGTAACAGACAAAAGTTATTTTGCACTATTATTATTATTATTATTATTATTATTATTATTATTATTATTATTATTATTATTATTATTATTATTATTATTATTATCATCATCATCATTATCATCATCATTATTATAATTATTATTAACATTATTATCATATATTATCATTATTAGTAGCAGAAGTAGTATCATTATTATTATAAGTATTATTATTATTATTATTATTATTATTATTATTATTATCATTATCATCATCATCATCATCATCATCATCAGAGTTTTTATCAACATTGCGTAGTTGAAGAGTACTGTGAACTGGCACGGATAGGTCTCCGCAAACAATTCCGCCCACCAAAACATTAGGTCCGCAGGTTAGTGTGAAAGGGTCTATACTGACGAAGGTGACGACAAATGACTCAAAACAGAAAGTTAGAAAGATAAATAATTCGTGGCTGAAAGTTCGACCTTGGCTCATATACAATGAAGAAGATGGGGCTATGCGATGTGAACCATGTACAACATACGTGAATAGGTTGGGGGTAACCTCTCATTCGCGAGATAATCACTCAAATGAGTAACTATCACTGTTTTCAGTAATCAATTTCAAGGAATGAACAGAAGTAAACAAGTACTAGAAATGAAATTTTGAAATCATGATTTGAAATTCAAAAGGGCACATGTTTACAACATACTGAATATAGTTTACAAAACAAGTTGACATTTTTAACTTACTGTTTTGGAGTTTATATCTGCACAAATGACGAATGACGAAAAGGTCAACTTCTTTTGTATTTTATGTTCAGTATATTATAAAGATGTACCCTTTTAAATTTAAGTCAAAATTTTTAAACTTTAATTTCTCAGTACTTGTTTACTTATCTTCATTCCATGAAACTGATTACTGAAAACAATGATATACTCATTTGAGTGATTATCTCTCAAATGAGAGGTTACCCACAACCTGATGAAGTCAGGAAAATGCCATGGTCAGTAGCCAGTCTTATTTATCAAAGGGTGTTCCAATTTTAAAACTAGTGCCCTTTCTGATCATAAATCATCCAAGACACATCAAGATGCCATGCCAGAGTTGACAAAATACGCATGTTTAACATAGATTGATATATATATAGAAATCGTTGGTGTACGGCAGATTTTTGTCATATCCTATGATTTCTGGGAATCTATAGGACATTGTGTCCTGCAGATTTTTAGTGTATTTCGCCAACTCTGCATCATCATCATTATTATCATTTGAGGGGTGACAGGTTTTGATTTGATTTGAAGGTGGGGATTATATTTTTGAATTCTTAGCAGAAATTCAATGTTTAATTGTTTTTTCTATAACTTTGTGATATACGTGATCTAGTAAAGCAATAATCCATTCCCTGATCAACGATTCTTACTATAAAATGTACCAAATTATAAACAACAACGCAGTCAACAAAATCGGGAATGATAGATTAACACAGACCTCTGGAAAAGATGTAGTGTCAACAAAATTCGCCCGAAATATACTAGTGACAGCTAGTGTTGTTCAAGAAGTCAAAGAAATCCGAATAGCCGAAGATAACCACTCACCTCCGGCACATACATGTACTCTGATTTCCTACTTATCTAACCAGACTTTGTACTCAGATATCCCAAAGGTTAATCAAACTACTTACTGCTAAGTGCTAATTCTACGTATCATTTTATATTCTATAAATAGTATAAAGTAACTCCATACTGCAACTCTAACAGCAGACGCATAATTAAGCAATGTGACGTAGCATTCGGAACAACTCGTTCTCTTTCCTTCTGAAATATTGACATATTTATAATTATAAGATGGCGAGGGATTCCGATTGTGTGAGACAGCATACTTACGTGTCATCTCCGTCTTTAGCATGATCATTCTGCCCATTTTGATAATTCCGGAGAGAGGTTGTCCGTCAATTCGCACAATACTGACGGTAAAATTCGAGGGTGACGGTTGTCCATTATCTACTCGGATTACCTTTGGAGACGTCAGTCTATGAGATAAAGTCAGACAAGTGACAAACTGTATGATATGATATGATGATAAAAAGCAAAAATGCGTTATAGTTAGTTTAAGGACTTATGTCAATATAGACCGTTAAACAGGTGTCATTCATATGCAGGCACCTTTACAGGTGGGTGACATTTAGAGTAAGGCGACATTTTAGGATATATATATAACATTCAGATACCAATATTAAGGTGATGTTCACACACAACGTGATATACAAGAAAGGTGATGTTCACACACAATGTGATATACAAGCAAAGGTGGTGTTCAGACACAATGTGATATACAAACAAAGGTGGTGTTCACACAAAATGTTATATACAAGCAAAGGTGATGTTCACACACAATGTGATATACAAGCAAAGGTGATGTTCACACACAATGTGATATACAAGCAAAGATGGTGTTCACATGCATGTGGTATGTGTCACTGGCGGATTAAGAAGAGGGGGGGGGGGGGTTGCAGGCCATGCAACCCCGCCTCCTTTTGGTCGGAAAATTCTAACATCTCCACCTCTCCCCCTCCCCCCCCCCCCAAAAAAAAAGTCATTTTCAATCATTTTAGGGCTGCAGCTTCCCCCTTTTCCAGACCGAATAGTGCAAAGCATTAGTCATAGAGGATGCAAACCCCCTTTTTAAAAAAGCTAGATTCGCCTATGCATGTACAGACGGGTAGCATCGGCATCTACATTGAAGAAATCTTAAGAAAACGGAAGAAACTTGACCTTGTCTGCTTGTTGTTCAACATGAAGTCAAAGTATCACCAAACATGTTGATAAACATTGTGTATATAATCAGAGAAAACCACCGACTTAAGACCGGTACACTCGGGTTAGAACTCAAATTTAATTCACCCCACCATCCACAACCCTTAATGAGCAGAAGTAACGGTAAAAATTATCCATTGATGTACTCACGGATCGGCAATACCCGCATTTCCAGCAACGTCGTCAACAAAAGCGTCAAAGTTACATTCAACAAGGAATGCCTCGTCGCCGGTGTTCTCAAAATCTCTGAAAGTCATTCTGCCCTGTACTGTGATACTATAGAGGTTCATGTCCGGGTGTTTCTGGAATTTCAATACATTTACTAAATTTCAGAAGAGAGAGAGAGAAAATGCGAAAAATTATTCTGCCAAGCTTATGTTAAAACTTAATGCAGGGTGGATCCAAAAGAAGGAAGGAGGGTTATAAAATAGGAGAGAGAGAAGAAAGGAGAGGAGGCAGAGTAAATTTATAATATTTAAGTATTGTTTACGTCACTCCACGATTATTTCTATTCGATAGAAATTTTTACTTTGCAACGAAACCGCCCGAAACATCGATGAATCCTTTACTCGCCACATTTACCATAGCACGAGACCTCGGTTTCACTGTCTTATCCGAAAGACAGGACACCATGCGCCCATGGTCACGAACAAGCACCGTACTAACAGAGCTCTAGCGGAGAAGAAAATATCGATCCTATCAAATAATAATTCATGTGAAAGTCTATGTCTTACAGCTGAGTCTGACATTTTTTTAATTAAATTAAGACAATAGGTTAGGCTTCTGAAATTCAGAATGTGGAAATTATCTGGCTCATGTCAAGTTGGAATACTTCTCCATTGCTCCCTTTAATATTTTTTCTCTTTTTTTATAAATAAATAGAATAGATTAACAAAAAAAAAAAAACAAGATAGAATTTAATAAGTTAGACTAAGATATATAAACAAAACATTTTACGTCGAAAACGCAGTCGTCTTCCGTGGCATTGCCAGAAGCATTGTATTTGACGTAGATGGTGTAGGTGGCCTCTGCGATATTCTCCTCAGCCCAACACGATTTACCTGCCTTGTTTACTGCTAACACACCATAGGGGTCGCCCTTGTACGTAATGACTGCTGTGGAGTCCACAGTGCCACACTGAGTTTCAACTGGGAGTAGAACAAAAATATATTAATATATGAATCATAAAAGAATTTCGTTTGGATAGTTCCAATCTGATTGAAAAGCTATGCGCTATTTTAGTGATAAGATAAAGAATTTGTTTTTACGTCGCGCTAGCATTATTCACGCATACACTGGCGACCAGATTGATTGATTTTTGTTTAGCGTCACACCACGAATATTTCACGTATATGGTGACGGCATCTGCCTCATGCGGGGCATACAAATTTTGACCTTTGCAACGGATCGATTGATTGATTGATTATTGTTTTACGTCACTCCACGATTATTTCACGTATATGGTGACGGCATCTGCTTGATGCATTGCATACAAATTTAGACCTTTGCAACGGACCCACCCGAAGCAGTGAGGGATCTTTTACGTGCCACGCCTACCGTGACACGGGACCTCGGTTTTTACTGTCTCATCCGAAAGACAGAACACCGGTGTGCCCCGGACGGGAGTCGAACCCGCGACCTCTCGATCATGAGCCGAGCACCTTATCCGCTAGGCCACACCGGCTTCCTTTGCAACGGACCCACCCGAAGCAGTGAGGGATCTTTAACGTGCCATGCATACCACGACACGGGGCCTCGGTTTTTACTGTCTCATCCGAAAGACAGGACACCGGCATGACCAGAGCGGGAATCGAACCTCCCCTGGCGACCAGAGATTGGTAATGCAGATGATCGTATACCGTCTGGCTGAAGACGCCACACCGACCTGCCATAAGTCGTAGCATCGGCAGAACTTACCACTTACACCCTCTGAAAGTCGAACTGAGATTTGTCACATGTAAGAAGGGTACCCACTCAGCGATTTGGTCCACTTGGACACTCAAATCTCAGTCTGTATGGTATATTATGTTGACCTGTCGACTGATTGCAGTAGGATAGTAAGATATATATTAATATAAGTGTGCCTTAAGAAAAAAAATATCAATGTCTTAATCATTTCTCTGCATATGTGGCACTAATAAGCATATCAGTTTATTTGTAATCTTTACGCAACATCAGGTTATATCAACAATATGATGGTGGTAAATGTTTAGTGGCGGAGGATAACACCACACTGGGACTATACCACCTATATGGTGGTGGTTAGTGTTTAGTGGTGGGGGATAACACCACACTGGCATTATGTTATCTATACGGTGGTGGTCAGTGTTTAGTGGTGGGGGATAACACCACACTGGGATTATATTATCTATACGGTGGTGGTCAGTGTTTAGTGGTGGAGGGTAACGCCACACCGGAATTATACCGCTTATGTATGATGACAGCCAGTGTTTAGTGGTGGACGATGAACATGTTCATATATTCGTTTTTCAACATGCGAGCGTGTTCGATTAGTTTATGTTTCTCGTGTAGATATAGTAAGTTAATACTTGCCTGTTCCGTCAATATGAGTACTGCTTGCCTATAATGGAATTACAAGAATTCATATATCAACGGCTGTAAAATCTACAATTGTCCATAGATATAACTTACTTTCGACTAGATTAATTCACAAATCAGTGAGTTACTCGGTTATTTAGATATTGTCATTCAATATCATTTAATGTCGCAAGAAAATGTATAGAATAAGGAGGAAGGAAGTAAATCGAGAGTGAGTGTGCAAAAAATTTACAATTCATAGTGGACGTTAAATTATTTGCTCAATACTACCAATAAGTCAGCGAAAAATAACAAACAAACAAATACGTGCAACCTTCCCTCCCTCTTCAAAAAAAAAAAGAAAGAAAGAAAAAGAAAACAAAAACAGCAAAAAACAAAAAAGAAAGAATCATAAAAAAAACCCAAATAATAATAGAACACAAACACTCTGTAATGCAGTAAAAAGTGTTTGTGTTCTTTTACATTTAATGTTCAGGACCTCCTTTTGGAGGACTACTTTGAATCTTTATTACTTCTTCAAAACAAATGGTACCACGCAAAGTAAATATAGGGGTGCTGGCTCTCACAAAAAGATGTTATTGATATCTAAATAAGAATATTAGATAATATATTAACCGAAAGAGTATTTAAAATCTACTCACATATTGCAGGAGAAGAGTTGATACAAATAATGTGTACAAAGCAAATAGCCTCATTTTGCCTGTAAAATAATATATATAAATATATGTGTACAGTGTAAATGTCATATAATGCAATGTCGGATTAAATTTGTAATTTATCGAAGACAAAATGTAAGCACGACAAAGAGAAAAAACAAACTATTGAATGTATGAATGAAAAACAGAAAGGCTGAGAATGAAAATATTCGATCACTTACATGAGTAAATGTGAACTTTCTTCACTTCATTTTCTCTAAATCATTACTTCATCACGTATGTCATCGACATATAAATTCCTTTATATTTTCACAAGATTTTTATGACAGCAGTAGCTGATTTTTCCACATGCTCCCGCCAGGGATGGAACCCAGACTGGCCGCCAACGGGAGGTAACTCCCAACAATTCTGGCCTATTGCAAACTATCTATCTATCTATATATATATATATATATATATATATATATATATATATATATATATATATATATATATATATATATATATATATATATATATATATATATATATATATATATATATATATATATATATATATGTATATATATACTAAGTTGATTCGTAATAGTGAAACATATAAGAGTCCATCACTCACTTTAGTATCATTGTTTACATAAGAATATTTGCAGTGTTCGATTGGCAAAAGGAAAACATGGTTAATTTATGAAAACTGCTCAGAACGAAATCCATACCTGTATTTTGTGTTAAACATGTCCACACACTGTGCGCATGTACTAGTTTTTTCCGTGCATTACTCATCATCAATACATGATTCCGTCAAAATAACCGAGCTGTGACAGTAACATCATGGATACGGTGAGTGGATAATGGTTTTTATGATAGCAATACATTTACAATAAAATATGATATGAAGATGAAATTCTTCGTGTCAAGACATATATATTAAAGACCTTACCTTACACTCTATAACTAATCTTGAACAGCACGAGCAGCAATTGAAAAGATCATGAAACGTTTCAAGTGCATTGTTTCCGGGTGAAACAGAGGGTCGTTTTTACTTGGGTTCTGCTTTACCCATTCAAATGGAAAAGTTTGTTGTCGATGCACAGTGGTTTTTATCACTTCCTTACTGTCCTGGAAAGAAGAGAGGATCACTCACGAATCAAAGGATCGTCGAAAACAAACATTAAGGAGTAATTCGAACACTCTTTTTCTTCTCGCCATGTATTGAGAGATATAATGTTTACATGTTTCTGGTATTTTATTATTTTAAAAATGAAAATTGTTGTGTAATTATCTTTTTGCACCATACTTGTAATCGAAACCCTTTGAAGTGATGTTATGATTGATTGATTGATAGATAGATAGATAGATTGGTTGATTGATTGATTGATTGATTATTGTTTTATGTCACTCCATGATTATCTCATGTATATGGTGATATCCGTCTGATGCATTTCATAGAAATTAAAAAAAAACACGGACCCATCCGAAGCAGTAAGGGATCTTTTACACGCCACGCCCACCGTGCCATGAGACCTCGGTTTTAACTGTCTTATCCGAAAACACAGGACACCGGTGCGCCCACGATGGTAGTCGAACCTGGGATCTCTCAGTAAGGAGTCGAGCACTTCATTCATTGAGCAACACCAGCTTAAGTAATTGTTTTGAAGTAGGTCGATATCAGTGAACTAAAGTCATTCCGAAACTTACTGCAGCCTCTCATCCCTGCCATTTCATGGTCCGAGTTCCTATCGGTTCATATGGGTGGCTCTGCTTATGAACTGATAAATATTGAAGATATTTGTCCGGATGCCTCGGTGACTGCATCGTAAAAGTGAAAATTTCTGCGGTTAGGTTGAGCAAGAACAGACAAACAGATTGCACTGGCTTAGTAAATTTTCGTTTTCGAGACAGTCTATTTAAAGCTGTTTAACCTTTTTACACCGGTCTATGACAGACAAATTATCATATACAAATGTCTGTCCGTCCGTCCTTCATTCACATGTCGCACCATAGCTTGAGAATGCTTGCTGTAAATGTCTTCAAACTTTTTTGACTATTTTTTTTCACATATTATGTTGTATCTTGAGACTAGTTGCTGTGATTTACTTCAAAATTCACATAGGCGTTTGTGGTGATAACCGCACGGTTTGTGCTTTGTGGTAAAATTTTTATTTATTTTCTTTTTTTTTTTTTTTTTTTTTTTTTTTTGTTATGGCCTTTTATTCATTTTTTTTTTTTGGGCCAAGTTTTTACGCATTATTGTTTATTTTTCGTCTTATTACAGACTATGAATATGTTGTCAGCAGATGTTGTCAGTATATGTCCTAACTTGTTAAACGACTTCGAGTCAGACTGGTATTGATCTAAGCAGTTTGACAATTTCTTTTCTTTCAATAGTGTCGCTACATCAGATGAATGCCTAATATGTATTAGCATATTCTAAAATATTTCCTTTATCTATTATATCTAAAACAAGCAGTTACTTAGGCTGCATTATTTAATGATTAAAGAAATTGTATACAGCCAATTTATATGGTGGCGGCTCCTGTATGACGCCTTGCTCAATATGCTACCTCCCCATCCAGTGAGGAGGGATTCGAACCCCAGATACACGTATATAAATCTCCCGAGCATTGTCATCGAGGCGTAACAACTGAACCAAGCTGTTCTGCTTCATTCATCGCCAAAAAATTGTGCTTTATACTGGTTATTTACTAATTATACTACTTTTTGTTCCAGATTCGGATAACAGTGACGTTAATGGCTGTGATAAAGGTAAAACCATTTTTAAAATCATCTTAGTAAAAACAGTAAAGTTTCGTTGTCGGTCGTTAATTTCCAGAGGTAGATAAAGAAGAATATCATTTGTTTTGGTTCATAATTTCCATAAATACCGGATACAGAGTGTGTGTTTGTGTGTGGTTCTGGGAAGGCAGTTATTGGGGTAGTAAAACCCCACCCCTTTTGTGATGTAAACTGTTAACTATTTATAAGCGTTGCATAAGATCTTGTTGTTTGTTCTCAGTATTGTAAAAAGATTTGGCGACCTAACTTTTCATGACATTGCACGCTTTTTTTTTTGTTTGTTTATTGTTTGTTTGTTTTGTTTTGTTTTGGGGGTTTTTTTTGGGGGGGGGGGGTTATCATTTCTTTCGTGAAAATTCATATAAATAAATGTGAGAATTCACTTTGCAATGTTATCATTAGATTTATTTCATTCGTAACTCTGATCTAGTATGCTCTATATATATGTGACGGTCTGGATAATAGACCCGCATTACCCTATTACTGGGACATCCATACGGTGGGCGGAAAGTTTTGAGTTCGAGTTCAGCCGCATATTTCTCCCTGTCTGTCACAGATTATTTAATAATGATGTTATGTCTGTTTACAGCTTGTCGTATCTCAGCTCAAAGCTTCCGACTATGTCATTAATGGTAAGTTTCTATGTACATGTAAATTTTGCAAGCTTCCAATTATCGACCTCTCGTAGTATTTATACGTATACCAGAATCAAAATGCATAAAACAGTGAACTACACTAAATGTCGAGTAAATCGAAAATCGATATAATTGTTCTACAATAACGAGAACAGAGGAGTGTAAGAGGGAAAGAGAAAGACATCTGACTTAGCTGTATGACAGAAGTCACCAAGGAGATGCACAATAAAAGTTGATAACAAGTTAAGTAATGAAATACATGTAATGACATCACAAAAATATTGATTGTACGACAGATGCGATACCGACTTAGGACGGTCAGTTCAGTAACAAAAGATACTCAGTTGGTGTGGTTAACCGTTCACGGACCCACTTTTCCACTCATCGTAAATGCAGTACAATCAAAACACACACACATTTAAAAATTTATCAACAATCCTCCATATAGAGAAAAAAGGATCAACCAGTATATCAGGTTGAGATGTCATGAAATTACATAAATACTAATAGTCATATAGAGTAATATTATGATAAAGGGGTCTGTTGCAGAGTGGAGTACATGTTGCTCTGAAAGTCTTTAAAGACTTTTGGTTTTTGTGGAGACTGGGTTCCAATCCCAGTCAGTGCGGAAGGAAAAGAGAGTCTGTCAGTGTATCTGGATAAGATTCAGAGTTTCCTCCAGATTTTCTGTTCTGTTTCACCAGTAAAGCTATGGATCACAAGTGTACTATTTGCTTGACCTGGCACAAAAGACTTTGATTTACTACTTCCTTGTATTTGCCATTAAGTAAGCCCCACTAAGAATTAACTGTTTTCTTAGTGTCTGGCGTATCAGTCCCCCCCCCCCCCCACACTTAAGTTATGCTGTCTGATTCTGAATAAATAAATGCATGTTAATAAACAAATAAATAAATAAATGTGTCTCGGGCATCAGTATTTTTCAAACTCTTTTCATTTCTTCAGTGACACCTAACTGCCCTCCAAATATTACATCTGGTGTCGCAGCTACCATCACTGTAATAACAGATCTACCGGAAACGGATCCCATGGCAATTTGTGCAGACGACTGGGATTTTTACTTTGAGTTACAACCAGACGGTAGATGGACCATGCCCGCGTACTTCGAGGGCAACACGATGGATATTTGTGTATTTAAGGTACGAGATCCTTTTCTTCTTCTACTACCGTCACCATATGGATGTAATATTCCCGGCGTGACGTAAAACAACAATCAATCAATCTATCAACCTTCTTCTACTTCTTCCTTTCTTTCTTTCTTTCTTTCTTTCTTTCTTTCTTTCTTTCTTTTTTTTATTCAATTATTTTTCTTTAGCTGAAATAAACATACATGAATGTTATATATTTCATGATCCAGGGGCCAGTTGTTCGAAACTTTAACCAATGGTTAAGCTAACCAACGGTTAAATTTCATCTGCCTATATCTTTGAAATTAGAAGATTTTAAGTCATAGTCTGTGTACTGATTTGTAGCAAATGAAACCAGCATTGTAAAGTAATTAAGATATTTATACAGAAATCTCACAAATCAAATCAGTTGTCTCTCAAACTTTAACCACTGGTTAAGTTAATCAGTGGTTAAATTTTCGAACAACTGGCCCCAGATATATATGTGTTAATTAGGAAACATGGCTTTCATGCCCACCAACGTACTTTTACATATTCTCTGAGTTTTCCCCAATTTTCATAAATGTTTGGTGGAAATTGTTAGTTTTCACCCAAAAACATTTTTTAGATAAAATTTGTGGATGTTTTTCCTTTATATATATATTTTTATATTTATTTTTATCATTATTTTTGTTTTAGCGATTTGGTTTAGAATTTATCATTTTTACTCCAATACCCCTAAACGTCCAAACGATTAAAGTGGTAACATAGATATTTTTGTTGCATTTTGCAAAAAATCATACCCTTCGAATATTCCCAAGGGATGGCGGACAAGGGATTATTATTGGGATCAAGGTCTAATAGATTATATAACAAACTATTTTACTTAGTGTTTTATCTCTGAGTCAGATTACAGAATTGGCTTTATTGTACTATGTACAACAATTTGGAAGAAAAAATGGGGACACACTTTGGTGGCAAAATGTTGCTACAGAAAGAGATTCGCATCTTCAAAATAGTCAAAACTGTCTTTTTGATAGCGATTTCAACCGAAAAAGAAGCTTTGCTTTAGTACTCTCATGTATCCGCCAATATTTGATCCCGATCAAATGTTACCGTCTTTCCAGATAGCTTCCGAAGGTCTATGATACTCTCTTTTGAGAACCCGGTGTCATACAACACTGTCCACCACCTGAAAAGTGAAGCAATCCTGATTTTACTGTTACCCTCAACCACCAAATACTGGCTACCACAATATAGGTGGTATAATCTTGGTGTGGTGTTATCCTCCACCACTAAAAACTGGCCACCACCATAAAGGTGGTATTATCCTGATGTGGTGTTATTCTCCATCACTTACACTGGCCACCACTATATGGGTGAAGCTAATCCGGTGTACTGTCACCTTCCACCACTTAACAATGGCCATCATCATAAAGATGAAATAATCCTGGTGTGCTGTTACCCTCCACTACCAAACATCTACCGCCACCATATAGGTAAAATAATCTTAGTCTGAGTTTTAAAGTAACAACATACTCATTCTTCGTGTATATTGATATGTAATCTACTTAGGATTTATGTACAGAAAAAGTCCGGGTCTAACGTATACACCATTGAAGTGTCAGTACCGCTGTCATCTACGTTGATTACGTTTGATTCCCCTATGCATGTAGTGGTGTGTAACTATGACGAAGTGGGCAGCAAAGATTCCAGCGAATCTGAATTCGGAGATAGGTAAGGCTTTATGAAAATCTATCTTTTATATCAACTATATGCGCATTAACTGATCGATCCTTCTGAATCTGCAATCTTGCAACTTGTCTCCGAGAGAACCCAGTACTCAAAAAGTACTCATGACTATTTTTCGAGTGGCAGAATTTATCGAGAAGCAATTACCTGTAATTCTATAAGTAGTCAGATCAGAGGTAGCGATGACATTTATTCCCATAGAGTCCACGCGAGTAAAAAGTACTTTACATCAAATGCTATCAAGAGTACTACGAGATTTGATCAAAACGTTCCCGGCCCATGAAGTAAGGAATACCCAGAATTGACATATATATATTTTTTTTCAATATGATATCCCATCATCTCAATGTACTTTCTACATTTCTGCTCCAGTTTCTGAATCTCTAAAAATGGAATGTTTTATTCTAGTCCTTTAGTACTCTTATCGCACCTCGGACAAAATTGTCGCATTTCATTGGGTAAAAAGGTGTCACATGGTGATACCCTATGAGACTATTGGGGGTCAGTAAAATTTCTCAGCGTGCAATATGGCCGCCGCCTCTACTTTTCGTTACCGCCAACTATATAAATAATTTGTCCATCTACAGTTGTTCGATGAACATTTTCGAGTAACCTCCCTCAGTGTGCGTGACGTCAGATAAATTGAAAGCGTCTCAGCGATCTAGTTTGTTGATAAGTATGGCTCGGTTCGGGCAGACGAAACGATTGGAAATCGACGTTGTGTGATAAATACATATAAAGTAAGAGGTGTATGATATAAGAACAGAAAGTTCGATTCGATAAGAAGTTCGGTAAGAAAATTTTGCTGACAAGATAATAAATCATCGATTGTAATATATTTATGGTATCTAATGTAGACTATGGTCAATTGATATGACAATTGTCACTTGTTGTGGTTCACCGGTACATGGGTGAACCTTTGTTCATTCATAAAAGAATATAAAAGATCCTCAGTGCGATAAATTCGTTATATGGTTTGTTACTGACCAGCCAAGGCATCATAGTGGCCTCACACCCTATGGATTTTACTGACCCTTCGTTATATGGTTTGTTACTGACCAGCCAAGGCATCATAGTGGCCTCACACCCTATGGATTTTACTGACCCTCTATGGTGCCGTGGTTAGTCAGTAACAAACCATATAACCTTGAACCTGCATTCTGTCGCAACCGTCACTGCAACTTAAGAAGTGTGAACGAGTGCATTATCGTGCAAGAGCAGAATGCTTCTGGTTAGCTTTCCTCTCCTCTTTCTCACTATCTCCTGATGTAGCCTCTTTAACTCATTTGCTAAGTATGACCATTTAACGTGCGGCATTTCTCAGGAAATCCATTCATCATATTTGTTCCCTCATTGTCTCTTAGAATTTTAATAGAGGGTGAGCCAGGGTGAATCCATTACATGCTTTGTTTCTTAGATTCGGGGTCAAAACAGTGAACCTAAGTTTCATCTTGAGTGACAATTCGAGCTATAAAATCCTGGCGATCATCGTTATAGCAAGACAAACATGGAAAGAAACATCATACCAGTTTCTCTTTTGATCTTCAGTCAATATTCTTCTGTCACGCAACGTTTTCGTCTGTGATAGCCTCCCTGAGACTTTTAGACAGTTCATCATATTTGATGCACCTTTCCCTATTTCCATCTTCACTAGTCAAGCGGATGTGCTACATAAACTTCTCTTAAGTAGCGCATACCCTTGTCTCGTGAAGATGTCCTCATTCTAAATTCAGCAGCCCATTTTAATAGTACTCTAAGAAGATGAATTTTTCCCAAGTACTTTCAAGAATTCCTCATGAATGCAATGGTACTTAATCACTGCTCTAATTTCAACTTTTAACAGCGAATTCTATATACAATCTATAGCTTTGAAATACTACTCTCTCTACCAAAACGTTCATCAGGATTGAATACTGGTTTGATTGGGGTTTTCTACTTTTGTATCGTATCAAAGTATACCGGGCTGAGAAAGTTTTGATCATACCTGGTACAGCCGAGTCTTCTGACAAAGACACCCGAACTTAATACAACATATGGGTAAACGCTCTTATCAGATTTGAACCTAAAACGGGATATTCAGAGGTCTTATCACGTGGTTTCAAATATTTCGTTGGAGGATATGTCATACATCATTGTATTGTTGTTGTTGGGGGTTTTTTTTGGGGGGGGGGGGGGCGGTTGTCGATATATTACTCATTAAATTTTTGTCAAGTCATGATTTTTTTGCTGTTTGGTATCAAAAAAAAAATCCTTAAATCGTGCTAAAAATCTTTTTCTAGCATCGAAATACCCATGATCCAATTCAGACTTTAAGTGACCACAAATTTTAAGATATGGTCATGTAACTGTGTGATACCTCCTTTCCACAGAAACAACTCAAAAAGGGATATGTTTATCATTATAAGCCATTATAGAGGGCCAAAAGTATAACTATTTAAATTTGGGATTATATTCGAACCCCACAAAATCATTACGCTCGCGTAATTGGAGAGTTGATAAACAAGCTGTTTTGATAGCAATACAGCAATTCATAAATGTTTGTTTCTATATTGTTCACAAAATTGAAAAGTACAGTCAAACCTGTATTCAAGGACCACCGACGGGAAATCGCCAAAGTGGTCGCATAAGACAGGTGGTCCTTGAAACCAAGTTCTCAAATGAAGACTTATAGTAAAGACTTTGTACATGATTAAGAACAAGTGGAAAAGAACATATTTTTATTTTACATTTATGCATATGTACCATGTACATGTATGTGTAATTGTGTTCATTATTTTATATACATAAATTCATATTTATTGAAGTTGGAAAAAGTCTTTAATTGATGTCTGCTTTGGCATAACAGCCTACATATTACATATTTCGTCTTTTCCTACCATAATATGAGACAAAAGTAACGCAGTAGTGTCCTGAAACCACGTCCATGTGTGTTTATTTATCTCCACATTCCCAGTATTGTGACGAGTCCTCTCTCGCTGCGGATCCGCGTTTCCTTCAAATTCATTTTTCCGTTTTAAAACATTCAGAATTTGTGTTTTCCCGACATCAAACTGTGCGGCTATATTTTGTTGCAATAAACCTTTTTCACTCAAATTTATCACTTTGTGAAAATTTTATTTTCAAGAGTCAACAGTTTTCGCTTTTGGAAGTTTGAAGCCATATTCATAAATGAAACAAAGAAGTTTCACATTGTAAACATGCGTTTAAAAACAAATCAGTTATATTGAGAAGTTGTTAGATAATTTTTTAAACACTTTAAACACAGACCCAGGTAAATCGCCGTTTCACGGCCGATCAATTACAGATAGATGCACGGTCTATCACGTTTCATCATGACCAATTAAGGATAAAAAAGCCGTCGCCGCACAGGTTGAAATCGGCGATCGGGAGTTAAAATAAGTGGTCTCTGGTCGCGTTAGAGAGGTGGTGCTTGAAACCAGTGTCCATAGTACTTAAAAATCATCGGGGGAAATTCAGGTGGTCGGATAACTCAGGTGGTCCTTGAAACCAGGTGGTCTTATGACCAGGTTTGACTGTATACATGTTCTATATTTATTCTAACTGAATTTACTTGCAGGGCATAAACGTACAAAAATACCGAAATGAATAAGAATTCCGAAAATTTTGACATGGCGTATACCGTCAAAGAAAGAAAGAAAGACTTCACAATAAATGCCGGATAATACATGCACAGTATTGCTATATAATATCTCGTGTATTTTAACTTATCACCTTTGTAGTACTGCTGTATAACAACTCGTGTCATTTGCAGTACAAACCCTGTACAAGAGATTCAGCAACACATGGCAGAAGTTAGCCAATCAGATGTCTCGATATGTCCCGCCAACGTCCTCGGGAACTGTATAACCGGCGGAATACAGATGGGCAGGACCATCATGTTGAAGGCCACTCTGATCGGTAAAATAGTTATGAATGGAGTATTGAATTCCTAATAATTTTGTTCTTTCTGTCTTGCATTCTTTCTTTCTCTTTATCTGGTATAAGTATTTTTCATTTAAGTATGTTCAGCACTTAAGAATCATCTTTAATGTAGATGTCTTTTTCGACTACAGGTGACTACCCAGACGAGGTTAGCTTTCAAGCTTTGAGTTGCAAAGTTGTCGGCCGACGTTCAGAGTATTCTATTCTATTAGGGGGGTAGGTACAGTAGTAAATTATAGCGAGTTAGGTTACATTCCAACACTCCAATTGATCCAGTCGATTCGACCTATGGAAGGTGACGATTCTGGTAATCTGTCAGGAAAGGTATATGCAGCTGTACTGACACTCAGACTTGATAAAAAACAAATGGCGGTCCTACGGTGTAATTTTAAAAAATTGTTTGTCAATATTACTTGTTTTCTTCAGGTCTTAATCCGGAAATTCAGTATAGATTTACTCGTTCACGCTTATGATACAGGATTGCCAGCATCAAGTAAATTTGAACTTCGGGAACAAATAATATTAATAGCATGCCATTAATGGAACAAAATAGATATGGAGCCGTCTTTGAAATAAATCACGCACCTGGTTAATATTTTATAAGTAATGGCTTCCCGAAGTTTATGGAAAATCTTTGTTGTAATAAAGTGAATACGAGTGTATATCTTATTTACAGATTAATCTATTTTCAATTTTTAGGTGTGGTGACGGTGTAGTTATCCCGAAAAACAAAGGTTTCATTACAACCGGAAAAACGGCAAAAAGTCCATTCTTTAAGTCCTTCCGTCTCCAAGGCAGCAGACGAGTAACGTTTGAATGCAGTTTCGTTGTATGCTCCACGCCTTGCGATGGGGTAATTTTGTATATTCATATATCTATATATACCATAAAGGTAATCCTCTTAAAACGCAAGCTGACATCCTTTTACAATATCCAGTATGGCTCTCATTTCTGTCAGAGTTCAATCCCAGGTTGGGCCACATTAGGCTTGCCAATGTATCAACACAAAATTGTTCGAGTTTTCGTCTTACTCCTATACTTGACAAATGATGTGGCCATAAATGTAAGGTAGAATGTGTTTTCCCGATCACATCATTGTAAATGAGAGTGGAATATAAAGACTTGTATGGTCAGAAAGGTATTCAATTAACCGTTGCATCATGTCCATGAAGAATATCCAGAAGAATATTTGTTGTGATATCACGAACTGACAAATAATGTAAACATTTTCTGGGAGACATTTATTTGTAGCATGCAATTGAGTATAAATCCAGAATCCCACATTTTTTTTTTTCGCGACTGCAACAAAAAGTGATAACAAGTTGTCTTTAGACTTGAAAGACAATTATATCTTATGAAGGAAAAAATATTGACACGTGACAGAACAACCATCAGGAAGAGCATGAAATATATCGAAAAAAAATTGCAATCCTCCTAGTTATATATAGCCCATATAAATTACAATGTGCTTCTTTCAGAGTTCGTGCGATCAGGCATCAAGACGTAAAAGAGACACATCATCCGTAATAACAATGACGTCATCATTCGAAACATCAGGGGTGTGATGTCATATATAACATGTAGTACATGCGTATTATAATGGTAACTATTGGAATGTTATTTATATTATGGTATAGTACAGTATCAATAAAATAACAAAATGTGAATATAGATTTTGTAATTCTGTTTGTCGTTTCATTTTACGTACAAAACCTTACTAATATAGATGTTGCTGTTTGTAATCGTCTGTCTGCCCGTTTGTCAAATTTCTTCTATAATGCTATCACCCAAAAAAGACATGTATGTTTTAAAACAATCTACTACATTTTGGTATTTATAAACTCATTAATTTCACTGATTCCCTTATTTTCAAAAGACTTTATTATCACATTTCATACCCATAATCTCTATTGTATTGCTTAATATTTTGTAAATGAACAAACGTATTAACATTCAAAGAAGAGGAGTTAAAAATATCTTTAAATATATGGCTTAAAAGTAAGGGTTCTCGATCTTTAGATGACGACATAAATGTATATGTTCCGTCAGAAGAAGGGTTATGGAAATAAAGCTGTGTTGATTTGTATCATAAAATTAGCATATATATTATAGTACAAATAATTAATGTTAAACTATGGGTCTTAAACATATTTCTGATTTATTATTTTATTATTATTTTATTTGTTTATTAAAATACGAAAGAAACTGGTGTCCTATGACTATGGCACTAACAACAATGTACTACAGTGGGCACCTGAAATTCAGAGGTAAGACCAGGTGCCCGAGAGGGCATTTGCTATTACAAAGTGAAAATAAATTAAGTACATTTGCTATTATAGAATGGAAATAAATGAAGAATATGAGATTTGCACACATTTTTGCATCAATTTTTTGTACCTTATATTTTCCTCAAATAAAAAAAAAAGAATTTTTGAAAAAGCACGTATTTTTCTCTAGAATTTTCTCGGGGATAGATAACCTTTAAGATGTGCAAATAGATACTAGTAGAATAGTGACTGTACAATAAATAAAGAGACCAGACGTCCACAGTGATATAAACAGCATGGCTTAGCATATGTGCAGAATATGATATCATTAACAAGAAAGATAATGGTACTAGCATAATCAATATCTTAAGTACCACTGCTGAAGTACATGATGTATGTTCCGTAAATTACATGTACATTGCTCCAAGAACAATTCGCTTATAAAATTGGAATAGAAGTTGTACAAGGTTCGTGTTCATTGCTAACAGAAGATACCTAATTCCTGGTAACCCTTAAAGGGTATTGTAACTTAAAATGTACTGTTCGTGTTGTATGTGTAGTCTTGGATATATAATATTTATAGATAAGAAATCGGCTCTGTATTGAGTTTGACGTGTTTGAAGGCGTTATATATTTAATGTAAAAATAATGAAATATGCAGAATGCAATACAAAATCCTTATGCAAATGTGGCATACTTTCATTTCACAATAAAATAACAAACTAGGCCTAGCAAAAATACAGCATTACCAATTAAATGAAACTTATATGATTTAGATGTAAACCTCATGGCATGGTATTTGTACGAGGTAATCTTTATACTGTTTACTGTGTAGAAAAAAATTATTCCTCTTCAGCTAAAGATGTAAGAGTTGTCCCACTTGCTCGACCAATGCTACCAGCTGCAAAGGAAATACATTTTACCATGATATCATGCTTGCTGCACCTGCTATTAATATCCTAAATACTTAAAAAACTAATAATGCAGGAGATATGAATGATGACACAGTATAGGAAGTACATGTACCATAGGCCTTTTGCTTTAGAATGATATTGCTTTATTTAGCATCAAAATATGTGTATTCCAATTTGAAGGTATATTTACATTATTCATTCGTACTTAGGTATCTACGTTTTATTATTGAAGCTTATAGCATGCGATTGTACATCCGGAATAAAGATTCTCCAAGGGAAGTCCTGTACATAAAAAAATTGTGTGTATGTCCTTGGTGATTTTTGTCATACAGCTTTGTCGGATGTTTTCAGTTTTCTCTCATGAAAAGTAAAGAAATACAAACGTCTCTAGTGCAAATTTTCAGCATCACGACCTTGATCAAATTTATAGATTAATTGTTGAAGATAATTGGATAAGAGATTTGGAAATACCTACGCATAATGGATGTTAAAACTAATTAATATATAACATTTATCTATTTTCATGGACAATTTGTTTCATAGTATAATTCAATGTCAAGATTTCTTCGTATAACCACGTACACACATTTCAACTAATATAAATATTCCTATTTATATAATGTAATATAACATAAGTATCTTTCCGGGTTGTATTTAGAATGTGGGCGCTGCATGCTTTGGTGGTATTTTACAATAATGGCGTCAAAATAAATTACCGTCGGGGTATGCGATGCACGTAATTTTGGAGGTGACTTGGAGTTTAGTTTTAATATTGTATATAGATATATTATAGCACACTTATTTTTTTAACTGTATATCTACCATTTTATATAATATGTCAGTATACTTTATATAATTTGTTATATAATTTTATACTGTATGATAATTTTCTATGCGGTATAGGTTTAGATACGAGATTCCGACATGTATTTTAACATTAACATCGGTCTACTTACGCGCGTAATAATGAAGTTATGACGTCATCATTTATCTAAGTTTAGAAACTTATGTATTTTTGAAACGTAAACATTGATTTTACATAGTTTTATGATTGTCATCTCTTAAATTGCTTGATAAAGGTCGTGAGGCCGAAAATATGCTATATAGAATGATGGTGAATCCATACGGTGTAGAAATCTTTTCAGTTATTATGAATGTTTGTTTTCTTGTGTTACTATTATACTTGGTTATAAATAAATATGCATAATTGACCGAATCTTTACTAATACATTTCTATTTGCATTAAGGATAGTTTCTGGATTTTACCTATCCAAGTGTAACTGTTATTTACATAGTCATTGTATTCTACTTATAATTGTCATTGTATCCTATACTTAGAATGTACTCACCGGGAGCTGAAAGTGCTTTTGCGAAAACGGTCTTTCTTTCAACTTTTCTTTCCTAGAATGTATTGATTAACATCAAACACAGAAAATAATTATTTCTTTATGCATCAAGTAATATTTTCTATAAAAACATAGTTACTATGTTTTAATACTAAAGGACACCAGTCCTATGAATACCACCTGTTAAAAGATGGATCAGTAACACGGTGGGTTAGCCACACACCAATTGAATGACTATTGTCACTTCAATTGACTATCATCAGTGGGTACCCCATGTGTTGTATCGATATGTCTTTATGTTGACCTATATGTCTTTCTGCCATGTAAGCATGTGAAGATCTATTTTGATATCTCTTAAAGATAACATTTATCCATTTAAAGATTTTTCATTTAATTGCTAAATAATGCCACTTCTTTCTTCTAACATCCCAATGGGCTTCACCGCCATTAACTGCGATCCTTATGTTAAGGAAGGAAATAAAATGTTTTCCCACAAAAATGACGTAAAGAACAATAAAAAACGTTCTTATGACAGTCATAAGGTTACTAACGTTCAACGTTGTTTCTAACTCATAGTACACAAACACCGCCCCACGGACGGCGAAGCTTATTGACTGTGGTAAAATGTGATATTTTATCATGTATAGACGTTAGCGATTAATGGTTTTAAAATAGTGGGAAGGCATTGACAATATACAGAAAGAAATGCATAGCACAAAACGTTACTGATAAGTGAGAATCGCGTGCTTTTGTCTCGTTTACATATAGGCATAATTACGCATTCATGAATGAATTTGCCAAGGTTTTTACTTTTTACCCCATTCAAGATTTTATATATATCAGAATATTCTCAGAATTTAAAAAGCATGCATTGTCGCATTTGTATTGAGTTTATGAAATATATTTCAAGAATACATAATTTTATTTATACTTACAAAGATTAATTGTTTCCTCAACTCTTTCACAAGGTTGCTGTACGAACTTGCTTTGGTATAGTAATAGAGTATAATCAAACTGAAACAAACAATTTCAATAAATCTATCAGTTATTAAGATAAACCAATAGATTTATAAGGTATTACGATAAACCATAGATCTATAAGGTATTAAGATAAGCAAATAAATCTATCAGGTATTAAGATAAACCAATATATCTATAAGGTATTACGATAAACCATAGATCTATAAGGTATTAAGATAAGCAAATAAATCTATCAGGTATTAAGATAAACCAATAGATCTATAAGGTATTACGATAAACCATAGATCTATAAGGTATTAAGATAAGCAAATAAATCTATCAGGTATTAAGATAAACCAATAGATCTATAAGGTAAAGATGATGGATAAATCGCACAAGTCCAAAATCATAAAACCATAGGACATACAAAATCAGTGAAAATGAAAAAACAAATGGAAAATAACAAAATATGTCTACTTGAAGAGCATATGCGAACCCCTGTGATGGAGTGAGATCAGGTTCCCGGGGAGAGTGAGCATCTCCTGCTTGCTAGCTACACCCGTCACATATACCCAGTAGAAAGAGTCAGATCGTGTAAATTCCATATGTATTTATATATGGAGAAGTCGAAGTAGGTAACCTTCTAGTATAGAAGGTATCAAATCTGTATAAAATGATCGGAATCGGTCTCAGTCCAGATTATCATTTAAAAGTCTGGATAACGAGATATCATATGGAGTAATAAGAGTCTCGTAACGACCATAGAATTTCCTCAGTGACGTTGCTAGTCTAGCACATATATAACCGTGGCTGAGCAGCTTAACTGAAAGTCGCGTAGCCCTCAGAACAAAGTCACTGTAACTTGAACATGCTCTGGAATAACGTATTAACTGAGATATGAATACGCCGTATGCGGGCGATGATGGAATGTTGCTACTTATGAAAGGAAAGTTTGTGATAGCGAAATTGGTAGGTATTACGATAAACCATAGATCTATAAGGTATTAAGATAAGCAAATAAATCTATCATGTATTAAGATAAATTAATAAATCTATCAGGTATTACGATAAACCAATAGATCTATCGGTTATCAAGATAAACCAATTTTTTTTATCTCTTTTTAAAATTTCTCACTGACACAAATGGTGATATTATATATTATTAGTTGTAAAGACTGACCTTTTCCAATAGGCTACTTCATCAAGTACAATATAAATGAATATATGCGTTTTGTATATACTTCTGACGGAACAGCAATATTAATATTTAGTATTTCATGCTGTATCGTGCATGTTGTATTAAATCTTTCCTTGTCGTTTGGGAGGGAGGGGGGAGGTGGTTTGCACTTTAATCTTTGAGTTTAAAAGAGAAAACTGAAGACAAAACTGTATGATAAAAATCACCAAACATGCACACAAAACATGATAATAGTGGAATATACAAGTAAAAACGGCATTACAAAACTATTCGATTGTGCTGCGGTTACGATACCGACTAAGGACGGTCAATGGAAGTAACAGACGTCATTCAGTCGGTGTGGTTAACCGGTTTACGGGCACCCAACTTCCACTCGACGCAAAAGCAACACAATCAAAGGACACAATAATATCTGAGTTTAATAATAATATCTGAGTTTATACTTACAGAAGCACCACTATAAGGGGGACAACTACTATAGCGGTACCAATATATGAAAGAGCATCATGAATCCACCTCCAATTTCCGGTAAAGACGTTTGTAAGATCTATACCTAAAATGTCATAGACCCGAGATTCACGCCGGAATGGTCCACAGTGCCATGATGGGGTTAACCTGCAATCACATACTGAGAGCTAGAGTTGCCTTGCAAACATCCTATCACCTAGCTGGAAATAATATTTTCTGCATATAGTATGTTGACTTATTTGCTTGATAGCATACAGCAGATGTAATGTGGTTTAAACTGATTATGACTACAGAAAATATTGCTACAATAAGGGGATAACGGCGGGTGTGACTGGTCGTCGGGGATTATTCATGATATTGATGTCATTATTTCTATTTCTAAACTTTAATTATACATTGATTAAAAATTCCAACATTTAAGATACATACTCACTCCACTAGAAAATATCCAACCGGTACTATACACAGAAACCACGTGGTTAACAGGAGAAAAAGATAAAAATTTCCAGATCTTGATGCTTTAAACATCTTCTTTGGAGGAACATTTGCGACTTTGGCCACAAAATATCGAAAATAGAAGACAATGAAAAGTTTGATGGCACCAGTTAAAGCCAGCAGTGGAGAAAAGTAAAGACCGAGCCACACGAGTCCCTGGCCATAGATCAGGTCTAACAGATAAGGTGTTACAGAAAACTCCTTGTAGCCAATCTGAAAAAAGAAATATCACAATATCACATTGACCCTTCTTTATAAAATGTTTATTACATGATCAGACAGAATTAATTGTCTCTGATTTCATTTCCCGTAATAATGATTATTTTGCCTATTAATCTTTATTATACTCTACACATCAATAAACAATCGTTAAAGCTGGATACCCTATGTTCACATATTATGGGTAAATTTATTCTTAATTGTTTTGATTATATGTATAAGCCTAAAACATACTTAAAAAGGCCCTTGCAAATGCTATGATCAAATTCGTCGTACTAAGTGATATACGGCTGTATAAAACGCGATGTTTTTAAACAGAATATTTAGAACCAACTTATCAAGTGATCTAATTTGGAAGCAGTATCATGGAGGGCGAAGTAAATAAACTTGACGAGTAACTTTGAAAATCTGCATTCAAGTCTAAAGTTTATATTTACTGAAATTATTTTCTTTTGGAGTCTCCCTTCGTCGTATTTGTTTTGATTTTAAACTACGCATTCGCGAAGTCAGGTTACAGTTGTATTTATGGAATACCCTCTTTATTTACGAAGTATGTTCTTTTTATTTTGATATCTCCGAAAGTATGAAGCAACAAAAAATGTTATTAACGCAAAGTTGATAACTTCAGCCATACGAGAAAAATATAGTTTTTGTTTTACTTGCTTCAATTTTTGAAATTATACCGAATTGTAGGGTATACAACTTTAAGAAATATCGCTAGAATTAACATTAGTCTTAAAAATAAAAATTGTGCATTAACTACACTCATCCTGTTCAAAGTTTAACAGAGTATTAGTTTAATTTTATGTTGTTTGAGAAG
This sequence comes from Pteria penguin, assembly GCA_035048485.1. Taxonomy (NCBI): domain Eukaryota; kingdom Metazoa; phylum Mollusca; class Bivalvia; order Pterioida; family Pteriidae; genus Pteria; species Pteria penguin. Next base: position 6,199,613 of record CM068582.1, read on the forward strand.
ATTTCTTTTATACTTAAGGAGACGATAACATTTACCAAACATAGAAACTTAATGTAATGTTCTACCTTCTTACAGCAAATGTCATATTTGACAAAAATGGCTCTTGTGACATCGACAAATAGTCCTACTGCAATACACAGTCCCAGGTCTACAAGTATCACTTTGAACACCTCCTCTCCAACTTCATTCTCCCAGCAACAATACGTACTATTAATGGTTGACTCAGTTGGTTTAGGATCATTTGCCTAATAACAATGTTAATTACGTGTTACATGTTGCACTTTCATCAAATCTCTTATAGTGGATTTACAAGTTTATATCATTCAACCCAGTTGTCTTGAAAAATTTTTTCAAGTATCTGTGGACTGAAATTATTTTTGGAATAACAACAATCATAGTTACTTTAACTTTACGCTTTTACTTCATGTTAGGCGACCATAATAAATCTGTGAAAAAAATATCACTTATCAAATAAACGTTTTAAATGCTGATTTTTCGTAAGTATTTAATGGTTTCATTATATAATATATTTGGTAAAATAATTACTGTTGTATTAGTATTAATTGGTTGGCCAGTACAGTTTTCCAAGTCTGTCAGAGATAACATGAAAATCACCAAACTGGCATAATAAAAGAATGTCGTCCTGTAAAAGATTAGTAAAATCATGATTTATTTCTGACTGCTATAGTGTGATGGATAAAATTCTATTGCTCATATTATACCAACTTTAGTGGCCAGATGTAGACTCTGTTTTTATTCATTGCTAATCGTTTACTTGTAAACTTGTAATTGATATATGACAATACGTAGATTTAAATCGAAGTTATAAGCAGTCTTCTTTCGTAAATATTAAAAAAATAAATGAACTATTCTTTATTCACAGCAGAGGTAAACAGACGATCTAATTATTATTGATGGTTTTTTATTTACATGTACCTTGTAATACTCTGTAATGTTCCATTTTATATATGCAATGCTTGAGGTCAACACTTTATGTTTTAAACACCATCTTTTATGAAGAAAATGCTCACATTTATTCCCTTGCAGTGTGTAACTCGTAGAAAAATTTCCTGCAAAGGGTTTGACTTAAATGTTATTATACTTTTTCTTGATGTTATGTAGCAATGTCACTTTCTACTGTGTTTCTTCTGTATATCTGGGTATTCATGGCAGGTGTAGCTAGGCATTCAAAAGACGCGTACTCCTCCGGGGCACCTGGTCTCACCTCTGAATTTCAGGGGTCCGTGAATGTCTGCTGTAGTAAATTGTTATTAATGCCATAGTCACTTGACACCAGTTGCTTTCGCATTTTACATTGAATACATTGAACTGTATCCTGTTTGTATTACACAACGTTATTAATGAAATTTAATAAAGCAAAAGACACCTTTCTTTGTTTAAATTTACCTACCGTGCTATTGTAATCTTTTGTTCCACACGAGGATGCCATCCCTCCAATAGAATCAACAGTTGGAAGAGAAATGGTACAATAAACTTCAAAACCGACACGACCACAGCTAACTGTAATAAGCAGAACTATGTGTAAGGTATTGTATAGGCAAGTAACAGGACATTCAGAGATATTTCGAATACTCACATATAGGAGAAAATAAAAGCGATACACCTCCTCTGTATAACATAATCTTTGTATATAACAGGTAAATGAAAAACATGTTTGTATACAATTATCACAGAGAAAAATGCATTCAGACATAGACCTAGCGCAACTGATAAACTGTAGGATTGTACTGTATATTAACTTAGCTTTTGTTGTGTTTGTGCTCATGTTTGTATATATATATATATATATATATATATATATATATATATATATATATATATATATATATATATATATATATATATATATATATATATATATATATATATATATATATATACAGTTGGGTGCAGTCCTAACCTTACATTCAAGTGCACTTGACAAAACCAGTCATAAAGTTTAGTCAAGTGCACTTGATATCAAGTTTACTTTAAAATAATTCCGTCTTCAGGTTTACTATCACGTGACAGAAGTTTACTTTTCACGTTTATTTATAACAATTATCCAGTTTCGTGTAACACGATAGAAATAATTGTCTTATTGTGTACAATTGCATATTCTATATATATATATAAATGTTTAAATAGAAAAATATAGTAAATATTTATAAACAAATAACAATTTTACATTATTGATTTCATGTTGAACATTCGTATGGTATTTTATCGGAAGTTTCGATACTTCTAACTGCATCTACATTTTTCTTCTTGTGATGAATTATTATTGTTATATGTTTTGTTATACGATATTTCCTCCTTATTTTGGCATTTTGTGGTTTCACTTCGACAGGGTGTATAGATGTTGCCATTATTGGGACATTCCGTAGCGAAAACTACTCTGGCTTCTACTTTCGGTTTCGTGGCAAAAAGGGTTAAATAAAACTTAAGTGGCTTCTTGGGATAATAATCTCTTCTTACCTTGAATTTTATTTATCTATAATCGAACCGGTAACATAACGTTTAATTTATCAAAGCACTTATCGCTCGTCGTGAAACTTGTACACTTTCAGTTTCCATCAAGATACGTCGAATCTCAACTATCGCATGGCCACTTCCACGTAATGAAATGGTCCTTTCCCTTATATACATTGATATCCAAAACGACTTTACGATATGTGTTTCCATGTCAAATGTTTAATTAAGAGACCCAACTCGATTATTTAAAGGCGTGTGTTCCGTCCAGTTACATCAAGTGAAATGAAGCGGTATATACATATATAGAAAGTAAACTAAACTTGAAGTGCACTTGGAGTAAACTTGGAATCAAGTTTGGTACTAAACTTGGAATCAAGTTTACTACTAAACTTGATTCCAAGTTTACTCTGTTGTCGCCAAGTAAACTTGAAAAGCAGTCATAAAGTTAATTTGAAGTGCACTTTATGTAAGGTTAGGACTGCACCTAACTGTGTATATATATATATATATATATATATATATATATATATATATATATATATATATATATATATATATATATATATATATATATATATATATATATATGCATTTACTTTCAAAACCTGAAGACGTTGCAGGATGTTTGTGACAGGTGTTTCCTGTAAATAGGGAACACTTACTCTTCCCATATAAATTTGGCATTGTACACGATATTAACCTAATACTCTATGGACGAAAAATATGGTTAACACTTCTGTACTTCGTTTATTCATAAGGGACACAGAGAAATTGTGTTCGTTACTTTCGTATTTCAAATTATGGTATTCATCAAAGTTCTAAACAAAGTGTATAGACAGAATGATATAATTTGAATAGACCGATATCTGTTCAGCTCATTATAAAGAATATCCATTTAGTATAAAACATTTAGCTTTGATTGGTCTATTTAAAAACATGAACTGTATCTATAAATCGTAAAACAAACAAAAAAGAAAAACCATTGAAATATGGAGGAGATAACAAATTGATTTTATGAGACGGTTTCAAGTCAGTGCGGCACCGGTATTACGGTATTACGAGAATTGTGTGTGTTTGGGGGGGGGGGTCTTTTTAAATGCTTTTTTGCTAGTTCTGCATATTAAAAGCGACGTTTGTCATTCGCCAAAACGTTTTTATTTCTTTTTCATACTCGATATTTCTCGAATATGTTTGCTAAAAAATCTGCTGCTTCTTCAGGTAGTGTAAACTCTGATTCCACGTAGTAAATTAAAACTCCACTCCCGCCTAGTAATGCAAGGACAACAATATTGCTAAAAATTCTGGCCCCATACAGCTGCACTCTGTGTAGAAAAAAAGACCGATTAGACATGCTATGGAATTTTACAGACTCAAATTTTCGTTTCATCTACATGAATTAAGTGTTCTAGTCAGGCATCATTAACTTGCTAAAACACAAATATGTAATGTTTTGTTGACGAATGCGTTTATATATACTGAGAATCACTCATACTTCACAGGACTTTATTTTAGCGATCATCTCGCTCTGGACTCATTCATCACAATCCCGAATTCAAAGTGTTTTATAAAGCTTTTCTGATTTTTTTTCAATAAAATGATTGTATTGTTTTATATTTACTTCAATGATCCCCATGAGCATGATTCAATGTCATAACATAACTATAATCAACCACCCTACAGAACAGAAATGTTACATATTCATTTTAAGAAAGGAATGAAATGAAAAAATATAAATAATATCACAAGCTAAAAACTCCACATACTTACATATAATGGATGCATATTTTTTAAATATCATATTAAAATAAAATAGGTATGATTAATTGTCTCACCGTTTACAGATACTGACTACCTTGAAAGACTTTTCTTCTCTTATTCTTTCCTGTAAATCAATATTTGTAAGTAAATGTAAATATTTAATAATTTTCAATATGGTATAGATATTTGAATGTATCCTTTGCATTTGCTACACCTTCAATTAGACATTCATTGACCTCTAGGATTCAGTAGAGAAACCGAAGTCCAGGAATAAACACCTTAGAACAAGTAAGTCAAGTTGGCCAAATAGTTTTTAAAATACTTGTTAATACCTTGAGTTCTGTGCAAAATGATTTCAGTCGATTCTTCACCCCACTTCTCCTGTAAATTGTGTGATCCCAGGAGCAGAACATACTCCACGTGAATGGGTAATCATCCCCCTGCTCGGCGTGTTTACTCCTTCTGTAGCGCACCTGCATGCTGTAAGGTATGTATATATATATCATTATAGTTTAATCAACAACTAGGGTAAATAATTGCATCAAACTTGATTTATTTCGAAAATTTGAATTATATTTGACAATATGATTGATACTATCACACGTTTCTTTTAAAATGATTTGATTTCATCAGTTATGTATACCACATCCAAAATTTCATGTGTTTTGTTTAGTAACGAGTATGCCCTCCTCCATTTACTTTAACGCATGCACGCAATCTGGACCGCATGGACTGACATAAAGTTCGAATTTTTCTCATAGGAATATTATTGCACTCTTCTTGGTTTGACGGTGACGTCTACGTAAGCGTCTCCCTAACTCATTTCACATGTGCTCTATAGGATTGTGGTCGGGTGAACGTGTTAGGAATTCCATTACATTAATTCCCTGGATGTTAAGAAAGTTTAAGGTAACTCTAGCTGTGTGCGGACGTGCCTTGTCTTGTTGAAACGTCAACGGATTGTTGACAGTTTGCTGACGTTGATTTAATGGAAGGAGCTCAGGCTGTAAAACGCCATCGATGTAGCGCCTCGCAGTAAGAGTGTTCTTCAAAATAACCAGTGATGACTTGAAATGTTGATAGATGGCTCCCCAAACCATGACGCCACCACCACCGCCAACTTTGTCACGCTCAATCATGCAGTTTGCGGCAAAACGTTCATTGCGTTTCCCATAAATGCGCTGTCTTCCGTCAGCCATGGACAAATTGAATCTTGATTCGTCGATGAACACTACATCATGCCAATTATGTCGATTAGCAAGCATGTTCCGGGACCAGGTCAGACGATTTCTTCGGTGACGAGGAGTTAGGATCAAGCCTATAAATGGGCGACGGCATAGAAAACCTTGCTCTTTAAATCGTCGGCGTACTGTCCTGGGGTGGATTTGCCTACCGAGACGACCTATCACATCTCTTGACGTGTTTACGGCTGTTGCAAACCTGTCATGTAGATGATGTTGCCTTATGAAAACGTCTTGACGTCTTGTCGTTACGCGTGACTGACCACTTCGAGGACAATCCTTAACACTTCCTGTGGTCCGATACTTCCGTACAAGTCTCGTGATTGTAGACAAATGGACGTTGAAGCGTCCTGCGATACCTTGATTTACGCCTGCGTCTACAAGGCCAAGAACAGCATACCTCTGTTGCTCAGACAGTCTCGGCATTTCACGCGTTAGTTTTAAGTAAGCAAAATATGAAATCAGGATAGATAAAAGCACTAAGTACCATTATACGTTATTTCTGAAGAAAATGACTCAATGTAGAGCACGAGGTCGAGTACTTTTTGAAAAGCGCACGAGTGAGCAGTATTACGTTATGGTTGAGTGATTTGTCTCGCCGATAGCATGAAAGTTACCGCAATCATACAATATCGAGCAGATATCCAAATCGATTTATTTTCAAAACATTTATGTTTTTACATAAAAAAACATATAGGTGTTTTAAAAGTTCCTGAGTATATATATATATATGAATTACTATAGTAACAATATATATATAAGATAACAGCAGTCTCACTTCAATCTCCATTACAATATGTACAACAAAGGAACGAATGCATCTGATGTAGTGTATGAAAAATTTGCAACGGAATCACAAGTTATATTCGACAGTAGTGGAGTTACTGTACCGACTTTAAACGGTCAACTGAAGTGACAATCGTCTCTCATTTCGTGTGGTTTATCCAATATGGATTAACCGTTCCACTCACTGGTACTGCTTCTGTTTCCAATAATAGTGTAATTCAGTGTAGTTCATAGGATGGTCATTTTAAAATCATGATAATCACTAATTCCTCTATATGCACATACATGTATACACTTACATAGAATATGTAGTTCTTAAATGTCACTCATGAATTACTATAGTCACAATCCTACTAATCATAATAATGCGATTTAGTACGTCCTAGTATTTAAATGAAACTTTTGAGCGAGATGAGACGATGGATATCGAAATGACGTCCTTAACTTGCTTAGTGAACAGGTTCCAGTAAAACCGAGGCCCAGTTTCACGGTGCACCTTGGCATATAAATACTATCACAATGATGTGGAAGCTATGGTAAAAATTTTAGTGTAATGTCCAAGGCAAGACAAATAGAGCCACTATATGGAAATGAAATCGGCTTGGCAACAAAGAAAATGAAAAGACATATGCCACTTCATATTTATCTATGCATCTAGTGAAAGAGTAATAACCCAACTTGTTTTTGTGTAAAATACTCCATGTTTAAGTGTTTAATACTCGTTTATAGTGATATTTTTAATCAAAACATTCAAATTTTGCTAAGTTTTTAGTTGAATTAATTTTACTCACTTCTCTTCTGAAGTAAAATTTAATTATTGATAATTCAAGTACTTTAGAAATAAACCCAACAGATTCGAAATTCTTGATACTCTGTAACATACGAGTGATCATCCTTTATTTATATACATAATTCTCCATATAAAAAGCAAGAATAAAGAAGACGTAACTTTGATAAGTAACAAAGTAAAGTGTTTTGGAAAAAAGTCAAAGATATAAAATCAATGAGCCGTCCGTGATATGTCTGTCTTGGAACGAACTTGTAATTGGTAATCTGAATTTAGTAGTCCCTATTAACAGACAGAAGAGATCTCATCGCAGGGCCAGGAACCTTATTCACGAAACATCCGAATTTTTCGCATGCAAAAAGCCTCTCCTCATGGTTTACGGAACGTTTACGTAGTTGAGTCCGTTAACGTTAAGGGTTCATTCCGGAATTATTCCAAATTTTATCGATAAGACACGGTTTCTGATTGGTTAATTAAAACGCAGGTGCCCGTTTTGTGTTGCGTATTTATTTTAATTGATAAATCGCTGTTCCAAAGTGTGTCCCTAAATGATAAATTATTATACATAAACTTAGTGTATCACAAATTGAACAAAAGAAATCAAACATTTCTTGCAATATATTACTAAGATTAAATAACTTTACGTTCGCCTTTGTTTTCAAAATTCAAGACGTTATGAAAACAATAATAAACGATTTTACACTGTTTGTATGTTGCGTAAAATTTGATGAGATGGACGGCGATAAGAAAAAAATCCCAACGATTTACTACTTCTGAAGTTGAGATTGTTACAGCGGTGAATGCTGCTGTCGGGGCAAGCAGAGGGGACCATTCCAGAAATAAAGAAGAAATGGGATGACATAAAACGACACATGAAAAAAGGCAAATGACGTAAAGAAAGACATAGTCAAAACAGGAGGTGGTCCGGTAGAGGTACCAATTTTAACGGATAACTAAGAAAAATTATAAGTCTTATCGGCGAGGATTTATCTTCAAAATTTTATCTATCAATCTCAATTTACAACGATTGCTTCCTAAAGTGAGAAAGTAACTAAGAGCATTTCATCTATGTATACTTCTCCAGTGAATTCAAATGCTGATATTGAAGTATTTACAGTAATATTTTCAAAATATGAAAATAAACCAACGTCATAACTCATAATTCATAACTCATACTGCATTCAGAATATTTCTAATCAATACTCATAAAAAAAATTGAATCTTGTCTTCACAATTCCTAGTAAACCCATTGGAGGACTTTGAGGAAACATGGTATAAAGAGAGAAAACCCTAAACGAATGTATAAAGCGGGCGAAACCCATTACGAAAATCTATTAGTTTCAAAGAAAAACAAATGATTTGCCAAAAGACAAAGGATTTTTTGTAAGTAGGTCAGTCTTTAAGGTCAAGGTCAAAACGCATGAAAAAAAAAGGAAAATAAAACCATGAAAATCTTGTCACAAGGATTACACACACATAAAATATTCATCTCTACCTCGTAATGTTCATAAGTTATGACCAAAGTTAAAAATGTTGTAAAGAAGGTCGAACGTAAAAGTCAAGATCACAAGGTCAGAAAGTTTGGTACCCAATGAAAAGTCTTGGCCAAAGGAATAGCCCTGTCTTTATTGCATGGTTCAAAAATTATGATCCAGATTAAAGTTTTTATCTACGGACGACAGCAACAACAACAACAAAGACGCCAGGGGTACGACAATAGCTCTTCGGTCATTCGTCCCGGTGAGCTAAAAAGATATAAAGATATAGAAAAAAATCTTTTAATTATATAGAGTTAAAGGCCTGGGTTCGATTCCCGGTGTGGTACGTGAGATGATGGGCTGTCACCAACCTAACTTCGTGGGTTTTCTCAGGGTACACCGATTTCTCCCACATAAACAACACTCTTATGCAAAGATCCGTGCCAACGTGTAAGATTGATATAAATTGTTTACTTGTTTCTTAATCTTTGTAAAATAAATAAACTTGAAATTGTTTACCAAATTGTCACGCAAAAAGAAAGCAGGAGAAAAATGAATATTGAGTACGAATTACCTAATGACAATCGTGATTAATGTGACTACACTGATAATAGCCCAAGTGAGTAAGTAAGCCTTTGGTACGCTGTAATATTTAAATTTGTTATCCGAAGTCTCTTGGTAGGCCCCGTAAAACATCAAACTCTTCGATAAGATGCCCTGGAATATCATTTAAGGAAGATTTAATACCTGATTATATTTGTGTCGTTATCAATGAATACATGCAATACATGGATACATTGATAGACTGATATTAATATGCATTCATGTATTAGTATTAGCTTGATTGAATATTGTTTTACGTCACTACATATTATTTCACGTATATGGTGACGGTATCTGCCTGATGCATTGCATACAAATTTAGACCTTTGCAACGGACCCACCCGAAGCAGTGAAGGATCTTTTACGTGCCACGGGACCTCGGGTTTTACTGTCTCAGACAGACAACACTGGTGCGCCCAGGGCGATAGTCGAACCCGGTACCTCTCGGTAATGAGCCAAGCACCATATCTACTAGACCACACCGGCTTATAATGGTATTAGAATTAGAATCAAATGTACATGGTGATGCATTGTAATTGTAGGTTACGAAGACTACAGTTTTGCAATTTACCAATAAACACCCTCTCTCTCTCTCTCTCTCTCTCTCTCTCTCTCTCTCTCTCCTAGAAGGAAGGATAAGCAGAATAACAACACACAGTGTAATGAATCAACAGTATTTCAATATGTTGTGGCGCACACATGACGTATCATTACTGGAAAATACAGGTAACATTAAATTATAGATACAAATTATACTTACAAAGTGTCCAGTGTCACTAATATTCCGAAACTCGGACGGAAAGACTAATTCATAAGTTCCTGATATAATCTGTGGGGAAAATAATAATAATAATAATAATAATAATAATAATAATAATAATAATAATAATAATAAATATAGAACATATATACCTTTTAATTATATAATACAAATATGTTGAGCAATTTCAGATTTTAAGTCCTTTTGCGCCATCCCCTCCATTTCTTTTTTTACTTATAATTTATTGACTTCGGAGATCACATGCCTGTGTTTTCACGATTTCACAGCATGAAATCCGTGATTTATAGGTCGCACATGGAGATTATAGTTTACGGTTTGAGAACTGTATATCACCTAATATAATTAGGACATCTGGGTTCGGCGCCATTAACTGAGAATATACTTAAGTCATAATTTCATATTCTTCTGTTCATCAATGAATTAATAACTGGGATTAGGATTTTGTTTACTTTTACTCTATAGATAAATAGAATTAAATCATTCTGCATGAGAATTTATTTGAACGTTTGATGATGGAATAAATTAAAATGAATTATTTGACTTAAGTATATTCTCAGTTTATGGCACCAGACCCTGAAAACACAAGCATGTCATCCCTATTTTACTGCAATGTCAATTAGCTGATTATATCTATTTACTTATGAATATTACGCTCGCGCATGATGATGTACTTCGCCTTTTGCAGTAAACGTCTTACATGAATAACAAAGAAAATATATGTTTGAATAAAAACAGTTTCTTTCATTAAGGGGATACAAATTACAACGTTTATCTTAACGATCTTAACAGAGTAGGGGTCGGAATTATTCTTTTACATGTTTACCTTGAGAAACACTTATACCTAATATACCAGTACAAATGTAAAATTTGTGGCTTGTCATTGAGTATTTACCAGCCTTAAATTTATCCCTATCAACCATTCAGAATTCGAGTCACGTAAATGTTTGCTTTACAATCAAAGCTATATTCCTTGTTTGTCTGTGAGATCACTAACGAGGGTCTGGTATCAGATAAAGTTCATATTGTATTGTACGGGTACGTTAATGGATATAAATGTTACATTCTGTTTATAGCAATTCACAGTGGCCATATATTAATCTTAAGTAAAATCATGGATTCTTTGTTTTTCACTGTTAATTTTTGCCTGCTTACGCTGAACGACAATTAGGTATTAAAGGAGTATAAAAAGCAAAGTAAAGGAACAAAAAAACAGATCACGTATGTATCAATGCATGATTCCGCTTCAGTATCACTATTTTTAGGTCTTGAGTAAACATTCAATTGTGTTTATAAGAACTAAAAATAAAAATAAACATCAGAACATGTATAGATGTGGATGTATAAATTTAATGCGCCATACAACAACTACATGTTTAGTCATTTCTATGGTAACGGGTAGTATATTCTTAAATTTAATCCTTACCATAGGCACCGTGGTAAAAGCCATAAAAATCAGTCCAGTCACTAGATTCATGAGGAACAAGGTCCGTACAAATGTGAAATAAGATGCTACATTGGAACCAAAATATGCTGAAATTGTATAAAGAAAGTGCACGTTTTAGTTAATCATCGAAACCTGTGTACGTTCTCAATATCGCTGAAATACGGGGTATCGCAAGGTTTCCATTTAATCCCCTACCACATCCATTGTTCTCGATGTGGGCACTTTTATGTGGGCAACTTACGTCATAATTATATGACGTCATAACAATCACAAAGTGTGCGTGTATGTTGACGTTATTGTAGTTGCGAACTTCCGTATTAGAAAGATGAAATTTAAAAAAGATAAAACCTTAATGCATGTGGTACTAATACGAACAGATTTCTGTGTGTTCAAGTGTTTCCAATTATTTGATTAAATACTTATTACTTGTTTCGCGACGCAAAGTATCCAGGTTCGAACACTCGATAGTGCCATTATCTTATCATTATCCTATTACCATGGCCTGTATTGTCAAAGCAAAGGTTAATCACAACAAACCCATTGGCAACTGTAAAACTACCTGCGAGAGAGTTTATTGACTTTTCCCAGATAAACGTTAGTCGGTAGTTCCCTCGTGACTGAAAAATAAGGAGAAAACATCATAACATAAGGAGAAAACATCATAAAATAAGGAGAAAACATCATAACATAAAAAAAAAAAGTCACGTGACTGAGCCGATACAAGACGTGGTTTCTTGGGCTCCGTAATTTTGACAGTTTGTGGAGGTTTTTGGTGTGATAGAGAGTTAGTTTTGATACAAATCATGGATTATGTGTATATATTTTGATATTCCATATTGTGGATGCTTTAAAAACTTGTAAATAGTTTTTTTTTTTTGAGGATTTACTGAAACATTTGTGTGAAGCGTATAGTGATTTGAACTCACACTTGGGATTTACCTGTACGAACTCCTGGGGCAATTATCTAATGATTGCCTATCATTGCGATACCCTGTGTACGAGCATAGCTAGTGATTGATGTAATCATTGGTCACTCAACCTATCAACATGGCAGTGAATACTTTAAAACCTGTGTACTTACGGAACAAAGACATACAAAACGAGAAACAGAAAACCGTAACAGATTTTGAAATATGCGAATCAGCATGTAAGGAAATATCTGACCTACAATGCGTCCAAAAGGACAGAGACTTATGGAGGATATATGTGGGTAGTCAGGATAGCCGAATGAAGTTATTGTCTCAGGGAATCGAGATAAGGAACTGCAACGTTCGTGCTTTCGATACCAACCCATATTCTGCAGGAATAACGGACCCGTCCGATCCGGTTATTAAAGTGACAATCAAAAACGTTCCACTCTCTGTTGATGATGCAGAGATTATCAAAATGCTGGATAAATTTAACGTACAAAGAACTAGTGAGCTCAAATATGAGAAAATACGACATCCGGTTACTCGAAGGATGACCAGCATACTTAATGGGAACAGGTTCTTATACATAAAAGCACTTGGAGAGGACCGTTCCTACCGAGAATAAGCTTTTGTGCCGGTATCAAATGCCTCTTATTCCATGCAGGACAGCCCTCAACGAAACGCAAGCCTTTGTGTACCAATTGCTGGGAGGATACACACTTCAGACGTCAATGCAACAACATGCAACGCTGCAAGATCTGCAAAGTTGAGGGTCACACACCTGGAGACAGCCAATGTGCTGCTTATATTAAAAGTAATGAAAATATAGCGCCGTTCAGTGGTAAAGAGAATGTGATCTCAAATATGTATCTATGTGAAATCAGTGTATTCGGTTTAAAACACCGATCTTCAGAGCATGCGTACCAGTACGTCAAAGCGATGAGAAGCGGAGATATTGTGCGCGCAAATGCAATACAACAGAGTAAAACAGCGCTAGATGCAAAAAGGCTCGGAGATGCCATCATCACGACCGAAAATTTCAATACACAAAAAGTTGATATCATGACGGAGATATTAGAGGCTAAAGCGTCCCAAACTCCGGAATTTCGTGAAGCACTAAAAAGCGAAAGCGATATTCTTTTCGTTGAAACGACATACGACAACTTCTGGGGCTCTGGACTTGACCATACGGGAACTGTTCATACTGACCAAAAGAAATGGCCCGGGGAAAATGTGCTTGGATTAATAATTGGGAAAATTGCCAAAACCGTCAGGATTGAATCAAACAGAAGTAGACCAAAAAGCAAAAAGCAAAAACGTTCAAACCAATTGGAGATTACGCGTATGCTACATGGGGTACGATCGCGTTCGTGCACCCCCAGGAAAAGAAGCCTGAGCGGACGCGAGAAATCGCCCATGCGCATGCCTAGAGACAGTTCCTCTGAAAGGGAGGGTGAGTAAACTTTCTGATCGTGTCAATACAAATTTTGACCTAGACCTACGCCTGTTTTAAGGACTACGATATTGTTTATTGAATAAGGACTAGAAAGCATCGGTATTTTAAGACAAAAATATACATCATAATTGGTATATCTGTATATGCTGTGTTTGTGTATAATTATACTTAAATGCATATGATAACTTATAAATGTTTGGGTGCTTATGCACCTTCATGTATGTTTACATTTACATTTATTTTTTTTACATTTATATCTCTCAATGCGAGAGGACTAAATACGCTTGAAAAAAGAACAAAGGTGTATGATTGGCTTAACGAATCAGGCATAGATATAGTATTATTACAGGAAACGCATTACATAGAAAAAAACGAAGTTACTTATAATTCTAGATGGCCAGGAGAATCTTTTCATTCATATTCGGATTCTACATTTAGTAGAGGTGTGTCAATTTTATTCAAGAAAGACCTTCCTGTAGAAGTTATTAATACTCACAGGTCTATAGATGGGAGGCGCATATTGATAAATTTCAAATATGAAGGTCATATTTTTACTATTGTGAATGTATATGCTCCCAACAATGAACAACATAGAATTCACTTTTTTAATAAATTAAAAACTTTTATTAATCAACATTCTTTGAATGTAAACAATGTTATTGTTGCCGGTGATTTTAATTGTAATTATGAAAAGAAACATGACAAAAGTGTTAAGAAATTAACAGACACCATTCGCGTCTTGGAGTTAATAGATATATGGAACGATAAACACAAAGAACTAAAAGGTTTTACGTGGTGTGACTCAGAAAATAAACCTAAAAGTAGAATAGACTATGTCTTCATGAGTAATGACTTCATTTTTAAGGTTGATAAAATTTTATTAAGAAGGGTTCCAGGTACACATTCTAATGGAACTAGAATGACTGATCATAGACTGATTAAGGTGATAATTAAAGTAAATAATGAATTTAGAGGACCTGGATACTGGAAGTTAAACACCTCATATTTGAAAGATGAAAAATATAAAAAAGGTATTGAATCCATCATAAATAAAATAAAAACTAACCAGGCAGATTCTGCAATGGCAAAATGGGAATTATTCAAGCAAAGAGTGAGAGACTTTTCAATACACTATGCTAAATTTTCAAAATAACAATATACGAAATAGAATTAAAAAAATAGAGACGGAAATTGAAGACATGGAGTTATTGTCTGAAACTTTTGACCAAAATAGAAAAATAGAACTAGAGACAGAATTATCTGAACTGTACGATTACAAATGTAAGGGTGCGCAAGTTCGATCAAGAGCTAGATGGATCAGTGAAGGGGAACAAAATACTAAATATTTCTTAAGTTTAGAAAATAAACATCAAACTTCAAATATAATAAGCGAACTGCGTCTGAAAGATAACAGAACTGTCTACAATAAACAAGATATTTTTCAAGAAACATGTTCATTTTATGAAGATTTATATAAAACAAAGGACATTAACAGTAATGACATTGATGCATATTTACATTCATCTGAAAACGAAATCCCCGTATTGAATAATGATGAAAAACTGATATGCGACGAATTTCCCTCTATTGAAGAGTGTAAAGATGCTGTATTGAACATGAAAATTAATAAATCCCCAGGGTCTGATGGTATGCCTTCAGAATTTTACAAATGCTTTTGGACTTCCATTTCAGATTTGTTTTATGGTAATTTAATAGAAATATTCAGTGATAAAGAGATGAGTTATTCTCAAAGACTTGCAATATTAACATTACTTTATAAAAAGGGTGACAAACATTTGTTAAAAAACTATAGACCATTAAGTCTAACTAATACTGATTATAAGATAATAGCTTTTGTTTTTGCACGAAGATTACAAAAAATAATCAGTAAATACATTGCCAAAGAACAAACAGCTTATGTAAAAGGCAGATTCATCGGAGAGAATGCAAGAATTATTTTAGATATATTTGAATATTGTGAAAATACAGACCAAGAGGGTATATTATTATTTTTGGATTTTGAAAAAGCTTTCGATTCAGTCGAATGGAATTTTTTGTTTAAAACTTTAGAAAAATTTAATTTTGGGGAAAATTTCATTTCATGGATGAATATTCTGTATACAAACCCGATATTTAGGATCAAAAACAATGGGTGGATTTTTAAAACATGTAAAATGACTCGTGGAATACGACAAGGTTGTCCGATTTCAGCAATTTTGTACCTTTTCGTAGCTGAAATCCTCTCCATAAAGCTGAAAACTAATATCAATATCAAGGGTTTTAAAAGTAAAAATATGGAAAAAGAAATAAAAAATGTACACCATGCAGATGATTTAACAATGACATTAAAAATGTGGAATTACTTAGACATGCAATTGATACTATAAATACTTTTTGTAAATATGCGGGCTCGAAGATAAACATATTAAAAACTGAATGTATTTTACTTGGAAATTTGAAAGGCAGATTTAAATCAATATTTGATATAAACGTTGCTGAAAAACCTATTAAATGTTTAGGAATTTACATAGGACATGATAAAGAAGATTGCTATAACAAAAATTGGATGAAGATACATCATGATATAGAAAAGCTTTTTGAGTCTTGGAAAAAAAGAAAATTAACAATTTTGGGGAAGAAATGTATTGTAAATACTCTGTCGATTTTAAAGCTTATATATGTTGCATCAATATTACCTATGCCGCCACAGGAATATATCAAAAAAGTAAATAAGCTTATTTTTAATTTTATATGGAATAAAACAGATAGGATAAAGAGGAACACACTGATCGGATCAATTGAAGAAGGAGGCATTGGAATTGTTGATATTGAAACAAAAATAAAGGCATTAAAAGCATCATGGATAACAAGATTAATTAAAAAAGATGGAAATGTGTATAATTTTTTAAATTCTTTTCTTAAAAACCTTAATATACAATTTGAGTATATTTTAATAACGTCAGAAACTGATATAAAAAGCTTTGATATTGTTAAAAATATTCCTATATTTTATCAAGAAGTGTTTAGTTGTTTTAATGAAAGCAAATTATTAAAACAGGATATAACATCTAATAATATATTACAACAACCCATTTGGAACAATAAAAACATAACACATAAAGGGAAAACAATCTTTCACCAAAATTGGATAAAAAGTGGAATCCTGTATGTAAAAGACCTTTTCGATGATCATGGTCAATTAAAGTCTATAACGGATGTATCTAGAATATTATTAAATAAATCAAACTGGATATGTGAATATAAAATTATACAATTTGCTTTTAAAAACATAACCTTGAAATATGATCTCTCAAATGCACCATATACGCACATTAAATCATCCAGTTATTTTATGTTCCATAATGGTTTTCACTCAATAACTGATAAAGAATGTAAATTTTATTATGAAAACTTGTTAAAACGTAAATTCCAAAAACCTTGTTATCAAAGTATGTTATCAAAGGAATTCCGAATTGAAAGTAAATCATCATGGAAAAATATTTACATAAATAAAGTTAAAGAAGAACCAGATAAGAAATTAGCAGAATTCAATTATAAATTATTAAATAACTTATTGAATAATAACTTATTCTTAAGTAAATGGAAAAAGGAAACTGGAAAACATTGTAAATATTGTAATTATGATATTGAAAACTCAAGACACCTAATTTTTGAATGTGAAAATGTAAGACCACTTTGGGAAACTTTAAGTGCTGTTTTAAAATTTGATGTACAGTGGAAACACATTGTTGTTGGTTTTTACTTAGAAAGAAACGAGAAAATAAGATGTTACAACTATATTATATCCTTTTTAGCATGCAGAATATACAAATACAAAATGTTATGTAGATTAGAATCCTTAGAAGAAACGGAAGTGAATGTTAAAATAAATATAAAAAACTACATGAAATTTATGTCATCTGTAAAATCTTATATGGGTGACAGATTAGAAAAGAAGTATCTTGAAACATTTTATGAAATGCTATAACTTGACTATATATTGTTTTGTAAACTTCATAGATGTATATTATGTATGGATACATGTACATGTTGTATTTTGTATGTTATATGTATGTATGATATATCAATTCTTTTTGCTCCGAAAAGAATTGACTCTGTAAAGGGGCTGTTGTTATGTAAATAAAAATTATACATTTAAAAAAAAAAAAAAAAAAAAAAAAGGAGAAAACATCATAAAATAAGGAGAAAACATCATAACATAAGGAGAAAACATCATAACATAAGGAGAAAACATCATAAAATAAGGAGAAAACATCATAACATAAGGAGAAAACATCATAAAATAAGGAGAAAACATCATAAGATAAGGAGAAAACATCATAACATAAGGAGAAAACATCATAACATAAGGAGAAAACATCATAACATAAGGAGAAAACATCATAACATAAGGAGAAAACATCATAAAATCAGGAGAAAATAATTTGTCTTAATTCAAGGAGTGAACGTAATAAATATGTCTAAATGTTAACAATGTATTTGTTATGAAAAAACGTAATGATAAATTTCAAGCCTAAAATCTTTTTAATGATTTTATCGTATTCGGTACTTTGAAATTAGCCTGAATCAATCTTTATTACTTCTTGTAACATGATGTTGAAGAGAAGGCAGAAGACATCTCACTAACCTAACCTAACTAATACAAATTACCAAAGACATGCACATAAATCATGATAATATTAAAAACACACAGAAAGCGACATTACAAAAATATTCAATTGTAATTCAGTTAGGATATTCACTGAAAACAGTTAAAACAGTTAAAGTAACAAACGTCACTTAATGTGTGGTTTACAGGTTTACGGGAACCCATCTTTCTACTCACCACAAAAGCAGCACAATTAAAGAACAAAGTACCATGATGTAGAACAACTATACACATCCCGAATTGCTGTAAATTTTAGCGATAGAATAGTGTTTTTATTTAAGTATTTATGTACATGTAATTTTCGGACCCTATAATGTACGCAAAACAAACGTTTAAATTGAGTCATTAATATTACAAAGTAGCATTTTGCAAACCTTAGTTCGTATATATTGTTGTGCTTGATTTTGCGGTCTTCGATGTCCACTTGCATCGATCAACAATCTAAGAAAATAAAAAATAAAAAATAAAGAATTTATATCACTGTATTACATCAAATGACTACAACATATATGGACTATAAACGGCTTACGTTGACCTGGTATCTTT
The DNA here is from genome assembly GCA_035048485.1 of Pteria penguin. Taxonomy (NCBI): domain Eukaryota; kingdom Metazoa; phylum Mollusca; class Bivalvia; order Pterioida; family Pteriidae; genus Pteria; species Pteria penguin. The sequence goes on from CM068582.1 coordinate 6,218,548, forward strand.
AGTACTAATTAGATAGCACTACCATTCTTTTCTTATTGAGTGTATCAGTCCCCCACCTGTGAAACCAGAGGGGGAATATAGGTTTCCATTCTGTCTGTCCTCAGTCAGTCTGTCGCTAGTTTTCCATATTTTCCAGGACCATACTTACAGATATCAAGCTGAAACTTGGCAGTACACTTTCCCATGAGAATTTACAGATCAAGTTCGACTTTAATCGCGGGTGACCCCCTTTTTACCTGAATAATTACCCTTTGTTCAAAATCAGTTTTCCATAATTATCTGAGTAATGCTTACAGATATAAGCTTAAATGTGGTAGCAAGCTTTCTCATAAGGAGTTACAATTTGTTGGAGGCGATGGGGAACTGGTATTGCTTTAACAATATTATCAGAATGCTTGTTGTCATTCTTTTGATTGAGTTGGTGACTCAAGATATGTTGAATTATAGTGGTATTCCCTATGAGAATAGTTGGGTAAAAGTTAAAATTAGTATCATGAACATGGCTTTATGTAGTTTGTGAGCTGTATCAGCTACATGAACGTAGGTAAGGCGTTTGGGTTGTGACCGAAAGGTCCCAGGTTCGAAACCTCTGGCGGATAATTGATGTTCTGTCCGGTGGATGAGATAGTGAAACTGAGATCCCTTGTCTCTGTAGGCAGAGCTGATAAACATTGCTTCGAACTGATCCCTTGCACATTGTTGTACTATGCAGATGTAAAAAATACAGAAACAACGTCATTTGGCATTTATAATTTGAAGATCAATTATGTTATGTACAGTTTTAAAATTTAAGTCAAGAATTTGAAAATATATGAAAATAAGAAAACTCTCACTTATGTATCTTCAGCCTAACTCTTATTGGAAGAGATGCTGTTTTCAGTCCATCTAATATTTTTTCTTTAAAAGTGATCTTATCTGCGCCATGTCTATTGTTTTGTGATCTAGAAATTTCTGCATGTGCATCAAATCTGAAAAGCAAACATGTCATTATATTTAACATTATATATATTCATAGTTAAACACTTTTACTGCAGTTTTACAAAATAAATATGCATAGCGAAATCTTGATTACTCTTTAAAACCAATTTCAAAAGACACTCTCCTAGTTTCTCTAGCGTTGGTATATAAATGCCATTGTGACTATACCATTCTGCATTCTTTCCGATACCAAAAAGGTATATAATAGCCATATAAGTGGCGCCCGCGAGAATTCTTCTATTTTTCCATATATCTAATGTTAATAGATAAATGAATGCAAATATTTGGTTGACAAAGTTAGAAAAGTTAAAAACCTAGAAATATGCATTATGCTGCATTTTGTAAAATCCTGTCCAGATTTCAATAGTGTGATAATGAATGAAATATCATTTTATGAGCTTTAATTACAGCAGTTCCAATTCTTCATAAACAAAGACGTGTAATTATTCTATCGCCTTGATTTCTAAACACTTACTCTTTATTAAGGAAGGCAAAATGCATAAGATGTAGAAGTTCATCTGCAGATACAAAATATTCTTCCTTGTTGGGTTTGGAAGGCTCTAAAATGTAAAGATGATGGATAAATCCAAACCTTAAGTACGAAAATCATGAAACCAGAGGACATACGAAATCAGTGAAAATGAAAACCAAGTGGAAAATAACAAAATATGTCTACTTGAAGAGTATATGTGAACCCCTATGATGGAGTGAGATCAGGTGCCCGGGGATAGTGAGCATCTCCTGCTTGCTAGCAACACCCGTCACATATACCCAGTAGGAAGAGTCAAATCGTGTAAATTCCATTTATATTTATATATGGAGAAGTCAAAGTAGGTAACCTTCTAGTATAGGTGTCAAATCTGTGTAAAATGATCGGAAAGAATCTCAGTCCAGAGTATCATTTAAAAGTCTGGATAACGAGATATTATATGGAGTAATAAGAGTCTCGTAACGACCATAGAACTTCCTCAGTGACGTTGCTAGTCCAGCACATATATAACCCTGGTTCAGTAGCTTATCTGAAAGTCGCCTAGCCCTCAGAATAAAGTCATTGTAATTTGAACCTGCTCTGGAATAACTGAGAAATGAATACGCCGTATGCGGGCGATGATGGAATGTTGCTACTTATAAAAGGCAAGTTTGCGATAGCGAAATTAAAATCGTCACGTGGGTCATAGAGTGAGGTGTTCAATTGACCATTAATGTCGAAAGAAAAACATAAAAGAAAAAAAGAGGAGTTACTGGCTCAGTTATGTGGCAGAAGTCACCATGGAGCTATAGAATACATGAATATCAATAATATACTACCACATATAACACATTACAAAAATATTTTATTGAAGTGCAATTACGATACCGACTTAGAACTGTCATTTAATTTGACAAAAGCCAAACAAATGGTGTGGTTAACCGGTTTACGGCCCACGTTCCCACTCACCGTAACAGCAGAACAATCAAACGACGTACATTTAAAAAATTATAAATAATCCTCCATGTAAAGAACAAGGCTCAACAGGTATCACATATTAAGGGGTCATAAAAATAAGGTATTGTAAAACACATAATGATATAAAAACATGATAAACCGTGCTCTGCCAGTCTGAAAGCGAGCTAAGATCCTAGATCTGTGGGAGTCCCGACTAACAGTCAGAAGGGACGAGGTTCAGCACCATGTCTACTATTAAAGAGGTTTGGACAAGGCCCGTCATATAGTCCCCACCACACTGTTAGTCAGCGTGCAACGTTCAAAGTAAAAGTCTGCATTAGGCTGTAGAAGGGCCAAATACAAGACCTATAGTCTTAATAACTAAATACCAAGTAGAATTATTATTTTCCGTGGTTTCTTTGACCTCCAGTTCACTTGGATAGATTCTGCAGAGGTAATCCGCGAATAAAGGTTATTAATTGAAAGCAAGTCATCTATATATCTGTAAGTGAAATTGAAGCCAAGAGCCAATTGTTTCTTTCCTTGCGAAAGCAAAGACTGAATGAATTCAGCTTCGAATGAGTAAAGGAAAATGTCAGTCAGAAGCGGGGCACAGTTAGTGCCCATTGAAATGCCGACAATTTGTTGCAAAAACCTTTCCTCCAAACACCACAAAATGTTATCGATAAGAAAGTTCAACATCTGGATGACATCTCTTTCAGTGTATTTTTGGAATCAGAATTTTCCCTAACAAAGTAAGTTTTATCATGGCCTATAACTATATATTTGAATTTGCGGCTTCCGTTTTAGGGACCATGCCATATTTATCACCGGAGTGGGACCGGTGCATTTGGAAATTTGATTTTAAAAAATGTATGTGTCCCATGCATACTTCTTCCAAAAAATGTAATTGTCCCATATCAATTTTAAGTGAAAAAAGTACATGTCCCATCATAAATCACAATGTTTGGTATAATTTTAATGTTTATATATATATAAACATCTTATCAGCCAACACACAATGTAAAATGTTTGTAATTTATAAATTGTAAAAATATATTACATATCATTTACTCAGAAGCATAAAAATGATACTAATAACAAAACTGTTCAAATGAAGCATGCATTACTATGTCATATGTGAAAATGTAATCCCAGGCCATACATCAAAATTATCAACCACCTAATATATACTAATATTTATGATAAACGTGAGGATTTTGGATTTCCTATTGTAAATTTCCGTTACTTGGTTGGCGATGTCCCTCGACTCCCATCATATGGTATCTATATATCTCATTTAGTTCGATTTGTCAGAGGCTGCACCGATGTTTTGGACTTTCATAAACGAAATTTACAAATTACTACTAAACTTTTAACTCAGGATTACAGATATCACAAGCTAAGAAAAACATTCGGCAAATTCTTCAGATCTTATTCAGAACTTCTATCTAAATTTGGAAATATTTCTTTTCAATAGTATGTATCCAATGGAATTTCCCATCCTAATTTTTACGGTGATCTCGTATATAAACTAAGGAAAGTAAAAGGCTCCGATAACGTTATTTTATCATGTAATAAAATAGTCAAAATAGACAATATGATATTGAGATCATCAAAAAGACTATAGATCTTGTATTTGGCCCCTCTACAGCCTTATGCAGACTTTTACTTGAACGTTGCACGTTGACTAACAGGGCGGTGGGGACTATATGACGGGCCTTGTCCAAACCTCTTTCAGAGGAGACATTGTCCTGAACCTCGTCCCCTCTGACTGTTAGTCGGGACTCCTACAGATCTAGGATCTTAGCTCGCTTTCAGACTGGCAGAGCACGGTTTATCATGTTGATGTCGCACATATTTTTATACCATTATGTGTTTTACAATACCGTACGTGTTTATATTTTTATGACCTCTCAATATGCGATACCTGTTGACCCTTGTTCTTTACATGGAGGATTATTTATGAATTTTTAAATGTACGTCGTTTGATTGTTCTGCTGTTACGGTGAGTGGGAAGGTGGGCCCGTAAACCGGTTAACCACACCATTTGTTTGGCTTTTGTCAAATTAAATGACCGTCCTAAATCGGTATCGTAATTGCACTACAATCAAATATTTTTGTAATGTGTTATATGTTCTAGTATATTATTATTCATGTATTGTATAGCTCCATGGTGACTTCTGCCACATGACTGAGCCGGTAACTCCTCTTTTTTCTTTCTATGCCTTTTTCTATCACACAAACAAATACTAGGCAAAGTGATCATCATTATTATACTTTACATATGATACAATCGCAAAGAGTATCTTTATTAGCACAAATTTATGTCATTGTTTCATGAAGTTACAAAGATTAGTATATGGGAACAACAGGCAGAATTTCAGTTTCACTTTCTTTCCTCTTTTATGTAATATTTCTTGTGATCGTATGACTTTATGTGTTGGATCTTATATCATATTTCAGTCATTTATTTTTATGTTGCAAAGCCAAAAAATGCAGGTATGGTTGTTTTATGATTTTGTTTAAGTTTATCAAGGTTTACTATTATTCTAATGTTATGGTTATCCATGTTTTAGATGTTCAAAGTTTAGTAGATTATAAAAAAAAAAAAACAAGAGGCCCAAGTGGGCCTATTACCGTTCACCTGAGTACCTACATGTAAATGATCAGTCATGCAGGAAAGAGGAATTCATTTATTTTTGCATTACTGTGACTAAGTCAACACAAATATTGAAAATATGTTAAATTTAATTTCACAGAAAAAAACAACACTTTTGCACATCTATTCAGGTGATTTTGATATCAAGCATTTGCTTTGTCTCTGCAAGATATGATTCAGGGCAAGAAGTTAGTCATTTTCTTTAGGTGGGAACTTTTGTTGACTGATTTCAAGTCTGGGTCATGAACAACAATTGTTTCAAATATTGTCCACATCCAACATAAAATTTCCTAATTTCATATGTTGAGTGTTGAGAAACATCTAAAAACTTATTTAGATGTGTAAAGAAATGAAAATTAAAATTTGACCACAGCTAGATTTGAACCGCTATTCTCCATATTTTAATTACCCAGTAGTATATGTACCATTGTGAGACCTAGTTTTTAGACATGGTGGCATTACCTGTTGACCAATTTGGATGAAATGTACAAATTGATAGTGGACCTATAGTACTTCATGTATACCATGTTTCATTAAAATCTTTCATGTGGTATAACAGCAGAAGTTGAAATGCGAAGAATTGTCCCTATACACCATCATGTGGAAGTCTTAAAAAAATTCATAGAAAATTAAAAACTTGAGATATTGACAAAATTCTTTCAAAGTAACATTCCTTACCATACTTATGATCACAATAGTCCATAAGAAATCATCATCAATTAACTAGGAAATATGACACTTTTCTGCATTGAAATCACCTAGTCCAAATAAATGTAAAAAAAAATATTTTAAAATTTGATTTTGAAAGGGATCCAAAATGGCAATATGTCTTCATTTATCCATCTAGATCATTTCTATGCATTGTGTTTGTCTCTTTATACAGCCAGTATGAAGAAGAATATTGTCAAAGGAGGGTACTCTTTTGTGAAATACTTTTGACTTTGGTGGCGCCACCTGTAAAGAGGTCTGGACAAAAACAACAGAATTGTAAGGGGATCATTATTAAAATCCTTCCAACAGTTTTGCAGAAAAAAGTGATAATGTGAAAAATGGCCAACCCCCACCCCACCCCACTTTTTTTTTTTTTTGGACCATATTCCTTACCATAATTATGATCAAAATCTTCATTAAGTAATCATCAATTTACTGAAAAACATGACACTTTTATGCATTGAAATTACTAAATCCAGAAACATGTCAAAAAAGCGTAAATTTCTATTTGACAGATCTTAACCAAGAACACAATTTTAGAAGGGGACATTGAGTACATCGATTATACTAAGTTTTATCCAGATCTGCAATGCATTTCCAGAGAAGTCGAAAATGTGAAAAAGTTAACGATAGACGGACAACACACTATGACTATAGCTCACTTGTACATTTGGCTCAGGTGAGCTAAAAATCAGTGTATTGTTGTAATAAAAGTAGTTATCCTATGCAGAATCTCTGTGAAAAATCTCTCTGTCCCATGTTGTATGGTCATAAAAAAGTGTATGTCGCATCACCTTTTTCACCGGTCCCACCCCAGTGATAAATATTGCATGGTCCCTTATTAGTAAATGCTTTTTGAATAATTTCCGCTAATCTGACTTTTAGATGTTCTAACAACTCTGGAATTTTTAAGGTAGAACATGAAAACGATACATATCTCAAAATTTCCGCTTTGTACATTCAGTATGTGCTTATCAAATATCCGAACAGTTTCAGTTTACAACGCAGATAATGAAACAAAATATAACTATTAAAAATCTAAGGATATATACATGTATTCATACTATAATTTTATCTCAGAAAAAAACTGAGCCATCACCTATTTGGTCTGTGATAATATAATCGTACACGAATTCATTTGTTACTTTCTTACTGATAGTGACTACGGTTATACCAAACACGGTGGGTGTGATCGGTCAGCTGAGGATGCTTTCTCATACACTGCACCTCAAAATTCCAAATCCGATGAGGCCGGGTCGTAACCGAGAGGTTCTGGGTTCAACTCCCGTCGTGGGCACACCGATGTTCTGTCTTTTGGATGAGACCACAAAAAAGAGGTCCCATGTCACGGAGCGTGACACATAAAAACCCCTCACTTCTTTGGGAGGATCCGTTTCAAAGATATACGTCTATCAACCACTCTGGTATCTCCAGAGGTCCGTGATGGTTCACATCTCAGTCTTAGTATAATGGATGTTTCTTAAATATATCCATCGGCATCTTAGCATTGTACTCTGATCAGTGATAAGGTATATAATACCGTCGGTATAATCCATATTGTAAATATCATTTCGATTTAAAGTGTATTTTACTGTGACATAAGGTTCACAAAACAAAACATATAATTTACTTTGACTTCACTATAGATTTTTTAAAACCTGAAAGAATTGGATAATCTATTTTGGAGGTCATAAAACCAGATGTACTTTCAATCATCTATCTGAAGCTTATTTCTCTATGATACCAATCCCACTTCTGTTTCTTAAGAGGTCCAATTTCATGTACTATTTTATCACTTTCTTATGGATGCTAGATTACGATAGTGCTTGTTACATAGTATTTGACGTTAAAGAAAGTTCAGGTATTAAAAATGACAATAACATTGGATAAGCTGTTGGAGGCAACATATGCACTATATTACTGCCAATTTTTCTAATGGTGAAACGTTTCGAATGATATTGCATCAAAGATATATTTCTCAGATAATCTACAATCGTCACGACATTAATGTAAAATACCAAAGTGACAAAAAACGTTTTTGTTTGTTTATTTTAAAATGATTGAAATGACATGTACCAACAAATCTCAGAGAGAGATAATTTATCTATTTAGATGTTTTCATTTATCGATTAAGTATTTACCTTTACGACATTTTAAAATGCATAAAAAAAACTAGGCATAAAACGTTCCTTAATGATTGAGTTCCATTTGTATTAGAAGACAGTAAAACATGCAATTATCTGTAAATCTACCTGAACTAACAACGTAAACTATCAACACTACGTGTAATGTTAAATAATTCTGTATTTTACTTCAATAAAAACGAAAATCATTATGTTATTGAGAAAAGTAATTAAGTTTAAAAAATCGTTAAAACCTTTCAAATCTAGGGTGTATTCTGATAATAGAAAGAACATAAACAGTATTGTCAAAACTTTTTTATTACCATACCCTCATGTATTGTGTCGTCAGGTACAAATGCCGTGTTTTGATATGCTCCCTCTCTCTCAACAGCATCACTACCGTAATAACTGCTGTCTCCGTCCCTCCGTCGACCATTCTCTGACAGCAACCTAGAATTCTCGTGGTACCCATCTGCCATTTCACAAGTCACACAATTTGTATCAATCAGCTCTCAGTATGGCAAATCGTAATAGATTGTTGTATAAATCATATTTCCTCGTCAACAATGGTTTGAAGATATATTTCAAACAAAACTTTAAACAAAATCAGAATATACGATAAAGAGAAGAAGATGTAGGTATAGCATGTGATGATCTGTCGTATATAAATAGGACATGATTCAAGATGATAACATACATCGATAAGATTATCAATTCTAGATATGTAAATATACTGATAAACGGGTATGTGGATATCATTTTGTGTATTGAACATTAGATGTAATATAATTTGTAATATTCTGTAATATACATAAAGAAGTAAAATTAATATAAATGAGATACCGAGCACTAGTCTATAAGGAACGTCTATTACACAAGACGATGCCATGGACGAGTAAGCATCCCTTTCCGCACTGATGCCATGGCATTATACGAACTTGTATAAATCGTAGACTTATTACGTGGTTACATGTTTTTGTTATACAAACCAAACAAATTTGTGTGGTTAAAGACTCCTTTTAATGAGCAACTGCCATATAACGAGACATTATGGTCACGCTAAATTCCCCTGGCAATTTGCCTGTTTTAAGAGATAACTATTGTTACGTGAAAACATGACTAAATTTGCATTAGTTCGAAATATGCAATACATATTTTAATATATCTGTATTACGATATTTATGAAACATAAAGATTCAGAAATGTTCTAGAAAACTTTTGCCTAGTTTGGAAGGCAGAAGAAACATCTTAAAATGGGAATCGAATTTTTATATAGATCCTTGTTAGTTATACATATGAATGTAAAATACTAAAGTTCATTGTAATTGGTGTCAGATGACTATGGCACTTACAACAATGTACCACAGTGGACATTCACAGACCCCAGAAATTCAGAGATGAGACCACGTGCCGGGGAGTAGTGAGCGTCTCCGATCTGGCCAGCCACAACCGCCGTGAATGCCCTTAAATACAGACGAGAGTGCATTTGTTACATTAGTCTTCAGTTGACCTTCCCTAGCCGGTGCACCAATTGTAGGTGTAGAAGAATTAAATAGTGTTGTGACACCATTCTACCTACTACTAGTAGATGACGGATTTGATCGATGATCGCCAGTAGATTGATTACAGCTCGATTCCTATATTGTACTATCATTTGCAACATAGCTACCACATAAGGAGCAGTATGTTAGCATTTGACCGAGTGTTAAATTCTCACGAAAATTACATCTGAAAATAATTTTAACCGTAATTCAACGCAGAACGTAAATAGCTGAGATAATTTATAGTACTAGAACATTATGTAACGTAAGTACTTATATACAATGGTATTTATTTCTTCGTACTTTCGATTTATTACCATATGTTAAATTAATCGATGTATACTTTATTCGGCTTAAGGATCACTCGAATATTTAATACTTAAATTCCACTACCTTTCTGCTTTTTATCCAGTCGTGTACCAGAGAAGTCTCAATTTGTTATAATATTCAATAATTAAATTACACCTGTTCATTGTATCCTGTCGTGCACTTTAGTGTCCTGTCGTGCACCTTTGTATCCTGCCGCGTACTTTTGACATTTCACTTTGTTATAATATCTCAGTAGTCTCAACAGCATGTTCATGGTTGATCGGATCTCAAACATTGACAGACAGAAACATATTAAGTAAGTATTCGTGTTCACCACGCAAACAGACATACAAACAGGTTAAACATTTGAAAAACCTGATAGAAATACATAATTAACTTTAGTGAGAAATGCAAAGTCATACGATTTCTGCAGCATGCTCTTCGAGTTCACGTTTTCTTATGTCTTCTGTATGTGTTCAAGTAATTGTTGCTTTGGGCAATAATAGAATTTCCATTTTGATAAACTGATTAGAGATTATATTGAGAGAAGTATGGTGATCATTTTGTTACAAGATAGAGAAGTTTATGCTTTCTTCCGCAGAATATAACTTATGCTTTTCTAACCCTCATGTTTGTTATTTCCCTCGCGACTTGTATACTTATTGTGCTGATATTTTAAATTTAATCATGACTATAGAAAGTATGCTGACATTGCGTTGTTCATTATTTGAACTGCTTTTGAAAGTTAAATACCACTTTTCAAGTAGGCATTCTCCTTGGCAATATGAATATGGTCATCATTGCGGGGACTTTGTTTTTCTTCTTTGTTTCTTTCTTTTTTTTGGGGGGGGGGGGGAGGGGGGTAGGGTTGGAGGTATATGGACGGTAATCATTGCATTCATCGGGTCACTGTGGATTAGTCATCCTTGCGTCTTCCATGTACCAGGTATATAGTAATCAATGCGTTGTCCCTGCCAGTGTGAATATGGTAATCATTGCCTTCTTCCTGCCAATATGGATATGTGATCATTGCGTTTTCCCAGTCAATATTGAAATAATAATCATGTATACGGGAATTAATGGTCAAATACGCCTGTGTGTATTTTAAGTGTGTCACGTGATAAGTAAATTGTTATAATTGATGATGGGCAATTTTTTGTGGTTCTTGATAGTGTTGCCCGTGAGTAATGTGTAGGTGTGATAAGGGGAGAGGCCTGGCACAAGGACGTGATATAACTTAATACAAATGTAAAGAAAACGAGCAAAGAAACCAATAATTTGTTTGTAGTGAAATGTTGCATAAAATCGATACTCATTTATCAAGTATGTTTGTGGTGTTGTCTATGCTTATACTCCTTATTTCATGTATTCTTTTTCTTTATTATCCTAACAATAGCTGCCAAAAAGGGTAGGAATGAAATGAAAACAGGAAAAAGGCAAACTTTTATTCAAAATAGCAAGTAAAACGATTTGACTATTAAACGCAGTTGGTTTCGTATAAAATTGTTTTTCGAAGCTATGCTTATTGCTCGGTATGTTCCTATTTTTAAGTTATGTAGATTTATCTAAGAAACCATTCATTTGTCAAATAAATTGCTACATAATCAAAATCAGCAGTACTAACATTTTCAGTTCTTTTAGTTATAATTGCACAATTTGCATGTAGTATTTTCATACCCCTTTTAAACGATTAAACTTTTACGAATTTGATATCCTTAACTAAAATAATATCATTCGGAAATTGAATATAATACCTAATTTTGCTACTTGTTCGCGATGTTTTATGTTCACCATTTAAAAAAAAAACAAAATTGCCATGCAAATCTTGCCAAAAATAACATGTCAATAAAGAAGACGGTTCACAGTATTTTGAATCGAAATTTTCTGTACATCCCCTCGCTGTTTTGTGTCGTCAGACACACGTGATCGATGTCCGTTTCGTCGGATAGCATTGTCCGCCATGTTCCGTTCATATAGTCATTTGAATGGATACAAAATGGAGGAATATATATTGTGTGGCGTGTCGGTATGCGAAAAGCGGTGACGTAAAGCTCGTTTTCCGGAGTAAGTTTTCCCAATATCAAATGACCAGAATCATCATCTAGAGGACAATCCAAATGAGCAAATTCATGTTTTTCCAGACCACATGCAGAATATGTCAGAACATAATCCGACAAATATTTTTCATCGTATGTAAAATCATTGATCCAATACGTATGTCGTAAAGAAATATTTTCTTTTTGACGATCAGCAAAACTGCAACCGTAAAAGCTAACATTTTCATTTGTTGCTATGTCGGACTGAATCTGTCCATCGAAACCAGGAGGAAACAACAATGTTCCAGAAACTTTTAAATCTGGGCTCGTTTTCCATTGTACATTTTTTATGACAGTGTACTTCGGTTCTAATGGTGAAATATCTTGAAAACGTGCTAAGTCAGTCAAGTCATATTTTCCAGGATTGTATTTTTCTACCATACCATGTCCACATTTCATCACAACATTTCCTGCCGCGTCCTGTCTTCGAAATTTGAGAAACATAAGCCAACGGCCCTGTATGTAATTGAACAGATCAAAACCCACTGTATTTCCAAAGGTGTCTCTGAAGGCTATTTCTAATGGATTAAACGCATCAGCTTGAGAATTCGTCTGGATCAAATTTTTCACCAGAATGAAACGTCTGAAATCTTCTTCAGTCACTGTATGAAGTTGTTTATTGTAGTGTTTTGCTGTAGCATCTCTGATCTTCGATACACGGACAGAATTCCTTCGTTGCCAAAGACACTGAACAAAATCATCTCGTGGTTTTATTGTGGGTGGTGAACTATTTTCGGATATCATGTTTGGAAGCATATCATGTCCTCTTCGTTTTCGATTAAGGAAATCCGTGGTCACAGAATGTGCATCCATCCCTGTCTCTTCGCCCAATGATTGAATAATAAAAGAAAGATTTGCTAGCCAACAATCACGTTGCTTCTCTGTTTTGAAAGCAATTTCAAGTTCTATGACACGCCCATTTACAACCTTGATGCCATATTTGTAATCGGTATTCCTTCGGGCAATATTGAGATTTCTGATATTTGTACTCTTTCTTAACCTCATTTCGCTTATAATTTTTCTTTTTTGATGGCCTGCATAAAATTCTAAACGCCAAGGAAGCAAAACACACCATCTCTGTCGCCATGTTCCCCAACAATCTCCATTTCTACGTTCCCGTTTCAAGACTAAACCAGACTGAATAATTCCCTCCACCAGGATCTGATGCAGGTTAGATAATGATAATTCCATGAATTGTCGATTAACATGGATGTTTTGCAATTTGATTAGGAAATGTTCAAATGATAAGTCAACATCAGTAAAAGGTCTAGCCGGTGGAACTTTATCCTTTCTTCCAAGAAGAATCTCCGCTAACCATATACATGTTTTCTGTGGGATACTTGGAGGATAGACAGTTTTATCTATAACTCGGTTGACAATTTGCCATACTTTCCATTTTTCGTTGTTAGAGAACTTCCGTATATAGTCCAGGGATTGTTCACAGAAGTTCCAACAAGCTTTTTCTATTCTGTCGTAAAATGACTCGGAAGGTAAACTTTTCTGCGAATCAACAGAGTCAATTAAATCTTTGATGGTGTTGAAATCCACGTGGTCACACTCGGTAAGTAAAGAGGTTTCAAACGTAATGGATAAAGAACTTGAAAGATAGTTAAACACTTTCTGAAGTGCCGCCTTCTGCGATAGTTCAGGTGATGATTCAAACATGGATTTTGATTCTACAACTGCAATTGCATACAATATACCGACTAGTTGTTGGTCTGACATTGTCTGAAATCAGAAATTTATAATAAGTAAATATGCATTAATCATTTTGTCTGCCTCGGTAACCATTACTATTAAAAATGATCTCAAGCATACATGTATTCAGTTTCAGTTATAAGAATCGTGTAATGTGTCGTCAGTATTAATATGGTCTAGGGGCGGATTTAGAGGAGGGCTGGTAGGGGTGGAGTGTTCGCCACAAGTATAAGTAAAACTTCAGATTTGGCATTCAGAATGGCTGAGTATTTTGGCTAATACTTGACTTTCAGATTTTCAAATGTGCCCCCTTATTTTTATTATTATTTGGGGGGGGGGGGGGTCCTGAATCCGCCACTGGGGTCGGTATAACTATAAGTTCATGTGATTCATCTGAGAACGAGGGTCAGTAATTTGGTGACATTTATATTAGGTATCTTTTTATTTATTTTTATAACGGTTAGAATTAATGGCATACATTATTGATGCCGACTTCGGACGGCCAATACATATGATGAGCATGTACTTATATATAAGGTCAAAAGTGATGTCGACTTCGGACGGCCAATACATATGATGAGTATATACTCATATATAAGGTCAAAAGTGATGGGCGTTCAACATTGGTAATGTACCTTTGAATAATTTAATTGTTTAAGAACTTTAGTCTTCTAAGTAATACCAATCACATTGAATCTACTTGGGTCTTAATCATGCAATATATTCTAAATATTCTAAATATACAACATTACACTTCGTTGCAATAAAATGTTATAAAACATTTTATATGATTTATAGGATTCATAGGAGAACAGCCTTCAGGTAATGTCTTCAAGAAAGGGCGTCATTATTAGTACAACTGATCTGACGATTGCTGGGGATCTTGCCGTTAGATATGGGCCAATGGAAATCGGGGTTAAAAACGGAGCTGGGTTAAATGTCCGCGATTCTTCTAAACCGTACTCTAAACGCTCATGAAAGGGTATCATTAGCAGCTATACACTTGTGTTTCAATTTGTATGGTCAATGGGGAGGGGAGAAATGGACGAAGTAAAAAGGAATATCCATCTTTCGAACAATTATGTACCGAGTAAGAAGTAGATTCACACGTCATGTATAGAGATATCAAGACGTGAATCCTCCGGGATTGTTCGCTTTTCGGGATTTATCTACACTAGCAATCTCATTATAGAACACAACTACTTTTTGTACCTTATGAATTACACAAATTCTATGCAATATTAATAACAATTTCACATTTCAATTTACTATACAAATATGACATTCTATCATTAAATGCAATCAATTTATCTATTATACCTCTATTCTTTTGAAAATATTGTCATAAAGTACATATAATTTACCTCGAAACATCCGTTGCAAGTGTAAACCTTTCTAGTTGTCAAATTGCAATAGTATGAACACCTCTACCACTAAAGGTATTCTAAACGAATGCTACACACCATACTAAATTTGTTTATTTATACACTGCATAGAGATCAATTGCATAATTTATAAGAATGCTTAAAATAGGCAAGTCATATGGGAACACCTTTTTCCTCTGTATTACCTGGAAAATGAAATCAGTGATAATGATAACTATTAAATATTTCTCGTAATGGAAAAGAGAACATACATCCTGGTACCGTAGATATTAGGAATAGCTAGGCAATGACGTGTAACTATTGATATGTATATAACCAACCAATCTGGAAGAACTTATATATATATATATATATATATATATATATATATATATATATATATATATATATATATATATATATATATATATATATATATATATATATATATATATATATATATATATACACACACACACACATATATTTATATATATATATGCTTCTTCGAAATTTAACAAAAATGGAACACACTTCCTTCTACATAATCGAAGTGATCATAAATACATTTACTGTTGCAGTAGTTATATAAATAGGTTCTTAGTCAACGAGAAAATACCGATCGGAAATGACGACCACATACTATTACATGATATTTTTCATTGTGTGATTGAAATCCACAGTAGCATGAAATATCGTTAGTTATTTAAATGTTTATTGATCATAACCAAACGTTTGAATATTTAAATAAAATCATTGACATCCATTGAAAAGAACCTGCTTCGTAAGAAACCACTTAGCTCTATTAAGCTTATTAAAATAGACGTGCCTTAAATAAATTTCCATTTTATTTCCATGTAGGGGATTGAAAAGCAACATAATTATCACGAGAGTTAGAAGTAAGTGTAGCATATTAAAAGCTGACCTATTCAGACTTAAAATAGTGAAATGATCAAACTTGCAGTTGCTGTTACCCATGTGAAGATATTTTCCTCTTTCGGCTGATTTGTCTTAAGTACAATGCACAAAGAATCAACTTATTTACTTAGGGTCAATGTTAGCTTTTAAATTTTGATTAATAATTGTCTGGTGACATAACATAAGGAGGTGAAGAACATGAACAGAAAACTCTGTTCAAATGTGTTTGTCATCTTCCAAGAGATTCATAACTCTACTGTAATTGTAAGGGTCAACTTCGGTATTACGTTAGTCATCATCATCATCTTCTTCTTCTTCATCGTTTTATACATTGTACATCTACTGAATAAATATACTAGCAGAAACAAGAAACTGTGTATACATAAAAGTTAAATAAAAACATGAAAAGTCTTCTTTGATCGCTTTTAGTATACTAATCGCGTTTTTGAGTTCTCGGTTTGTGAAATATAGCGTTCAATTCGCCTTGATGGCCCCATCACACTTTTCTGGAGTTTCGAGCCTGAGCGACACGTGGCTTGTAATCGATTAGAATTTCTTGCATTCATTTACAGTATTCAATGTATCGAAACAGAAAAAAAAAAACCGTTGGGTTTTGGAATAAAATTTTGATTGAGAGATGACTCTCATGATTGAAAATGATCTTTTGCGCGCTATCGGGATGCTGGAATTGGGATGTCTCAAAACAATGTGGTGAGGCAGTTTGAGGTTCGTATCTACACTGTAAATGCTTTGCGGAGACGATATCAGCAAGGTTGCACCCTTCCGGACCGCCCACGATCAGGACGCCCGCGCTTGAGGTCATGTCGGCAAGACATCACATTTGGTTAATCGATTCCATTCGGAATCTTTGACAGCTAGAAGCATCCCTAAACATCGACGGATATGTCCTAGTATCGTAAGGATATGTCCTAGTATCGTAAGGATTGCAAGAGGCCAACATCCGTCCCCGACGTCCTGCTATCCGTCCTGCTCTGCTCCGGCGTCACCGTGTTCCCAGGTTAGCATGGTGTAGGAGGCATCGACGGATATGTCCTAGTATCGTAAGGATTGCAAGAGGCCAACATCCGTCCCCGACGTCCTGCTATCCGTTCTGTTCTGCACCGGGGTCACCGTGTTCCCAGGTTAGCATGGTGTAGGAGACATCGTCGTTTCAATAACAGGGATTGGGCGGAAATGATGTTTACGGACGAGTCGAGATTTCATTCTACAGCAGGACAACGCACACCGCACAGTGGCCGTTCGCATTAACCATAATGGACATAATCCGCGATTTGATATTTTAATTGAAAGACAATGCATTATATTAAATGATGATATACATAATGCAACTAAACATTTTCTATATGAATCTATAAATGAAATTAGTAAACTACACAGTTTCTTTTTCCCCCGATGGTATTGTACCGCCATCAGTGAAAATATATATTTGTGTTGGTTGGTTGGTTGATTGGTGTTTTACGTCGCTTTCAACAATATTTCAGTTATATCGCGATATGGAAGCAGGAGGTTACCAACCTCTTAAACATAGTGGCGCAACCCGGATCGTCGGCGCCGCAAGCCAAGCGCTTAACCACTACATCATGCCTGCCCCTATATTTGTGTTGTAACTCAAGAGAAGGCACAACTTATACAATAATGACACCATACCAATTAATGAAATAAAATAAGTTTGCACTAAATTAAACAACTGAACCGCTATTAGGCCTTACTTACCCAACCTGGTTGTTGTTACATCACCACTGAGGCATGTTTATGCGAACACAAGTCAAATCCTAACATTTTTGATTATGACAAAAACGTCTCGTGAACATTCCCATGTGTACAAATTGCAAGACGTAATCTGTAGCAGTACGCCCATGATTTCATATTTTAAATCAGCTTCAATTGTGTAAGTTAATCAGTTATAGTCTGGTTCCGGTACGAAGAAGAAAATGTCAAACATGAAAGTATGTCTCATGTTGTAACTTGTATTTGAATTTTTACATTTTATTCTGAAGTTTACATTAAAATGATATAAAACTCTGATGTAATATTAAAATTGATAACGTCACGGAGGTTTATTTTTCTTGACTTTCTATGTCTAGAATCAAATAAGTAACAGAGAACCACTTAATGTCCACAAAGTTTTGGCCACTCTAAGGAAATCCATATCTGCTTGTTAAATTAGTCCAGCACTGGGCATTGAACACGCATACAGTACAGAACATGCCAATCTTTTTTTTTTCTTTTCTTCTTCTTGTTTTCTTTTCATCATGAATAATACAGGCGTGACTTTTTCGTTGATTTTTAAGTAAGTTTATAGAAAAATCTTATTTTACAATCGGTTAAAACGAGGTATTGTCTTAAGTTATTTAGGGTAGAATCAACTTATTTATTACTTAGGGTCATTATACAGTGGGAAACCAAGTGTTTCCTATAAAAGGATATTTGTTCTAACAAGAATACGCACTTAATTTTAAAACAGAAGATTTGAAAATTAATTTTAAAAAGAAATTACACTCAAAGAGGAAATAATCGAGAATGTTAGAAGTAACAACACGAGTGGCCCAACCGAGCAGAGGACAATACATCCTGGTTAATTATGTGTAGAGGTTTCTGTCTAAGCCAACTTGGAAATTGAGGGTGAAGTTTTCCAATAAATAGAATACATGTCAACCTAAATGCACTTTAATGTGTGTTCTTCGGTTAAAATCATTGTTTCATCTCCTTTAATGTCTTTATACACCAGGCGACGTGACCACTAGCGTGTGCCATTCACATGTCTCAAGCGATTGCGTAAGCTTTTTAAGAGTGGTCGACTTTTCCCGTGAAATACCTTTAAATGCCATGATTTCACACGGGACTCAAATAATTAGGCGATATCGAGAGATAATTGATGCATACTGGTATCCACTATCCATCATACATTGGAATCTTGAATTTCAGTATAATGGAGACAGAGGGGCGATAGGAAGCATTTGAAAAGTATGTGTGTGTGTGTGGAAAAAAAAGGGGGGGGGGCGCTTGAAGTTAGTTTCGTTTCGTAACATGATAAACAATTGGTCAATGATAGGTCAAAGAATTGGGGGCTGTTATAGGCTGTATTTTACTACTCTATCGAACAAATGTATCTACGAAGATGATATCGAAATCTTATTTATATACAGGTTCATTCATGTCTGTAATATCCTTGGAAAATGTTTGGCATGCTCATCTTTCAACACACTGAAAAAAAAGTGAAAATATACAATATGAATATATAGACAACGTTTTTAAATGTCAGTAAATTTACACATATTTCCCAATTATACCTGTGAAACTATCACACTAGGTATGACTTGCACGCCATTATTTCTGTTTAACATGTTAAACTATTAACATAAGAAGTAGGGGTGAAGAAGAAAAGCGGTTATGTTTTGAGTTACATTGAAAATAATGCCACTTTACAAGCATCAACCTCCGCGTTCCGACTACCAAAGAGATAATTTAGGTTTGCCCCCTCCCCATTTCACTACACATACACGCACACACAGACAAATAACCTCCTGCTTCCATGTCGCGATATAACTGAAATATTGTTGAAAGCGACGTAAAACACCAACCAACCAACCAACCAACAGACAAATAGACTGATAATTGTTTTACGTCACTCCACGATTATTTCACATATATAGTGACGGCATTTGCTTGATGCATCGCACAGAAATTCTTACCTTTGCAACGGACCCACTTTAAGCAGTGAGGGATCTTTTACGTACCACGCCTACCGTGACCTCGGTTTTTACTGTCTCATCTGAAAGACAGAACACCGCTGTGCCCACGGCGGGACTCGAACCTTTCGGTCATAAGCAGAGCAACGCACTCGCTGAGCCACACAGTTTCACACTCAGACAGATAGACACACTCATTACCATACTTTTGAATCTTTCTCGCAATACTGCAAAAACTTAAATGTAATATCTCTCCAAAATCAGTTTTTACTTCCTTTAATACATATTATACACTACCATTTCTATTGACTTTTTCTTTGTTGAATATCTCTAAGGTGTGTCAACTTTACATATCTATATTTTTTAAAATCAAGATTTTCTTGAAAATTAACAAGCATTATGAATGAGATATTAGTAAAACTTTGTCCTTTGTAACTGAATTACCCATAGTTAAAAGTTGTTCAAGATACATTTTGACCAGGTCTGTCTTGAAGAAATACACGAAAGGTTTTGTGAATGAGATGTCGGTAACATTCTCCGCATAGTGAGTAAATCACATATACTTTAATGCTGATCAATGAGGATGTACATGTATTTTAAAACCAGAAGTATCTAGAATTCTAGTGGTCTTGCATAAAGGAAGTCGAGTACATGTATGACATCATGCTTAAACTGATAAGACAAAATGGATCATAACTTGTAAAGGGCATTTCAATTTACTGCACACACAAATACTCGAGTATCGACGCCGTAAAGACATGTATTGCCAGAAAATCCATTCATTTCAAACTAATTTGCGATAAGATTTAAATCCCAGAGTCATATCTAAATCGTCTTACAACATCGGTGTGTGTGTGGGTGTGAGGGTGCGTGTGTATGTGTTATAATTAGGTTGAGGGAAATTTGACTAATCCCATAGGTACATGTATATTTGTTTCCAAGAGGAGGATTTCCACATTTGCAACAAGAACTGTCCTAACGGGAAAAGAGGGGGGTGTCTCCCATGACTAATGTTTTGCACTATTCGGTCTGGAAAAGGGGGTTGCAGCACTACAAATGGTCGAAAATAACCTTTTTATTGGTAAACTTTTCCGACCAAATGGATAGGGGGTTGCAACCCCCCCTCTAAATCTGTCAATGCTTTTTAAATACGCAGCGCAGATATCATGAGCGAGAAGTTTACCACGCACCTGACAAAATGAGGCTAGTATAGGTGACTTTCTGTGAATCAAGAGCCTACAAGGACATGTGTATAGAGTTATACAGAAAAAATGGCCACACCCCTTTACAGAGACCAAGAGTCAAGGACATGAACAAAAGGACATATGCACAATTACACAACATACTCCACAAAATCAAAGTGCAATCTGATAAAAACCGTATCTTTATTCTGGTCATAAGGGGTCATGTTCTGATGAACTCTGATTTTCAGCCAATCAGTGGATCGGCTACAAATTCCTAGGAATGAAAATAACATCCCCAGCGTGCGTGATCTACAAGGTATTGTTTGAACAGTTGTTGATACATATTGCGTAACTTGCACGTGCTTAGCCGAGTCTTTGATTGGCTATGGGAAATAACGGTTTCAGTGACTGAGACGTCATCAGAGTTCATCAGAACATGACCACTTACGGGGTTTCGTCAGATCTTTATCCGCAATAGGACAAACAGAGAAGCGGAATAAAGATATTGTTTTAATCAGATTGAATCAAAGTATTACCCACTTTTAATACTCACTTCATCCCTTCCATGAAGTTTGTTATAAATGCATGCAAACTTGCCCTAAATGTAAAGGCATGAAAAGAATGAGACATGGCTTATGTTCTGCCAATATATATGGTAAGGCAAATAATAATTAAATAAAATCAACAGCTTCCTAAAATGAAAAATTTTAATTCATTCAAAACATACAAATATAGATACATTTTTCTCATATTTTGATATGTAACTTTATAGTGGTATATTCTTTTCATAAATACTTATTTACATAATATACTATAATTCCAATGAATAAATAAATTTTTCAAAAGTCTATTTTACTTCATAGGTAAATTGATTTACCCAGTAATGTAGTTACACAAGTTAATGCTGTATATTATTTTTGCTATTTGAAAATAACAAAAATGACATTGCTACTCAATCATACATACACATCTGTATTAGCACTAGAGAAAACATGGAAACTGACACAAAATACCCTGTGATAAGGAATATTCACAAAAAGTCAAAGTCTCTTATTCTCTACTAGAATGAGTGTTCAAGTGAGTGGGTTTTTTGTACTACTGCAACACAGTCTAAAACAGCTATTCTTATCACAGAGGTCAAGGTCACAAGGTCATCGACCTTAGTTTCATTTGAAATGGCTTCATTTTTTCTACTGACATCACAAGCATAGACTTATAAACAAAACACTTGACATAGATACCTTCGCAATAACTTGAGCATCAATATGGACTAAATATAAAAATGTAATCTGTTAATGTGAAAAAAGTGTTACTACTGGATAATCCTAAAAGTAGGTCAATCTTCGAAGTCAAGGTCATAGTTCAACGTCTTAAGTCTTTGTAATAAGGAATATACATATGAAATATCAAAGCCATATCACCTACAATTTAAAAAATTATGGCCAAGGTTAATTTTTTTAAAAAGTAAATCAAACTCGAAGGTCAAGGTTACGAGGTAAAATTAGAATTGACAGAAAGGTATTGTCATAAGAAATACAGGTATGAAATATGAAAGCCTTATCATTTGTCATTTGAAAATTATGACCAATATTAATTTTTTTTTTTTAAAAATGTAGGTAAACTCCAAGGTCAAGGTTACAAGGTAAAAAATTCTGGTGTCAACAAGAAATACACATCTTGGATCTCACTTGCCAATCAAAACTTATGGCCAAGGTTAAATTCATTGAAATGAAGGCCAAACTCCAAGGTCAAGGTCAAAATTGTTGGTGCCAAGGAAAAGGTCTCTGTTTGTTTGTTAATCCTTGCAAGTTGTGTCCCCTTACCATATTAAATAACAAAGATATAGCCAATAATGTGAACATAAGACTACTGGACAGACAAACGGACGGACAGAAGGATGCCAGATAAAGTGATCCCTGTGTCGCTACGCTTCGCAGGTGACATAGAAATACTAGTTTCAAATAGCAAATGCATGTGTTTTATTGCTACATTTAATGATTAATTTGTATCTTTATAGGACATTGTTTTTAATCACATACTGAATGACATCAATGTACTTTATTGTAGAAAATGTTTGGTAAACTCAAAGGACAAGAATCCTATCATAATCTACTATTAATGCTCGTTGTATATTTTCCATTTATTTAAAAATATTATTGTGTCGCATAAACCATTTTACACGTACATACATACATAATCAAGAAAAAAATTGGCACTAAAAAGTTAACGAATTCGCACAGACACAATTTGGATTATAAGCCAGACTGGATGTCAACCATAGCCTGGGTTAATCGTTTCATTTTATCTTCCATTGCTCTTTTGTTTGCTTCGTTTTCCTTAAGCAACTCGCGCATTTCCTCTTCAACAGCAAATACCTACGAACAGAATACCATTTAAATTACAATCAAATAAACTAAGTCAACTATAAGAATCATTTTATGTATGGTAAAAATCTAACTTGCACAAAAGGTAAACCCAAGGACTTCCAAAATATTCAGATAATCTATGTAGAGAGTAAATTATAGTATAAAAAAAAGTTTAGTATGATAGCTTTTAAGGAGGAAACTTTGTGAAGTAGATAAGCATTTGGCCTGCAGTGCAGGTGGTCTGGGTTTGGTATGTAGTGCAGGTGATCTGGGTTTGGCATGTAGCACCAGTGATTTCGGTTTGGCATGTAGCACAGGTGATCTGGGTTTGGAATGTAATACAGGTGATCTGGGTGTGGAATTTAGTGCAGGTGATCTGGGTTTGGCAAGCAGTGCAGGTGATCTGGGTTTGGCATGTAGTGCAGGTGATCTGGTTTTGGTATGAAGAGCCGGTGATCTGACTTTGGCATGTTGTGCAGGTGATCTAGGTTTGGCATGTAATACAGGTGATTTGGGTCTGGCATGTAATGCAAGTGATCTGGACTTGGCATGTAGCACAGGTGATCTGGGTTTGGCATGTAGCACATGTGATCTGGGTTTGGAATGTAATACAGGTGATCTGGGTTTGGAATTTAGTGCAGGTGATCTGGGTCTGGCATGTAGTGCAGGTGATCAGGGTTTGAAATTTAGTGCAGGTGATCTGGGTTTGGCATGTAGTGCAGGTGATCTGGGTTTGGCATGTAGTGCAGGTGATCAGGGTTTAGCATGTAGTAAGTGTAGGTAATTTGGGTTTGGCATGTGATGCAGGTGATTTGGGATTGGCATAAAGCACAGGTGATTTTTGTTTGGCATGTAGTGCAGGTGATCTGGTTTTGGTATGAAGTGCAGGTGATCTGATTTTGGCATGTTGTGCAAGTGATCTGGACTTGGCATGTAGCAGAGGTGATCTGGGTTTGGCATGTAGCACATGTGATCTGGGTTTGGTATGTAATACAGGTGATTTGGATCTGGCATGTAATGCAAGTAATTTGGGCTTGGCATGTGTGATCTGGATTTGGAATGTAATACAGGTGATCTGGGTTTGGAATTTAGTGCAAGTGATCTGGGTTTTGCATGTAGTGCAGGTGATCAGGTTTTGGAATTTAGTGCAGTTGATCTGGGTTTGGCATGTAGTGCAGGTGATCTGGGTTTGGCATGTAGTGCAGGTGATCAGGGTTTAGCATGTAGTAAGTGTAGGTTATTTGGGTTTGGCATGTGATGCAGGTGATCTAGGTTTGGCATAAAGCACAGGTGATTTGTGTTTGGCATGTAGTGCAGGTGATCTGGTTTTGGCAAGTAGGGCAGGTTGTCTTGGTTTGGCATGTAATACAGGTGATCTGGGTTTGGCATGTAGTGCAGATGATCTGGGTTTGGCATGTAGTGCAGATGATCTGGGTTTGGCATGTAGTGAAGGTGATCTGGGTTTGGTATGTAGTTCTGGGTTTGGCATGTAGTGCAGGTGATCTGGGTTTGGCATGTAGTGCAGATGATCTGGGTTTGACATGTAGTTCTGGGTTTGGCATGTAGTTCTGGGTTTGGCATGTAGTGCAGGTGATCAGGGTTTGGCATGTAGTGTAGGTGATCTGGGTTTGGAATGTAGTGTAGGTGATCTGGGTTTGGCATGTAGTGTAGGTGATCTGGGTTTGGCATGTAGTGCAGGTGATTTGGGTTTGGCATGTAGTGTAGGTGATCTGGGTTTGGCATGTAGTGCAGGTGATCTGGGTTTGACATGTAGTGCAGGTGATCTGGGTTTGGCATGTAGTGCAGATGATCTGGGTTTGACATGTAGTTCTGGGTTTGGCATGTAGTTCTGGGTTTGGCATGTAGTGCAGGTGATCTGGGTTTGGCATGTAGTGTAGGTGATCTGGGTTTGGCATGTAGTGCAGGTGATCTGGGTTTGGCATGTAGTGTAGGTGATCTGGGTTTGGCATGTAGTGTAGGTGATCTGGGTTTGGCATGTAGTGCAGATGATCTGGGTTTGACATGTAGTTCTGGGTTTGGCATGTAGTTCTGGGTTTGGCATGTAGTGCAGGTGATCTGGGTTTGGCATGTACTGTAGGTGATCTGGGTTTGGCATGTAGTGTAGGTGATCTGGGTTTGGCATGTAGTGTAGGTGATCTAGGTTTGGCATGTACTGTAGGTGATCTGGGTTTGGCATGTAGTGTAGGTGATCTGGGTTTGGCATGTAGTGTAGGTGATCTGGGTTTGGCATGTAGTGCAGGTGATCTGGGTTTGGCATGTAGTGCAGGTGATCTGGGTTTGGCATGTAGTGATTCCTAGATTGTACCATGTGTGTCAGGGGATATTTCCCTCTTGCTTCCATGACACCATATGACTTGGAAAGTGTTAAAAATCCAATCAACCAACCAACTAATTTACATACTTGTCAAGTATTAATTAACTAATGTAAACTACTAAGAATATAGAATTTGTCTTCATACATCAATACCTGTATGTCCTGAAATGTCTACCTTCTCACTTACTGGCTTGTGTCTTATTTGATGCTGCACCATTATTAATTCACTTATATGGTGCTAGTACCAAGTGGTGGAGGTGGCTGGTGCACTAAGATAGAAACCACTCTGTTCATGTAGGAAATCAGAATGAGCTTTACACCTGCTGCCACCAGGATTTTAACCCTAATAATCAGAAATAATAGGCAAATTCTTTTGCAGTGTTTAAGTCGCCAACCCACCACTTGGTCTTGGAGACCCTAGCCACCAGGGCCAAGAAGACCTAAAGCAGCCACTTGGCTACCAAGATCTCAAGCCATCACTTGCCCACGGAAATCTGCAATTAATACTTAGCCACCTAGAGCAAAAGCCACTACTTGGCCAGCAACACCACTAGCCACCACTTGGCCACTGAAATCCAAGCCCCTACTTGCAAATGACCATCAAGACCCAAGAAACCACTTGACCACTGAGATCTCAAGCCACAACTTGGCCACAGAGACCTTAACCACCACTTGGCTACTGAAGTATGAAGTCACCACTTGGCCATAAACATCCCAAGCCAATAATTGGCCACTGAGATTCATAACCACTACATGACCAATGACACTCCTAGCCACCACTTGGCCACTGAGATCCAAAGCCACTACTTGACCAAAAGAGATCTCAAATCACTACTTGGCCACTAAGATTCCTAGTCACCACCTGGTCATTGAGATTTAAAGGTACTACATGTCTACCAACATCCTTAGCTATGAATTGGTAACTGAGATCCAAAGCTACTACTTGGCCATTAGAGATCCCAAAACAATACTTAGTCACTGAGATCCATAGTCACCACTTGGTCATTGGGATCCAAATGCACTACATGGCCACCAACATCCCTAGCCACAAATTGGCAATGGAGATTCAAAGCCACTACTTGGCCAACAGAGATTCCAAACCACTACTTGGCCACCAACACACCTAGCCATCATTTGTCCACCAAGATCCAAGCCACTACATGGCCAAAAGAGATCCAAAACCACCACTTGTCTACTGAGATCCAAAACCACCACTTGGCCACTGAGATCCCTGAATCTATATCAAGAAAGCATACAGTCTACCATACCCTATGATTAGCTTGATCAATTTCCATTTGCTTCTCTTGTTCCAGACTTATCATTTCCTCTTGATGCTTTTGTTCTTTGGCTTCAAGCTGTGCTCTAAAAGCATCATCTACTTTCTTCAGTTTTTCAATGGCAATACTGAAATAAAGAAATTCTTTGATAGATACAAGACTGCACATTTAATAAAAAAAAAATTGACAGCTTGAAAGAAAACTTTGTAAATCTAGTACAGTACACCCAGGTTATTAGGCCACTGACTTTAAATAATCGGGATAAAGGAATGCTTATGACTGCTATCTTTTATGTAGTAGAACTTTAATTAAGTAAGAACTAAAGATCTATAGCTTTATACTATCTTTGAATAATGTAATACCATAAATTAAATTGATAGTTTACAGGTGGACACTATTTACATATTTAAAAGTACAAAACATTCCTCTGCAGTGTTAATTGCCACAGGTAGGGGATGAAAAATTGTGGCCAGACCAGGAATTTGAAGCCAGAACCTACCCCTTTCAGGACCGACACTCTAATCATCCCCCTCAGAATCTGTCACATACTAAACAAAAGGCCCCAGTGGGCCTACATTGCTCACCTGAGTAAAACTTGTTCATTTGAAAACAGCAGACTAATATAACAAATATGAAGATAAATACAATGTATGTATCGTTTTCTTGAGTGCTGATTACATAGTGTGGACTAATGACTTAAAATTTGTATTTTTCATCAACCGTAGGCATGTCAGCTTGAGTCATGAGACATTGAAATGAATACAGAATTAAAATAAACAAAGTTTTTGATGTATTCTATCTGATGCATTCAGTTTGATGATCTATGCAGCCAGTCTGAAGAAGTATGTCAAAGGAGGGTACATTCTGGGATCTATGTTGCCTCACCCTGAATCCATCCCTTAATGGATCTAGTAAGGAATCTTAAGTACTTCATACCTACCAAGTTTTATCAGTATCTTCCACTTAGTTCTGAAGAAGAAATCCATCAAAGCTCATTATAACATACTGAAAACAACAGCACTTGTCAAGACATCCTTCTGCATTGCTCTGATGGTTTAATAATCTATGCACCCCATCTGAAGGTGTCAGTCGAAGGAGGAACCCTCTGGGCTTTTGTTGCCCTGCCCTGGATCCACACCTTGACAAATCTGGCCTTAAAACAACAACACTTGTAGGGAATCTTGAGTACTTCATTCACCGTCACTTTCATAAAATTCAGCTGTTCTAAAGGAGAAGTCCAACAAATCAAAATTTTTGAACGACAGACTGACTGATAGATGACTGATGGTGCCCTATGACAATAACTCACTCAAGCCTTTGTTTAAGGAGAGCTATTGAATACATGAAATATGGAATATAGAAAATACAACTAATAATTCACATTTAAAAGTTGAACCCTTCTGCAAGCCATAAATGTTTGTAAGGTCAGAGCTCACACTTCTATTGTGTAAAGAAAATAAATCAGATACTATCGCAAGTCACTATCACACTGTAGCTTAACACAGACAGTTCACTACAATGTTCTATTTTCTACAAAGACCTACTTGGCTGCATCCACTGCCTTGTTCCTTTCTGCAGTTAGCTTCTGCTCTTTACTTTCCCAGTTATCTTTCATCTCCTGAACTTGTCTCTCTAGTTGTCCAATCAACTGGGATTTCTCTTTCCATTTGTTATTCAGAATGCTTTTTTGGTCATATAATGAAATATTGTTAGTTCTTCATTGTATAGACTATGATAGTTGACTAGTAACTCATCACTCCTTTATTTCTATAATTTGAATATTTTTTTTTTACATTTTATAGATACATGTATAATATTTTTTCATGAACTGTTATTTACCTCACCCTTCTCCCAAGTGAGCAAACACTATCTAAACAAAAAACGTCAATCTGATCTAGATTTTTCTGTGGTAGATATTTTTACTGATCTTTTTTTTTTGTTTGTGTTATGTCGTTATCTAAAAAGAAAATAAAATAAAGACGCTCTTTTCACAAATTTTCAGCTACTTGCCCTTTATCAAGTGAAATAAACAATGTCAGATTGTAAGCTGTGTAAAATCCATGCATTCATTACATATCATAATAGTAAATAATTAATGACATCATGATTACACATATGTATATATACTTTTTTTGTGGGATACCTTCAAAGGCCATAAACAATACAGAATGTTAAATTACTGTCCGTGCCACTCACTTTGTAAACCGAAAAATCTGGATTTTCACTCATTTATTTTTAAAATAGTTTTACAAAATTAATATCAATTGACAGATCTTGTTTAGTGGTAAATTTTGGTGTATGTTATATGTTTCTACAAAGAAGTATTTGTATTTTATAGGGAAAAATCATTTTGGATAGGGCATTTTCTATGATAATTTTGACGTGACGTCGCTGATGTTTAACATTGAGTCTATGGGAAACTTGGCGACGTCACGTTAAAATTTAACATGGAAATCGCCCTATCTAAAATTGATTTTTTTCTTTAAAATATGAGCGCTTCTTCATACAAACATATAGCATACACCAAAAGTTACAACTAAACAAGATCTATCGAATGGTGTTGCCTTTTTGAAATTATTCTGAAGATGAATAACTGAAAATCCAGATTTTCCAGTTCCCAGAGTGAGAGGCGCGGACAGTCACTCAATGAATTAAGTTACCCGGTAGCATAGAACTGACATAGCTTAGAAATTAACATTTTTCATTTCACTTGACAAAGGCAGAGTGACTACACATTATTGGAAGAGTGCCTATTTCTTTTTACATGATGATTTCCCTGCCGAGGATTTTACTTCATCTGAGTGAAAAGCAAATATTTTTGAGTGCTGAGTAGCATTTTAAACTGAATCTGTGCACTTTTACTGGTAAAATAAAATAAAATACAATAATGAATTTCTGTGTATAATAAAAAATTATGTAGTTGTGCTGTGAACATCATACCCATGTGCTTTCTTAGAATCTTCTAGTTCTGCTTGACAATCTCCTAGCTGTTGTTTAAGCTCCATCTTTCTCTCTTTTAATCGATCAATGGTGTCCTAGAGAGGAAAAGATTTTCAATCAGTCTTTCAACTTTGTTTTATATATTTATGGTACTTGATTTTTATAACTGCTACAGCATGTTGATGTGTTGAAGTCAAAAGCATCAACCACTTTAGACTGATTCATAATTGAGTAATATTAAAATTAATATCACACAAGGATTTTTCACCTAAACAGTGGAGCTCCCTGACTAACACATTTCTCAATAACTTAAGATCTATGCAACAGAATAAAAAAATGGTAAGAGCATTCATGGTAGGTGTGGCTAGCCAAACAAGAAATGCTTACTGCTCCCATGCCACTAGTATCACCTCTGACAGCAGATGCTTACCTATCCCATGCCACTAGTATCACCTTTGACAGGAGATACTTACTTCTCCCATGCCACTTGTATCACCTCTGACAGGAGATGCTTACTCCTCCCATGCCACTAGTATCATCTTTGACAGGAGATGCTTACTCATTCCATGCCTCTAATATCAACTCTGACAGGAGATACTGACTCCCCCCATGCCACTAGTATCACCTCTGATAGGACAGTCATGTTTACCCATCCCATGCCACTAGTCTCACCTCTGACAGATGTTTACTCATCCCACACCATTAATCTGCCACTGCCACTGGCTTCCGCGGGTCAATGAATGACCACTGAGGTATGATGTAGTTAGTAACATTGTGAAATTTTATCAGATTATTTTCATTATCATTTTACATTTTACACCTAACATCTGTTTTGTGGATTTTCAGGTTTACTGTCTAATCTAAAGGGAAGCATACTGAGAATGTTTCACAAGGATTCGAACTAAAGACATACTGATCCTGAGTCAGCCACCATGACCATTTAGTCATACCAGTTCCCGAGGATTTTATTGTTATGAAATTGTTCATTTGGCCACTATCGTCTAGTCCCTTCAAAAACCATACCAAACTGAACATCTTCATGTAAAATGCACCATGACAGAAACAAGTGCATAGTAATTTTATTACAGGCACCCATTTTTAGACCACAGGTATCTTGAAGAATATTACCTGGTTGTCTTGCATATTGGCACGTTCTTCATTCAGTTGCTCTTCTAAGTTTTTCTGTAATTTGAGAGATTCTTCCCTGCATCTTTTTATTTCCTCATCTCTGTCCAAAAGTGCCTGTCAAATCATATATACTTCCATCTAAATTTTCACGTAATGTTTTCTAAGAATTAAAAAAATGAGTCAAAAGGTAAAAGAGCTTTGTGTATGATTCTGATATTAAATATTTTTTGCTCTTTGAAGTATTTGAAGACAAAACAAGTCAGACCAATTCAACCATCTTCAAATTTGAAAATCCTTGATTTTATTGTTTGTTGTTACATTTCGTATACATGTTCGTAAATTTAAAATTCTTATCCAGAAGACACTTTTAAGGTGATAGATCGCATCATATTCTTATATGATGTTCTAACTTACATGCTACATGTACTGGTCAATTAGATATATATCCCTATATTTATTTCATGCTAAAGAGATGTACATTGATCGACATGTTTTTTTTATAATGATAACTTCACTGTATATATGGTACTGGATCTTTCATTACATTGAATGCAATAATGATAATAATAAGAATTACCTTTAGGCCAAAGTTTTTTAATTGATTGGTTTACGGATCCGCCGACCCGAAATTTTGCATTTTCCGAAAATAAAAATAATGGGAAATGTGTATTTATATTTTTCCCGACCGTAAAAATTTCAAAAAATTTAATATTTTTTTTTCGAATTGTCGGGATCGATTGACGTCAATTTTCACACCAAAATGGCGGCCTCCTGTGAAATCGCGTTCTTTAAAGTCGAAGTTAATTCAAATGAAATCGAAAAAAGAAAGACATTCTTCCTGAGATGCAGAGAGGGCCAAACAATTGGAGATGCATTGGCCCTCCAATTAGACACAGACCTTTCTATAAAAGGAATTAGGGCATCAAACACTTACCAGACGATTCCCGCTAACACCACAACAACGCCACCAGATACACCATCCGAAGTGCTTCAATCATTTGGTGTTAAATATATCTATATTGACACTGAGTTTAAGGGTGAGTATTTTTGAAAACAAAGTTATTTCCTTTTTTTGAAGGATATGTTTTAGTGTAGTTGTTCCAAACTCCCCCACCCCAGCACATTTCCATTTTCATCATTATTCATGCATGATTCTATGGATGTCAGTTGAAGACTTTTTAAATAATAAGTGAGATTTTATATCTTAGAGACAGATATATGTCCATACGGCAGATATCTTCCATTTAAATAGTGCTGACACAGATTGACATATGCTAACGATTGAAAGTGACACTCACAATGATCGAATCAATGATACATGTACAGTGTCGATCACTCAATGTACATGTGAAGATCCAGTGGACAGGACGTAAATGTAGGTTAATTTAGTCATCTGTGGTCATCCAAGATACATGTATACAATTTGACTTTTTGATTTTGGTCTACTTGTGACTTGTCAGACCTGGTCATGAGGCATTTCATTCTGAAATCAACATCACCAACTTGTGACCAAGTTATAATTAATATTCATACATGTAAAATTAATTTCAAATGGACCCTTTCAACGTTTCAGCGGGTAGAATATGCAGAAACATTGAAAGGGTCTATTGAATGTATCAATTTTAAACTAATATGGGGCCAGGTAGAACAGTCGGTAGCGCACTCGCTTCTCACCAGGATTATTTAGAAAATCTTTGGCTTAATCTAAGAGAAAAGGGGGTGATTTTTCGTAGTGAATATTTCTTAAGTCAGAGTCATTGGTCTGTCATGTTTCACATATAGTTTTTGTTTTGACATCTTCTGTATTTTTTGCTTTTGGGTTTAGTGTTTTCCTTTTTCAATATTACAAAATAAATGCATAATTTGGTCTTTAATATATTTAGGAAATAGGACTGAGGCTGAGTCAAAAACACCATTACCCAATGCTTTCGATGTTTTGATGAAAGTTCAAAAAAAGTATGACCGGCTTCCAGTGAGAAGGTTTGCATTTTATCATCTTGAATTCATAAATAATCTTTTATCGCAATGAATATAGAACATTGTTCTTTTTTTGAAAAAAGTAAAAAGTATATTTCTCGAATGAACATATTGAAATTATGCATAATTTGTTTGAAACTCCAAGCTAAAGCCTAGGGCTATAAATAGAAATTAAAATTTACATTTCATATTTGTTTTTATACTCATTTCCAAATTCAAAATCTAAATACAGAGAAAACTCCTTTATATGATTTGACATGACTTATTTATTGTTTTCTTTACTTTCCAGTATAATTTTTAAACAACAATTCAAGGTATTGATTTTAATTCATGTAGAAGTTTTTCTCTAGTCCTTCTTAGTGCACATGTAGATGCATGTACTGATATAGTAATAATGTACTCTTTGTGCTGTCTTATTTATCTCGAATTATATCTGCTTAAATAGAATTCGGTGAAGTGGTTTCTCTTTGAAATATATAGCCTGCTTTATTCCTTTATACATGTATCTGTGTATATTACACAATCATTCATCTGTAATATGTACTTATTGGAATTGCATTATTCTCTTAGCACTCACATGTACCTTCCTTTATATGTTTCTATCATTTCTATACTATTTTAGCTTCAATATCAGAAGTTCAAGTACATGTATAACCGTAGTTAATACACATATATTACACATATACTCCTTTCACACATGTATGCACTCCTAATTGAATTCTAATATTAGAATATGAGACTTTTAAATTTATAATATAAAGATATATGTTTTTTTTTTCGTAATATATTTAATAGGTAATTGTTGAACAACATCTTTAATTATATTGCAGTTGTTTGATGTCAGATAATTTACTAAGAAATATTGATACATGTACATTTATAATTTATTCAGTTTTCATTTTGCATATTTTACAGAACAGAATATAATGCAAAGGACAAACTGTACAATGGAATATTGGACCTTTTCAAGGAAAAAGGTTTCGGGTTCACTCCAATCCAGGTAAACTGTATATAATATATATCATATACATTTTTTATGGAAAAATCTATAGCTTTATTTATCCTATGTCAGTATATATATGTATCTCTTAATTTTATAAGGACTTTTAAACCTTGACCTAAACTTATTAGCATAACACAATTTTCATTTGTCCCAGTTTGTTAAAGTTACTTTATTGACAGCTGACAGGTAGTTTAATTTCTTTCTGTATGCATCTGTTTGTGTTTCTGACTGTAACGTCTTTGAAATCAAGTTAGGAGTTACAGTTTGAGTTAGAGTTATGTTACGGCTGACCTATTATATGGACTCACTTTCCATTAATAGTAGGGGCTACAAAATGGCTAAAGTTATCTTTACTTGCTTGATAACGTTATGTTATTTTACATCTGAGGAGATTACACAATTACATTTTCATAGGTTGAAACCACCGGAGTGTATGTTATCAAGACTTTGACGAAAGTGCTGTGGTACATTGATCCTCACATCCCCAAATTTCACAACAGGAGCATCCATTTCATTGATTGGGCAAAATTCCGAGGCTTCAACGACTGGAAGTTCCAAAAGAAAAAAGAGCCAAAGGTTTCAAATTTTTACGTTTTACAAATGTACAAGTAATATTATTTTGGACCTTGTCAATTCCAGTATTGTTGTTAATATATTTAAATTATTATGGCAAAGTCTATTTCTGTCTGTTAAGGCTCTGTGGCCTAGTAGTATTGTACTCGCTTCCAGATTGATAGGTTTGAGATTTGAACCCCGCTCTGGCGATAACAGACAGTGAAAGCCGAAGCCATGCTTCAAAAAACCAATCAATCAATCACTTATATCTGTTAAAGATTCAAATGCTGTAACGTCATCCTGCTTAATAACCACTCAGAGATACATACTTTTTGTGTTGCCTACAAAGCATAACAACACTAACAGATCAAATCGTCCCTCTGCCTCACGTTAGGTGTCTCACCTAATATAAACTTTTGTTTTATGATTGATATAGCATTCATATTACACATGTGTATACCTTGCAGGAATGGATGCAGCTCATTAATTTTCATGATCACTACTGAAAGGTCAAGGTCACATGGACTTGAGCTTAATAATTGATCTTCTTATAGGGTTGCCATGTTTTGCAGGAAACATGCATTCTGATTTCATGGAATGCTACCATTCTAGTTTTAATACTATAAGTATAATGTACACATCTTTTAGGTCATATCGACAGAACTTGAAGATCAGATTTCAAGTCTACTCACCATGCTAGGAAACCCATACTTTCTTAGTATAGAGTCTCAGAGGCTGTTAGAAATGTGCAACCAATTGGTAGATGGGATGAAAAAGTACTTGGACTTTCTATCTAAACAGAAAGAGAGAACTGCTGCAAATCATGAAAGCATGGAACAAGTGAGAGGGTTAAGTGATAATTGGAGCCTTACAACCCTGAATGTAGCAGATAAAGTAGAGAAAAGGTATGAGTCAGTTCATCTCGCAATCACCCCTTTGGAGCCATATGAACCGTTGTTTCTATATGACTTGCAACCAGAAGATAGGTTTGAAAGAAGACAGTGGATAGAAAAACTGGCATTGCCATATCCTGTCCAATTTTATACTCATAGATTCGGAAATTATTTAGGAAATTTTAATTTTGTATGGATTCCTGAGGAAGGAAATGATGAGGGGGACTTGAGTGTTATATCTTACATTAGAGATAACTTACCAACTTACAGTACAAGAGCTATGAGGAAGGAGTTCATTAGCAGGTATTCTAACTGTGGTCCAAAACCTGCAATACTAAGAGATATGTACAGATTTTTGACCAGCGACAGTAGTGCCCCTGAAACTAGTAGTGAGAAAGATGTAGATAATAGAGTACTAGAGTTCATATTGTCTGCAGATGCTACAGGGCTGTTCTATGACCTGAGGAAAAATAATGGGAGAGTTAAAGATCCTGCTCTTGAACCATTTTGGTCAGCTCTTGATGCATACTTGGATGAGGTATCTGTTGTCCAAGAAAGACGCCAGTCTGACAAAATGTACATGCCATTGGCAATCAGTACTGACCATTTAATAAGTATGATACAAGAAAAGCTCCCTACAGGATCTAAAGTACCCTCACGTTCTTGGCTAAGTTTAAACTTTTGGCCATCAAACCCATTTGTAAGGTCAGCTGTATGCTACACTGGACGCTTCAAGGTGAAGTATGCTGTGCAACAAAGGTTAACCAGAGTGAAACATCCAGACTCGGCATATGCATTCAACATGTTTTCCATGCTGAAGGAAATGGCTGTAAATTTGAGGTCGGAATCTTCCCTAATCTGTTTAGATGATAAGTCAATCGTTCCTATAGGAGAACCAGGATGCCCAATGTCAACAGGTGTGAGAGCCCACAATAAATCTTTGATTCCTGAAGGTGCCAGACTGTCTGCCCTTGACCACGATTTTCACATACATGGAGCAATCCCATCAGTTCTGTTAGAAGTTGAAGTACCAGAATGTAAACATGATAGTTTTTACAGTGGTCTTATCCATGTTACACTCAAAGACAAGGCATTCACACCATCGTCAGCGATACGTCATGCTACAGAAAGCATAAAAATTCTACGAGATTCAAACAGTACAGATGAAGTATCACTTAGCAAGCCGATTCTCTTCATTTATACAGATGGTGGGCCAGACCATAGGACTACATTTTGGTCAGTGCAGTTAGCTCATATTGCTACCTTCATTGCACTTGAATTGGATATGTTGGTTGCTGCAAGAACAGCTCCTTCACAAAGCTACAATAATCCTGCTGAGCGATGCATGAGCTTACTTAATTTAGGTTTACAGAACATTGCCCTTCAAAGGGAGAAAATGGATGAAAATATAGAATTCAGAGTAAAATCTGCAACTAGTCTTAAAAAGCTGCGTGCAATTACAGAGAAACAACCTGATGTGAAGTCTGCCCTTGTAGAATCCCTTGAGCCCACAATAGCTTCTTTGAAGTTAAGATTGAGTAAGCTCAAATTGCATGAAAGACATGTTGTTGTTCATGATGCTGGGACAGATGAAGAGATAGAGAACATTGTAAAAGTATTGGGCATTTTTAAAGACCAGCCGGAGGATATTGATGTACATCTTGCGAAGACCATGAAAGATGCTCCTCCTAAACTGCAAGATTTCATCGAGAGGCATTGTAGATCGAGACATTACTCCTATCAGGTAGGACCATCAAATACCATTTTATATTGAGGTTGCCAGCAGTCTTGTAAAGTTAGGGAAATCGGTTTCGTTCACAAGGTCAGGGAATTTTAGAATTGAAAAAATGAAAATCCATGAAAATTATTTCAGAAGTTGAAGAATTTATTATTTGAAAATTTTGTGACATTGGCAGTCTCTTAGTATGAAATGTAAGTAAGTAAACTCAACGTTTAACAATGAGACCTCTTTAAGAAACCTATAAAACCTTTATTTTTGTTGTTGTGTTATGTATTACATCTATGATATCGAAAACAAATTCAATATAGTTATAGGCACTTTTTAAAACACAAGAAAATGAAATGGGAGGATTGAACAGCTGAAGGGGAGGTGGTTTTGGGAAGTCAAAAACATAATTTGGTCAGCAAAAAATCAGCGATAAATAAGGGAATTGTATTTATTCAGAGTGTTAGCAACCCTGTCTATGTATATTTGATGTCTTTGCACATCCAAAATCATGCCTTGCATCTAGAACATTGTTCTTTTTTCATACCTAAGTACATTGTAGAACCATTATCTTCTCATAAAGGTATAATGTACCAGTATTTGAGAACATGAGATCAATATTTGAGGTCATGACATTATCTCTTTCTCTCTTTCTGCTTCATTATACAAAGATGTTTTATATTAAAGAAAGTATTGATTCTATTCTTCCAGATCCGGAAATGTGAAGACAATGGATGCTGGTATTGTATGATGAATCCAAAGAGATCTGATGTCCCTTTGAATTGGCTGCCAGACCCCACTAAAGGTGACAATGGGGACTACCTTCCCTTGGAGTCCTTGATTGGCAAGGATACCACAGACAACGATCGCCCTGGCCTGAATGCTAAAGGAACATTGACCAAGGACGATAAGATGAACAAAGGAACATTAATTGGAGGTTAGACAAAAAACATGTCTGATTTTCTCTTTGTTAATATGATATCTAAAATGCAAATAAAGCAAGAGACCTATTTATGATAGTACATTATGGCAATGAATTCATAATTATATTGTACATGTACATGATAATCCCGTTTACAGCTATTGTAGTGAAAAGAATGTTTTTCTCACTTTCAGCCAAGGTGCGCAGTTTTATTTGTTGCTCCCAGTGTGGAAAGCGGAGAGTAATTTATTGTAAGGAGCGGCTGACAAGGCAACAGAATACCGATATTGAGGAGGCCCAGGACCAACTATACTATACATGTGGTTCCACCCTGTTTCCACCTGGACACAGGAATTATGGAATTGTGGTGGTGAAGGAGGGTTTGGAGTGTGCCACTGACATGGAAACCACATACTATGCTGGTATGTTGTACCACAATTTCTGTAAAACATGTCATGTAGGAGCTATTATGGCCAACATCTGCTCATTTTACCACTCCTTCCAATATGAATGTGTTCACTCAATGCCCCATATCTCTATACACCTCCTTGAAGGTTTAAAATACATGTAATTTATATTGAGTAGCGATGTGGAACAATGCCACTAAACGAGGAACTTGACTGTATTTAAGCATTTTGCATAATTATTTTTCACTCATTTTATACAAAAAGATTTATGGGAACACCATTGATAAAAACAACTTCTATATCCAGATTAACTTTGTTAAAATTTTTATTCTAAGCTCTCATTTCTTGCAGGGATAACAGTCAAATTTTCACCAGTTTGTTTTTTCTGTGGGGATCTAGATATACTCGACAGCAGTGACCAAACAATGGTGGATATGAACAAGCTGTATAGTATTGTTAGGCCATTATGTCATAGCTGCAAGGCAAGGGGCAGAAGACCAGCAGTCAGGAATGCAATGAAATTGAATGTATCCAGAAAATAAACAGAATGAACAAATTAAATTAACTTCTTTATTTGTTGAATGTCTGTCACTGGTATACTATTATTAGAACTTGTCAGGTTTGTCGTCTGTTGATTTCTTTAGGATATTTTTCAATTGCTTTTATTTTCAATCCACCCAACAGACATTTTTTCAATATCAAAAAAAATAATTTGAAAAGCCAAATTATATTTATTTTTATTTTTCGACCACCCAATGGACATTTTTTGGGAAAAAATCCGTAAACCAATTAATAAAAAAACTTTGGCCTTAATACTAATATGTCATAGAGCTATAAGAATATGAGACATAGTGCAATGTAGCATTTCAATTCCTACCTTTCCTCCCCCCCCACTTTTGTTTATCTTATTCAAAATCCTCATTACAAAACTATGCCATACAGCAATTCATAATAATCCTGAATATATTTCTTTTTGGGGGTACATACAATATAGGACAAGACATACTGAGACACATACAATCATGCTAACAAAAAATGTATGTACAAAATAGACAGCAAATGCAAATTCATGTATAAATTAAACAAAAATGCTATTTCAGATGTAAGTTAAGATTACATACTTATTTATTTACATGACTTTTTTTTGTATGCTTCAATGGCTTCTGGCTGTGTAAACAAGAAATACAAAGAGTTTATTTGCATACTGAAATTCAGTATAAATTTTTTAAATATACCACAATTCAATATATATAAATTTGTCTAACCTCTTTAATCTTTCTTATTGTCTCAGTTTGATCCTCTAGCATTTTCGTTTTTATTTTCAGAGCATCAGTTTCTCTCTGTTGAAAAATATACAGTTATCCTTCTTCAATCTCTTTCATAAAGCAATAACCTGCAGGATCTCCACAGAAGAATATCAAGTTTTTACCATAAAACATTCCAATTCATGCATAATTGATGAAATAAATTGATGAATCTTTAATAAACCTCTGTTTCAAAGAAGTTCAAGGATCATGGATATATTTTTCTCCACAATTAATTAATAGTAAAATACATATTTTTCCATAAATTTCAATATAGTTAAGAAAAGAATTACGAAAACTTGTTATATAGTGTGTAGTATCGCCAGTGATTTGCCTACATCCAGGGAGGGGGGAGCGGCACCATCAAATGGTGACAGGTGTGGAATGCAATAGTGACAACACAGACTTCATTCCATTATGTTTAATAAGAATGTGGTAACTTCCTGAACCCATGCCATGGTATGTATGACAAAATGGTAGAAATAATAAGCATTAGAAAATATATATGTGAACTTATTTGGGGTACCATATGCGTATTTATATTTCGTCAGTGATGCTCAGGGCCTACACTGTGGAAATCTGAAGTATAAATATTTGAAGAGCAAATTCATTACCAAATCGACTTAAATGTGGAAGCCAAAGTACCCATCTAAGGACAGAGCTGTGCATGGGGGAAATGCTCCTTAGTTTTAGAATAATTTATAAATATTTTGCACAGTAAATATGGAGTATATATTTCAGGTCAGTAAAGAGCTATTGAGAATGCTTTAAAATCCAGCAAACCAAACCTACCTCCAAATTCTTTTTTACGGTGATTATTTCAGATGCTTGAGCTTCGATTTTGGACTCCAGACGACCTCTGTCCTGGGCCAATGAAGAACCTACAGTATCAGAATACATTGATTTGTTTATTGCTTACCATAAAATCAGCAATTAGTCAGTATTAAGCTTTAATCACTGAAAACTATTGACTCAGACTTTATTTGCTCTATCCATGAGTTTGTCTGACAGGTGATAATTATACAAAGAATTTGAACATGGTCCAAGACTATTTAAATCAATCTGCAAGGTGCTATGACATGTCAAGCTGTTGTGGCCCAGTGGATGAGGCATTCAGATCTTGACTGAAAGGTCCTCAGTTAGACTTAGCAGTGGGCAAAACAGTGTTCTGTCTTTCAGATGAGACAGTAAAATCTGAGGCCTTGTGTCACTGTAGGTGTGGCATGTAAAACATCCCTTGCTGCTTCGGGTTGATTCCTTGTAAAGATATAAACTGATATGTAATGAATCAGGCAGATGCTGTCACCATACACATAAGAAATTCCTGGAGTGATCAACCAACCTCTGACCTGTGAATCGTTGGCATGTAAAAAATTCTTATGGCATCTGGTTTGTCCTTTGCATATATATCTTAAAATTTCTGTGCTTTAGGATGTTCAAGTCTTGTATGATCAAAACTTTCTGAACTCATGACTCTGGCATTATTTGAACCCATGACCCAATGACTGAGAGATGAGCACCTCCAGCAATGAGTGACATCTACACAAAAAGATGTTTTACAGCTTATTACAACAATTATAAGGCACTGTTAAAAACCAAAAAACAAACTTTGTTTAAGTATTTCTTTTATAATGCCTGGTTTTGTCATTTATGTGTATTTACCTTGTTGTGCCAGTTCTTGTCCCCATAATTTCCTCTCAGCTTTCAGTCCACTGATTACAGACTCCTGTGCCTCAACTTGCGCTAGAAGTCTTGTCTTATCCTACAAAATAATTGGACATAATAATCAGTCCTTGCTATTATGTTCACGCCTTCTGGCAACATTACAAATTAGGTCAGAGACACATTTTTACAACTGCAAATACTGAAAATATTCTGAAACTGGATAGTTTTGTTTATGACAGAGATTTGACAAACGAGAGAAATGTAACATTATTATCATGAAAAATGCATGCAGCAATGAAATGGCAGGTAAAGTAAAACAGATATACTGATACAAGCTAACATATGCACCAAAACAAAGATGATTATCAGTTTTAATAACAAATGTTTCAAAGCAAAAGCATATGTGACCCCTCTGTAAAATTCTGTCTTTTAATATTCTTTTCTCCCCCCCCTCCTTTTTTTTCCCTCGCCAACCTTACATCATCTCAGAGCTCCATCCCCACAAAGCACTGCAATTTTTTATTTCTGTTTTATGGAAGGCTGATTCAGTATATTTTTTGGATTTACATTTAACTATATGCAGTATAATACCATATATATGATATATACAAATATAATATATATAATACCAATATACATAACGAAGGATTTCTCTTTACCTGTTTCAGTAACTCCATCTGTAACATTCTCTTCTTAGCTTCCTCTACATGAGCCTCCAGTGTTTGAATCCTTTCCTAAAAACCAAATGTACAGAGTTAATGTTTTACCAAACTTTCAGAACTGAATTTTTGACCTTGCCCTTTAACCTTGATAACAATAAGCCAAAAGCTGTCCCTAAACTGGTGGGCTTTTTTTCAATGAACCTCTCCCGCTCTGGTCATGCCGGTGTTCTGTCTTTCGGATGAGACAGTTAAAACCGAGGCCCCGTGTTGTAGTATGCATGGCACGTTAAAGATCCCTCACTGCTTCGGGTGGGTCCGTTGCAAAGGTCAAAATTTGTATGCCCCGCATCAGGCAGATGCTGTCACCATATATATGAAATATTCATGGTGTGACGTTAAACAAAAATCAATCAATCAATCAGTTCAATGTACCTTGCCCTACGATGTTTTTGGTTTGGTCCAGGTAGAATCAATCAAAATATTAATGGACGTATGAAACTTAGTCAAAGCTTCTGGATAGTGATGACTGTGGCTAAACACTGACTAAGAACTTTGACAGAGGTTGACGAAATACCATGTCATTTAACATAAGCCCTATTGACATATTAAAGTTTTCGTGAAAAAGTTGTTATGGAAAGTCAAAATTTCTTTGGTCCAAAAAACTTTTTTAGTGTCAAACGCGACTTTAGAATTAAATAGATAAAAACTGAGTGTTGTTTGTCATGTAACTTTTTTCAATGAAATGCTGCCAAAGCACGTGAACACTATTGTCTCAACAAAGCACGTGAACACTCTTGTCTCAACAAAAACGTCACTGAGATGTAGATTGCCCTGGTATGACTCCTACTCACATAATCTTAAGTCATCATAACCCTAGGTCATCATAACCCTAGGTCACCACAACCCTAGGTCATCATATTCTTACGTCACCATAACCCTAGGTCATCATAACCCTAGGTCATCATAACCATAACTCACCATAACCCTAGATCATCATAACCCTAGGTCACCACAACCCTAGGTCACCACAACCCTAGGTCATCATATCCCTAGGTCACCATAAAACTAGGTCATCATAACCCTAGGTCACCACAACCCTAGGTCACCATAAACCTAAGTCCCTATAACCGTAGGTCACCTTAACTGTTAGTCACCATAATCCTAGATCACCATAACCCTAAGTGCCGATAACCGTAGGTCATCATAACTATAACTCACCATAACCCTAGGTTATGATAACCCTTAGTCCTCATAACCCTAGGTCACCATAACTAGGTCATCATAACCATAAGTCACCATAGCCCTAGGTCACCATAACCATTAGTCACAATAACCCTAGGTCACTATAACCATTAGTCACAATAACCATAGGTCACTATAACCATTAGTCACAATAACCCTAGGTCACTATAATCCTAGGTCATCATAACCATAAGTCACCATAACCCTAGGTCTACATAACCCTAGGTCATCATGACCCTAGGTCACCATAACCCTAGGTCACCATAATCCTGAGGCACCATAACTATAGGTCATCATAACCATAAGTCACCAAAACCCTAAGTCACCATAATCCTAGGTCAACACAAGCAAATTAAGAGAATTGTGGTCCCGCCTTGGGGGTTCTATTAGTAAGGGTGCAGTGATCTGTGACATACTGTCATGGTTGTGCATGCAGACACACATGCCAAATATGAAGGCCCTACGTCTTACGGTTAAAAATTAACATTAAAGTAGGTCAAAGGTCACGGTCAAGGTCACATGATAAAAAATTCTGATACCAACGGAAAAGGTATTGCAATTAGGGACACATGCCAAATATGAAGGCCCTACGTATTACGGTTAAAAGTTACATTGAAGTAGATCTAAGGTCACGGTCAAGGTCACATGGTAAAAAAATTTGGTAACAACGGAAAAGTATTGCAATTAGGGACACACATGCCAAATATGAAGGCCCTACGTCTTACGGTTAAAAAGTAACATTGAAGTAGGTGAAAGGTCACGGTCAAGGTCACCCGATAATTTTTTTAGTACCAACGGCAACGGAAAGGTATTGCAGTTAGGGACCCACATGCAAAATATGAAGGCCCTACGTTTTACTGTTAAAATTGTTATGACCAAGATTAAAGTTTTTGTAACAGACAGACAGACAGACAAATGAGATTTAATGTCCTCACGCTTTCGCTAAAAGTGGAGGACAATAACCAAATATCACAATCCCATGTCACATTTATACTAGGTCGCTATCTACGGGATTCACTTTTTTCAATTTAATATTTTATTCAGCTCACATATCAGGGGCATTAGATAAGTCCAACGTCGTTTAAGAAACGACTCTTTTGCCATAAGGGTCTTGAAGAGTTTCGTGCCAAGTCAGATATTGACAGATTCCAGAATGATATTCTCGCCAACGGAACGTTCTATGACATGAAAATTCAACCTACAGCATTCATACACGTGGTTTTCTGTCAATAAAATGACAAATCTGTAACTGATTTTGACAAGCTAGGCATTAATCCCTTAAATTTTAAACATAAATGTTGGTTTTACTTCGCTGAGGTCAAATGATTTTATTTAATTTTTTTCAATATTTTTTCTTTTTTGGGGTGGTGGGGGGAAGATGGAAGCTAATTGCCCTCTCTTGACACCACAAAGTAGTGTCAAGTAAGGATGATAAAAGGCGGAGGAATGTGGATGATAATTTGTTGACCTACCACCACCTCATGATTTTTTAAACAAAGTACTCTGAGAAAATAATTGACATTTGGAGCATCTTTCCATTCACCCCCTATAAGGATATAAAATATACTAAACTCGCGTAAACTGGGATTCAAATCTTAAAATATGCTACGAACTTCTCTTGTACGACATAAATTTGGCGGCAATAAAAAACCAAGTGTCTGATTTCTTTCAACGTCGATCAAGTAATGCGTATTGCACATCATATCAAAGCTGTAGCTTTTCAATATACTCAAGTCATCCTTCCATACCTCTCAGACGAATTATCAAAAATCAATCCG
The DNA here is from genome assembly GCA_035048485.1 of Pteria penguin. Lineage (NCBI taxonomy): Eukaryota > Metazoa > Mollusca > Bivalvia > Pterioida > Pteriidae > Pteria > Pteria penguin. The sequence continues at coordinate 6,263,448 of CM068582.1, forward strand.
TCAACTAAAGTTTCTCTTGTAATACGAACTAATTACGGAGCAGTTGACAGCTTGTTGATAATGAATGCCCAACAGCCTAGTCAAGAGCTGTGCAGAAAATGGAATGTGATGCATTTATATCTTGAGAGACACTTGAGGTGCAAATTGATATGCTTTTAGATAAGTGTTTGTTTATCAGCTAGGCTAAAGCAACATGCGAGAGTTGACATCTCTGACGAGAGTAGAAAGCAGTTACTGTACATGTATATTACACTACTCAGTGGCGGATCCAGGATTTCCAAAAAAAAAAAAGGGGGGGGGGCTACATGTGTATTAGACAAGCTACTTAGCCATTTTTGGTACCAAATCTGGATTTTTACTAGTAAATATGTAGCGAAAAAAAGGGCGGGGCCCCCTCTAAATCCGCCATTGCTAATCTAAGATACAGAAAGAGCTAACGTCACAATTTGCAATCATAAAGATCAGTAACATTTAAAAGAAAGGAAATATGGTCTGACATTGATGTATAACGATATTCGCCACTGACATGTATATCAAATAAAAATATTTAGTTTCTTTAGTTTCTTGTTCAGATTTCAAACTTATGTGTATTATCATGGATTCATTATCGTCGATACAAATTTATCTAACTTAATTAATTCATCGTAATATTTTCTATATTTATCAAGTTACATTGGCTTATCCTTCCTAGAAGCTCAGCCGACCATCTTAGTTATTTTTCCAAATATCTAAAACTAGAAAACGGTGTTTTCGGAATCGATTGTTTTCTTTTCCAATGCATATTGTGTTGATTAGTTGCTTGATTGGTGTTTAACGTCGCTTTCAACATTTTTTTTTTTCAGTTTAAATGCTTCTCATCAGCACTGGAATACAAATAAATGCAAAAAAGAATTATCAAATTCTTTCATCTGTATAATCATCTATTCGACCAAACCACTTACCCTATATTCTACATTTTGTTCAGATTTGGATTTGGAAAGCTCTGTTATTCTTCCTTTTTGTTCTTTGACAAGCTGTCAAAAAAAAAAAAATATCTAAAGTAAATAATTGTAATTCTTGTAAATATTTATCAAGTGCAGGTTCATTTAATTTATGGGATAAAACATAGAACAAAGTCCAAATCATATGGTAAAGTATGATAGAATGATTGATGGTGGATTGATGTTTGCTACAGTAGGAAATAATCACAATCTCTCTATTATTGTCATTCAATTACCTATAACGATACGTACAGATGTAAGTTCACATAGCATTTTTGACGAGTCTTCCTCTTTACCCTGCGCCACTAGCAGGGAATGTTTGTGTTTTGCATTTTCTTCACTTATTCTCTCATAAGCATGCTCAAGCTGAAATTGGAAAGAAATTGGATAATCAATTTTTGAAAGTGGTATGCATTACTCATCAATCTTATGTATGAAGTTGAAAGATGATTTATTACGACCAAAAGACAGTGACTTACGGCAAACTAATCTCAACAACTCAGGGGACTTGTTACATTTATCAAAGTCAGTGATTATGACATTTAAGAGAAACCACAAATCTTTTCGATTTCAACTCTATCTTTTGATGCATTGTACCACAATATCAATAATACTTATATCTATGATTGGGAAAAGGAACTGAATTACGTCGTAAGTTGTTTCATATTTCTCTTAGATTAAACTAATGAGGAACGTTTCTAGCAATCGCTTAAACTTCATCTTGAAATTGATTTACGAAGTGCGTGGTTTTAAAATTTACATTGTCGTAATTCTCGTCGGTACTTGCTCAACACATATTGATGTTTTTTACCTCCTTAAATCTGTCTGCTTCAATCTGTAACGCCATTCGGAACTCTTCTTCCAGTTCTGTGTATTGTTTGGTCAATGCTTCAATCCTTAAAGGATGAAAATACATGACGTTGAACAGGGCTATAAATATTACTACCCTTTATTGCAAATTACCTCATTTACAATCTGTATAGGAGTAATGTTCGCTTATATCAAACCGACTCTTCTTGTTTAGACCTTTCCTCCCAATTTTATATGATTTAAGGGGCAATATCGGACAAACGGAGTTATGCCGCTCATATCTGTGTTATATAACTGTGACGTCTCCATCCAAGCATTAACGTCATAATGAAAATTCCGCCAAAAGGTACTTTGTCCGAAATTAGACCGCTTACATCATTTCTGGGGCCTTAGTAATGTAAGGGGGCAGAGGTGATGTAAGGAAAACTTACCATTCCTCTACGGAGACAGACATGCAGTCTGTAATCAGATAGAGAGATGCAAGACAAAATTTGTAAATGATGTTATGCCTTTGACTAAGTTTTAAATGAAGTCATGGATTTTTGTAACTCATAAATGAAGCCATGCGCCTTATTTTAGTTAGTAATTAAGTCATGTTTTATTCAAACCAGTAAATGAAGTCATGTTTTATTCTAACTAGTAAATGAAGTCATGTTTTATTCTAATTAGTAAATGAAGTCATGTCTTTTTTTTTTACTTGTAAATGAAGTCGTGTCTTTTTTTTTTACTTGTAAATGAAGTCATGTCTTTTGTTTTTACTTGTAAATGAAGTCATGTCTTTTTTTTTTACTTGTAAATGAAGTCAGGTCTTTTTTTTTTTACTTGTAAATGAAGTCATGTCTTTTTCTCACTAGTAAATGATGTCGTATATTTGTCTAGCACGTAAAGAAGTCAACTCTTTTTCTGTCTTGTAAAGTCATGTCTTTTTCTGTCTTGTAAATGATGTCATGTTTTATTCTAATTAGTAAATGAAGTCATGCATTCTTCCAACTTGTAAATGTAGTCTTCTTCGTACTTGTCATTGAATTCGTGTCTTTTTCGTACTTGTCTTTATATGCCTTGTACTTGGAGTTATTGAAACAGAATGACTATAAATCATTGCACGACTTCAATCAAATAAAAGATACTTGATCAGTACACTGTTTTAATGACCATATAATTCTCGGATTCTTGTGCTTCGGGTAATGCAATGGTATCCTTATAACGAAAACAGATATCCCATACCCTACAGGAAAGCTATTATTCAGCAGCCTTTCTAGGAAATACCACATTTATTTATATGGTATCCAAATTCATAATGCTAATATATGTTAGGTTGAAGAAGTCTACAAACTTGAAGAACGAGTAAAAATAGAAATTGCTTACGTTATCGAAATCTTTTAAACCTACATGCACGAGTTATTTTCTCTCTTTCATTAACCCCCATCCGAAAAAAAAAAAGAAAAAAGAAAAACCCCCAAAAAACCACAAGCTGTGTTTGTTAAAAACACTAATACCCCCGGCGGCACCGATTCCAAGAAACTATTTTAGCATGAAGGACATTGTCAAGGTCACAGACCATGGTGTCATTTGAAAGGGTCTCATTAGCTGAATATGCATGTCAAATATGAAGTCTCTATCCCTACGGTTCAAAAGTTAAAGCCAAGGTTAAAGTTGACAAAAGACAGACAAAGAGACAGGACAAAAACAATATACCCCGATCTTTCGACCCGGGGGCATAAGCAAGAGGCCCAAGTGGGCCTATATCGCTCACCTGAGCACCTAGATGATCAGTCTTGCAGGAAGGAAGAATTCATTTATTTTTGCATTACTGTGACTATGTCAACACAAATGTTGAAAATATATCAAATTTTATTTCAGACCAGAATAAAAAACAACACTTTTTTGCACATCCATTCAGGTGATTTTGACATTAAGCATTTGCTTTGTCTCTGCAAGATGTGATTCAGAGCACCAAATTTCCTTTAGGTACGGCCTTTTGTTGACTGATTTCAAGTCTGGGTCATGAACAACAATTGTTTAAAATATTGTCCAGATCCAACTTAAAATGGCCTAATTTCATATGTTGAGTGTTAAGAAACATCTAGAAAAATGAAAATATATTTTTGACCACAGCTGGATTTGAACTGCTACTCTCCATATTTTAATTACCAAGTGGTATATGTACCATTGTGAAACCTAGTTTTTAGGCATGGTGGCATTATCTGTTGACCAATTTGGATGAAATGTACAAAATTGATAGAGGACCTATAGTACTTTATGTATACCATGTTTCATTAAAATCTTTCATGTAGAACAGCAGAAGTTAAAAAATGTGAGTAATTGTCCATATACACCCTCATGTGGAAGTCTTAAAAAAATTATAGAAAATCCAAAAATTGAGATATTTACAAAATTCTTTCAAAGAAACATTCCTTACAATAATTATGATCACAATAGTCCATAAGAAATCATCATTATTTATTAACTTGGAAATATTACACCTTTCTGCATTGAATTCACCAAATCCAAACAAATGTTGAAAAAAAAATTCTAAAATTTGATTTTGGAAGGGAAACAAAATGACAATACATCTTCACTCATCCCTCTAGATCATTTCTATGCATTGTGTTTGTCTCTGTATACAGCCAGTATGAAGAAGAATATTGTCAAAGAAGGGTACTCTTTTGTGACCTACTTTTGTCTATGGTAGCAACACATGTAAAGAGGTCCCGAGGAAAACAACAGAATTTGAAGGGGATCATAACTGATTTATTTCTACCAAGATTTATTAAAATCCTTAGAACAGTTTTGCAGAAATAAGTTGAAAATGTGAAAAATTGCCACCCCCTCCCCCCTTTGTTTTTGGAAGTCTTCAAAAATTCATAAAAATCCAAAAATTGAGATATTGACAAAATTCATTCACAATAATATTCCTTACCATAATTAAGATCAAAACAGTCATTAAGAAATCAGCAATATCAATTAACTGAAAAACACCACACTTTTCAGCATTGAAATTACTAAGTCCAGAAACACGTCAAAAAGCGTAAATTTCTATTTGACGAATCTTAACCCCGAACACAATTTTTGATAACCCATCTTTAAAGATTGGTGAAATGCAATTACTGTCCGCACCACTCACTTTGTAAACCAAAAAATCTGGATTTTCACTTATCTTTAAAATAGTTTTACAAAATTAATATCAATCGACAGATCTTGTTTAGTCGTAACTTCTGGTGTATGTTTTATGTTTCTACGAAGAAGCATTCGTATTTTATAGGGAAAAAATCATTTTAGATGGGGCGTTTTTTATGTTAATTTTGACGTGACGTCGCCGATGTTTAACATTGAGTCTATGGGAAACTTGGCAACGTCACGTCAAAATTTAACATGGAAATCGCCCTATCTAAAATTGATTTTTTTCTATAAAATATGAACGCTTCTTCATACAAACATATAGCATACACCAAAAGTTACGACTAAACAAGATTTATCGAATGGTTTTGCCTTTTTGAAATTATTCTGAAGATGGATAACTGAAAATCCAGATTTTCCAGTTTCCAGAGTGAGTGGCGCGGACAGTAGTTTTCCCATTTATGCACTGATTCTGGAGGAGAAGATTTTTGAAGAGGGGTACCGTTTTGGGCACTTTTAACCCCGCCCTGGATCCACCCCATAGGGAATCTGAATCCCGAACACAATTTTAGTAGGGGACATTGAGTACATCATTTATACAAAGTTTGATCCAAATCTGCAATGTAGTTTTAGAGAAAAAGTCGTAAATGTGAAAAAGTTAACGATGGACGGACGGACTGCGCACTAAGACTATAGCTCACTTGAACCTTTGGCTCAGATGAACTAAAAAAACATGTAAAAAGAAAAGACTCCCCCAACTAAAAGAAACCCCTCCCCAACACCCCATCCCCTTAAAACCCAAAACAAGTCTATTCTTGTATCACATCAATCTAGTAGGCGGATTTTCTTCTTCAGTATCATTTTACCACCTGATCCCTTATTTCAGATTCAAGCATTATCTATTATAGTGACGCTTTGTGAATTCCGTGTCGTAGAGAGTTTAGTAAACCATTATTTGACGTAAATGTTTGAAGTTCCTGCCAAGTTACACTGCCTTCACAATTAGTGCGTTGAGAAATGGCAAAGAAAAGGATTATCCCCCTGCTGATAATAGAAATCCACGTCATCGGCTAAGTGCGGGAACAGAGGGTATTGAAATGCGAACAGTGTCAGAGTAATAAAATGTGATCACTGTCAAGTAAAGACAAAAATAACTGAAAATATTGGGCAAGCATTTCATACTTGAAACTGTACATGCGACATAAACCTATCTATATGTTCTCATTTATACATGTATACGAGCTGATTGATTGATTGAGTTTTGTTTAACGTCACACCACGAACATTTCACGTATATGGTGACGGCATCTGACTGATGCAGGGCATACAATTTTTGACCTTTGCAACGGACCCACCCGAAGCAGTGAGGGATCTTTAACGTGCCATGCATACCACGACACGGGGCCTCGGTTTTTACTGTCTCATCCGAAAGACATGACACCGGCATGACCAGAGCGGGACTTGAACCCCGGCTTCCCGATCAGGAGTCCGACGCGATACCACTAGGCCACGCTGGCTTTGTATACGAGCTGTATCTTTATGTCTGAAATTGGTAAGAATTTCAGATAATGCTTTCCTCTGTACTTTAAAAGTACTCGTTTCTTTGGACAAACCTGGGTCCGGCGCCATAAACTTAGAAAATACTTAAGTCTAAATTTCAAATTCTTATGTTTAATAACTGGGATTTGGATTTTATTGAGTTTTTTTCTATCGACAAATAGAATAAACCATTCTGCATGACAATTTATTTGAACGTTGGATAATGGAATAAATGAAAATGAAAAAAAAAAATGAAAAAAAAGTAGTTTATCGGTTTATGACGCCGGACCCAGGAGCAGTATAAGCCGTTTTAAAACCGACTCAGTATTATAAAGCACGAATTTTGCACTATTCTAAAACGTAACTAAGAATTAAGATTCTTCAATTTTGGAAAATTTCATTTTCAATTATAAGTAGTGTTACAAATGTACTTAGGGCTGCATACTCAAACCGTGTACAATACGTTAAAATCAATTTGTTTTTACCAGTATGTAATGCTATATATGATCTTCAATATATTCATACGTCATGCGCGGATATAGAGCGGGCCGGGTGGGTAGGGTGTCCAGACCCTCGTGGAATTTGCAAAATATACACGATGATTTATGAAAAACGTTGAGATAAGCTCGTTTAAAGGAGGCTATCCTTTTTTTTTTCAAAAGTTTGAACCCCCTTCCCCCTTTACCTATAAAAAAAAAAAAAATCCTGGACCCGCGCATATACGTTGTCATAGATTTCGGTCGAATAGAGTCCTACCCACAGGTATCGGCTTCAATACCTACTACAAATTCCAAACCGTATACATGTAAAAACTTTGCACTGGCATGCAATGTTAATAGAGAATATATACCCAAATACGATGTACATTATTGTAATGTTATTATTTAGTCATTATGTACTGAATTTTGCAGGGTATACTTAAGGAATGTCTTTTTTTTTTGGTTCATGGGGAATGAACTTGGGTGAGAAACAAACAAACCACGTGAACCGCGAAGCGGTTCTCGAATTATTTGTTTGTTTCTCACCCAAGTTTATTCTCCATGAACCTAGAAAAAAAGACAGCCATTCCTTATATTAACAATGCATTTTAAAAGTTGTTTTTTGAAAACAAAATATCAAATTCCCCGATATCAAACTGGCAAGGACCGAATTTTACCTGAAGTGGAAAAGTACTTCCGCCACACATTATAGCGCGTGTCTAGAATGCTAAAAATACTCTATCTGTCCAGGTAATTTCTTTAACTGCTCAAAATTTACAGATGCATTAATTTCGTTATCACAATTCTTATATTTTATTAATTCAATTATGCGAGAAAAAAAATATTACTACGCATGTTATTTGCCATACGCCGGGTACTACTTCCATGGGCTGATGAACCGAGTCTGTTTAGCATGATTCATCGAAAGAATTAGACTAGCATCGTAAATGCTTTCAAATATTCTGGACGTTATATTGTCTCTAGTAATACAGGAATACATAGTGAGCTACGTAATGTGGTAAGGAGGGTGCCCTAACCTTCTGACCTCTCTATACTTCGTACACACATCAATCAAAATATATTTCAAGCGTTTGGGGGATGCCAGTAGATTCTCGCATCCCGTCATCTATCTGTCAAGTTTGACATCCGTATATCATATTGCATTATGGACTTCACACTTAAGATGAAATCTAACCTATATAAAATCTATTTACATAATTGGGATAACTAACATTCTGCGCAGCAATTATCAATGTGTCTGACAAGCTGACTGATGCCCGATAACAATACTCATCAATTATCTCGTCGATGGATGATGTGACGACGCCAGTCGCAAAACAAGAATTCATAAACATCGCAGTTTGTGTTTTACAGCCAAATTCATTCTGCGATAATTTTAAGAGCCCATTTCACAACATTAGCAGGCAGCCTACACTTAAATGTGAACCATTGTTACCCAATTATCTTAGATAATTATGACTGCTATTTTACAGCCATTTAATTCCGGCCTCGACATTAAATGCAAGAAGCAAACCCCATATTTTCTTCATTAGCGTTTACGTTGTTCATTACACTTGGAAGGCAAAAAGCATCCATTGATATCATGACGGAAATAAACAAGAAAATTAAAGGACTGATAGTCCACAAGGTCGAAATAGCATGTTCAAATACATACATTAATTACACCACGGACTTGTATGTCTTCCAGTGTCATATTTTTCTTGTATTTGGGGATAGAAACCATTTATAGCAATTCAGAAAGTGAAATACATAAACTGAAAATAAATTTTCCAGCTTTCGCGTTCCATAAATCTTGCAAGGAGGAAGCATTGAAGTTGTGTAATAGACAATCGCACATTTCCGGCCTTTCCGTCGTACATTCAGAAAAACGAGGTCTATAAATAACTGGCTATTCTTAGTAAATTTACATATCAACAACAAATCAACACATGAATACTACGCATGTTTATCGCTGTAATAACGATGCATCTAATTATTTTTATCTGATCAGGATTATCCTATAGTAACTCATACAACGCGAGTTTTAAGTTTACTGAGCAGATCCGGATGTTCATTTTCTATATACTGATGCACTATTTCTAAATGAGGAAAAATTCAGTGTACTTCGAATTCCACCGAGGTAGCGGTGTCACGACTAAGGTTGGAATTGTTTACGCAATTCCGACCCTCTCCCCCTACAAAAAAAAAAAAATAAAAAAAATAAATAAAATAAATAAAATAAATAAATAAATAAAAAAGGGAAAGGTTTAAACTCTGATGTCAAAAATACACCCTGACGAACACTAGTATACTGTAGTTAAAAGATAATTTGCATTATCATATTTTATTTTTCAAAACCTTTTCAATAAACACTGGAATTATTTCCGCCATGACTCTATATCTAGAATTGTAATTAATTTAGGACACTGGAAAACAGAAGTCAACCAAGAAAAAAAGAATCAAAACATTCCACCCGAGACTGTGGTAAACCTTACACTTGTCACGTCTATTGTGTCACGGACCAACCCGAGGCTTTGGGGAACCTTACACTTGCCACTTCTACTGTTTCACTCACCTACCGGAGACTAGGGGAACCTTACACTTGCCACGTCTACTGCGTCATGGACCTACCAAAGGCTTTTGGGGAACCCGCACTTGCCAAGTCTACACTGTCACGAACCCCGGACTATGCTGTCTCACACTAAAGCAGTGCATTAAGGAGTCTTGAACCCGGTACCTCGTGGTCCCGGACAAGCTACTTTTATCAGCAGTATGTAACTGCTTATTGATCATTAATGTGTAATTCCAGTCCGTTATTTGTATACAACTGTCTCTTTTACGGTTCCGACGACCAATGTTCGATTCCTAGATTGCGCCACTATGTTGAACCAACCAACCTACCGACCAACCAACTAACCTACCAACCAAACAACCTACCGACCATCAACCAACCAACCTACCTACCGACCAACCAACCATCCAAGCTACCGACCAATCAACCATCCAACCAACCGACTAACCATCCAACCTATCGACCAATCAACCAACCTACCGACCTACCAACCAACCTACAGACTAATCAACCAACCAACTTAACGATCAAACAACCAACCAACCAACCTTCTAACCAACCTACCAACCGACCGACCGATCAATCAACCAACAAATATTTGATGGATGTTTATACGAAGGAATGAAATGGTTTACAGTCAGGAATAATATAATAAAAAGCATAAAGTTAAATATTGGGATTGTTTTACGATTTACGTTCTTACATTTACAGATTCACGCTACAAGACACAGATGTATAGTAGACAGCCAAAGGGTAACAGGCATTATAAGAGTTTTAATAAGTGTCTATTAGCTAAAGTTGCTCCAATTTTTCTTTTTTAGTTTTGACGTTTGTAATCTCTTTAGGCATTCGTGGCTTATGTCATACCGTTAAGTCAGGTAGATATATTTCTTTCTTTTTTTTCTCGATGGAGAAACTTGTTTTTCCATCACAAAATTTTGAAGAAAGGGCAAGGTCATCCAAGAGTAAAGTCAAACTTGATCCCAAGTTTCAGCTTGATATCTGTAAGCATGGCAAAGAAAAATGCGATCACTGAGTTTGAACAAAAGGCAATAACTCTTGAAAAAGTAGGTCAACCATGACTAAAGTCGAAACTGATATGTAACTCTTCATGGGGAAGCTGGCTACGACATTCCAGCTTGGTATCTGTAAGCATGACTAAGGAAAGTGCAGAGAACTGATTTAGAACAAAGGGCAATAACTCAAGAAAAGTAGGCCAACCAAGACCAAAGAGGAACTTGATCTGTAACTCCTCATGGGGAATTTTGCTACCAAGTTTCAGCTTGGTATCTGTAAGCATGGCCAAGGAAAATCTTGAAAACCAGCGTGACAGAAAAAAGGGCAGACTGATGGAGAGAGTGGAAACCTATAATCTCCTCTAGTTTCACCATAATGAAAAAGAATATTGGAAATAGGAGATAGCGCATAGAGAAACGCTCAATATGTAGCCAATTGAAGAAACCAGTTTTTATTAGACTAGTGCTCTGTATATATTTTTTTATCTTTCTTTTCGTGTCTTTATATTTATGTAAGTGTTTGTATGTGTGTGTCATGAAGAAAAAGCAGATTGCTTCGAAAATTTGGCAATTTTTTAATTGTTTTAGTATCGTTATCGCTTACCTGTGCTTTTATATTGACCCCTTTTTCTCGAGCGATTTGCATTAACCTTCATTGAGGTGGATCCGATACTTATGAATAGTAAATGTTGTCACAATTTCCTTTTTTGTGCTTATATATATATATATATATATATATATATATATATATATATATATATATATATATATATATATAATTAGTAAATAGTTATATACTACTGATAGCAGAAGGGACAGTCTTGGTGTAGTGGTTAACGAGCAAAGGCTGAACGAAATGACTTCAGAGTTAGGTACGTTATATATCCCGCTTTAGATACTAGGTCCACTTTAGCGCATTACCCTGAAGGAACAAGAACCGTAGTCGTCTCACTTCCATCCGATCTCTTCCGAAATGTGAATGAAATTTCATAGTTCCAGAGCGTAATTAGAAAATTTTTCTGTACTTTTCCACTTAATCAGACACACAATAACACAGAAAGCATACATGGTACAGTTAATGCTTTATTAATTACACTAAAGATGTTCAGTTTGTTTAAACAAGGGACCCAAGCTCACTCGAACCCAATTTGCACATCTAAAACAACTGACTGCTCGCGCAGAAATTCGCAAATATATTCTTTTGCTGGTTGTATTTTTCACAACTGGCAAAAGACTATTAACCTGCTTCTCTACACTGAATAAAACAAGACTTTGATACAAAATGTGTGAAAAAAGACTTGTCGATTTTTCTTTTCCTAATACGACTGAATGCAGCAAAACACAAAAAGAAGAGGACCCGAAAAAGCGATGGATGCGCGCCGTACAAACGCTGTTTCCAAAGGGCTAATTTACATTGAACTTTTCATCGAGATCTATAAATGACGTCGCATGTAAATACCTCTTATAGTTCTATATTATGCACCGGACAAAATTTAAGTATGAAAAATAATGAAGGGCAATAACTCCTAAATTATGCAGGAGAGAGTTATGGTTCTTGTGCACTACACTTCTCACCGAGATCAATCTACCGATCAAGTTTCATTTTAATTCCGTTTATAGCGTTTGTGATATGCCCCGGACAAAGTTATGACGGACGTATGGACAAACGGGAGTGCAAAGCGGAAAATATATTGTCTCCCCTACAGAAACATGAAAAGTCAAAACCTCTTTTTTCGATTTAAATGAAAAAACAATTGAATATAACATCCTTCTAGAACACTCAGATACCATTACTTCCCTTCTTAAACGATTTTCAAAGCAGGGTACCCTCATGGGCATACTTTTGTCTAAGGCAGTGCAACTTTAAGAAATATCTGATTAAAAACACAAACAATGCAGAGGTTCATTGGAACTGCAATTATATCAAATTTGATAAAAATTTGTCAGACGGTTTAGAAAAATAAGTCAAGAATGTGAAAAGTTCAAGACGACGGACCAAGCGTTATAACATTCGCTATTTGGTTAAGGTAAGCTAATAACGGTAAATCCCAGGTCCTATATCAAAATAGACGCGGTGTGTAAATATTTCCTAGTCCTTCGAATGGGTCCGTTGCGTACAATGTAGGTCTAATTTTCTGTGCAATATATTGCAGTCAACATACAAGTCAAATTTCTGTGGCGTGACGTCAAACAAAAACCAATCAATACCAAAAGAACATGATTACGAATTGATATTTACATGGTATTTTTGTTTACATTTTCTCTATGGCAAACCTCATTCCGACTATCATCTACTGATCGTATACATAAAGAAAATCGATGTGTAAGCAAAATTTAACAGGGACGACAGACAAGATATTTACTTTGAAAACTATTTTAATACTTTGAATACAATGGAGAATCGCCATGTAAAATATCATATATATATTCATTTAGGATAGGTTTGACATAATTATTAGCACCATACTTAGTGCTGAAAGAAACGCAGTAACTAGAAAATGAATTGAAATCAGACTAAAACCACGCAATTCTGAATTAGCGCTGCTTTGTTGTTTAAAACGAGAAGACTGATTAAAACGTCAAAATATCGGCATATATGTGTAAATATATACGGTAGAAAAGATATTAAAGAAATCAAATTGCCATTGAAACAAATATTTCGTTAAAAGAAATGAAACGAATTTCGCCTTAAGGTGTCTATTTATGAAGTAGACACAAAACCACAAGTTTCTATTTATAGACATTTACTCTGTTCTTCACCTTTGTTAGAAATTTAATGAGGTAATTTGTTGTACAATTAGTGGGGTTGTCTGGCGGTTTGATACTACAACAGCATTTCTAATTAATGCCTAAGAATTATGCGATAACTGCAAATATGCCCTGCCGAAATCAACTAGAAAATACACAGAGGTCTTTAACCTCTGAAAATGTCCAGGAAAAGAATCTTTGTCATTTATCACTTAAGGTTATCCACGTATGAGTGAACATCCGACTCATTTAGACATTTGATCCGTCAAATGTCTTACGCAAAGAGTAGAACAACTCAGTAGCTTAGATGTCTCGGCCGACCATCGTTGTTCTAATAACATCCCAGAAGGCCACATGATGACAAAAGGCTGCTAATGATAGATGAAAGCATCACCTACGTTGATATCAAATAGAAATGGTCGTGATCTCAAGTGTATAGTAAACGCCTATTATTTACATCATAAAGATTGAAAGATGGTGATCGACTGAACTCTGTCGCTATGAAGGAAGACATTGTAACGTTTGAATTATGTAACAGTAAGGTTCTGCTTAGCCAAGTTTAATCACACGTACTCTTTGTTACTTTCAAACACATCAGATGGGGCCATATCGAATTTATGATAAATTTAAAAGAAGAAATATTGGTACACTTTTTCGTCATGATTTAATTTGAGCCGCAAAATGAAACATAAAAGTGCAATGTTCTTTATTCATTACTACATGTCACCAACATTACCTATCTATACATATAAATATATGGTATTTCGACTTTTAGAAACCTTTAAGACACAACAATAAAACCAACTAATAGATGACGTTATATCGAGATAAAACTGAAATCTGAAATACAGTCATGGTACAATTCATTCAAATCTCTATCTTATGTTCAAAATCGTATTCGAAGTAAACGTCCACGTTTCTATGGTTTATTTTATGTTCACTATAATGGATTATAAGTTTCTGTAGGATGATATCGTACCACAGGGCCCCTATCCTCACCGAAAGGTACAAGAATTATCTTGTATAATCTAATTTTCAGTGCGTCGTGAGCATTGCACTTGAGTAATGGAGAAGAGCACTGTATGAACCTTTTCAGATGGGATAAGGTCCTGGTGCCAAATATACAAAGATTCGTATATTTACGAGCACTCGTAGGGTTTACGAATAACTTACGAAAAATGTTACAAATTCGTAAATCATATGTACAAAACAACTCGTAGACGAGTTACGAACTCTTAACTTTACGAGTACTCTTACGCATGCGCTGTCCATATATTTCACAGAAACAAATGACGCTTCATATATTTCAGGAGCCCGTTTCATCAACATGTGTAAATGTTTGGCTATGAGTGACTTACGAGTACTCGTAGGGTTTACGAAGTTTTGTACATATGGGCCCTGAACGTCGTTCACCGTGACAGTCACGACTCTATTATAAAAAGGGACCTTAGCTCGAAGAGTAAAATTCATTTTAATGGCACGTATGAATTTTACCTACATGTGTATATTCACTCTAAACTGGTATTCGATTTCATATTTGAATGATCTTTCAATCTTGTTCTGTGTATGAAGAATTATCTATGAAAGTTTTAAATATCTTTTCTTTGTACTGCGTTTGTGGTGATTGGGAAGGTCAGACTGTAAACCAGATAACCATACGAATTGAGTGACGACTGCGGTTACAAATTATGGCTCGTGTTCGATACTTCTTCGTTTATTCTCACATTCTTTGCATGTCCGAGGCGACTTCTCACATACAACTAAGCCTGGTGTCCACTTTTCTTTCTCTTCTTCAGTGAACCGAAACATACTTTGTAGCGATATAATTTTGTGAATTTCTCTTAAATTAAAGAATATCACCTCCATACACAGCTCTGTCCTTTACTCTCAGATTATTTTGTCTTTCAAATATATACACTTTGAATCTCCACAGTTGCGGCCTTCAACATCACTGAAAAGACATTAGTCGTCGAAATCCGGATATGGTGCACTCCCACGTTCCACACAGTCATATGCTCTATATTTACAGTTTATTCTTTAAAGTGCTGGGGTATTTTGCATTTTCATAAAATCCTAACTGAATTATAAAACTCATAAAAATTACTGCTCCCTCTGCTTCAATATTTCTCTGAGAAATGTCTAAAAACCGTTTGCCCATTTTCACGGCAAATCATGAATAAAGTAAAGGCTTCCGGTTCAACGCGTTACACAACTTTTCACGTCCTTTTTTCTGTGACGTCAAAATTCAAACATAACGCTATAAGTAAAACCCAGGGAAGAGTAGCATTTGTATAACTTTTGACGTTACATTTTACGGAGATTAACTACTGCCTATATCTTGTGATCGGAGTAAATATTTAAATCATTCTTATAGCACTTTAATGTATGACTATGGCTATATTTCAGTCAGTATTGTGTTTAGTTCGGTATAAAGCCCGATCGATGAGTCATCGCGTCTCTTATTTTGAGCCGACATAGCTTCCCCATGTCCATATTGACGCCGTTGCTAAGTCGGCAATTTTACTTCTTTTTCGTATATTGTAATGATACAACTGAAGTGAATTATCTGATGCCAGTAGTAAACAGGAGAAATCACTGCCAGCAGGTCACCTCGGCCTCACAAAAGCATGTATGTGTGAATATATGAATATATACTAAATCGGTCTTCAAGGTTTAAATAGCTTCTATTTGTGTTCCTCGAAATTATTTGCCCGCGTAGTTCATTTGAATTTTACGTCGCTTTCAACATTTTTATAGTTACATCGTAAAATGGACGTAGGTGGTAATCATCTTCTTAAGCTGAGCCGTAAAATCTCTTCATCGAGCTCAGATACTCATATCACATGCGCAGGAATACCACGCTCTACGCCATATACTTTCTTCAATACTGAATTACTCAAATCACTTAACCGAGTCACTCAAGCGGAAAATATAAGTCAGATGCATCATCTGATACATGCGCTTGAGTCAGCATCCCAAAATGAATATAAGGAGCAAGTTTTAAACTGTAGCATTTATACATTCTCCAATACTGAGTTTGCCAAAACTACTCAACCAAACCCGGACTGAAACGCGGACCTCGGGGGTATAGCACAAGATCTTCTCATATTAGCTCGAGGTTAGCAAGTTAGTTTTTCGCGAAAATTATGTGACAATATTTGCTCTATTAAATGCTTTCTTCTATACAGTTTATTATTTTCGCTAGACCCCTAAATTTTTGCTGTCATGTTTTTCAGGTGAAGCTCATAAACGACGTCAATTGGGAATATCTAAGTGTTAATGTTGAGGTGCAATTTGAGTATAAAAATTCCAAAAAAAAAAAAAAAACAAAATCAAATTTAAGTGTTATCAATGCCAAATTATTAAAAAAGGAAACAATACTCTTCTAAATATAGAGTTTAGGTCACTAAAATGGGTGTCAATATTTAAACAATTTTCAAGTGAGAAAATTAAAAAAAAATCCTGTTACTTTCAAAACTATGTTATTACTAGACAATCATTGTCTAAATATTTGAACACCAATCGTAATCGTTGACCAATGTTTTCGAGAGAAAACGGTTTGTACTCTGATTGTACAATATCCTAGTTTTACTTATCATGACTTTACTTTTTACTTATTATGACTTTACTTTTTACTTATTATGACTTTAACTTTTACTTATCATGACTTTACTTTTTACTTATTATGACTTTACTTTTTACTTATCATGACTTTACTTTTTACTTATTATGACTTTACTTTTTACTTATCATGACTTTACTTTTTACTTATTATGACTTTACTTTTTACTTATCATGACTTTACTTTTTACTTATCATGACTTTAATTTTTTCTTATTATGACTTTACTTTTTACTTAGTATGACTTTACTTTTTACTTATCATGACTTTACTTTTTACTTATAATTACTTTACTTTTTACTTATTATGACTTTACTTTTTACTTATCATGACTTTACTTTTTACTTATCATGACTTTACTTTTTACTTATTATGACTTTACTTTTTACTTATCATGACTTTACTTTTTTGTGACTACGGTAATACCATTAGCACCTCATATGACTACGAGTTATTCAAGTTCAAATAACAGTAAGGCATCAAGGCGCGGATGTTTACTCCTCCACAACATCTGGTCACATATCTATTAGAATTAATGCCCCTTAATGACTACCGCTCGCTGTCGTAGCAGTTCATTTACATTCGAATTTTACAAAGACGCCATAAGGATATTCTTTTTTAAAACATATATTCACACATTTTCGTAAACACATTTAAACATACAAAATATTGTCACTTTGACCTATTTCATACTTATTGGTTATCAATATACTAACTCCGTTTCCATGGTCAGATAATGGTTGATTTTGCTTAAGTGAAAAATAAGTTCAGCTTCAACATTAAGAACTTTATCATAAAACGAAATCTTAAATCCTTCCAGATATTCCATACATTAAAAATCTCTATTCGTTTTTAATTTTTAATCTGTGTATGCTTACACACAGATGAAGTGCATTACCAAGATTCTAGCCAGTTCTGACTTCATGTATACTGTAAGCTTACTGAAGCTTATATATAATGGGGTTTACATCTCTGTTAATGATAAATATACGAATATAAATGATCTCTAATCAATTTAGTGCATTACTAGCCTCGAGGCGGAAACTGTGGGATCTAATATATCTCTACGGCATTTTCATTTCACAACACACACGCTTAAACAGAGCAATTCTAAATACCATATTATCCTAAGCTTAGGCTACTTGCCACCTTCTGCCTCCCACGGGAATATGATAGAAAATGTCTGATATTATTATTATTGAGGAAACAAATTCATTCCGATTACGTTGAAAACATATATTAACGTATAATATTTACACTCATGTAAATATACTTATAGCACACTGACAACTATTTTCACATGACATCATATATACTAAACAGAACAATTAGTACCATACTGAGCCATGAAGAGTAAGTCAGAAGTTCTCCACAGTTTTATTTTGCCTCACGTGAGTGAGAGGAAGATTTTATGTGTAATATTCCCGATGATACAATGATGAATTATAAAAATCATTGTCAATTTTTCTTACTTTTCATCAAAGTTTAATTCGCTGATACACCGACGGCATCTGCGTGGAAAATAAGACCCACGAAACGCAGAGATCTTTTAAGTTAATCTCCAACATTGACCTTGACATGTGGCCCCCACGTTCATATTACTGCTGAGCGATTAGTGGGACTCCTGGCCTCTCGACAAGATAGATGCGCATCATCGACTTTTATCAGCCAGCCCGACTCCAATATATTTTTACGTCTCATATCATTTAAGTTTACATGTAACACGCATTTTGTTTGGTTTAAAAATTTGTGGTATATCTCATCCACGAAATTTTTTCTCAGACGACGTAATTTCCCGAGTTTTCCTATCTGTGACGTCAATATTCACACCACCGCGGCAGAAATTCCCAGTTGTTGAGAAATAGTGCAGACATAAGGTACCAATTTCTGAGAATATAAGACATGTTTGAAAGGAATTAAATGATAAGGAATGAATTTAATTTGTTTTTCGTTGGATGGAGGTATAACACAACAATAAGGACGGAAAACTTATGGAACATGCACTACGCGCAATGATGCAGTTTTCCGTCCCTTTTTTCGCGGTGTACCTCCGTCAAACGAAAAACAAAATAGATTCATTCCCTAAATATTAGAGGAACCAGTGACAATCTTTGCAACGAGAGAGTATAACATAAATCACGCAATCCATCATTCATCTGGAGACATTCCACTATATCAGGAGGATACATTACAATCCTATGGGTAATTTTTGGGAATTTCATCAAATAGATAATCCGACTGTTCCGTTTAAAGCAATTTTCCAATAACACTAAATCTTGTCAATTAGTGCGAGCAAACAAAATTATCTCACATTGTGTACAAATAAAGTCCAAATATAAATCTTATGTATTTCTTATGTATTCTACATCATCTGTTAAATTACACTGGCTATAAAGCAGTAGTTAAGGCGCCTCGGTCTCATTAACGCTGAAAATATCATCGTTTGTTTACCTGACACGAAATGAATCAGGGGGAACGTCTATAGCTATGGTAAATGAGGCCGTCATCGGTGGTCGTCAATCTTCCATATGTAAGAATTGAATTCTAAGATCTCAGACTTCCTTATGGGCGAATTGTCAAGGATGCGATTAGAATTTGTAGAAAAATAAATCTCTGAAACCAATTATACTTGAAAAGCATGCTGTGTTGAGCCCACATCTTTTGAACATGTATGAAAGAAAACTCTTTAATGGAATACGCATACACTGACTTTCTGTGAATAAATGGGCTCAAACTCAGTAATTAAATTCAATGCTGTTTTTAGTCAAGAAGTGAAATAGGAATGTTCTAATTAATCTTTAGCTGCCTTTAATGTTAAAAGGTTAACAAAGTCTGATAAAAATTATCAGAATATTAAAGTTGCCAATCACTCATTTGTCTTGACCGTCCAAAAACGTTGCCTCAATCAGAAGGCAAGATGTTAATGACACAAGTCATAAATGATAAATCTTCGACAAACAGTATAAATAAAAAGAAAACTGATCTCTTACCTAGATATAAGACAAAATCGCTATAAGCATGCAGAGAAATGAACAACCAAACAAATAGAATACATCACACAATACTCGATTATAATGTAGTTGTGGTTTAAGAGCCTATATTCGAACTCACCATAAAGGCAATACAATAATAGACATTTTGTATCTTATAAATAACCCTCCATAAATTGAAGAGGAATACACATTTTACTGAAGCTAAATGGTCATAAAAATATAAACACAAACAGTGTTATTGAACAGAAATATAATATCAAAGTAAAACCATATCAAAAACCATTGAGATACCGAGTAATGTTCCAATAGGAAACCGATTTAAAACATAAAATATTAATAGAAAAGGCAATCAAAAACCCCAAGGGTGGGATCACAGTGAGACACATAGACACCATTAGCAGGTGACAAAGGATTGTTAATACATGTGTGTGGAAAGTTAACAATAGGAAAATTTAAGTTGTCTCGTTTGTCATATAATGCAGAAGTTATTATACCATTATTGTCAATAGTATAGATAGATGTATCTTTAATTTCGAGTCCTTTGTGATATATTACTTGAACGTATGTATCAAAGTGTTCATTATTATAAGACAAAATATCATCAATATATCTAAACGTGAAATCATTTTTGATTATTATTTTGACTTAGAAGCGTTTCAGCTTCAGCTTCGTATGAATACAAGAGCAAATCGGCCAACAAAGGTGCGTAATTAGTGCCCATTGGAATGCTGACAGTTTGCTGTACAACGTGCTCATCAATTACAACATATATACATTATTTGTGAGAAATCCCAGCATGTTTTAATGTGTTCAGTGTATCTGAATTTCGAATCACTCTCTTTTTTCACAAAATACGTGTCTGGATAACCCAAAACTATGTACTTGTATCTTCTAGAAACTTTCTTTCTTATAAACATTTATCAATAATTTCAAATAGTCCATCTTCGAATTTGTCATGAGGGATAATTTTGTAAAATGTCGAAAAACGCGATGAATTTGCAATAGACAAATTCTGAGATTTCAACTTTTTGAAAGAGGTTCTTTGAATATTTTGAAATCCATAACTGATTAAAAGAGAAAGCTGAAGACATCTGACAAAGCTGTATGACAAAAAATCACCAAGGACATGCACATCATCAAAAGATGATCACAGTAGAATATACACTGAAAAACGACATTACAAAAATATTCGATTGTGCTGCGATTACAATACCGACTTAGGACGGTCAATTGAAGTAACACTGGTGTGGTTAACCGGTTTACGGGCGCTCACCTTCCCATTCACCGCAAAAGCCGCATAATCAAAGGACGCACATTTAAAAATGTATAAATAATCCTCCGTACAGAGAATAAGGATCAACAGTTTGCTTAAGAAGGTAATAAAGAAGAAAGAAAAAAGAGGAGTTACCGGCTCAGTTATGTGGCAGAAGTCACCGTGGAGCTATACAATACATGAATATAAATAATATAATAGAACATTTAACACATTACAAAAATATTTGATTGTAGTGCAATTACGATACCGACTTAGGACGGTCATTTAATTTGACAAAAGCCAAACAAATGGTGTGGTTAACCGGTTTACGGGCCCACCTTCCCACTCACCGTAACAGCAGAACAATCAAAAGACGTCATCCAGAATAGATTTAATTGGAGTACGTCTGCTTCTTAACTACGAATAACAGTGTCGTAAGGAGGGATAAAAGAGGTTTAGTAGAATATTTTCCTGGATCCTGCAATATATCTCTGTTTGAATGGAGATTAGTTTTGGATTTTTATGCAGTGTTGCAATCCAATATAAGTATGGTAACTTGAACTCTCTCTCCGGTAAATTTGTTAAAAGTGCTTTATACTGATTTGTGATTGTCAAGGATTTCATAAGAAGTGAATGAGGAACGAGTATATGTAGGGTTACCAGTACTAAACTTAAGACTAAGTTCTTTTTATAAGGCAGTTGTAGTAGTATGCTTTGTAAACAAATACAATGTAATAAGATTTGTCGGCTGGCACTAATACATAACTGTCGTGTATTCTTTCCCGTTTAGCTATAGCGTTTGGATTATCAAAAGCGGACGAATAACGAGACCTCATGTCCCTATTACGTTTAGTAAATTTATTAATTCTTCACTATCAAAAATATATGAAACTAGAACTGTCCTAACGGGACAAATACCCATCGCGGCACCAAATTTCAAAATATGGCATATACCAAGGACAAAAGTAATGGTTTCAAATGAAAGATCTGTTTATGAGGAATCTCATGTGCAACATAAAAGATCTACTATATATATTTACAATTCAAAGCAGAAACATCAGATACATGATAAAGTTTCAATTCACAAATATATCAGGGGCAGCAATTTTGCGAAGATAAAGTCTCGTGAATAGTTGCAGATTTACAGAACATGGGTTAACAGTGAAATTCATAATAAGATTACAAGAATATATACATAAAACATGGAAATCCTATTTCTCCCTGACAATATATGACCAATATTTAAGTTTTTGAGAAGAAGGTGAAGGTCAAGGGGGTTGTGTAAATTCTTCTTGTATCAGTGTACAGGATTTGTCATACAGAATACACACACGTAAATGGTCTCCCTATCTCTCTTTAACTATACTTTACCGTCACAATTAAATTTTTCCAAAAAAAGTCAAATAACAAGTCCAAGGTCACAAGGTCAAAATGCTGGTACTGACTGAAAGGTCTTGCCACGGAATACACGTATGTAGTATGAAGATCCCATCTGTCAAATGTCAAGGCCAAGGTAAAAAAGTCAAAAAGTTTGGTACCAAAAGAAAGGTCTTGCCACAAGGAATATACATGTTTAGTACATGTATGAATACCCAGTCTCTTTTGGTTCAAAAGGTAAGGTGAAGGTTAAAGTTTTCTGGACAGGCAGGCGAACAGACAGACAAGGTGATTTCTATGTAACACCCCCCGCCCCCCAAGGTATAATCACATCAACATGAAATGCAAAGTCATCACGTTTGTTATATATGTCCATAATTGCGTCCTTTTCAGATTTAATCTTTCGTGTAACTAAGTTCTACTTGATGAAACTCACCAATTTATCTTTCAAATTAAGGATATCAATTGCTAATATATCTTCTAGATATTTTATTACACATATCAATATGGCCGATATCTTAAGAATTTTGAAGGTGATGCATAAATGCCCTTACACAATACAAAAGCAGGTCTGTTATAGGGAAAGCACACTTAGCACCCATTGGAAATTGAAATTAAATATAGAACATATATACCTTTTAAATTTGTGCACCATATGCGCATTTCGACAAGTTATGTCTCTTCAATGATGCTCGTGGCCGAATGATTGGAATTCTCAAAATATATAAAATATGAAAAGCAGTGTTGAAGCCAAATTGTCCGAAAAGTGACCCAAAGAATATATCTAAGGACAGAGCTATACATGAGGGAGATACTCCTTAGTTTTAGAGTGGTTTACTTAATTTGATGACTGAAAATTTGAAGTATATATTTCATGTCAGTACAAAAGTACTGCAAACTAGACGTATCATGCCCTCGGGAACTATCAGTCCACCAACAGTGACACCGGCCTAATGGTTATAATAAATATAGAACATATATACCTTTTAATTTTGTGCACCATATGCGCATTTCGACAAGTTATGTCTCTTCAGTGATGCTCGAATGATTGGAATTCTCAAAATATATAAAAATATGAAGAGAAGTATTGAAGCCAAACTGATCGAAAAGTGAACCAAAGAATCTATTTAAGGACAGAGCTATGCATGAGGAAGATATTCCTTAGTTTTAGAGTGATTTACTTAACTTGCTGACTGAAAAATATTAAAATGAACAATAATATTATTCTTTAGAAACAAACACGATGCTTCTACATATCTCACTGCGCATGCAAGTCCAATATTTCTAGAAATCATACAGGTTGAAGAAAATCCATGCTTAGTTACCTGGGATACAGATGTATATTTATGACCGTTGATACCCCAGTGTAAAATAGTTTTACTTATATCATGTGGTAGACAGGTATACAAGGAAGAGAAATCAAATGTAGAAACTTGGGTATCTTGAACATTTCGTGAACGTAGCTTCTCTACGCCTTCCTTACAATTGTTTAGTGATAAATAAATGTATAAATTCTGGTGCGCAATAAGCACATTTGAACAACTTAAGTCTTCAGTGATGCTCAAGCCCCAACTGTGGAAATCGAAAATATTGATATTTGAAGAGCAAACTCCTTACCAAACTCACTTAAAATTAAGAGCCAACTAACCCATCTTAGGAGAATGCTAAGCATAAAGGAGATACTCCATCGTTTTAGGATAATATTTATCTCTCATCGATTTGAAGTATATATCTCGAGTACAACTGTACTTGACTAAAGTAATTCATACTATCATGCATCAGAATTAGCTGTAGGGCAGAAGTCACCAAGGATATGTACATTAGAATACTTTAGGAATTTTTACCACTCAGTGGTTTAAGTACAGATATAATTGACTAAAAGTAATTAATGTTACTATTATTAAACGCGACATTCATTTATAATACAATATATAACTGCTGTTAGAACGGAAGTTGCAAGTCTAGACAGAATAATAGTATAACAATGATATAATTTGGATACCAAACGTGAGTTATATGGACTTTTGGGTTATAATGGGAGCCAATACAAAGAATAAAACAAATCACTTCTGATCAATTTCTGATTTGGAAATCGTATATAGTCTTGTTGTGTTTAAGAAGAATATTTTTTCTCAATTGAGTTTCAACATATGTACCAGTGGAGTGAAATTCGTTTGATAGTATCACTGACTGCTGATATACTGTTATGTCTTTTTTACAGATTAGACAAGCTGCAGATGTGGCTGTTGGAACAAACAAAACAACAATGTAATCATACAATATTGTAATGATTTCAAGAAGGTAATGAATGAGAATGTACATTATCAGAATGACTTTATCCTAATCTTACTCACTAAGTGTATCATATGGTCACTTTTAAAATACGTTGTACGACTGACTACACATTATTCATAGGTAAAAATAAAAGTTATTCAATATATTGGAGGTTCAAGAAGTCTTCACCGACACTAAAGTAAACTACTCTTAATAAATTTCGAACACGTTTGAACGGAAAATCCACATGTCTCGCAATACATAAATGAAACAGAACTGGAAATCTGTAGCGCTGTAATCAGAATGGAAGATAACTGAGTAAAGCAAGAGTGTCCCTTGTAGTAGTCTGCATTCTCAAGAATTTAAGAATTTAGAAGCATTTATGGATTGACCACCATAATATTGGTAAAGATTCATAAATATCTAAGCTAGGCTGCCATCTGGGTCGTTACACATACAATATGACAACCAAGGCTTAATGATGGTGGCGACCACCACAGCTTTCATTAGAATCATTGATAGGTTCATGGAGGACAATAAAATTAATTAATGAACAATAATTGCAACTAGTTATATCATAAATGGAATTGTATTGCATCTGTCTGTCATGAAGTTAGAATTAAAGGAACTCGCTTAAGCTTAATGCTCACAGAGATTAATCAATGAGAAAATGTCGCATGTAAGCTGGGACTTAGCGTGAAATATAATCTACATTCAATTTCTCGGCTTATAAACAACCGATGGCTGAATGCTTTTCCGGAACAAGTTTTGGTAATTGGATGTTTTTCACCGTTTGTAAAGAATTACGAAGTGATCAAAAGGTGATCGATCTGAATACAGATGTAAAAGAAATGACGTCGAGTGTAATAATTACGGAGTTCCCGTGTTAAGACAAATATCGTTTTTAGAATTAAGTATCGAAGTGCAAAACCGGCAGTATGACAGAAATGAGACAAACATATATCTAATGACTCGAAATTGGTATTTGACAAATCTTGATACAAATCATGAAAAGAAGTAAGAGATCTATCAATATCAAAAATCCTAAATATAGAGATATTAAGAGCAATTGTGAGCAGACATAGATGTACTGTTGACTTTGAGAATGATTTCAAATGTCGAAATCTCTCAGATATTTCTGAGCTCACTCTCATATTGCAAAGTTCAGAAATATAATGATATATTAAACAGCATTCTGTCACTTACTTGTTATCTTGGTTTTTCAATTCTAGACGGTATTCACGTTCCTTTTTCTGACTGTAATCTTCCATTACATCTTTCAGTTCCTTACTATCTAAACTGTATCTTTTTTTCATTTCTTCTCTTAAATGAAATGAAAATCATGAATTTCTTTTCGCTATTTTATCAGTTCATAATTAATCATACGAAAAACTGGATTTGTTTCCTATCTGAATTAGATATAATATGAATGAAAAACAAATGAATTTCTGGCTACTATTAAACTAAACAATGTTTGTTGAAATTGCAAAGTTTGGTTTGTGTTTATTTTCAGTTCTGTAATCGGATGTGATAGTGCTTGTTGTATTCTATGTT
The DNA here is from genome assembly GCA_035048485.1 of Pteria penguin. Taxonomy (NCBI): domain Eukaryota; kingdom Metazoa; phylum Mollusca; class Bivalvia; order Pterioida; family Pteriidae; genus Pteria; species Pteria penguin. The sequence goes on from CM068582.1 coordinate 6,289,783, forward strand.
CTTCAGGTAACGGCAAATAATACCTATGAGAAAATGCTTGAGATAAAGAGAAAAGTTTATACATGTTTGATGTTACATATAATTTTTAATAATTAATAATCCTTCATTCGCGGATTACCTTAGCATAATCTATCCAAGTGAACTGGAGGTCAAAGAAACCAGAAAGTAATAATTCTACTTTGTATTTAGATATTATGTTGTCTTTCATTATTAATGGTCAATTGAACACCTCACTCTATGACAAACGTGACGATTTCAATTTTGCTTTCACAAACTTTCCTTTCATATGTAGCAGCATTCCACCATCGCTCGCATACGGCGTATTCATATATCAGTTAATAAGTTATTCCAGAGCATGTTCAAATTACAATGACTTTATTCTGAGGGCTAGGCGACTTTCAGTTAAGCTGCTCAACCAGGGTTATATATGTGCTAGACTAGCAACGTCACTGAGGAAGTTCTACGGTCGTTACGAGACTCTTATTACTCCATATATTTCGTTATCCAGACTTTTAGATTAATTTCTGGACTGAGACAGATTCCGATCATTTTACACAGATTTGACACCTTCTATATTAGAAGGTTACCTACTTTGACTTCTCCATATATAAATACATATGGAATTAACACGATTTGACTCTTTCTACTGGGTATATGTGGTGGGTGTTGCTAGCAAGCAGGAGATGCTCACTCTCCCCAGGCACCTGATCTCACTCCATCACAGGGGTTCACATATGCGCTTCAAGTAGACATATTTTGTTATTTTCCACTTGTTTTTCATTTTCACTGATCTTGTATGTCCTCTGGTTTCATGATTTTTAGACTTATGGTTTGGATTTATCCATCATCTTTACACCTCTTTACAAAATCATTAAATACTTTACTAAGACATGTACTTCGCGCATTTTAAAATGACGTTTTAAGTTAGATCATGTCATTAGATCATGTTTTAACAAATCATCGAATAATTGTCAAACTCTTAAAGATATAAATTGGTTGACCCCTGGGAGAACCACAGGTCAGATCAGGGGCCTAGTAAGCATCCCTTGCTGACCGCTCATACCCGTGGTGATGTCGTAAGATTATACGAACTACTATAACTCGTAGTCAAATGAAATGGTAACGGTGTTACCGTAATGACATGGGTAAAAAGTCATGAAGGAATGAGGTAGATTACATGTTTCTGGTATGTGAAAAGTTCTTGGAAAGAAGGTCTTAGATTGTTCTTATAAAAGGTCTTACAATTCGGATTTGCGATGGTTCTCTATAAATTGATCTTAATGGATTTGGTTTAGGGAAACATTTGGTTTACCAGCATATCTTCCATAGTTTCGAACTTGAGCCTTACAGAGGAGAAATTGGTCGTGGAAATATGACATCTTTTTGCACTAACATTGAGTAGCATGGTCTTAGATATATGAAATACTATAGGTCGAAACATTTGAAAAATAATTGTGCATAAATACATCTTAAATATAGGGCATTTATATATCACAATGTTAGCTATTTACAGAAGATCGAATTATCCAGAATTAAACTCAGGTTGATTTATATAATAAACATTTCTATTAATATTTCTTTTCAACTTTCTCAAGATATTTCTGGATTAATATGAAAGGAATTTTAAGAATCCCAAACACTTCATCACAAGCTCTTTATTCATACGAAATGCACTACGCATTGCAACAATACCTTACGACTGCAGTCCCTTAATCGTTAATGCTCGAGGAGCATCCTCGAATCAGTAATATGGAAGCGTAAAGATATTTCCCTTTATAGTAATTTTCTAAAATGTAATTAGGTCATGCTGAGATAATAATAACCGATGGCAGAATTCCAATCAAATTATTGTTACAGTTCATTAAACACCCTTTTCCGTCATGAATACCAGGCAATCATCATATTTTGTAAAGGCAATGTTGAAGATAATACTGGAAAACATTTGTGCTGTATATGTACTGATTACAGTGTTATACTACAATTGATACATTATGTGAAAAGTATTGAAACGAAAAACATATACGTTTAATATGTATTTTTACAATGAAGTTATCATTACTTTTATCGATTATTACTGACATTATACAGTTGCCTCCTAAAATGACTACGAGTTATACTCAAATTATTTTAAGACATTACTGCGGGAGTCACAGGTCAGCAGGTGATGCTTACTTCTCCATCGCACCTGATGCAACTTGGTTCTTCTCTATTTTTTGTAGTATAACGGATGTTCCCTATTGACAAACCCAAGTTATTGAAACATCCATGGCTCCTGGGCAACAATTCTTTGAAATATTATTCAAATCCATGCAAGGGGTAAAAATGTGGCCCTGACAAAGATTTACTCATCTTATCCATTATGACCTTGACATTTTAGATATGACTGGCTCAAGATTCTGGCACCCTTGAGTCCTGGGCAAAATTCCATGAAATATTCAAACCCATGCCAGATATAAAAAGTCGTGGCCCAGACAAACATTTACACATCATATGCATTGTGACCTTGAGCTTGCAAATACGACATTGATTCAAGGTCACGACACCCTTTAGTCCTGGGATACCATAATGTGAAATACTCAAATCCATGCAAGGGGTAAAAGTTTTTCAGATTTTTCTCTGGATCAGAATTTCAAAATCGCTATGTAGGTTTGAAGAATTTGCCGGTCACAAGGACCGACGCAGATCTCAATCATTTCGGACATTCTTGAATTTAATCGGTTTTACCGACAGGACCGAAAGATTTCAAGACTTCCACTTTTTGAAGAAAGGCTGTGACCTTGACATTACAGATAACACTTAACTACTATAGCCAAGAAAAAGACTTGTCACAAGAAATACAGATGCGAAATATGAAAGCACTACCTCTTACAATTCAAGGTTATAAAAATTTTGAATTTTTCAAATGCAAAAAAAAAGAGGAGTTACTGGCTCAGTTATGTGGCAGAAGTCACCATAGAGGTATACAATACATGAATATAAATAATATACTAGAACATATAACACATTACAAAAATATTTGATTGTAGTGCAATTACGATACCGACTTAGGACGGTCATTTAATTTGACAAAAGTCAAACAAATGGTCTGGTTAACCGGTTTACGGGCCCTACTTCCCACTCACCGTAACAGCAGAACAATCAAAGGACGTACATTTAAAAATTTATAAATAATCCTCCATGTAAAGAACAAGGGTAAACAGGTATCGCATATTGAGAGGTCATAAAAATATAAACACGTAAGGTATTGTAAAACACATAATGGTATAAAAATATATGCGACATCAACATGATAAACTGTGCTCTGCCAGTCTGAAAGCGAGCTAAGACCCTAGATCTGTAGGAGTCCCGACTAACAGTCAGAGGGGACGAAGTTCATGACCATGTCTCCTCTGAAAGAGGTTTGGACAAGGCCCGTCATATAGTCCCCACCGCCCTGTTAGTCAGCGAGTGCAAGTCAAAAGTCATGAACGAGGTCATGAGTTCATTGACTTTGGTGTATAGTGAAAGGGCTTTATCGCTGGAGTATGCATGTCAAATGAAGTCTCTATCTTTCGGTTCAAAAGTTATGGCGAAGGTTTACGTTGACAACATACAGATAAACAGACAAACAAACAGACAAACAAGACAAAAAGAATATACCCCCGACCTATGAATCTGGTTACATTAATTGTTCTTGATTAATAATAATGATTTCAATTCAACATATTCAAGAGTTGAGGAGACACAGAACAGAAGCTCTGAATTGCTGAAAATTTTCTTAGTTCAAAGGGCGTAATTTTAACAGAAATAATAAGACTGTAACAAAATCACAACTTGACGTAGGTATTGTGATAAGGTATCTGTATGCCAAATGTCAGTTTGATATGTGCATGTATGAGGAAGATAGTGATCGGAAACTATAAATTTCTTTACCTTTTCTAAGTCCAAGGGATATACTATCCAAAATAATTCGACCGGACGCAAATTAGAAACTGATATACGTATTATAGTGAAGTATCTGTATCACTTTCATTTCATTTCAATTGTGTACCCGCTGCAGAAATAATGAATCGTTGGTGTACGGACCGACCAACAGCGGCAAAGCAATATGCTCCTCATTTTTGGAAGGTTGTTATTGTTTAATTATTGTTTTACGTCACTCTACGATTATTTCACGTATATGGTAAAGGTATCTGCCTGATGCATTGCATACAATTTTAGAGCTTTGCAACGGACCCATCCGAAGCAGTGAGGAATCTTTAGCGTGCCACGCCTACCGTGACACGGAACCACGGTTTTCACTGTCTCATCCGAAAGACAGGACTCCGGTGTGCCCAGGGCGGGAGTCGAACCCGGGACCTCTCGATCACGAGCCGACATTCTTGGAAGGGAGCATACAAGTAATGGAAGGATCGATAGTTTTTAAGGTAGGAATTGCATGTTCAAATACATATATAGTACACCACAAACTTCCAGCGAAATATTCTTCTAAAAACATTTTTCTAATTGCAAGATTCATTATTTTCAAACTCCCCCATTCTACTTTTTTGAATGAGAATTTCTTGCAGTTTAGGGACAAGAGCCTCTTTTGATTCAAATGATAATTAATTTTGATATTTATATCAGTGGTGAATCCAGAATTTCCGAAATGGGAAGGGGGGGGGGGGAGGCGCACAAGTGAAAGTCCAAAATAAACCAAAATACTTTGCTAATTTAGGGGCGAAATCTGAAGATTTACTCATAATTGTGACAAAAATGGGGAGCGACCCCTATAAATCCGCCACTGTACTACGAAACGCCAATCGTCGCGTGACCTAAGATTTACGAAAAAAAAAATTAATAATAAAGGTTTTTAATTTGTAATTTTTTATTTAGATAACTGTATTGAAGACTTTATAGAAAATAATTTTAATTTTAATATTCCCCCCGATATACCTGTAATTGACACTCGAAAACGTATTTTTCAGTACAGCTCGCATGAAAACACCAGGGACAGCGTGCAATCAGATGGATAGTCCCAAGAAGAATTTTATAATATCTTTAATAGTTAACTTCCTAATCAAGTTGCAATATTTTCAATATATCGAGGGTATATCGGGGTAACGTCGTCTAGGGCGATCACCTGTTACCTGTGCGGCTAAATAATAACGTAATATCACCTCAACCGGCTGTTTGACCCAGCAAATATCAACCTTCATTTTCAAGATATTTAATTAGCGATCTTAATAAACTGGGTATTCATAACAAAGAAAGGCAAGGACTTTCAGGTTTCCTGTTAATTGTGAAGGATTATCATGAAGGGGACATAAAGAACAGGAATTGAAATCAATCAAACTTTACGACAATTTGTATTTATGAAGAGTTTATATTTGAAATTATAACACTTTTATTAAAAGTTTTTATGTTTTTAAAATAATGAATATAATACATATAGTAGATTAATATAAAAATTTAAGCTATACTATGATAAATTAAAAGGTATGCGATAATTTTCACATTTTGTAAAGAGTTATCCGCCCTGATTTAGGTAAAAATGTTTTTGCTTATACAGAGCTTATTTTTTTGTCATACAATCTAAATTCCTTCAAATATCCTTATAAGTAACCATTTTAAATAAGTTTTTACATTATTATGAATCCTTGTATAAGTTTTTAGAAAAATGACCTTGGACATTTGGACTTCGTCATTTTCATCAAATTAAAAAACCATTCTTCGTCAAGTTTAAGAGATTATATTTGATATAATAAGGCTTACAACCAATGTTTTTATCCTTTTTCGTAATACATAAAGTAGATTAATATAAATGAATCACAAATTTTATGCATAACTGATTAAGTTATACACTCATAAAATTGCGAGGTTGTGCATTTTCATTTGCTTGAAAAAGGTGTGAAAATGCAATATTGTCCATATTCAAATCCTCATATTTTGTAAAATACTCGAGATAAACCGGTGAAATTTTCAGAGTTTGTTGACTGTAAAACATCCTTTACTTATTCTTTGGTATATTGTGATACAAATAAATTATTTATAGGTATCTAAAAAGTGTATCTCATGTGTTTTTAAGGAGAGAATTTGGGCTGGAACTATATTGTACAACTATACAAAGTACTAATGTACTTGGTGACTTCGAGCTGAGAAGCAATACTAATCATAACCAACCCTAATATGAAATACCACTATCAAACAATGGGTTTTCAACATATTGGGCGTACACCGGATGTATTAGGTACTGCAGTCGGTGACCTTTGAACCTCAAAATGAATAGGGATCATCTACTATTAATTACAAACCCAGATATGAAAAATTTAATTTCAGTATACACAATCACTGCAGAAATAATTATAATGAACTGAAACTGTAAATTATTGGATTTTTAAAGTTCAACGGATGTAACTCAGTCTAAAATTATTGGATGGTAACCAAATCAAGACCTGATCTAGATGTCCTCATGATGTATCTGAATGCCAAATTTCATTTCAATGTAGGCACCCATGGCCATTGCAGAGATAATGAACGGAAAATGTGAATTATTGGAAATTTTCTAAGTACAAGGAAAGTAACTTTGTTAAAAATTGTTCGATAGTAACAAATCAAAACCTGACCTAAATAGTCTCGTAATGTTTCTATATGCCAAATTTCATATCAATATGTGCTTTCATTGCGGAGATAATGAACAGATACTGTTTAGGTTACGAACCAACCGACCGCCCGAGAGCTGCAAAGCAATATACCCCTTCTTTTCGAAGGGACATAAAAGCAGCATCATACACCATTTTTCATCTATATGAAAGCAAACAATAAGACATATAGATACTCTAGACTGAACCACTCCAATAATTTTCTCCTTTAAAATATAACTCAGCCTAGTCTTACATAAAAATACCTAATTATTCCTCAGTCAACAATACGACATCTTAACCTAACAAAAACCTAGCTGAAATACGAAAATAAATTTGAAAAAAAAACCAAAAGGAATGACATTTTACTATGAATTTGGAATCGCTGAATCAGAGATAATAGATATGATTGGTATCAGTCGCAACGTCCTCTCCAGACAAAGTATTACGTAAAAGAACATGAAAAAATATATGTGATGTAGCAAAGCAGTTCCATTACATGACATTAAGTGTGCTGAATTAGGATGGTCAATAGGCATGTAGAACTCTACCAGTAGTAGGATCATAGATTGTTTGGATAAATGTTGTACACTATATGGACTATATTATGAATGATTTTTCGAGAGGTTTCTCGGCTAATTCGTTCATTCCACACAAGACAAATGTCTGATACGGTTAAATTGCTCGTTCATAACGTTTGCAAAAGACGAAGCACAGAGATTGGATTGATCCTTTACTTCCAAATACAAACTACTGACCTTTCCGCAGACCTCATCCCTAAATCAAAATAAACAAGTTCGGAACATTTCTGACTGTGCCTATTAGTAACCATAATAGCAATAGGTCGTTCACTTGGTCAAACATAATTCAAGAGACTATAGAAATGTCGTGATATAAATTCACCGCTTAATAACGTTATAGTGAATCTAGACAGAGCAAGAGTGTTCTGTATATCACCGTATTATCACAGACAATCCACGATATAGTACGGCTAGTATTATGTCACAAAGTTATAAAAATACCAATAAAGAACATTGTATTTTGGAGAAAACCGTATAGTTGATTCTTGTATGATAATAATGAAACACTTCAATTTATCGTGTTATAAGATAAGTTAGAATACTAAAAATAGTACTAGCATTTAACAAAATTATTTCAGTTTATATATCAAAGCAATTGTTATAGTTACAACTTTAATTAAAGAAATCTTTCTAATATGTAACTTTTGTTCGATACCTATGCTGCTGTTCTCTGTTCGCCAGAAGATCTTGTAACTGATGTATCTGTCCTTTCTGTTTGTCGCTTGTAGCCCTCACCAGCTCTAATTCTCTCGTCAATGCCGCAGCTCTCATCTGAGAATCCTGAGACTTTTTTTGCTGCGAAGCATAACATATTACGAATTCATGTGTCAATCCCGTATCCATGTTGCGAAATTCTTTTGTATATGCTTTCACTATTTGAAAATCTCCATCTTAGTATACGTACAATAATATTATTATGTAGGTTCAAGGTGCCTTTGGAAAGAATCGACCTTTTGACCCCAAAATCAATCACACCGTAGACCTTTACATGAGCTGTCCTTGTATGAAGTTTGAAAGAAATCAATCATTCCTAACTCAAGTTATCTTCTGGAAACCGAAATACAATGATAAATGTCAATTTGTAGTAAAATGACTCTTCGAGTTGACCTTTTGACCCCAATAGCAATCCCACATTAGATCTTTATATCAAATAACACTGTATGAACACTGTATGAACACTGAAGTTTTTGTCTGGATACCATCGTGGGAGACAGACGGACAACCATTGAAGTCCCCTCCAGTTTCACTGCCAGAGGACTACAAATAAATGAAGAAATAATTTGTCGAATAAATTAATACAGGTATATACGTTCATACAGTCATTACGTATATACAGTTACATATCAAATACATTTCAATGGAGCATTCACTCTTATTGTAAATGAAAGGAAATTTAATATATCATACATTATTTTCTGAACCCTTTCTATTACATTCCCTTACACATGTTTCCAATAAATACATCCATACATAAATATACTGTGTGTGTTTGTGTGTGTGTGTGATTGATATGAAATAACATTTTATAACCAGACAATGAAAATATTCCAAGAATGCACTAAGAGGGTTCCTTTGTAATCTCATTACTATTACATGATGGTATGAGACATTGCCTTTCCTTCAACAACAGGTGCTTATTTTCATAAAAATGTTCAAATATTTTATGTCAAACGAAACATATAAAAGAAAAGATACGATGAATGGTATATTTGCTTCTCATTTTGATCATTAAAAAAACTCAGCTGACTGCGCTGTATGACAAAACAAAAATAGATTGAATTGCAACTGCGGAATGGACTTATGCTTATTAACAGGTTCACTTTCCAACTAACTAAAAGGCAGAAGAGAACAAATTTACAAATTTATAAACGTTTCTCCACGTAGAGAAAAAAAAATTACCAATAGATTACTACAGTTGAGAAGTCACAAATTATATACACGAACTGTTTTTTTTAAAACATTTTACTTTCTGATTCATACTATGTCAAAGTTCATACACATCTACATGATTTATATATATCATGTAATACACAGTATATATCATATCATCATTTAAATCAGAACCCAGTGAAGGCCATGTATGGCATTCTACAGGCAATTCTGAAATAAATGATCATTAATTTGAACCTGATTAGAAGCGGGAGGAGCCAATATCTGGAAAACAATTCAAGACGGTTCATTTTATTTGACTCCTTTCACGCTAATTTCTGCCATTAACCAAGTAGTTGCTTCTTATTTTCATTGTATAACTTAATAATCAATATCTACAGATGAAAGATCATATACAATTCATCCCACAACAAAGATCACATAGATTTCATCCCACGACAAAGTTTTTAAATGAAGATTCATCACGATTACGTCATATGTAATGTTTCAAGTATCTTCAGACTATCATTACCCTACGCCCATATGCGATTAAGACAAAATAGAAATTCATTTGATATAATTTGGAGTATTCTTCAAAAGACCCAGATGATACTATAAAAATATAACGAGATTTACACAAACTTTCATCAACCTTGATAACAAATATGTAGTGAATATATTGTGAACAGAAATGATTCTATTTTAAGAACCGTCATATAAATGGGCATAGAAAGAAATAAAGAATCGGAGACTATCACGTTTTTTCACTTACCTCATGGGTCAGCTTTTGTAGATGATCCCTTTCCATCTTTGATGCTACTTCTTCAAGCGATTTCACGCTCCTTTTATAACTGTCTTCAGCTTCGTTTGCAACATGTATTTGTCGATTTAGTTCCTTTATGTGTTCCTTAAAACATAAAATTATAACAGGATAATGAAAATCCAAAACGTTAGTGCAGACTCTAGCAAACCAAACCAATGGACTAATATAAATACCATATGATGGGAATCTAGGGACATCATCATCTGTATTTGGGAAACTTACAATAGGAAATCCAAAGTCGTCATGTTTATCATATATGTTGATATGAATATTGTTGTTAATAATTTTAATATTCAAGTCTAAAAAAGTTTCGTGGTTGGAAGTACTGGCTTTGTTTAATTGAAGTCCAGATGGATAAATGTCAGTTATATAGTTTTCATTATCGATAACCAAAATATTATTGAGATAACTAGACGTGTCATTGAAATAAGGTCGAAACCTTTAGAGGTTTGAATAGAATGCATAAAGTTTCTGTCATAAAAGTATGAAAATAAATCTGCTATAAGGGGAGCGCAATTAGTGCCCATAGGAATCCCAATAATCTGTTGATAAGTCTTCCCATTAAATTGTACATAAATACTATCTATCAAAAATGTGATGGCAATACAAAACTCAGTACCAAGTCCAATATTTATAATTAATAATGAGGAACACACATACCAAATATGAAAACTCTTCCTGCGACAGTGTATTAGATATCGTCAATGTGAAAGTTTTTGCTGATGGACAGACAGAGAGACGGACAGACAGACTGATTACTATAGGGCACCCGCGTATGAAGCGGGGACCTAATTAGTGAGAGGGAAGGCATCTGACAAAGTTGTACAACACAAATCACAAGGACATATACATGTACATGATTATAGTCAAAAACACAGAAAATAAGGTTAAAAATTAATCGATTGTATTACAATTACAATATCGACTTAGACCGGTGGATTAAAGTAACAAACGTCACTTAATGGGTGTGGTTTACTGGTTTTCTGACGCCAACCTTCCAACTCACCGCAAAAGCACAACCCCAAGCCCAAGTGGGCCTACATAGCTCACCTCAGACATTGCACGTAATGACATTAAACAGTGTAAGTGGTCTTATGTTTCTTTAAAACTGTTAAAACATCTAAATTTGTACAGGATCACCTTTACTCAATACCGGAATATCAATGTGGAAGTAATGAAAATAAAGGTGAAAATGTGAAACATCACAAGCCCCTTTCCTTTTTTCATTCTTAAATAAATGAATTAATTCTTTGACAAAAGCATCAAATAAGTGCTTCAAAAATCAACCATACAGAAAATATTTATGAAATACTTTTTCTGCATTAAAATACCACAGTCCAAAGGAAGTTTAACAATGGTTGGTTGGTTGGTTGATTGGTGTTTTACGTCGCTTTCAACAATTTTCCAGTTATATCGCAACATCGAAGCAGGAGGTAACCAACCTCTTAAACATAGTGGCTCAACACGGGAATCGAACCCGGATTGTCGGCGCTGCAAGCCAAGTGCTTAACCACTATACCAAGCCTGCCCCAGTTTAACAATGAAGTAAATATTATTATTCGGACAGGAATCCAGAAACACTTTTTCACACATCCTTCTATATTACTGAGACATTCAGTTTGTCTCTATATAACTCAGCTCTGAAAAAGAAGATTGTCAACGGAGGATACCGTCTGTGACTTACTTATGGCTAGGGCGGCGCCACTTGTCGGCAGATCCTGAAGAAAACCAACTATAATGGTAGGGGATCTATAGTGCTTTATTCATATTAACTGTGCATCAAAAGTCATCCATAGGGAAATATTGATAAAAAGCATGCTATTTTTCATGAAAATCTTAAGATCCGAAAAGATGTCAAAAAGCGCCTATAACTATTTATCTGATTCAAACCAAATTAATAAACTCGAAACATACATCCTTCTGGATCAGGTGTGATTAGTTTTATTATCCATAATGTGATTCTGGAGAAGATTTTTAAAGAGGCGTACCCTTTGACACTTTTATACATGGTGGCGCCATCTGTCGAATGATTTAAACGAAATGAACAAACTTGGTAAAGGAGCTATAGTCCTTCATGTATACCACGTTTCATTAAAACAAAGCGTATGATAAATGTTATCACAGACAGAAAACTTAACAATAAAGACACCAAAATAAATCACTTTTAATGCAGTTGAGGCACCGATTTTGGACGGTCAGTTGAAATAACGCTAGTTACTCAATTGGTGTTAACCGGTATACGGGCGGACCCTCCCAATCAACATAACGCCAGAGCAATTAAAGAACATACATCTAATATCATATAAATTATACCCCATATACAAACATGCCCTGCTCCTTTAAATCGAACTAAGGTCTTTGTTGCATTGGAGTACAAACTTATTCAGAGGAAACAAGGTTCAGGAAACCTATCTGCTCTGAGGAGGTTTAGACAAGTCCTGTAATAGAGTTCCCACTGCTCTGCAAGCCCAGTAGAGGAGCCCAGTATAAGATTTATTGTCTTAGCGATCATATTGGCGATGGCGAAGGCGTTTAGCTATTTTTATGTGATGAAGTCATCGAAGCTTTTGACCATTTTTAGTTTTCCGCCGCTTATAACATTTTTTTTTCAATTATATCGCGACATGGAGACAGAAGGTAACCGTCCTCTTAAACACAGAGACCCTAATCGTCAGCGCCGCAAGCCAAGCGATTAACCACTAGAGCTCTGGCGAGCTAAAAATTATGAATAATCCTGCACAGAGAGAAAAAAGAGGAGTTACTGGAGCTATACAATACATGAATATCAATAATATGCTAGCACATATAACACATTCCAAAAATATTTGATTGTAGTGCAATTACGATACTGACTTAGGACGGTCATTTAATTTGACAAAAGCCAAACAAATGGTGTGGTTAACCGGTTTACGGGCCCACCTTCCCACTCACCGTAACAGCAGAAAAATCAAAGGACGTACAGAGAAGAGGCACGTACGAGAAACGAAGCACCGAAGGGAAACCATATCTCATACTCCATGGAATAAAAGGACAATATCGAGTAAAGTGTAATATTCAGACAAATGCGAACCCGAATAAAATTTAGGTGAGACCAGATGCCCTGGTGGAGTAAGCGTCCCCTGGTTGCATGCAACATCCGTCGCAAAAGTCCTGCAGCAACTTTTCAAGTCTAGGAAGTAAATACATAAATATACATGCATGAACACATGAAGGAGACAAGAACACGAGGTCAAATTTTCCTATTCAAGGCATGAAATGTTGTTTAACTGATATTCCGGAATCGGAAATGTACGTGAACAAATGCCTGACAAGCACCGCCCTTTAAGTCAGCATACGACGTTCAAGTTAAAATTCTTTATAAGGATGTAGAGGGGCCCAATAGAAGAACCATGATCCTTGCAATGGAAGAAGAGAAAGAAATATAATCTTAAGTACAATCTGATACATAAAAATCAAACGTGACTTCTTTGGAAATCAAATAAATCAGCAGATCAAAAAAACAAAAATGACTGTCTATTTCGAAATGGATCTCAAAATAGATGGCATCAAGATTACTCTGATACATTCATGTTCTCAATGTATGTTGCCACTCCGATGAAAAAAGCATGTAGAAAGACCCTTTTCTCTGGCTGGGGCCTACGTCACCTCGCCTCGGATCCATCGTTTAAAGACCTTCGGCCGAGAAAATAACACTTTATATTAACACTTGTAAATGGCACGTTTAGCACTTTATCCAAACCAATTTTAATCAAAATCCTTCAGTGATTCTAAACATAATTTTAAATTGTGAAACGTTTACGGACCACGACTGACGGTACGCTATGGCAACCGCTTACTTTAGTCTTTCACTCCGATGAGTTAACAAGTAAAATTCCTCACAATAATTACAATGAGCAACAAATAAACCTTAATTTCTGTGCAACAGTTAAATCCATCATATCGGTAAGACTTCGTAGTTGCAGATCACGACATTAAAGCGAAATCAAAATTCATGCTGAATTGCTCCTGGGACATTCTTCATCCCACAGACGCCACATTTTCGTGATAAGTAGAAATTCTCTTTAAATGACTATATCATTAACTGTTACTTGGAACAGATAAGTGCACCAATTCCACAGACAGGAACTACGAAATAGGGTAAGAGCGTGTTGCAATATACATGTGACAAAATAGCATCTATACTTTACATAAGATTTTGACAACAAGTTCCTTCTAACGAAGATGTTATATGTCTAAATACAAAGTCTGGAAATTTACCCTGTATTCTGTTCTGTTAGTATGTATGGAAACAGTTCTCGTAAAACATTCCTGTTAACGTGAAAAGGGTTCGCTTTAGCATACGTAGTGGGACCAAAGGATCAGACACGCATATCGTCTTCCCGTCTACTTTTAATGTCAATTATTCCCGCGTGCGCTCGGTCCAGTTACACGTTCATGTGCTCAGCTAAATTCTATGAGCGCGTAAATATTGTCACTGGACAATTACACCCCCTTCTCTAGTATGTTATATGATGTCCTTTTATCAATCTAATTAATTACCTATTAGGCCTTACTACTAAACGCGAAAGGTTTCGAAGGAATACTGGAGACGGGTATAGCATTATCATCCTTTTTGGTCTTGTCTATGGGGCAGGGAAAAATGGAAGGTTAGAAAAATATTATCTGTACTCCATCTATTTATCAATGAAAGATACATGCCTTCAGCAGTTAATTTGGTGGTGGAATGCGAAACGGTCTAATTCCCACCTTGGGTAAAAATGAAGGTGTTTCATTCATCCGTTTAGTGGTGTCGTACTTTTACCTATATATAATGGATTAAAATGCCACTCGAAATTTACTTGTAAAATTTATAAATTATATATGTTCAATACATGAAAAAAATTGATTAGAAATTTCATTACGAGTATATTTATTGAATGTCGATTATATAATTTCTTAAATTGCAAATATGAATTTGATTTATCAAAATTTCAAAGTTGCAGGACAACCGATAAGTTATAATAACATGCATAAGACTAGAAATTTAATGTGTCGGTGCGACACAGATGCCAGCGCTCGCAGCTAAGGTAGTGAAATATTATTGCCAGAAAAGTAATATTTGAAAATTTGAGAAATTTTCTATGTTCAAGGGCAATGACTCTGTTAGAAATTGCAGGACCCCACCCAGATTCAAACCTACCCTACATTTTCCTTGATACATCTATATACCCAATATCAATGTACTCCATCAAACCTTCGAAGAGAAAATGAGCGGAAATTGTCATTTTTAAGAAAATTTCTATTTTCGAGGGCAGTAACTCTGTTAGAAATTACCCGACCACAATCATATTCCTACCTGACCTACATTATCCCTAGATACATCTACATACATCTGGGTTGGGGTCACGGAGGATGGAAAAGAATCAAAAGTAAGATGAGGCGATAGGAGGGATAATTTGACATGTCGAATGAAGTGAGTTACTTACTTTTGTTTATTGTAAAATCCCCAGAGACGGTTTTAAAAGGAAAGCGGCGAGTGGTCGCTTTACACCATAGCGTTAGGTCTGACCTGATTAACTTCTCGGTGTCCAACTAAACTTTTTTGAGCAAAATTTCGAGTTCCGTGGCTCACCATGCCCTTAGTTTTGCATGGATTTGGACAATTTATATATGAATGTGTAGATAAATATGTCTGCTTTCATTTGATACCACGTTTAAGACGATTTGTGAAGAATTTAAAAAGTTCTAAGACACAGACTGGAGGAGATGTATATTTGGTAAATCGGAAGCTCTAACCCTTCTTATTATATTGGTATATTTGAGGAGGGGGGGGGGGCAACGAGCCGAAAGCCCTGTGCATCAATCCTTCACAGAAAATGAGCGGAGACTGTCATAGTGAAATATTATTGCCAGAGAAGTAATATTTGAAAATTTAAGAAATGTTCTATGTTCAAGGGCAATACTTCTGTCATAAATTACCGGATCACACCCATATTCAATCTTGACCTGCATTTTCCCTTGTTACATCTATATACCCAATAAAGAGAAAATGAACTGAAACTGAGTTATGACGGAATGACAGAAAGACGAAACAGGATAATACTATTTGCCCCCGGCCATTTCATGGCGGGAGCATAAAAATGTATCACGTGACATGTACACAAGGACACGAACTTGCTTGCGAAGCGGATTCTTTATATTTAAACCAACAGTGCCAATGCCCTATAAACTGAAAAAGTACTCAGAAGATGGCAATTAAATACAGCCCTAGGTAACCCAAGACAATATTTCAATTATCTTTAATGGATTCTTTTGATAGGCCTATTATATGTACAAAGTAGAACGTGTATTCACGATTCGTGAAAAGAAACAAATTACTGTATCTCTGACGCCTCAGGAAGCCATACTAGTTTTATGGTGTCAGTCTACCTTTGTCTGCTTGAATATCTAAATCTCAGGAATTTTACGAAAATTTTAAATCTATATTCAGGAATATCGATTATGCTTCAGTCGACAACAATATTTCATTATTTATGTATAGTTTTGCGAAGTCCCTATATGACATTATATTAACCTTATGTTACATGAAGATGTTTTTCTCGTGATCCTTAGACTGCTGAGTACAAGCATTTGCGTAAACGGAGATTTATCCATAAACATAATGTAAAATTAAATTTGTACATGTACATTTAAAGCATTGAAACGCATAAAGGAAGATGTATGTCATTTACAAGAGAAAACAGAAGACATCTGATAAAGCTGTATGACAGATTCTTTGGTTCACTTTTTGGTCCTTTTGGATTCAACACTGCTCTTCAAGTATTTATATATTTTGAGAAAACCAATCATTTGGCAACGAGCATCACTGAAGAGACATAAGATGTCGAAATGCGCATATGGTGCACTAAATTATAAGGTATATATGTTCTCTATTTATGACACAAATCACCAAGGACCTGCACACACACACACACACACACACACACACACACACACACACACACACACACACACACACACACACACACACAATGACAACAGCAGAATATACACGGAACGACTTTACAAAAAATTCGATTGTGCTGCGGTTACGACATCGACTTAGGACGGTCTATTGAAGTAACAAATGCCACTCAATTGGTGTGGTTAATCGGTTTACGGGCGAATTTGGAAAAATAACAAAGTAAAAGAAAAAACAGAAGACATATGGCAAAGCTGTATGCACAAATCACCAAGGACATGCACATAAAACTTGATACTAGTAGAATATACACGGAAAAACGACATTACAAAATTAATCGACTGTGCTGCGGTTATGATAACGACTTAGGACGGTCAATCGAAGTAACAAACGCCACTCAATTGGTGTGGTTAACCAGTTTACGGTCTCCCACCTTCCCACTCACCGCAAAAGCAGCTTAATCAAAGGACACATGGCGATAGAATAAAATAGAATATAAATTCGAAAGGGTACCATTGGATGTACGCTTTTTAAAGTCCTGTTAAGGTAATGCATTTTTTATGCCGGTTATAGCAAGAACACTTGACACACATCTTAGTTTGAAACCTTCAATTTATACCCTTTCCTATACTACCGCTAAATCATCTGCATTTATCTTGGTAATGGAGAAGCGCGGACAAGTTGTTTTACTCTGCCCACTTTACCCCATCCCGGGATCAGTTCTCAGTTTAAATCCTAGGTCACATTTTCCTCAGACCCTTCCATATACTACCAACAAATCATCAACATCTATCTCGGTTAATAAGAAAAGATGCAGACATTTTTTATATCGTCCATTTTTCCGTACCCTAGACCCCGAACCCCAGTACAAATCCCAGGTGCACAACTTCAAACACATTAGTACCTCTCGTGGTTAAGGAGAAGCTCGGACAAAATTTTAGAGACAGACGGATAGACGACAGGGATATAGCATAATACACCAATATTTCAACAGCATACTACGTCCACATTTTAATTGGTGGCATTATAAGCATTTCCCAACACTGCTCTTAAGACGATTAAAAGACAAAGGAGAAAAAAGCTGAAACAGAATGCATATGAAAATAATTACTCTTATTACTCTTCAATATCATCGTTAAATGAAATACCATTAAAGAATATTTTAAACAAGCTGTGTGAAACATTAATGCCCCAGGCGGCAGCAAAGGCCAAAAAGTTATTGTAAGCATGGAGGTCATTGTCAAGGTAAGAAGGTCATCGACCTTGGCGTCATTTGAAAGGGCTTCATTAGGTGAGTCAAATATGAAGTCTCTATCTCTCACGGTTCAAATGTTATAGCCAAGGCTAAAGTTGACAACAGACAGGACAAAAAAATATGCTTCAGATCTATCGATCCAGGAACATGAAAATAAAATCGATGTTATACGATTTTTGGATGCCACCGTGTACAGTCATTGTGATGCGAAATAATCTAGAGTACATAAAACTTCACGTGGTCCGTAGATTTAATTTAGAATCATATTTGCTGGCAAATTAGAAAGCGAGTTTAGTAGAAAACTAAATAACACATTTACTCTTTGTAATCACAAGGTGAACTTGAAAAATACTCAAATTGTACACTTGAAGTGGATTTAATACAAAGTTATCCAACAGTATATGCCTCTTGACACGTGTATAGTTAGAATATCTACTGAGAAAGATATTTAGTATTTTGGCTGTTGAAGAAAACACAGGAAGTATCAAAGTAATTTTGTAATCATGGTGTAAAATTCTTAATCTCTGTTACATAAGCTTAGACCACACTATTATTTCAAAAGCTTTTGATATCCGATCTGTCAAAGTTCACACAACACCGTGTATTCAGATCTTTCAAGGAAGTAAGGCAGGGATATAAACTTTGATCAGTCTTGACAATACGGAAAATGCAACGATGATAAATATCATCAAAAAGGCCAAAGAAACTTCATTTCCTTAGCTTTCCTTTGCACCAATGTCTTCATAATAATCTATTTCGTATCTAATACTTCAGTCATAACAATAAATAATTGCTTCTCCCCTGAAAAATCACTATTGAAGCCATTCATGAATGTTACGTCAATCATCTCTGACTTTCTAGAAACTAATCTGTCTTGTTCACAAACTCCGTTCAACCGATGTCAGGGTTTTGGGGGTTTTTTTTATTTTCCTGTTTGGTTTTAGTTTGTTTATTTTTTATTTATTATTTTTTTTTTTTGGTCATTTGTGGCTTCCACCAGGAGGGAGCGAAAAGAAGACATATGACTTGAAAAACAAGTCTTTTTAAGAAGTACCCATGCGTTAACCAGATCTCGAAGTCCATGGAATAAAATTCAATAGTCGTGTATTGTGACTTATTCAGACAAATGCAAACTCCAGTTTAAATTGAGATGAAACCAGGTCCCCGGGTAAAGTAAACGTCTCCTGTTTAAATGTAACACCCGTTACAAATGTCCTGTAATACCTGTTCAAGTCCAGGAAGTCAACCCCTATATCAACCATAAAACTTTCAAACGTTCTTCAATACATCCCACTGAGAGTAATTTTACGGCAAGAAGCCTCGCTCTCAGAACGAATTCTTCGAATTTAAAACATGCCCTGGTATAGTGTGTAAGACAATACAAGAATAAGCCCATAGAAAAAAGTTACAGAAATATTTTCTGGTAGTGCTGTTGTGGTAGCGACAAAGGAAGGTGAATTAAATTCAGAAATGATACTCAATAAGTATGGTTAATGCCCAAAACATCGTAGTATTATGTAACAAAAATTCAACAGGCAACTTCCTGTCCTTATACTTAAGGTACACGTGAGGTATGAACCCAAAAGCACCAAACTGTTACTTCTAGAGTGTCTACAAGTTTTTGTTACATACACACGCAAGCAAACACCCACACATGATCGGTGTCCTAACTATATCACTGTTGCAAGAGGATAATTAGTTTTGAGCTTGAAAGATACACAATATGTTTTCTAATTATGTAAGCCTGCTCTAAAACTATTTTCCTATATTTAAAATACAAGAAAAATAGGTCTGGTAAACTGCTTGAATTGAAAACATTAAATTAGAGCTGAATACAATTACATTTTAATGACAAAAGCACTTTGAATATTCATCTTTATGTAACAATTAGTCATTCGGTTCAAACTTACATACTGATATACAGATGCTTTACTGTCAATTACTCACGGAGTATATTGGCGTCATCAGTCCAAGTGAGCTAGAAGTTAAAGAAACCACAGAGGCCAGAGCAGAAATTCTACAACGTTTCTGGATAGTATGTTATCTTACAACATTGGTGGACACCTTGAACACCTCACTCTAAGACAAACGTGACGATTGCAATTTCAGCATCACAAACAATCTCTTTATATGTAGCAATATTCCAGAGTCGTTTGCCTATAGCGTATTGAGATCTCAGTTAATACGTTATGCCAGAGAGAAAGAGAGAGAGAGAGAGAGAGATTTGACAAACAACGTCACTCAGGTAGTTCTGTTTTCAACACGAGGCTCTTGATGAACAATATGACATCTCGTAATCCAGAATGATGAACGGTATTCTGGGTTAAAATCTATTTTGACCATCTTAAACACCGAGTTGGACACTTACACATAGTGTTTGCCTGGTTGGACTATGTCTGCCGGACAGGTGTTACCCGGGGGCCTGATCTCACATATTTTCTAAGGTTAATAAAAATTCCTTCATTTTCCACTTTTTTTTCTTTTTTTGATTTTGCATCATGTTCGGTATATGTATATAGACTACTGAAAAAGGTTTTATCTATAATCTTTGCAAATTCATTGGAGCAAATGTTGACAATAAATGAATGATTAAGTTGAAATGCATTAGATGTGCTTGTAGGACAAGCCTGTTAGGTACTGCATGAAGTAGATGCCGTCACCATATACGTGAAATTAGCGTGAAATCGAGCAATAAATCAATGATTATACAGACTAGATTATACAGATATTCATTTCACATAACCAGAAGTCTCTGTTGAGACTGAAGCTCTACTGGTTTCCTCTTATTATCTTTTAAAAGGGTGGGGCAGCAGCGGGGGAATGTGCCCCTCTTTCAAATCAAGGGGGGGGGGGGGTATGTTCCGCCCCCTTTAATCTTTAAGATTTTTTTATCATCAAGTAGTTAGAATATCAGTTAAAGTGTGGAAACAAAGCAGTAAAACGCTAGTTTTTCTTCTGGTAGCAAAAGGGACATGTTTTTTTTAAAAAGCAGTGGATGGGATGAAGTATTTTTGTAACACAACACCCCCCCCCTTTTCGATATTTTCCAATGTCGGTTCAAGTGTAGAAACAAAGTATGCAAACACTAGTTTTTCTTCCGACTAGCTTAATTTTTTTTGCTAGCCATATATACATTTATATATAAATCATTATCCCATTTTTTTTTCATTGCCCGTCAATGCTTTAGAGAAATGACTTCGTACTATTTCAAGAGGCGTTTACGGCACTGTTATATGTTTAATAATGTCTTTTGTCTGTTTTCTTTTTTGCCAATATCTGGTTGTAAAAGTGTCGTAAAAATTTTTATCACATGGTGCTATATAAATATATATATATATATATATATATATATATATATATATATATATATATAGGGCCATCATAAGCTTCATGAGTCAGAGGTAATTCTGGAGATTACTTGACATAGTATAATAAACGCACTGTAGGCTAATGTGTTTATTTTATTTACAAATATACACAATTTTAACTTTTTGGTGGTTTTATTCACACTGTTCCATTCTTATCTAGTGCTTATTTCTTTTCTAGGACTATGATCTTTTCTCAATAATTTATTTAAAATGGCCGCTGTTATATAAACATTAGAAGACAACTCGCCCAAAATCAATTCTGACTAGCATACAAACACTGCGATCTTAAGTCAACCATACAGGAAATAATTAAGAGAGGAAATTGAAGATAGTTGAAAGATAAAAATACATACATGAAATACAAATGTTGAGGTGTTGCACATATGTCTACAAAGCTATAACCCACTTTTCAAATTACAGTACACTGTAGTGAGAATAACAATTGGGGTCATTTCTGTATGGGTAACTCACGCCCTTTGAGGGGCCCCAGGGGTCCAGACTAGACCAAAAATTGCACATGCACAACTAGACCACCCAAACAAGAAGAAACCACAAAGAGGTCTCTGGGATTTATACCCTCAGGGAAAAAGAAGGCACAGAATCTTGGGACCACACACCTTTGTGGGGTCCAAAGTGGTCCAGACTGGACATGTACAACTAGACATCCTACCAAACAGGATTAGACTATAATTTAGTCTGTGGGACATATATTGTTAGAGAAGAAGAGGGAACAACATCTTGGGACCACACCCCTTTTGTGGGACCCAGGGGGTCCGAACTGGACCAAAATTGCACATGTACCACTAAACCACATACCAAACAAGATGAGAATGTTATTGGGTCCCGGGAACATATACCTTTATAGTAGAAGACATAACACAATTTTGGGACCACACCCTTTGTGGGACCCCAAGGGGTCCGAACTGGACCAAAATTGCACATGCACAACTAGATCGCCTACCCAGCAAGATCACACCCTAATTAGCTCTCTGAAACATAAACCTTCAGAGAAGAAGAGGGAACAAAATTTTGGGACCACACCCCTTTGTTAGGACCCCAAGTGGTCCGGACCGGACCAAAATGGCACATGCATAACTAGACCATCTACTTAACAAGATGAGAGAATAATTAAGTCTCTGAGGCAAATACCTTTAGAGAAGTAGATGGAACAAGATTTTGGAACCACGCCCCTTTGTGGGACCTCAGGGGGTCCGAACTGGACCAAAATTGCACATGCACAACTAGACCACCAATCGAACAAGATGAAACCATAATTAAGTCTCTGGGACATATACCTTCAGAGAAGAAGAGGGAACAAATAAATTGTTTACGGACGGACGTACGGACGTCCGGACGACCAGACAACGGACGAAGGGCCATCGCATGAGCTCGACTGGTCGAGACCAGTAGAGCTAAAAATTGTTACTGGTCATTCATATACAGTGTTACTTTACCTTAAGCCTCTCTACGTCATCTTGAAGTCGCAGTTTGGCTTCCCGTTCATTCATCAAGGCTTGCTTGAGTCGATTAGTTGCGTCCAAGGCAGTATCTTTCAACTGGTCACCTGTAGAAGCTGCAAAAAGTAGATCAAACTATAAACATCGGATAACATTAACATTATCCTTCCAATATATCGATTACATGCTGAAAAACTAAATGATCACTCAACTATTTAAATAGGAAACCAATTACAGCAATGAAATTGTATTTAACAAGTGAAATATTTTCTTTTCACTTTTCAATATTCTACAAGAAGGTCATTGTCAAGGTCAAAAGGTCATAGACCTGGTGTGTTTGAAGTGCTTCATTAGTTGAGTACGCAAGTAAAATATGAAGTCTCTATCCCTCACGGATCAAAAGTTATGGCCAAAGTTAAAGTTGACAATAGACAAACAAACAGTCAGACAAGACAAACACAATATGCCCTCAATCTATCGATCCGGGTGCTGAAAAATAAGGAAAAAAAACATATTGTACAATAAAATTTCCACATTTTTGACCACTGCAACTCGGCATCGTCATGTGAGGTCACTTCTACTTCACTATTCTTATTTTTCTCACTTTTTCAGACAGTTCTGGCCATCGACATCTCATTTTGCATTTTTTTATGTATGAAATATGCATCATGGTTTCATTTTGTATATTG
The DNA here is from genome assembly GCA_035048485.1 of Pteria penguin. Lineage (NCBI taxonomy): Eukaryota > Metazoa > Mollusca > Bivalvia > Pterioida > Pteriidae > Pteria > Pteria penguin. The sequence goes on from CM068582.1 coordinate 6,313,364, forward strand.
TAAGCCGCATATTTGATGAGAAATGCCCTAGAAACAAAAGTTTCTATCTGAACAGCACTATGATTAGACAATCATTTTGCATGAAAACATTCAGAAAACATTTTGACAATTAATTGCAGTATGAATGCAGAGTCAGTGTGTCAACGAATATATCAAATCTGTTTTACTACATTTATTCTAGAGGGTTTAAGATAACAACTTGAACGGTCATATTACTTGGAAATTTATATGAAACATTGATAAAAGTGCTAATGAATGTTTTCAAACCTTTCCAATCTTTCCGTCTATTGGGCAGATTAGTTGGAACTGGAAATTTGTTTTACCAAGGCAGTTGTGATCTTAAGAAGACAGATCGAAGACGCGGCTACGGAGATTGATTTTTTCTTGTTCTCGTCTAATCTAATAATTAGGGCTTGTGTTGAAGGCTCAACACTTTAATACACCCTGACAAATGTTTTAGATAACTAATAGATGAAAACACGATAAAATCTAATTTCTTTATATATTTCTGCTTTGAAAGAACCTTCACGGAATAGCATACAGAATAGAACCTGTTTGTGAATTTATCCGCAAGAAATCTTTTTCAAGGATAAATCAGTCATTATTACTAAATAAGTTTTATTCTTATCCGGAATACCTCAAAAAGAACAATGAAACCAAGACGGGTTCTTGAATAAAATGCATGAAAATCGAATTTCATTATTATCCACAAGAGAAGTTTGAAATGAATTATTACGTGGTCCAACATTGTTATTGGTTTATAAGGTATCCAACAAAATCTTAGGGTACAAAGCGTTTTTGCTTTTTTCTGCATAGATATAAGTATATACACATACGGAATAATATGATTAACACTCATTTTGAAGCCAAGATTAACTTGTTTGCCTAACCATAGATATAATCTGACTGAGGGAGATTCTTATTCCTCCATAACATTTAACCTCTGTTCGGGATTCTCTGTGACTTTATACAGTTGCCTTCTTATATTTCTATTTCATTCTCTGATAATTCAACTTTCCGTTGTTTTATTTTATGAATACAAGTATTTATTTCTCCGGTAACTAAGCAGTTAATTTTTCGTTACATAGCTCTTAATCTTTAATCTGGATTTTCTGTACTCTAAGTGAAACACTGATCTAATTTTATTGTAAGGATAAAAATTAATTGTAATGTATGCTCGTAAAGAGGTATCAGACGTCATCGGTGTTCTTGGTCTAAAATTAGAACATCTGATGCATTTAATTATTATAAAAGGAATTCAAATTAAACAAGAGTTGTTTGTGAAACACGAACGCCCCGAGCGGCAACAGAGTCCAAATAAAGCAAAATCTGAAATGTCGCTCAAACGTCACGATAAAGGTCAAGAGGAGTAATTTGAAAAGGCTTAATTAGAGGAGTATGCATGCCAAATATTAATGTTTGACTGTACTCGATCTCTTTAAATCGTTCAGTAGCGTGCTAGGGTCGTGAGAATACGATCTCAGATTTGGCAGTTCGTATTCAGCATGAGATAGTAAGCCACCGTATCACCGGTAGATATTGACCTGTGCAGCATCCATCACTGTGATGAGTCGAATCACTGCAATGCAAGTCATCAGAAAGATAACGTCAATAAAATGTTTAAGCCGGCGTGGCCTAGTCTTATCGGGTCGGGCTCCTGATCGGGAGGTCGGGGTTTGAGTCCCGCTCTGCTCATGTCGGTGTTCTGTCTTTCGGATGAGACAGTAAAAACGAGGCCAAATGTCATGGTATGCATGGCACGTTAAAGATCCCTCACTTCTTCGAGTGGGTCCGTTGCAAAGGTCAAAATCTGTATGCCCAGCATCAGGCAGATGTCATCACCATATACGTGAAATATTCGTGGTGTGACGTAAAACAAAAATCAATCAATCAATCAAATGTTTTCGTGTCGTTTATTGGTTTTAAAGATACGTTCAGCAGGACTTTCTAAGTATGATGAGATATTGCCTTTGTTTATTGGTTTACCCTTTGGTACTTCTTCGCTTTTTACTTGACTATAACATATCCAGTCAAAGCAAAACCAGATAACTAGAATGAAACAAACAAACTCAGTTACGGTTAGATACAAACACGAGACAGATATTGCCTTTACGTACATTATTTACGATAATAAAATGTGAAAAGTGCTCTGCAGCAGTTAACATATCTTCCTGAAATTGTACACAAACCACTATTTCAAATTTAGCCACAATTTTTTTTCCTGGTGTAAATTTCGACAGACAAACGAAAGAATATTACAAATTCTGCAGATAATCTCCAGGCTACCCTTTGACTTCAAAAAAGTTATATGTAATTAGTTTCCCTTGTGTATGCTGTCTATGACAACATAATGAAAGTTATGTACCTGCAAGCAAGATCTATACAAATTAAATTTAGACCAAGAAGAAACGTTCCATAGAAAACACTAGCTAAGGAAATTAAAAGTAAATTCAACAGACTCATAGTTAATGATCCATCGTTATCATCCTTGATATCACGTAAATTAGAATTTTTTTAATCATAAAGGGGTAAAATGTATCAACTTAAAATCTGTTCACACACAGTGAAAATTATCTATGAATAATTTATCAGTGATATGTCTGATACGAGACGCAAACGCGGGAGTTCTGTGCCCTAAAGCATTTTACTGGCACTCACTGTATCATCTAGCTCATGTTAATCCTAGATTTGAACTCCTTCGAACTCCGGTTGGGGCTTTGGGAATTTAGATATGTAGAAAGATATGTTAGACTATACTGACTTCCAAAGTAAATGAAAATATTACACTTGAAATAAGAAAACGATGTACCATAGCTTACATACAATGGTTCCTGGAATCATAGGGTAATCCTGGTGCCCATTTAGGATAAGTATCTCCTGTTTGGTTTGCTAACCTGTTAGTATTGAGTGTCATAAACATATTGACAAAACACAAGTACTGCAACATATAAAGCAGATGAATGCGAGACGACGCTGAAAAGAGAGTTTCAGAGCCACGCACTTTGAAGACAAGAGTTTAATAACATCTCCTGGGAAACTTTTTCACAGTGTCACACTAATGTATAAATTGAAAGTATCTAGTGCAATTCGACTGCAATGTATCTCGATGGATATGTATGTGCGCCTGGAGACTAGAGTTGAGACAGAGTACTTAGGAAGAATGGAGGAGTATACAATGACTAATTGACTACCCAATTAGAAGCATTCATGATTAGAGATTAATGATTACATTTAATACATATTATTGTTAGCATTGCCATATATAAATGTACTAAAAATCTGTCTTAAATTATTTCTATCACTTTTAGTTCGCTATGCATTCGAATGTACCTTACCCATTTTAAAATTATGTAAGGGTTTTAATACCAGACAAACTACCCTTTTCGGAATTTTCATTACGACGTTGATGGTTAGATTGTGATGTCACATTTGTGGGACGTAAACTCATGGAGGCAAAACTTCATTAGTCGACCATTTTCCTTTTCATCATGCAAAATTGGGTGAAGGTCAATTTTACATTGTTTTAATTTTTTTCTTTCGATAAAATGTTACATAAATTCAGCTGCCTTATTAGTATGGTTATGGTACTTTTAGTCTGAGTATTATCATCCATATCTTACATCATTTTTCTAAGAAAAGAAAAACGTTAATAACATTAAACAATTGTGCACCTATATACCGGTGTTCTAGTGTGGACAGTCGCCTTTCACTCCATGACAATCACGTTTCTCTTCAAAATTGTTACGCTGAGAACGATTTATGTTTAGTCTTATGTGCAGTAATGAAGTTGCCTCTTAAAATAGATTCAAACGTATTCATAAGTTTGACGTATATATTCCGGACAAATCCTGCTCAACTAACATAAAAAAAGTCCGTGAAACAAACATCTTATATATAAGTAAAATAGTGAACAGAAAAGTATACGATCGAGACATCGGGTGCAATTAAAAGTATGATCGATCGGACATATAAATCACAGAGGAATGGACAGACAAATGTTTGAAAATTTATATAGGTTTATCTCAGTTCGTATGTAGCGAGAATTTCTACAAAGCTAGATACGTACTATAACGTATGAATTGCATCGTCTTTATTTATTGATTTGCGTCATACCTGATGTATCTATTTCATAAATTTGGTAAAGACACATGCTTCAATTTAACAAATAATCTGAAGCAGAGTGGGAACGGCAATGTTCCAACGTGTATTAAGACCTCGATGTTTTGGCACATCCCCATATGATGATTTGTTCGATAAGCTTAGGATTCGATGCGAAAAAAAAGATTGTTTGGACAAACAGACGACAGCGATATGGCATAATACTTCCACATTTTTATTAGTGTGCTAAAAACGAATGTGGATCATTCCTGAAGGCATTTAAACAAAATCTATGGCATATGCTCTGAATAATCCCACATATAAAAGACCTTATCCTAAAATGAATAGTTGATTGATTGATTGATTTTTGTTTAACGTCACACCACGAATATTTCACGTATATGGTGACGGCATCTGCCTGATGCGGGGCATACAAATTTTGACCTTTGCAACGGACCCACCCGAAGCAGTGAGGGATCTTTAACGTGCCATGCATACCACGACACGGGGCCTCGGTTTTTACTGTCTCATCCGAAAGACAGGACACCGGCATGACAGGAGCGGGAATCGAACCCCGGCCTCCCGATCAGGAGTCCAGTGCGATACCACTAGGCCACGCCGGCAAAAATGAATGGATTTTCAATGAAATCATACAGGCAAATTCAGTGACCTGTTGTCACCCCCCCCCCCTTTGGGTGTTCTATATCAGTAAGGGTGCAGTGATCTGTGACAAACAGTGATGGTTGTGCATGTCTTCAGACACATGCCAAATATGAAGGCCCTACGTCTTACAGTTAAAAAGTATCACTGAAGTAGGTCGAAGGTCGCGGTCAAGGTCACATCATAAAAAATTCAGATACCAACGGAAAGGTATTGTAATTAGGGGCACACATGCTAAATATGAAGGCCTTACATCTTACAATTAAAAAGTCCCACTGACGTAGGTCAAAGGTCACGGTCAAGGTCACATGGTAACAATTCTGGTACGAACGGAAAGGTATTGCATCTAGGGAAACACATGCCAAATATGAAGGTCCTACGTCTTACGGTTAAAAAGTTATCACCAAAGTTAATGTTTTTGTGACAGACGGATGGACAGACTGACATACGAATGAGATTTAATGTCCCTACGCTTTCGCGAAAAGCGGGAGATAAATCTATATCACGAAATGTCTACTACCTTCAGCCATAGCATAACTCAAGATATAAAATGAATAAATGACTGGAATCTATGTTAAACAGTAGATGTGACATAAACCATAAATAGACATTTGTGTCAAATACATACAACCAGTGCACAAGTAGGATTTGGATTAAACACTTAATGTCTAAAGGTGAAGAAAAGAAGTATCTGGCTCAGTCGTAGGACAATAATCACAACTGAAATGCACTGATAATAATGTAATAATTTGAAATAATAATAATAATACATTATTATAATAATTTGAAATAATAATAATAATAACAATATCAACACAAAAACTTTTGAGTAAAAAGCATTTGCGATACCCACATAGGACGGACAACTGATATGACAGTAGTTAATCAACAGGTGTGGTTAATCGATTTCCGGGCCCAACTTCCCATTCACCACAAAATCAGTAAAATCAAAGTACAATTATTTAAAAATCTAGAAACAATCCTCCATACAGAGAGCAAAAACCAACAAGTTGTGGTCGTAAAATTATTAATACATAATAATGCAAATTAAGACCAATAAATCAAGCAAATATAAATTGACAGGAACATTAGTAAAAAGTGTTCTGTCGATCTGGAAACTCGCTCAGACCCTTAACTTAAAAATGTTTCAACAAGGCTTGTCATATAATTCCAATTTCCCGGTTGGCGCGCAACGATCGAGTAAAAGTAACTATAAGGCCCAATAAACTGAATAAAGACTTGCTGGGTTTTTTTTTTGTTTGTTTGTTTTTTGTTTTTGTTACACATAAATGTTTACATTTGCGTAAGGATTCGACACCAATTAATGAAATGCCAGGTTCATCTAACAAAAACACCATAAAATAGGGAGATAAGTAAAACGATGAGTTAATAATTGACACACATGATACAGAAAACAAATGTTGAACAGAGGAATTAACCATATATCGGGACAGATTTATTTAGGCTAAAGCTCGAAAGAAAACCACTTTGCTGTACTAGCACTGTAAAGATCAGAGAGGGAAGGCTGACGCTGCAAGATACCAATACGATAGCTCTCGTAAGGATTTCATCAGCAGTGATAAAAGGATAACACACATGATGTTCACCAATGCAGAAATTAAATCTCTGAGAGTGCTGCTTAAGTTTGGGTTTTGTTTCTGTCTTTTCTTCTTTCTCTTTCATTTCACGATTCGAGTGACACCTGCTGTTAAATTAATTTTCACTTCAGCCATTATACATGTTGCTGACAAGAGAATATGTGGATGAAAATGTGGGGAAAAAACCAAATGATCCTGACAAGATATCAGTATGAATCCACTAAATGTAGACGTATCTGGATTGTCTAGCTCTTAAAGTAACACTTTGTAAACATTATATGAATTATTTTAATGGTGGTAATTACTGAATATTAAAATAGAAGTGACGCTTTTGTTGTCTTTTGAAGTCCTAGTCATGTAAATATTACGATTATTTTATATATTAGTATACTCTAAATAAACAACTTACATTTCAATGACAGTTATGAGAACAATTTTGAAAACTGATATATATTTTCATCTATTTCTGTTTTTCCGTATGCTTGTCTGATGGATTCTGCCATGCGTCTAAGTTAGACTACATCTCTGAATAAATTTTGTATGCATTTGCATATTAAACTGAAATAAAAACAAATACAAAACAGAAAATATCGGTCACCATTCAATGCCAGACAACTTATTGTGCCTTAACACTCAATGCCATCTCAAAATAACATCATAGCATGCATTTGGACGATACAACTTCCTATTAAATCTCAGACAGAATTGTCCATCAGAGACATGCTCTTTTATATGTCGATTTTCCTCTTCTACAGCTGATTATATATAACCATTTATTTGGATTTATTAAAGCTACCACTACGAATAATTTAGAATAGAGATTATGACAAATATAATACCTTTGGTTTCAATGTCTATTGCAGCAATATTAGATTTATTATCATTATTATTAATCTAATATGCTTCCGCAATATGTCAACGATAAAACTAAAGAAAAAAAATATACATGAACAGCTTACATCACCAATTTATTTCTTGCAAAGCCGGAGTGGCCTAGTGGTATCGCGTCGGACTCCTGATCGGGAGGCCGGGGTTCGAGTCCCGCTCTGGTCATGCCGGTGTCATGTCTTTCGGATGAGACAGTAAAAACCGAGGCCCCGTGTCGTGGTACGCATGGCACGTTAAAGATCCCTCACTGCTTCGGGTGGGTCCGTTGCAAAAGAAAAAAGAGGAGTTACCGGCTCAGTTATGTGGCAGAAGTCACCATGGAGCTATACAATACATGAATATAAATAATATAACAGAACATTTAACACATTACAAAAATATTTGATTGTAGTGCAATTACGATACCGACTTAGGACGGTCATTTAATTTGACAAAAGCCAAACAAATGGTGTGGTTAACCGGTTTACGGGCCCACCTTCCCACTCACCGTAACAGCAGAACAATCAAAAGACGTACATTTAAAGATTTATAAATAATCCTCCATGTAAAGAACAAGGGTCAACAGGTATCGCATATTGAGAGGTCATAAAAATATAAACACGTAAGGTATTGTAAAAAACATAATGGTAAAAATAAAGATAAGGTCAAAATTTGTATGCCCCGCATCAGGCAGATGCCGTCACCATATAAGTGAAATATTCGTGGTGTGACGTTAAACAAAAATCAATCAATCAATCAATATTTCTTGCATACTTTAAAAGAATAATGTGATATATTTACATCACTCATCAGTTATTATCCATTATAAAATGTTGGAAACCGGCTCTGTCTCTCTCTTCAAATATGAAACATGAAATGTATTATGATTAGTAGTGTTATTACTTTAATGCCTTATTCAAAGATTACACAAACTGCTTTTTAAAAGTAAGGTAAAAATATTGCAGCTATACGATATGGGCCATTATTACTATTGGAGGGAACTGACGAATCTCCCATTTCCCCTTATTGAAATTTGGTTATTAACTTGGCTGGTAAAAGACTGCAAAGAGTTCCAACAATGCCTTAGCCAATTAGTTCATACAAGAACAAGTTAAGGAACAGAGGTAATTCTAGATAAAATCCATCCTACGCAAAAGCTTTTCAAAGGACTTTATTCTCTTTGTGAAATTTACCGGTTAATCACACTGAAGTCTATTATATTTGTCATGAGTAAAGCATCACCAAAATAACTATAACGATTTTTTCATTGAAGCCTTTACAAAGCACAAAGACAAACAATACTGTCCTCAAGTACCAAATTCACAACGAACTGTAATCGAAAGTCTACTAAAATGCAATTACATTAAAGACATGATTAATCTCCATATGGACAACAGACAGGCAATATACGAGGTAAGATCATGGTATTGATTAAGACGTAACAATGCCAACGAAATGTAAAACACGAGACTATAAAACATACTTTATTCTTTGGGATGATTGACCAATCATTTTTATGCCATATGGTCCATTTTTGAGTTTCTATCTTATATCAGATAACGAGAGTATATTTCATTATCTTCGTCGACTGTGCTGCTTTGTGGTGAGTGAAAAGGTCGGTTAACCATACACATTGAGTGCCGATTGTCACTTGAACGTTCTATAGTGTAACCGCAACGCCAACTGCATTACAAAGGATATTTGGATGCTGTTTTTATATACTTTACATGTCCGTGGCATTTCTGACAAACACTTGTCAAATGTCTTTTTTTTTTCTCCCTTTTTCTGACGATTAATTGCATTTCAGATCACACCAGGGTCCTGAGACATAAACTGAGAATATTCTTAAGTCAATTGTTTCATTTTCATTTATACTATTGTCAAATGTTCAAATGAATTGTCATGCAAAATGGTTTAATTATATTTATCGATAGAATAAAACTCAATAAAATCCATATCCCAGTTTTTCATTCATTGTTGAACAGACGAATTTGATATTTATGGTGCCGGACCCAGGGCACGACTTGACGATATGAACAATGTACAACAATGTGCAGCTCGTTCAAGTAGCCTTCTGATAATAACCTCGATGATCATTATATATAATCATTTACATCATATCGAGTAATTGCTTCTACCATCAATATATTACTATAAACTGCCTTCTAGTATTTTCAATTATACCTAAATAAGACACGAAATTACGCATTTGCTTTAACCAATGTGCCATCAATTTGGATAAAATTGAGGCGAAATATCTAACAGTATTTAGAAATTTCTCACGTTTTACATGCATTTGATAATGATTTGCCACGATCCACAATTTGTATTTCAGACATTGAAATGCCCTGCTGTTTAATGTGTTATCTTTTGACTAAAACATGGACACAGATCGAGTGGTATATACAGTTCAAATATATGAATATGATTTTGAAGTTCGATCAAACTCATTACAAGACAATAGTTGCTAATTTGGTATTTGTAGATTTTATAGCACCGCTTGGTATCTTATAGAATAGACGATCTTCATATTTTTATATGATATAAGTGGCCCAAGACCCGACATGCAACTCTTTGCCGCGATTTAGAATCCTAATAATACAGTGCATAATATACAGATTAGTTACGATTTACTTTACAGCATCATAGATCTGGAAAGTCCTAAACGTTAAGACACGAAACTGCTTAAGTATAATGTAAAGCAATTAACTTTACTTGTCATCATATGCCAACTTAGGAAGATACATTGTCCAAATGGAAATCCTAATTAGTCTATATCGCTCATTGGAACACCTGGAGTACGACTGCTTTCCATTTCTGTTTCTGATTGATTTTAACATTAAAAAAACTGGTCCGACACTTACTCTCATTGACAAAAAATCTTATAAATGCTTATCTATTGATTTACTTATATATTTTTAATTTAGAATGTTCGAATCCAAAATAGTTTTTCTTCAATTAAGTTTTCTTCTTAAAAGTACAGATGCATTTGTTTCCTAGCTTTATCATGACATTTTACTTTTTATTTTATCTTAGTCAATTATATTATCCTTTGATAATGGTTATTACGAAATAAAAAGCATGTAATAGACTTGGAATGCAAAGGAATCGGATTTTCAGTCATCATATTAGAATCGATAATTGCGCAGGCAAACTGAGGATGGGTCTTTATAATAATGTAATTTCTTTCATGTACTATTTATACTTTGAAAGCCTATATCATCATCTCATCATCTTCCAAGTACATTAATTAATCACTACACAGTCACAAACTCTTTAAATTATGAAATTTATTTTCCAATTATTTACATGTAAGTGCAGCAGTGAGTTATCGCCAGTCATTTCGGTATCATTTTTCCCTTGTAATAATTTCAATCATTAAAATATCTCAGTATTTCCATTTTTTATTGTTCTTTTAATTTTTTTGAGATGTTAATTTTCTTGAATTCTTTTTGCAGAATGGAAGATAGACAAGTAAACCCATTCACCACGTCAACTGAGTATTATAACAATGTCAGATGACCGTCTTAATTCGGTATGACGCCAGCTGTTAGTCGAGTAGTTTGTCATGTCTTTGTGTTCACATATTCTACTTGTTCACTAATACGCTTCAAATCTCTCGACGTTATAAACGTCTCTCGTAGAAATCCTATAAAAAACAAACTGATTTCAAGGGTATTTTGAGAAAATTAAAACCATACTACTGCACCTGAACTGATTCAAGGATTTTTTGCCTACTACAATATACGATACGTATAGATCATGGACTCGCACTGAAATACGTGACACTCACAACTTCTTAACTTATGATATTTATGTGAAGGTTATTGATAACATATAAAGACAACTTATTTGAATCTCTACAGGCATTGTGTATCACTATTGGCAAACATAACATAGCATTATTTTGCTACGAGAAAGAATTCGCATAGTCTTATTTTGCTACGAGAGAGAATTCGCGGCTTAACTTCAGGAATCAAAACAGTCTGAGCTTATTGATATTTTCAATGGTAATGGTACGCTGAAGATACATTACTAGTGAGTCACTCACATTTCGAGTGGAAGAATCTAAGATTTTAAAATATAGGAATAAAATATAAGATACCGGTACTCTGTATAATGAATGTACAGTAAAACATGCTTATAACGAAGTGCCAATTTTGATTCATTACAAATGTATTTTGTTACAACCAGTTCAAGTTCTTATCTCAAAGGGTATTCAAATTTCGGCCCGGACAATTTTATTTAAATATGACCTTGAGATTTTAAATGTAAGTCAAGGTAAAAATTTCTATGCCTTGCACCTTTCCCCACTGTCACCTTTCTATTTTCCAAGTTTCAAGTTCTTACCTCAAAGGGTATTCAAGTTACGGCCTGGACAATTTTTTAAAATTTGACCTTGAGATTTTAATTGTACGTCAAGGTAAAAATTTCTATGCCGTGCACCTTGCCTCACTGTCAACTTTCTATGTTCAAAGTTTCAAGTTCTTACCTCAAAGGGTATTCAAGTTACGGCTCGGACAATTTTTTTTTTAATTTTACCTTGAGGTTGTAAATGTAGGTCAAGGTAAAAAAGTTTATGCCGTGCAATTTGCCTCGCTGTCACCTTTCCATGTTCCAAGTGTCAAATTCTTACCTCAAAGGGTATTCAAGTTACAGCCTGGACAATTTTTTTTAAATTTTACCTTGAGGTTGTAAATGTACGTCAAGGTAAAAAAAGTTTATGCCGTGCAATTTGCCGCGCTGTCCCCTTTCTATGTACAAAGTTTCAAGTTCTTACCTCAAAGGGTATTCAAGTTACGGCTCGGACAATATTTGGATGAAGAAAAAGAAGAAGAAGAAAGCTGACAAAAACAATATGTTTTCCCTTTCAAGGGGAGACATAAATTTACTTGATTTCAAATAGAACTAACCTAACCAACACTTTTTATTACACACTTCTAAATCATGCTGATGTTTTCAGTTTGATGATCAATGCAGTTTGTATGAAGAATATGCTTGCCTAAGAAGGACACCCTCTTCCCGTGCCCTTTTTACACTTGGCAGATCTTGTCCAAATAGCAGCATTTGTAAGACTTTGAGAACTTCATCCCTACCAAGATTCATTGAAATCTTTCAGTTCTGAAGAAGTTTACTAAATCTTATTATTGCAGACAAATAAGTATAACATATCTAAACAAGCAAATTCAGAGAATTGTGGTCCCCCGCTTTGGGGGTTTTATCAGTAAGGGTGCAGCAATATGTGACATACAGTCATGGTTGTACATGCAGACAGACATGCCAAATATGAAGGCCCTATGTCTTAAAAAAAGTAACATTGAAGTAGGTCAAAAGTCACGGTCAAGGTCACATGATAAAAAAATCCTGATACCAACGGAAAGGTATTGCAATTAGGGGCACACATGCCAAATATAAAGGTCTTATGTCTTTCGGTTAAAAAGTTACATTGAAGTAGGTCAAAGGTCACGGTCAAAGTCATATGATATAAGTTTTGGTATCAACGGAAATGTATTGCAATTAGGGACACATATGCCAAATATGAAGGCCCTAGGTCTTACAGTTAAAAAGTTATGACCAAGGTTAAGGTTTTTGTGACAGACAGACGGACAGATAGACGAATGAGATTTAATGTCCCTACGCTTTTGCTAAAAGCGGGGGACAATAATCACATGATTATGCTTAACTATATCTAGTATCCCATGTACTAGTTGTATGTTGCTCTTGTTCTACGGTTGAATGTAGTTAGTGTACAGATTTCGAGACTTAGGCCTACGAATAATTCCTTGATTTATTATTTTTATACGGATATTTCAAGTATATGGTGACTGCAATTGCCAGATACATTGAATGGACTGCTCTGTATCAGTGAGAGATATTTACCGTATTATTCCTTTCTTGACATGGAAACTCAGTTTTCAATGTCTTATCTGAAAGACGATAGCAGTGCTTGAGTAGAGCCCATGACCTCTTGATCTTGAGACAAACACCTCATCACCCAAAATAGAGATTTACCGTGCTCCAAGACAGTTACGAATTTGGTATACTTTATTTTTTGATTTCTAAGCCGTTTACGGACAAAAAGGATTTGCATGGAAGAATAGATGTGCAATGAAACCTCAAAACTATATAATGCTTTTAACCCTGCATTTTTTTTTGGGGGGGGGGGGGTCCTGTTGAATTAAATGCAGTATTAAAGACCCTTCTTTTTATGTTTGTACTCCGGGGTTTTTTTTTCTACCATGAGAGTAGTTTTAATCAATAACAAATTAAATATAAATAGTACTCCTTTTACAATTCTTTTATTAGTATAAATAGACCCGATACAGTTGTATTATGTATCTTGTAACCTACCTTTTCCTTGTAATTCTTTTATATGATCCAGTAATTTTCTACTTGCTTTTTCAGCTTTCCATCGTCTTTCGCGCTCACGTTCTAACTCATTCATTATTTGCTACAAAGAAAATACATGGCTTACATTATTGTTAAATATTATGAAGTAAAGAAGAGGTCAAAATGGGCCTATATCGAGCTCCTGAACACACCATTTTTATTCACAAACAACTTACTGCATGAAGAAACAAGCATTATGAGAGTATTTCTGAAGCAATACATGTCCCCTACCACCCCCTTTATAATGCATACATTTATAAATGGCTCATATTGTAAATAAATTTCTGTTGAGGTAATACATAATGCATAAGTGAGTCATACAATAATTGATGGGCAACATTTGCCCGGTACATGTAAGTACTACATGAGGTAGCAATCAACATGTAGCTAGGAAGCAATCAAACTGTAACAAATATACACAAGATAAAGAGAAGGCAAGAGGGAGCGGAAAAATATGATGCCATACAACACAAACCTGAATAAAAGCTGCCTTGCAGTTTCTGTGATTTAAATTTTAGAAACAGTTGGACGTTCTGAATACGATCTAAAGAATTTGCCAAATGCAAATTTTGTGATATATGTAACCCTGATTTAAAAGCTTCAAAGTAATTTGTAAACGTTTGGTATGAAAGTCCAAAACACCAGTGCAGCCCTTGGTAAGACGAACCAACTGAGATACATTGATGGCATATGATGGGAGGCTAGGGGCATCATCATCCAGATAAGGAAAATTTACCATACGAAATCGGAAATTGTCACGTTTATCGTAAATATAAGTATGAATCTTATTATTAATTATCTTAATGTTGAAGTCTAAGAAAGGTGTGTCAGTATCACAAATATTAGCTATGTTTAACTGAATCTATTATTATTTTCTTTTTGAATGAAAGTCCAAAACGTTAGTGCAGGCGCTCACAAATCGAAGAAACTGAATTATATAAATACCATATGATGGGAGTCTGTCTAGGAATATCTGTAACTATCCAACTAAGGATAATTTACCACAGGAAATATCGTCCTGTTTATCATAAATATTGGTATAAATTTTATTGTTAATTGCCGTAATGTATAGGTCCAAGAAAAGTGTTTCTGTATCACAAATATTCTCTTTGTTCAAGTTAAGTTCAGGTGGATATATGTTAGCTAACGTTACACTTATTCCCTTTGCAGTGTGGAGCTCGTAAAAAGTTCCCCGCAGAGGGTTTGACTTAAGTGTTATTATACCCTTTTTCTAATGTTTTATGGCTGTGACACTTTCTACACAGTGTTTGTTCACATTCATGTATATATACAGTGCTGAATCATATTGTTTCGTCTGTATGTCAGGGCATTCACGACGGGTTTGGCTCCACTGTGGTACATTGTTGTTAGTGCCATAGTCATATGACACCAGTTACTTTGGTATTTTACTATATATTATTCAAACTCAGGGTTATCAATAACTAAGATATCGTCTAGGTACATGTACATGTGACTAGAGGTATCATCCAACATCTCAATGAGGTCGAATCGTTTAGATTTTTGAATAGAATACATGAAATCCCCCACATAACAATAAAGAAACAAATCTGCTATAAGAGGTGCACAGTTAGTACCATTAGAAATCCCAACTGTCTGCTGATTTTGCCGTTAAATTCAAGTAACAAAATATGGTAGGTTTCTAAAAAGCCGATGTGACCTAGTGGATAAGGTGCTCGGCTCGTCATCGAGAGGTCCCGGGTTCGACTACCGCCCTGGGCACACTGGTGTTCTGTCTTTCGGATGAGACAGTAAAAACCGAGGTCACGTGTCAAGGTAGGCTTGGCACGTAAAAAATTCCTCACTGCTTCGGGTGGGTCCGTTACAAAGGTCTAAAATTGTATCAGGCAGATGCCGTCACCATATACGTGAAATAATCGTGGAGTGACGTAAAACAATAATTAATCAATCAATTTATTTCTCCATGATTGAACTGATTAAGAACAAAAGATCATAATAACATAAACTGTTGTGTTATATATACTTCTGGCGATCAAAGCTCGCCAGGAAATTGAGTTTTAACACCTAATTGGAGAAAATGAATGACTCAGTATATAGAAAATCATTGTATTAATGATGACGATTTCAAATCTAAATGTTTGGTTGGTTGGTTGATTGAAGTTTTACGTCGCTTTCACAAATTTTTCAGTTATATTGCGACATGGAAGCAGAAGGTAACCAACCTCTTAAACATAGTAGCGCAACCCAGGAATCGAACCCGGATCGTCGGCGCTGCAAGCCAAGCGCCTAACCACTACACCAAGCCTGCCCCTCAAATCTAAATGTAACATTTGGATATCCAATTGAGTCAACTGTAAAACAACAAGTGATCACAGTATTTTAAACTAAACTTAGAAAGCTTGACCTTGATTATTTATGAAATAAAACTTTTCATCGTGAACATGACCTTTCAGAAATAACCTTGAGGGACCTTTGTCCAAAACTTCTTAAACTAAATAACATTTTGGTGAAGCATGATCAAATTCTGAAAAAAAAGTATAGGAGATAAACGTACTTCTTTTTTTAAGTCATAGCCAAAAGGTGACCTTGAATGACCTTTGTCCAAAAGTCTCTAACCTTTAAAAAGATTTTGGCGAAGTATGACAAAATTCTGATGAAAGGTATAGGAGATATAAGTACTTCATGTTACTTTAAGTCATATTTAATAAGTGATATTTCAGAAATACCTTGAGTGATTTTCTCCAAAAACCCTTACCCTAAATAATATTTTGGTGAAGTATGATCAAAATCTGATGACAGCTGTAGGGGATATAAGTACTTTATGGTATATTAATTTACAGTTAAATAGTGACCTTGACCTTTCAGAAATGACTTTGAGTCACATTTTTCCAAAAGCTCTTAACCTAAATAATATATACGTGAAGAATTATCAAATTCTAATGAAAGATGAAGGAGATATACGTACTTCATGGTATCTTAAGTCATAGTTAGTAAGTGACCTTGACCCTTCAGAATTGACATTGAGTGACATTTGTCCAAAAGCTCTTAACCTAAATAATATTTTAGTGAAGTATGATCAAAATCAAATCTAAAACAGGTATAGGAGATATACGTACTTCATGGTATTTTAAATCATAGTTAATAAGTGGCCTTGACCTTTCAGAATAGACCTTGAGTGACCATTGTCCAAAAGTCCCTAACCTATGGAACATTTTGGTGAAGTATGATCAAATTCTGATGAAAGGTATAGGATATATAAGTACTTCATGCTACTTTAAGCCATAGTTAATATGTGAGCTTTCAGAAATGAGCTTGAGTAGCCTTTGTCCAAAAGCCCTTATCATGAACAATATTTTGGTAAAGTATGATCAAAGGTCTAGGAAATATACGTACATGTACTTCATGGTATTTAAAGTGACCTCGACCTTTCATACATGACCTTGAGTGACCTTTGTTCCAAAGCCCTTAACCTAAATATTTTGGTGAAATACCAAATTCTGATGAAAGGTATAGGAGCTCGGACGGACAGACACACGGACACGACAGAGATTATATGGTCCCCCGAAAGTTTTCGGGGAGCATAAAAATCAATTTTTAATAATCTATTGCTTAAGAGAAAATCTAGGAAATCGGCTAAAAATGGACAAAAATAACAAAGTACAGAAAGACCTAAAATGCAAGGGTATTTTTCCCGCTTTGAAAGAAAAGAACAAAAACACAAGCTTTCTCAAGGTCCACTAGCACTTCAGGTATTCTATGTTTGATGGAAATCTGTCAAGCTGTGTGAAAGTCGATTATGTAAAAATTCATAGATTAAGCAACGGAAGACGGACTGACAAACGACAGACCGCAGACTCTGACTATAGCTAATTTTAGCATTCGGCTGAGTTAAGCTAGAAATATTTTTAGATTGTTCAGCATATATGGCTTTACGTCTGGATAGTCAGTTAATGATAACAGTATTCGGGCAATGTGAAAAAGGCTTGGCAGATAGTAATAATAATAATCGTGACCTTTAAGTGTATCAGACTATGAAGATGTCCGGTTAACAGGGAGTGTGACATACTGCGGAAGCTCCGTTCATTAGGCGTACTTTAACCTCCCACACAGTTTCGTAATGTTGATATGTTAGGATACTATTCTGCTTTCAGATAATTGAACATGAGAAAACACGTCTCACAATATCTTTACTAGTTAAACGAATGCCTTGCCGGTGATTGTAACATATCATTTTTATGTTCATTGACTCCTCCTTTAATTTGAGTTTCACCGTATGTATAGAATTGGTAATTCTTTAATAAAATGAAAAAAATATATACAAGCAACTGCTGTACACTGTAAGCATACATGTAAGTTGCAAACTGCATGTAATTTCTAGAATCTCAGTAAGGGAGTGACATTAAGCTCAAATCGAATCAAAAGTACAGGGACCAGTTGTTCGAAGCTTTAACCACTGGATAAGCTAACCAAGGGTTAAATTTCCCCTGACAATATCTTTGAAATGAGAACACTTTAAGTCACGATCTTTGCACTGATTTATAGCATATGAAACAGGCTTTGTAAAGTAATTTAGATATTTATACAGAAATCTTGAAAAATTTAAACTAACTGTCTCTCAAACTTTAATCACTGGTTAACTTAACCGATGGTTAAAGTTTCGAACAACTTGCCCCTGAAAAGTGAATACTTGTGGGGTCATAGTATGTAACACTTTGTAATAATAAATCTTAAAATGAACCAAAATATTAATGGACAAGAAGACGGACACACAGGTAAACATTTATCACCAATCTATACAGAATAGTAACTTTTTTAAATAATCGTAACAAGCAAGAAAGAAAGGGTAAAAGTAGCCAACACAACAAAAACATTTTTAAAGTAGCTTACAACATAAGTAGACTGAATATCTTCCCTTTTACGTTCATCGACCATGACAGCAGATGGCATTTTCTCATTTGTAGCCTTCTTTTTGTCTTCAGTAGTATTTAGGTATTCCTCTGTTTCTTTGGAACTGGAGGTACTAAAAAAGGATATGCTACAGTAACTGCAATATCATTGTTATTATTCCATAAACATGTCACCTCCATAAAGATATTAAAAACAGTCAGTAATGAATCTGTAAGATTTAAACATATATATTCAAGAGTCTTGAACAAAAATCAATGAACTTCGTAGATGGGTATCGAAACAGTGTCATTCATTAGATATTTGTCAATTCATGACAGATTTGATTTTAGAGTATAACTGCTTAAACTAGGTCGAGTGACTTGTAGCTAATTTTCTTCGAACCGGAAATCCCCTGAATTCACGATCCTCATGAGTTGGAATACATTAATTTGTGAACTATTAACGACAGTACTCGATACATTTTCATAGCAAAACTACAACACAAAATCCAAGTGGGCCTATATCGTTCACCTGAACACAATTTGCTTTTTCAACTGACAGCTTGAAAAATTATAAATTTCTCAAAAAAGAAGAAAAAGATTTTAATACCTGTAAAATATATGGAAGTTGGTACATTTTACTTGTTTCATTGTAAATTTCATAATGTTTTTACAAAAATTAGATTTTTAATGAATTTTCAAAACAAAATCTTTAAATTTTATAAGTCCAAGGGCCATAATCCGTCAAAAGTAGGTCAATCGTAACAAAACTCGAACTGGTACTGACGCCGCTTAGAATAAAGCTATATACGAAATTTCAACTCAATATCTTGAAAGACGGCAAAACAAAGTCCGAAAAACATAACCTAGGACATATGGTCACCCCTACCCTAAAATTATAAATTTCTCAAAAATGAAGAAAAAGATATTAAAACCCGTACCATATGTGATAGTTGGTACATTTTACTTGTTTCATGATATATTTCATAATGTTTTGACAAAAAATAGATTTTTAATGAATTTCTGAAAAAATCTTGAAATTTATAAGTCCAAGGGCCATAAATCCGTCAAAAGTTGGTCAATCGTAACAAAACTCGAACTGGTACTGACGCCGCTTGAAATAAAGCTATATATTTCGAATCAATATCTTGAAAGACGGCAAAAAAAGTCCGGAAAACATGACTCTGGACGGACGCACGGACGGACGGACAGCGCCATAACATAACACGTCCTGTCTAATGACGTGCGTATAAAAATCTGTGGACAGATCCAGAGGAAAAACATCACTTCCTGCACGACACCATGTGAACTTCATTCCTGCAAAGTTTCATCAAAATCCTCTCAGTGGTTCTGCAGCAGAAGTTAAAAATGTGAAAGAAACTGCCCCCCCCCCTTTTTTTTATGGTCATTTTAAAAATCTATGAAAATTTGAAAATTTAGTTCTTGAGAAAATTCTTTCACAGTAATGTTTCTTACCATGATTATAATTAAATGAAATCAAAGCGACATTGTCGACTTAAAGATAAAAATTCCGCTTTTCTGCATTGAAATCGCTAAAGCCAAGAAGATGTAAAAACGTAAAACATTTGATTTCGGAATACAACAACAAAAACCCAAAAGTTCCTCATACATTTCTCCAGATCATTCCTATGTATTCAGTTTGTCTCTGTAAGCCGCCGGTCTGAAGAAGTTTTTCAAAGAAGGGTACCGCCTATGACATACCTTTGTCTGTAGTAGCCCAATCTAATGACAGATCTGGATGAAAAACAACACTTCTTGTTGAGGACTATGAATACTTCATTCCTACCATGTTTCATGAAAACCATTCAATTGCTTCTGAAGATTTTATTCATTTATTTATTTACTTATTTTGAATAGTCTTAAAAAATTCATAAACGAATTTTTTTTTTTAAGTGACATATTGATAGTTACATTCTTTACTGTAATACTGAAAAGATGAAATCAAATTAAAGCATCATTATTACCTAAAGGAGAAAAACTGTAGTTTTCTGCATTGAAATCACTTAGTCAAAAAAATACCCCCCAAGAAACCAGACAAATGAACAAAAGCAAAATAAAACAAAACAAAAAATATGTATCATCAACAAAAAACGCCAAAGATCTGATTTAAGAACAGAACCAAAAATAACAAATCTTCATACATCCACCTAGATCATTCCTATGCATTCAGTTTGTCTCTGTAAGCAGAGCGTCTGAAAAAAAAGTTTGTGATAGGAGGGTACACTCTGGGACCTACTTTTGTCTGTGGTGGCGCCACTTGATGGATTCGGACAAAAAACAACAGCACTTGTAAGGGACCATTAGTACTTCATGCCTACAAAGGTTAATCAAAATCCTTCTGGTAGTTCTAAAGAAGTTAAAGATGTGAAAAGTTTACGACGACGGACGGACAAGCTATGGCAATAGCTCAATTGAAACAAAAAACGAAGTACTGTGCACATTAACGCGGCCTTGAAAACATACAATGAGACAGAGTGAGCTGAAGAAGTAAATCAACAAAATACACACTAACAAAAATGTGTAAGGTAATAAAAAATAACGCCGACGGGATTAAGTAGGCAACTGCTAATTTTCCAACGCAACCAAGCAACTGAATAATAACATAGCGAAGATATATAGAAACTGCTCCAACGCCGTGTTATTTTACAATTTTTGAGCAATAATACAAACATAATCGCACGAAAGCAGCATCATAAAATACTGATATAGTGAAGATAACACCTTAAATCATAAGACACGTGAAGGACACAGATGGGATTCACAGCACGGTGGCAACACTTAAAACAGTTTTAATAATATTTCGAGAAGGTTGAGAACTTTAACAGTCTACAGTCTTTGCGGAAGCAGGAGGGGGGGGGGGGTTGCTTGTAGGCGATGATTTAGAAAATAAAGTCAAGAATAAGACATGCACTGTGTTCTAATGATCATAAAACTTAACATATTTTATAACAATATCAAAGTGTACGCACTGTCTACGAAAAACACGAAACTGATATAAGGTCACTTTTCCACTCAAAATAAAAGGCCAAGATTTATAGCATGTGCCCCTGGATACAAGAGGAGAGTACAAGGACCTAGAAGGAAAAAAATCTTTCGTCATTAGTAACCAAATAATTCATTCCAGAATCGCATTTTTAATGATTTCGCTCCAACACTTTGCAATTCATTACGATTTTGATTCACACTCGAGAACAAATTTCCATAATTCTCGAGGGTCACGAATGTCCAGTCTGGTGCCTTGTTGCGAGATTCATATTGACAAGGTACCGATTATTTTTTGCATTCTCTGTGAACACTAAAGAGTCCCAAAGCGCTATTACATAACAATTCTGTATCTCAAATTCAGAACGATATTTCTTAAATTAAAATTTAGTGCCTTACAGCATACACCAGAAGATTCTAGTCTCTACCTGAGGCTGAATATAAGATATCTAATTTCCTTCACCTTTCAAGAAGAGAAATATAAATTCTAATTATAAAGTAATAAACCACATGAGAAATTTGATGTGAAGGATTAACCCAGCATCCTTATCACAGCCCGCCCTGCCGTCAACTGGGTATCGGAAATGACCTATGCAAAACATCAAATAAAGCATAGAGATCCAGTACATGTTCTAGTAATTAAAAGCAGGATTGGTTGGGCTTTCTGCTCAACATATTTCATTTGAAATAATATCAATTGTAATATCGCGGAGGGTTAACTTTATAACTCCGTGGGAGACCTAGAGGGAAATCAGCCTTGTTATCTATGTAGTGCTACATTTTCACGCTTTGCAGAGATAAATATGATTGATGTATTTTCTTTTGAATAAGACATAGGTTAATTGAATTGAGACGTTTTCAAATATTGCTGTGTTATCCGTCAATTCTTCTTCTTCTCATTGCTTCGAAGGTTATATTTCATGATCTGATGTAATGTTTGATGCCTGATTATATAGTCAAATCAAAACCAATATGTCTGTCTTGCCTTAAATTTTATTAGTAAGTTGAAAATGAAAAGAGGACTACGACTCTTGTAGAGGATTTAAATTTATGCAACTGTTTTCAATCATTCAAGAACATATCTAAACAAATTTTTCGAACTTTGCCATATTTAAACTTTTAACTGACATCACACCCTTGATTCAAACCCCAAACATTTTATTTATTAGAGTAACGAGAGGTAAAGTCGGCCGTTTTGGCAATCCTTTATGTGAATCGTAAAATGTAGATATATTTCGACCCGTAGTTTCCCATGTCTTACGTGACTGAGGATACGAGGTTTGAAATTGAAATCAGATAATGAGATTTTCATTAATTTGCTGTCTGAAATCAATGTCTAGAAATATTTAAATTTAGAATTGTATCAATAGGGGTATATTCAGCCGGTCGTGGGGTAAATCCGTAAGAACAGTGGGAGAACATAATTGTGACAGTGTAGGTTGATAAATTTGTGATTATAGATTATCTATTAACAGATTATCACGCCAACTTGCCACAAATTGGTGTCCAGACTTAAATTTCCTTTCTAGCTGTTTCTTCTAAGCTTTATAATCGTAATGAAGTAGGTTACATTCACAGAATGTGGTAGGGGTAGGGGGTCCTGACGCACTTTTCTCGATTGGTGCTTTCTCTTTATATTGTAGGTATATAAGATTCATGCATTTTTTCTATGGTGAATTAATGTCATTTGCTTTCTCAAATTGATAAAAATGTCAATTTTATTATGTGCTTGTCCTTGTTGAATTCTGTCATACAGCTTGGTCAAATGTCTTCGGTCATCTAACTGGGAAGAACCGATAATTTCTAAGATAAAATATTTGTCATGCTGAATTTACCAAAGATACGAAGATCATGCACGTTAATTCCGTCATCTCATTAAAAAAATCAGATAATTGGCGAAAAATAAATAATGACATATGAAAAATATTCTATGAAACATTTATACCACTACCTTCACTCTTCACAATCATTTTGAAGACCTATACTAGTCTTATTTTGTCGTTTCCTTATATTTTGCCGTGTCGCATGCATACGCTTTACGAGTAACAATTTCTATCATTTTTTTCTATATTCTGGAGGTTTCTTATCAATTTGTTCTCTCTTGATCTAGAGGAGAGGATTTAAGATACTGATTGAAGTTATTTATATCGACCACCGTAATGTATTCATCATATTAAGACGGATATCAATGTACTATGGGGTATAAATATCCGGATTTACCTCATGGCAGGATCATATACACGACATTATATTATATATCATAAAAGTACTTTTATATGTTTATGATAAATCTTATTTCATCGCCTCAAAACTTCATGACATAAGAATACGTCTTGATATGGATGTTTACTTTGAATACAGATACACACCTGATCCAAACTATGGTTCTTCCAAGCGTCCGTGATAGCTTACATCTCTATTTTGTATAGTAGCATGATGTCCCTTCTTGACTTTTGCTCTGTATCTTAGCACTTTACATATGCAAGTCGTTACAGACCGTGTTTTCAACCAACTAGAACTACAGAGGATGACTGAGAAATATCTTCGAAATAGGTCACATGCCCATCACTCACTGTCATGACATACATGTACATTTATGTTTCTCAGAAATATATGCGTAAAAATTCGTCGAGATCTGTCCCATAGTGATTGACCTATAGCCCAAACAACATTTTTACAATTTTCTACAGTGACAATGAATACGCGTCATATTACTGAATCATGGTTATGACAACCCTTTGAAGCATTTTTAAGTGAAGTTTCGTCAAGATTTATTACAAGAGTTGTCAGAAGACGACAAAGCTCGCCGGTGGCAACAAAATTTTAATAGCAAAAGCATTCTGTAAGTAGTTCAATAATTAAGGTCACGGTAAAAATGTATCAAATTTTGATACGTAATGAAATACACACATGAAATATTTAAGCCCTATCTCTTATTTTTCATACATTACGACTAATGTTAAAGTGTATTAAAAGTAGGTAAATCGTCAAAGTCAATGTCACAAAGTCAAACAATTTGGTACACAGTGAGCCGTCTTAGAACAAAAATGCACTTTTGAAATATCAAAGCCTTGTCTATCATGATTCTAAATATATGATCTAGGCTAATGTTATGTCTACGGACGACGACGACACAACGATGACCAAGAGGCCGGGGTATCACAAAAGCTCCCCGGACATTCGTCCCGATGACCTATTGGCTGAGTTATAGCCCGGACAAAAACTATGCAATATCTCTGCAGCGACCTTGAAATAGGTCATCGCTCACCTGACCTTAGATCAAGAGTATGAAACACGACAGTGACCTGATGAACATTGGTGTAAAGTTTTACCAGGGACTAATAGTCATACATGAAGGAGGCGAGGACACCTAATCAAATTATCCTATTCACGCAATGAAATGCAGTTGAACTGAAATTCCGGTGTCGGAAATTCATATAAACAAATGTCAATATGTATATATATATATAATGTCCACGCAAGTATAGTCAAAAAGATTAATTATTAGCTTGTCTGATTAGAACCCAAACTGCAAGTTAACATTCTTGAAAGAGAGATCTCAAATTTCACCCCTATATCAACCATCGAACTTCCTCAGTGACAATTTCAAACTTGCCTCAATTTATACCTGTGATAGTAGTTTCGTGGTCAGAAGCCTACGAAATCTTCGTAATTAGAACATGCACTGACATAGCGTATAAATTGTGAAATGAAGACGCCATATGCGAGACAGAAAGGTATGTTGGTAATAGTGAAAGGGAAGTTGGTAATAATAAAAATTGAAATTTGTCATATTGAAATTTGTCATAAAAAGAGCGAACCAATGAACCATCATCACTAACTGATAGGAGTATATCGAGGTATGACGCAGAAAATGTGCTCTCAGTTGTATCTTTAATATAATACAATATAGTTTTCATACTACTGACTGAATCATTGCGACTGTAAATCGCTATTCGTATGAAACCCACGTCACCATCCTTTTCTACATTTATTCAACGCAATTTATCGTACTTGTCTGATTAATTGAACTGGCTATTGACCAATCATTTTTGATATACAAAATAAGGTGCAAATACAACACACATCAAACGTAGGGTTTTTCCCTTGCCCTAAAAGAATGTGTTATGATTTCAGAAAAGAGCTAAAGTATTTCCTTCATTTCAGATGAATGTAAGGAATGTTCATTAGAAGAAATACGATGCAGGTGTGAAAATATGATCAAGTAGTACTTAATACTGGCAAAATCGTTATAATTTTCTATTATTCGGTTTTTGCCAACTTATAAAGTATTGGATAAGGTGCTCTGCAATGCCCAGCAGCTGTCGGACATCAAAGATACTTGAATAAGTTTTAATTCAGAAGCGATTGGAAGGTTCAAACTTTCCACAATCTAATCCAGGCTTTTGCATCTCTTATATTGGATCGATTTAGAGAGAGAGAGAAAAAAACCAGATTAAACATCATGAACTTACTATTTAGCCATACAACCGGTTACAATTCCTCATTTATACTTTCCGTAACAGAAATAAAATCAATGAGTATGTTTACATTTTAATATTATATCATAAACAAAGATGAGATGCATGAGATTAACACGCTTGGATTCTTCATTTCTTTTTATTAACATTTTGATCTGATTGCGACAATTCTGTTTAAATAGTGTTCTAAATCGTAAATACTTGATGAAACGAAAATTAATTCTATCCTGTTTTTCAAGTTTCCTCATTTCATGCGGATTTCTTGTTGTTCTTATTTTCTTGACAGTTCTTTTATTCAATACAATTTTGAATTCATTTATATATTCATTATTTACTCAAGTCGAATCATAAGGTAAATACTATTTTAAGAAGTCTGTTTCAGGTATAAAAATTGTAATTTATAGCTGAAAGGCGTCTTCAAGTATTGTGATTTATAGTGAATTATAAATATACAATAGAATGTTTTATGATGAAGGGAGTGTAACGTAAGAAAAACCGTTTAGGATGAAAACAAGACTTGACTTATCATTTCAAATCAGATTGCATACCATCTATTCCATGTCTATCGCAAGATCACCACAGAGCGTTATATAAAATGCATTTAGAAAAGTGTTTTGATTTGTGCAAAATCAATCAACAAAATTCTAAGAACTCGTTTCACTACATTACAATTTATACCACCCTGCATTGCCCGGAATTGTTTTGATGAAAACAAGGTGTTGATATGATCATTACATTGAATAGAAATTTCAGAAGTTCTTTCTTCCCTTGATAAGAAACTTCAATGTTATAATGCTACTTGAGTATCAGTTAATCAATAGAAGCTTACGTGTGAACAATAGACCAATGAGATTCTCGAATCAAAGAATTATCCTTTGTAAATGAGATCGGGTGAGTATCAAACCACACACGATATTCCGATAATGACGGAGGCGAGTCGACAAGCCTCGATATTGATGGAGCACCAATTCATAGTTAGGATACATGTATAGATACACACATACAGGTAAATAAGAAGACTTACGATATTTTGTTTACTTCAGTCAGCATTCAATTTTACTCCAATTTGAGAACTTGATCTTACCAAAAACTTTATAATAAAGTTATGCATATTACAAGACAATGGTGATAATGGTATATATCTAATTTCTGTATTTTTCATTAATATATATTCAATATTTATGTTAAAATCAAATTGTTACTTTTAAAAAATTGTATCTTTAGATATTAAATCAAATGGCAAATAATTGAGTATGTATCGTAAAAACTTTTTTCTTATTTATTTATCTAATATTATTTTTTTTTTTTCATTTATTTTTTTTTTTTTGTTGCATCGCATCACTTTTCAATGCAAGCTACAAATAATTTTCATACATTATGGTTTTTAATACATTAACAAACATAATTTTGCGTACTAATCTAACATAGACATTTGACACCTTCTATACTAGAAGGTTACCTACTTCGACTTCTCCATATATAGATACATATGGAATTCACACGATTTGACTCTTTCTACGGGGTATATGTGACGGGTGTTGCTAGCAAGCAGGAGATGCTCACTCTCCCCGGGCACCTGATCTCACTCCATCACAGGGGTTCACATATGCTCTTCAAGTAGACATATTTTGTTATTTTCCATTTGTTTTTCATTTTCACTGATTTTGTATGTCCTATGGTTTCATGATTTTTGGACTTATGGTTTGGATTTATCCATCATCTTTACATAGAAACTTTACAAATCCTATAGCAGTCTTAAATTCTATTACTTCAGACCCAAACTAACATTAATAAATTAAAGAATGTAATGAAATGTTAAAACAATTGATCCATAGGACCAAATAGAATGTAATGAAGGAAATCATGATTGTTTCCATCACTCGATAGTATCATAATAGTTAATCATAGCAGGGTAGCAAATATCCATATTTACAGAAATCTAAATTGGAAAAATATAATATCCATTCCCTCCAAAAACATATCTAACATTTAATTTGACTGTAATAACGATATGCATGGTCGACCACGTCGGCCGTTTTAATAGTGATGCCAAATGCATAACAAATAAAAGCCCGCTAAACGTCACATTTTCGTTGGATAAAAATGTATTCCCATCTTGTATTCAATTCCATTTCAATTGACCGATATCTATAATGTGATGCAGTAATATA
Source organism: Pteria penguin (assembly GCA_035048485.1). Classification (NCBI taxonomy): domain Eukaryota; kingdom Metazoa; phylum Mollusca; class Bivalvia; order Pterioida; family Pteriidae; genus Pteria; species Pteria penguin. Next base: position 6,341,497 of record CM068582.1, read on the forward strand.
AAATTCTTTATTTTCCGCAAAAAAGATAATAAATCGAGGTCCAGAGGACATTAATCTTTTATTGGCGCTCTATCTCGTGAAAAGTAGTTTCCGTCGAGATAATTGACTGATCGTCAAATGCCCGACATCACACCTTTTGGCACTTTTTTTCATTATGGCGTCATAAATAAATGGCCCGTCAAACATGATTTTAACTGTGACGTCACAATGAAACTACGTAATGGGCGTGGTAAAAGTTGGATCTGGCGATCCCTCAATTGGGGGGAAAAATTAATTCGTAGCGACTTTTGTCATACTGCCGAGTCAGATATCTTTTTCCTTTTCTTAGTCCAACAACATTACTGACCAATTAAGTAATTCTAAAACTTGTCTACAATTGTAACGATCTCTTAACGTTTATGTTTTTAAATGTTACATACTTGGAAAAGTTCGATCGGAAAGAATGGAAAGAAGACATCTGATTCGATTGCACGAGGAGGTCGCCACCAACAGAATAAAAGAATATGCAAACAAAAAGACATCACAAAAATGTCGATTGTAAAACATATGTGATACCGACTTAGGACGCTAAAGTGAAATGACAAATGTCACTTAACTGGTGTAGAAAATATCAAAATTATATTCAGTGGAATGCACTGGTAGTTTCATTTTATATCTCTTTCAGGTTGTTTAACAAAAATGTTTTACTCAAAACGTGCTTACACTCTCCATACTGTAGTCTAACTGGACTTCTATAGGACACTGTGTCCTCAATTTAAACAAATGTTAGACATAAAACTCATACAAAGTATATAAATATGGAGGTAGTGTAAAAGATCACTGAAATTCGTAGCATTTCATTGTAAAATACGTTTTATTTTTATGCGCAATCTACTGGGAGGTGATTAAATGTTACTGTAAATCATATATCTGTTAATCCATAGGTGTTCTTTTAGCCATCGTTTGATTGTTACAACAAACGGTTTGGCGGGTGTGACCGCCCGGCAGATCATTGTGAATTACCATACCATATCTGGCCTTTGATATATCTATAGGTCTTCAAGTCTAGAGGAAGCCGGCGTGGCCTTGTGGTATCGCGTCGGACTTCTGATCGGGAGGCCGGGGTTCGATTCCCGCTCTGGTCATGCCGTTGTCATGTCTTTCGGATGAGACAGTAAAAACCGAGGCCCCGTGTCGTGGTATGCATGGCACGTTAAAGATCCCTCACTGCTTCGGGTGGGTCCGTTGCAAAGGTCAAAATCTGTATGCCCCGCATCAGGCAGATGCCGTCACCATATACGTGAAATATTCGTGGTGTGACGTAAAACAAAAATCAATCAATCAATCAATCAAGTCTAGAGGATACATATTTACCATAAATGTAGGCGAGATTCGAGGGCAGAACTTTTCGAACTTTAGAAGAGATAATATGTATTAAATGAAAATGGAACTTATCACTGTTGCCAATAGACAAATTCACTAACATGAGTTTCAAATTCATGAGGAAGCTTGCAAACTCATGGACAAGTTTCTAATGTATATAAGTGTAAATAATAGAAAACGATAACCTTGCTCATTTTTATAGATGTTAAGAAAGGTTATGATATTTGATGCAAGATAAAGTATCAGTAGTAATGACAGAATATTTAAGTCCCAATTTGCTTTAAATAATACGATGTTTAACAATACAACATAATACGATCCTACAATGACATAAGGGCGGAACAATAATGTGGAATGACAGTACGATCAAAGGCTAAAGCAAAGTGACAAGCTGATAAGCATGACATCATGAGCAGCGTGACCAGCCGTAACGGAATTTTTTTTCTATTGCACTTGATGCCGCTTCTAATTTTTTTTTTTCTTATGGTACCTAATACCACCTCTGAATTTCCTAAATAGCACTTGATACCTCTGAATCACCTCCAAAGCACACGTTAGCACATCTAATTATCCTCCACAGCACTCGATATAACCTCTGAATCGCCTCCATAGCACATGTTACTACCTCTCATTATCCTCCACTGCACTTGATACCACCTCTGATTCTCCTCCAAAGCAACCCTTACCACATCTGAGCACATCATAGCACTCGATACTACCGATTATCCTCCAAAGTACTTGCTACCACGCTTAATTCTCTATAGCAACTGTTACCACCTCTGAAACACACCATAGCACTTGATACTACCGATTATCTACCAAAGTACTTGCTACCACCTCTGATTCTCCTCAATAGCACTTCTGTAGTTATTCATATCACATCTGATTCTTTCAAATTACCAAGCTTGTCCCTCTTCACAAGTTTTGTAGTATTATATTATTTAATGTCGACGAACTTTTGGAATCTAAGCATTCTATTTGTTCTTAACACCTTTTTCTAGATAATTCTATCCCTTATATACTACTGGTATAAAGAAATTTCTCAAAAAATACCCTAGTGGACACATTTTGCCCCGTCCTGGATCCACAATTCATTCTCATGAGGTTTAATTTTCCGTTAATTTGCTTTGAATGTACATGTAATTAACAACATCCCGGACGAAGGGGGATTATAACAAGAGGCCCACTGGCCTTATAGGTCACCTGAGTATTGTGTAACAACTTTCAAATAACTTTGGTTCGTGTCTTAAACCAGAGGTCATGAAATTCACAATGCACAATTTTGAAAGAGGCACTATTGCTTATCATTATTTATTTATAAACTTAGCATGCTTACTCTATTTACTTAATACCCACAGATTGATTGGAGTATAAACAAAGAGAAAATGCATTTCCACTTTATAACCAGTTTTGTACCTCACCCCAAAAGAACCACTGACCCTGGGGCCATTTATTTGGGGGGGGGGGGGTTAAAAATAACCATTTTGCTAGATGCACCTTTTTTCATCAGAAATATATATACTTGGAACCCAGGAGCAAAGGAAAATATATTCAAAGAATTAATGTATTTTCACTATATAATCAATAAAGCCCCACCCTAACACCATAATACTGACCCTGGGACCATAAAATTCACAATTTTGGTAGAGGCACCCTTGCTCATCATAACTATGTGCTTTGATAGAAGCAGAGAAGAAGATTTTCAAAGAATGTATGCATTTTCACTATATAATCAATAGGGCCCCACCCTAACATCAGAACCCTTAACCCTGGGGCCATAAAATTCACAACTTTGGTAGAGGCACTCTTGCTTATCATAACTATGTACTTAGTTGGTTTATTTAATACCCAGGAGCAGAGAAGAGGATTTTCAAAGAAATAATGCATTTTCACTATATAATCCATATAGGGCCCCGCTCTAACACCAGAACCCCTGACCCTGGGGCCATAAAATTCACAATTTTGGTAGAGGCACTCTTGCTTATCATAACTATGTACTTTATTTGTTTATTTAATACCTAAGAGCATAGAAGAAGATTTTCAAAGAAATAATGCATTTTCACTATATAATCAATAGAGAGCCCCACCCTAACACCATAACCCCTGACCCTGTGGCCATACAATTCACAATTTTGGTAGAGGCACTCTTGCTCATCATAACTATGTACTTAGTTAGTTTATTTAATACCCAGGAGCAGAGAAGAAGATTTTCAAAGAAATAAGGCATTTTCACTATATACATTTTTAGCCCCGCCCTAGCACTAGAACCCCTGTCCCTGGGGCCATGAATTTCACAATTTTGATAGAGGGCTCAATGCTGAATACAGTCATGTCAACAGTTTGGCTGCTATAAGTCCAGGAGTAAAGAAGATTTTGAAAGATTGCATTAATTTTAGTGGTTTTGGCCCCACCCCTCAGCCCCTGGGGGAGCAGGCACCATGAAATTCAAAATTTTTGTTCCCCTTCAGCCATAGATGCTTTATGCCAAATTTGGTTAAAATTGGTTCAGTGGTTGCAGAGAAGAAGCTGAAAATGTTCAAATGTTAACACACGACGCACGACGCACGACGAACGACGAACGACGACGGACGAAAACAGATAGCAATAGTTTACTCAGGTGACCTAAAAAGACCACGTCAACCTTTCAATGAGACACTACTTCGTTCTTTGGATAAAAGCCATTTATAGATTATTTAAACCAAATAGGAAATATGTTACTATTATCGTAAGTAGAAATTTGCTATCAAAATTTCTGCCATCTCCGCACTTGCTCAAGTAAAAAAGCAAATGTTACTTTCTATTATGAAAACGAAATGCTACATGATATATTTTCGTTGACATTCCAAAATCTATCGTAATATGCGACTTCAGTTTTTAATATTTAATGAAAACGGCAGACCGCCTACGAGATTCTGACTGAATTCATATTCTGGACCATCCAATAATGAGCCAAATACAATGAACTATAGGTATGAATGTGATGTGGGTTATATAAAAAGTTTGATTAAACAGAACGGAATGTCATTAAAGCGCTATAAATAAAGATAAAATGTTTCTACGATCTTTCATTCCTTTTGGTAGATCTCATATGCAATACAAGTAGTCATTCGCTGACATTTCACGGCCGACAGTAAATTTCGCATAATAAACAGGTATGGGGGATACAGTTACAAAAACAAAACATGATAAAATTCACGAACAGATGATAATTGCACAATTGATTATGTTATGGATATGAAAGGTATTTCTGTCGATCAAAGGCCAAGTTAAAGTGTATATTATCATCTAATAAATTTTTCCTTTTTTCAACTGTTTGGAGATTTTATCATTCTAATTTAACATTTTCCGTACTTAATTATCCTATTTCATCTGCACATAAAGTAGTCAATCAAAAATAGCCAGGTGGCGTTGTCATATGGCTAAACTGTTTCATGTTCCTGCCATACACCATTTACAGTTTCATATAACAAAATACGTCCTTTACCACCCCTCAACTCATATTATCACCTTAGAATTTGATCTTTCTGGACGATTCAGTAACTTTTTATGTGTGCATATATAACTGACACTGTTTTCGTCATAAAGGTCAGGATAAGGTGCAGAACCAATTACCAACACCAATTAACTATATATCTGTTCACCGTATTGATTGACATGGCTTATATTCTATGATACCACTCATGCAGTAAGATTTCTTGACACTTCTCTCAGAAACTTTATTATTAAACGAAAATTGAAAAAATTAAGTATGTCATTTTTTGTAATGTCGATTAAATGGACTGCCAATTGTTTGACAGATATAATTTTTTAAGCTGAAAGATATACCAGGCAAACTATATATTCCATATTCAACTGCGAAATTTAGTGAAAGTTAATATTTTTATTAAAATGCGTTTGTGCATAATACTGAACAGGGTAAAGACGCCGCTCAGCCAAATGACAAAATTCGCACTGGACATGCATAGAAAATAGAAGATTTCATTACAATTTTGATTTATTCACTAAAAAGAGCTTGTATATTCTGTTACACACAACCGGTCAACATTTATGTCCTCCGGGTGCCATCAAACGCCTGGAATGAGTAGGCATATCCATTGTAGCTACATGCACCAATCAGTAGTGATGCAACGATTCAAGATACGATACGTATCGCGATACAGCATTCACGATACGATACGTATCGCGATACACCATTTTGATAAATCAAAGCGATCAAAAAACAAAAAACGGAGTCAAATATATTCAAAATTCAATATATATAAACATTCACAAAACAAGATAATTATTGCTTATAAGGTCATGTGTGGTTTTTTTTTCAAAAAAATAAGCTGGTCTACATGATCTGGGTCAAGCAAAGACCTCTATGCTGTGACAATGTCCCCAGCAGTAGAGACAACTCTTTCGCTGGGGACAGAAGTTCCCTGAATGCACAAATATCTTCGGACAACGTACAAAGCATCGGATATCTAGTTTCCCTTGTTTTCCACCACTCTAAAGAATTAGAGTTAATGTTTATAAAAGGTTCATTCCGATGGCTCATGATTTCTTCCTTCCCTCTGACACTAGCTGGCACTGCTGAGGTTTCATGGACAACAAAAACACGATGCCATGGTTCCATGTAGTTTGATAGTTTGAAGGCTTAGAATTCGTTTTCACTGACAAAAGCGTTTTGATGACTTTGCTAAAGGGCCAAATTTAATAAAAAACAAAACGAACCTTTTTGGATTTTGAAAAAACGAATACCATGATAGGATGAATCGGCATACCGTGTACCGAACCGTAAGCCAAAGCGGCATACGGTATTTCGGTATATCGCTGCATCACTACCAGTCAGATACGTCATACATTATATACATTTAACATGAAACTTCACACAATCGCATCCATATGATGAGGGTAGAGATTTACTGTTGGTCAGAAATGATTTCAGGAAAACAATACAACACAGTTAGAGTATAAGCATTTATTTCCACTTTTACTGACCCAAAACATATGCTTTACATTTACTGTGCTAAAACTAAGAAGTATCCTCCTTATACATATCTCTGTCCTTATATGATATTTGTTTCTAACTTATAGGTATACTTGTTACTTAGTTTGCTTCCATATCATTTATACTTTCAAATGTTCAGCTTTGGGCTTTACGGAAGAGACACACGTTGTCGAAATGTTCATGTGACACATTAAATAAATGCACGTGTATTTATTTTCACATCTGTACATTAGTGAAACGTTTTACTAATCATTTTAGGATGACAATATCTCGCATTAATGATCACACGTATAACTATTAGACATGGGCAATATCTTCCAAGATGAAACTAATGTAGCTTTCTTCGTTCTCTTCTTGACAATTATATGAACAGACAATTCAATGACGTGTGTTTCTCCTCCTAGAATTTGGTTTTGTCTAATCTACTCAGACATTTTTCCCTTCAAGTATACATCGATTCTAATGGAACATAAACAAAGGTCACTTTTTTATTCCAGGACGATGGATGCGATTCACAATACAAGTCTTTCATCCCTCAACGAAACGCAGCATAGGAATTTGAGTAACAATACTTATTCCTACGACAACCCGCAATGCAGGGAAGCAAATCAAGATGCCGTGACCTTTCAGTACTATGTATGGGGTATCATGGCCAATATCATTGTCGTCTACGGGATCGTGGGTAATATCATCTCCATCATAGTGTTACGTCATAGAATGATGCGCAACTCGATGTCGTATTATCTTATATCACTTGCCATATATGACATTGGAGTTTTGCTAGCAATGAGTTTATTTTTGGCTATTCCTATCATTTATTTGGAGAAAGGACATCTCGCTGAGTATTACTACGCATATATGCATATGCATCCTTTCTGTTACCCCTTAGCCCTTTTCGCTCAAACTGGAACTATATATACCACAGTTGGCCTGACCTCTGAACGTTATATTGCCGTTTGCCATCCTCTTAAAGCAGCAAACAAATGCACTATATCGCGCACGAAACGAGTTATAGTTCTTATATTTATATGCTCTATTACTTACAATATACCAAGATTTTTCGAGTTTAAAACGGTATACCTATGGGATCATTACTACAATAAATCAATGCCCAGCATAGCAGAGACAGAAATGGGCAAAAACGACAAATACAAAGAGGCCTATTTTATTTACTTAAGTCTACTGGTGATGTTCGTATTTCCATTTCTCATCATATTCATTTTGAATATACAGCTGATAAGGGCGGTTCGGCTTGCTAAGAAATCCCGCTCACGGATGAGCTCTTCTGCATCCAAAGAAGCAAATCTAACAACAATGCTTATTGCGGTGATTATAGTTTTCATGATTTGTCAACTGCCTTCGATTGCTGACAACATTCTCTGGGCGATCTTTGAACGAGAGGTTCTTCAATGTTCTTTGGCCTACATAAAATTTACAAGCATCAGTAACTTAATGGTAATTATTAATTCAGCTGTCAATTTTATTTTGTACTGTATGTTTGGAAAACGGTTTCGTAGAGTTTTTGTCAAAGTAATATGTTCTCCGTGGAGACGAAACAGGGATCCGCAATTCAAGTACACAATGTATGAGAGCACCGCAACATGCAACAATAATAGTACACGTAGAATTACCAGTGTCAAAGCCTTCCACTCGGACAGCACATTTCTTTGATTTGATTTGTAATTGTACCAGTGCATGGCCGAGAGTGTTCGAATTAGGATAATACAGAAAACAATTATGTTTATCTTTCTTGATGAAAATGACGAATCAATATGGAACAGAGAAGATAAGACCCGCAGCGCTCAAGAAACATAGATACAAAAATACATTTCTTTGATTCATATTACAATAAAGACTATTGATTCGATTTTGTTGACTTTTAACCAATACCCAATACAGCTTAATTTCCGCTGTTTTTCTCACCTAGATTTTCTTCATACTAGCAACAACAAATACTTGGTTTAAAGACTAGTTTTCAATCCCCTTTCAATGATTTCTTCGCTTTGTTGTCAATTCATCTTAGGGAAAAATAATATAGATACTGAAATTGTTATTGTAGCCATTTCTTTCAAAAACAAGATAACTTTGATGTAAAACATCGTATCAGCCGCTAGCGACTTAGCTTTGTCTGAATTGAAAAAAACAATCAGCACTTCTAATAAAAAAAAGTTAAAAGACAATTAATATAAAAGCCAAGACTATTTTTGTTATAATCATGTTTAAAACACGACTGAAGATATTTGTATCTGACAATAATGAATGATAGGTTTTCCAAGACAAGAGATCATGAAAATATGTTCACACGAAACGTTAAAGAATAATAGGCCGGTATAAAAAAAAAGTCGATTTCCGAAAAAAAATGTCTGAATAAGATCTGTAAAATTTACTAAAAATTGTTCGAAGATTATGATATCTACAACCCCGAGTTAGAAGTTGAAAAGTAATCTGAGATTATTTTTGCGTGAATATCCCAAACGTTAGTGCAGACTCTAGTGAACCGAACCAATTGATTACTATGAATACCATACGTTGGGAGTCTATGGACATCAGCATATAATTAAGGGAAATTTACAATAGGAAATCCAAAGTCGTTTCATTTACCATATCTGTTTGTATGAATATTGTTGTTAAAAATTCTAATATTCAAGTCCAAGAAAGTCGTTTCCAGATCAGAAGTTATGGCTTGTTGAAATGAAGTTCAGATTGATAAATGTCAGTAATATAGTTTTCAAACTCAGGGTTATCGAGGACTAAAATATCATCAACATATCTAGAGGTGTCATTGAACTTACAAAATAAGGTCGAAACGTTTCGAGGTTTGAATAGAATGCATAAAGTCCCCTCTCATAACAGAACAAACAAGAAAATCGGTAGAACCGATGGATGCTCCCCGAATGAAGGCTAATTGTAAAAGGGATATTTTTTTCAAATATGTCTGTATATATAAATAATAATACAGTTTTATAACGCAAAAAAATATGCGAGGGCAGCAAGGATGTATTAGAGGCTTATTTTATTTTTTGTCATAGAAGTATTTGCTGTCAGAATTTCACAAAATGTACGTTTTTGGACATCAAATCAAGAAGACCTATCCAGCATAAAAATGCTAAGTTTTTAATGTAATGACTATTTAATCAAGAAAAACAAAATATGGTTAAACTTATAGATTTTTACTTAGGGAAAGTAATACTTCGCTCCAATCCAAATGCCACTGAGTACACGGGCTGGATGTGTTCTTGTACACTGCACTTCTCCTCATAGAGATCTATCTACCAATTAAGTTTCATATTGATATCTTTTATAGTTTTTGTGTTATGCTCTGGACAAAATTTAAGTATGAAAAATAACAAAGGGCTATAACTCCTAAATTATGCAAAATAGAGTTACGATTCTTGCACACTGCACTTCTCCTCATAGAGATCTATCTACCAATAAAGTTTCATATTGATATCTCTTACAGTTTTTGTGTTATGCTCCGGACAAAATTTAAGTATGAAAAATAACATAGGGCAATAACTCCTAAATTACGCACGATAGAGTTACGGTTCTTGCACACTGCACTTCTCCTCATTGAGATCTATCTACCTATGAAGTTTCTTATTGATACCTCTCTTAGTTTTTGTGTACCGTTCCGGACAAAATTCGGACGGACGGGACGGACAAAGCTGCGACTATATGCTCTCCCTTCGGGGAGCATAATAAAACTGCTCTAAGGGGAGCGCACACAGTGCCCATAGGAATTCCAATAAATCTGTTGATAAATTTTGTCATTTAACTGTATATAAAATATTATCCATCAAAACTGTCTAACATTTCAAATTTTCATAATGTGAGAAAAATCCAGATGTATCCGAAATACAGGGGTGTGATTTAAAAGAGAATACAGAAGACATCTGAAAAAACTGTATGACACAAATCACCAAGGACATGCCCACAAAACATGAAAATAGTAGAATATACGCGTAAAAACGACATTACAAAAATATTCGATTGTGCTGCGGTCACAATACCGATTTAGGATGGCCTATTGAAGTAACAAATGCCATTCAAATCGTGTGATTAACCAGTTTACGAGCGCCCACTTTCCCACTCACAGGAAAAGCAACACAATCAAAGGACAAACAGTATCTCCCTCATGCATAGCTCTGTCCTTGGATTCTTTGGTTCACTTTTCGGTCATTTTGGCTTCAACTCTGCTCTTCATATTTTATATATGTTGAGAATTCCAACCTTTCGGCCATGAGCATCACTGAAGAGACATAACTTGTCGAAATGCGCATATGGTGCACAAATTTAAAGGTATATATTTTCTATATTTATTTTTAAATTTATAAACAATCCTCCATATAAAGAACAAGGATCAACAGGTTTCTCAAGAAGAGGCCATAAGAAAATTTTGATTAAACACGAAACATTTATAGAATAATAAAGCGACATCAATATAAGTAAACTGTGCTCTGTCCGTCGGTAAGCGAACTCAGATCCTTGATCAATATTAGTCCGACTAACAGACAGAAGGGACGAGGATAAGAACCTTGTCTCTTCTGAAAAAGTTTGCAAAAGGCCCGTCATAGTGTCCCCACCGCCCTGTTAGTCAGCGTGCAACGCGCAAGTAAAAGTCTGCATTGGGTTGTAGAGGGACCCAATACAAGATAAGTAAGTAACGTTTACGTCATCACCTGCCAAATACAGATTTCTCCAACAAGCAATATGAAACTGACAGGTCACTACAAGATACGGAGTGAAAATTTCATGATATATTTGGTATGCCTTGACAATGCTGCAGTTTTGCTATTTATAATTTTCTTCACTCTATGACCAACACAGTGCAAATCATAGATAACACTTTAATACCTTACCTGTGGTTTACGAAGCAAATAATTTCTATGTTATCATCAACACACAGGTCTGAGATATAATAAGCATCATATCCATCATGATATTAATACAAGCAAGCCTATACCGTTCACTTGAGACGTAGAAAACATTGCAAATAATAGTATAAAACAACAAAGCTTTAAGGTGGTCATTAGTATGGTTTCTCTCAAACTTTTAATCATAAATATTGCAACATATATACGTAATACTTTTGTACACCAGATGCACATTTCTACAACTTATGTCTCTCCAGTAATCAAATTCGAACAACCAGGATAACATTAAAGGCGATAAAATGACATGGTTAAAACATTATAGGTAAAGATGAGGAATCCTACCTTACCACTTAATGCGAAGGCGATGGAGATACTGTATATTTTTTTTGACAATCTTTCGTAAAAAGAACAATTTCACATATGAATGTCAATACATATCGGAGAGCACAAATAACAAACATACTTCGGGCTATGACACATATTGTACCTTGCGTCATTGTATGAAATCGGGTTTTACGTTAGAAGAAAATATTTGGTTTATTTTAACAACATATATAGGGTTAGACATGGAAGTACATTAGCATGATACAGAGATAAAATTACATAGATTCAAACCCATTTAACATAATGTGGTTATCAACAAGTACTCAAATACTTATTAGAGGATACAGAAAACATCTTACAAAGCTGTATGACATAAATCACCAAGGACATGCACACAAAACATGAAAATAGTAGAAAATACACCGAAAAACGACATTACAAAAATATTAGATTGTGCTGGTGTTACGATACCGAATTAGGGCGGTCAACTGAAGTGATTAATTGACTGAATTTTGTTTAACGTCACACCACGAATATTTCACGTATATGGTGACGGCATCTGCCTAATGCGGGGCATGCAAATTTTGACCTTTGCAACGGACCCATCCGAAGCAGTGAGGGATCTTTAACGTGCCATGCATACCACGACACGGGACCTCAGTTTTTACTGTCTCATCCGAAAGACAGGACCGCTTGTCAGGGCGGTACTCTAACCCCGGACCCCCGATCAGGAAACGAGCCCGATATCACTAGGCTACACCGGCTTCAACTGAAGTAACAAACGTCATTCAATTGGTGTGGTTAACCAGTATACGGGCGCTCACCATCCCACTCACCGCAAAAGCAGCACAATTAAAGGACACATATTTAAAAATTTATAAATAATCCTCCATATAGAGAAGAAGGATCAACAGGTTTCTCAAGAAGAGAGGTCATAAAATTTTATTACACAAAGGACAAGGGAGTACATTAACATGACAAAGAGATAAAATTACATTGATTCAACCCCATTTAACATAATGTGGCTATCAACAAGTACTCAAATACTTATATAGAGTGTCAATACAAAATTATGCTTAAATTTTAAATCGAATATCCTACCTTTACATTTATTTATCGTCTTCGTTAAAACTATACGGCAAAACGTATATAAACATCGTATTTTATAATACCAACAGTCCACCAGTAGACGTATCAGACCATTAGTAATGGAAAACATTTGAACATATATGCGTCAATCAATTTAGCGCTTCATATTCGCATTTCAATAAATTATGTTTCTTCAGTTATGCTCAAAATCTAAACTGTGAAGAGCAAATTCATTACCAGATCGACCGACATGTAAGAGTTGAAGAATCTATCTCACCATATTTGAATTGAGATGCCATTATATGCCATGATAAAACAACAAAAACAAGACAGTACGGCACAACATAAAAGACTCCATCTCAGGCAAAGCAAATCACAAAACAACGGAAGAACAAATATACTTAGGGATAAATTACACAGCACTTACAGTGCCGACCAAGGATGAGATCAGAATTAAAATGAGATTATGTTCATTAGCGATGATGAAAATCAAACAGCAGAGGATGACTATATTCTATGGAACATCTTCGCTGAATGCTTTTGATGTAAACAAAATTACACTGATATTGTTTACAGAAAAACTCACTAAGAACCAGAGGAATATGAGGGTTTGGAAAATCGTGCAAAAGTACACGGGACTTGTTAGTCATGATACAAACGTTCCCAGACATACAAGCTACAATTACAATATGGATACCTCCACCCCCCCCCCCCCTCCCCCTCCACTAAAAACAGATAAAGAAAAGCACTAAGATATGTACATTACTATGTTACTCTGTTGAGACTTTGGAGTTATACATGTTCCTTCCATATGTCAGGGCAATCATAGTTAGCCATTCAGGAGAGGCTTACTCCTCCAGGGCACCTGCTATTTAAATTTCAGGGGTCCGAGAATGTCTACTGTGGTATACTGTTTTAGTCCTATAGTCGCCTGACACCAGTCTCTTTCGTAATTTACATGACTTATCCGACACCCTCAAAGCACGGACAGATTCATGCTGACACCTTAAATTCAAGTGACATTTTCGTACTAAAATAATTTAGTCTTACACATAAGATCATATACAATGTACAAAGGATGTCGAAGTTCTTCAATTGTTATAGATCCCCGTCATACTTTCAAACCTTCGATGAATAATAGATTTTAAACCGTTTAAATAACATTTTGCTTCGCTTGGAGAATCGGTGTTTACAAACGCATATATGAATGATATATATTGTAAATATCCCCCCTTCTCTCTCTCTCTCTCTCTCTCTCTCTCTCTCTCGTTTGTTTTCTGTGATTTTAACGTTACACCATGATTATTACGTTTGCCTGCTGCTGTATCAGCCTGCTGCAATGCATATGAATAAAAAACTTTTACAAAGACCTACACAAGGCAGTGAAAGCTATTCTACGTGCAAACTCTATTGTGACATAGGACCTTCGATTTGTGCTGTTTCTTCTTCAATTACTTTTGGTCAATTAAAAATTCTCATGAAGTTACAGACAAACTTCTTTCACTAAATTTCAAAGCGACTCAAATTTCTACATTTGATTTTTTCTACACTTTATACATCTCTGCCTCATGATTTGATTAAAAGCAAGTTGCTGTCTCTTATACAATGGTGTTTTCACAGAGAATCTAAAACTTACATATGTACTTCCACTAACTTTGGATTCTTTTCCAACAAACAATATACTTTATATCAATACTGGACTTACAAAGAATTGTGTAAAGCACTAGATTTTCTCATGAAAGAAAAAAGAGGAGTTACTGGCTCAGTTATGTGGCAGAAGTCACCATGGAGCTATACAATACATAATATTTTTGTGCAATTTGACGGCAAGATATGTCAACAAATAGTTGGGATTCCTATGGGTACTAACTGCGCGCCTCTGATAACAGATTTATTTCTTTATTGTTATGAGAGGGATTTTATGGTTCCTATTCAAAAATCAAAACGTTTCGACCTCATTGACAAATTCAATAATACTTGAAGATATCTGGATGACATTTTGGTTATCGACAACTCTGAATTCGAACAACATATATCAGAAATATATCCACCAGAGCTCAAATTCAATAAAGCTAATACTTGAGATAAATCTACACCTTTCTTGAATTTGAACATCAAAATTAACAACCACCTAATATATACTAATATTTATGATAAACGTGAGGAGTTTGGATTTCCTAATGTAAATTTTCCTCACTTAAATGGCCATGTCCCTCGACTCCCATCATATGGTATCTATATATCTCAATTAGTTCGATTTGTCAGGCTGCACCGATGTTTTGGACTGTCATAAACGAAATTTACAAATTACTACTAAACTTTTAACTCAGGGTTTACAGATATCACAAGTTAAGAAAAACATTCGGCAAATTCTTTAGATCTTATTCAGAACTTCTATCTAAATTTGGAAACATTTCTTTTCAACACTATGTATCTAATGGAATTTCCCATCCTAATTTTTACGGTGATCTCGTTTATAAACCATAGAAATAAAAGGCTCAGATAACGTTATTTTATCATGTAATAAAATAGTCAAACGTCTTCTAAATAGACAATATGACATTTAGATCATCAAAATGAATATAGGTCTTGTATTTGACCCCTCTACAGCCTTATGCAGACTTTTACTTGAACGTTGCACGCTGACTAACAGGGCGGTGGGGACTATATGACGGGCCTTGTCCAAACCTCTTTCAGAGGAGACATGGTCCTGAAGCTCGTCCCCTCTGACTGTTAGTCGGGACTCCTACAGATCTAGGGTCTTAGCTCGCTTTCAGACTGGCAGAGCCATAAAATGTTGAAAAATGGCTCCAACGAGATGAAAATGGGAGGTATACATCTTTCAGTAATTATAAAGCTAAATCTAAAATTTCAGTAGAATCTACGAAAATGTAACCGAGAAAAACTATGCACAAGGATGTGTCTACGAAAGCCAGACTGACGGACATTGTGAATCATATATACCCCTCACTTCGTTGCGGGCAGTGTAAAGAAATACTGTTTCAGACAAAAACCGCTAAAGACGATGTGGTCGGATTAAAAGCAAATCTGAAACAAAGTGAAAGTCACAAATTCAAAATCATGATATAAAATGAAAGATATGGTCATAAAGAACCTATCTGTGAAGTATCAAAGACCTACTTCTAATAAATCAAAAGATTTGGCCAAAGTTAAAGTTTTTATATTTTATATTACGAATGTCCCAGGTCAAATTCACTAGATCAAACGTCACAGCATAATTTCAAAGCTCTCATCATAATGTCTTAATGTGTGGAGTATCATGTTTATACTCCTCTTACATGCTGAAATTTTGCTTGAACCAAAAACTTAACCAAAATCTTTACGGACAGGCAAATGGACATCGCCAATCTATAGACCGAAATTGCATTGCAATCCAACAAAAAACACCACAGTGAAAAAATCGAGGAAATTCTTTGTCCTACATAAACTTAACGTTTAAACTTATTAAAATATATTCAATAATTATAACACTTGTGGGGAACCATTTTATCGATTTCTGCAAGCAGTCTGAAGAAGATTGCAAAAGAAGAGTGGGTTCAAAGTTTTGAGTTTTGGGTCTATGTCACCCGCCCTCAACCAACTCCTTGATAGATCTGCCCGAAAACAACTTATGAATTGAAAATCAGTTTAATTATTTAAAAGCAGCACAATTGAATATTTTTGTAATATCGTTTTTCCGTATATATTCTACTATTATCATTTTTATGTGCATGTCCTTTGTGGTTTGTGTCATACAGCTTTGTCAGATGTCTTCTGTTTTCTCATCTAAACTCATCTTAACACAGTATTTCACCACGCTGTCTAGTTGCTCTTCGTAAAACATAATTTATCAATTCAGTACAATTTAAAAGCATGAAAACGCGTAGAATAAAATACTGGGATTATTTCAAAAGATAAAGTCCATAAATCTACATAAAATGTAAAACTTTTAACATTAAATTCTCATTTCAATGCTGCTTTTACAAGCAAAGTGTTACTGCTATATACTTCTTTCTGAATACAAAATAAAAAAAAAACATGAAGTTGATTATCGTTTTATACGACTCCTTTTGTGCTGATTGATGATTGTCACTTTCATTTACCATCTTAATTTGATGTCACAATTGCATTACAATTTTAATTTTTTCTCGAACCGAGACAGATTTCTTTCTAAATTACACTCAGAAAAGGGCAACCCATGTAAACCGATATCATTAATTGCAATTGCTTAATAATCCACAATAGTAATAAGGTACATGACAAGATCATGTAAAGATTATTCATATCCCGTAGTACTGTAAATTTCTTCATAAATATTACTCCTGTTGTTTCGGTGTTCTGATGTCTCTATGTCGACAACCTCCCCTAATGTTGACTGTCATAAAGAATTCATAAAGACCTTTATCAACTGCCAAGGACTGCAATCTATGTCTTAATTCAATTGGGGTTATAAGGCAAATGTTGATAAATTGAACTAGTATCGCATGATTAGCCCCAAAGTGCTCTCTGTGGAACTATCAGCCTGTAAGATAATGATGCGTGCACTATTAAAAGAATAACATTGGGGTTTCACATCCAACAGAACGAAAGATAAAAACTCAAGCAGGATTTCAAACGGCTCAATCTGTCGTTTAGTCGTTTAGAGAAGATAATGTCCGTTTTAGCATTTGCAAACAAAATGGATTGCAAGATATTTTGAAATTACCGAAACAAGAGACCCAAATGTACCTATATCGGTCATCTGAGCACCTAGGGAACATACATGTAAAACTAAAAAAGTATCTGAATTTTTTCTAATGAGAGTATCCTTTTGCAAAAATTCTACTTCAAAAATTTAATAGAATTTAAATTAAAGAGAAAACTGAAGACACGTAGCAAAGTTGTATGACAAAAATCACCAAGGACATGCAAAACCACATCATTCTAGGTAGAATATGTACGGAAACACGACATTACAAAAACTTCGATTGTGCTCTGGTTATGATACCGATTTAGGATGGTCAACTGAGGTAACAAACGTCACTCAGTTGGTGTGGTTTACCAGTTTACGGGCACCCAACTTAAAAACAAAACAAAAAGCAAGCTGCGTTTGTGAAACACTAATGCCCCCGGCGGCACCAAAGTTCAAAAAATTATTTTTAGCGTGAAGGTCATTGTCAATGTCAAAAGTTCATCGACATTGGTGTCATTTGAAAAGCCTTTATTAGCTGAGTACCCATATCAAATATGCAGTCTCTGTCCCTCAAAGTTTAAAACTAACAGCCAATGTTAAGTTGACAACAGACAGACAAACAAACAAACAACAAACAAACAAACAGGACAAAAACAAAAAACAAAGAACCCAACCACAACAAAGCATATCCAGCCAAATTAGCAATAGCATGTGTGAGAAATATTAAGCGGTTCGTTAAAGCCAAGTTCTATCAAAAGCTTTTTTATTTGTTCCGAAGAAAAAACTAATTTCTATATGTAAAAGATTCAGTTTTACACCCCATACTACCAACCCATTCCTTTTTAAATACTAGTATCAACAGTGAGAAAAGACATTAAAAAGCGCGGGGGGAGGTTACTTCGGTACAACATCTTTTAAGACAACGTTCTATATCCCGACTTTATATATCCTGATACGGGGCCGAAAAAAGCAACCCCTGCACGGAAACTTGAGAACTACATCAGCACAAAGTTTTATCACTTCTTAGTAAGAGTTCAAAAAAAGCCCCACCAAAGCTTAATATCACATTTAAATAATCTAAACCCAACCTTTTCTTATCTTGATAAACTGCAAAAATAAACTTTAACAGTTGTCAGAAGTCAACATTGTTCGCCAGCAAGGCAATGTCAGAGGGAAAGCATGTATTTTCAATGTTTTCTTGATTCAATTTGAAGTACAAAATACATGTAGAGGTCAAAAGTTAATCTGATGAAAGGTCACAAAGGTACTGTATCCTTATCAAGGTTAGGTAAAGACCTCTCAAACTTTATGAAGTTGAAAATGCTAAAGGTAAACAGACTGACGACAGATACATCTTTATGACGAAAGCTCACATGAGCCTTTGTATTGGATACTTGTCAGTGTCGTATAACTTCGCTAGTGTGCCCACCTTAATTGACAAATGTCGACTGAGCAGCCATCATTAAAGGCATCCATTTACCTGATTTCAACATGATTACCATCATGAAAACAAATACCTCTGTTCTCTTGTTCCTGTTAAAGGAAAAGAACAAAAGAGTAATTAAGGATAATAGTTCTCCGGTTCTAAGACTCAAATGTATTATTATTTGTTCTTTCAGAGTAAATGTATTGTCTTTGCATATGACTAAAATCGTAATTTATTAAAATAAATGTATAATTTTACCTACGGTATTGAGAGCAAAGTTTGTTGTTATTCGGTGAATGACAACAATGTAGATAAAAACGAAAGTATCTGGTGTCACTTGACTATAGCACTATCAACAATGTACCGCAGTAGACATTCACGGATTCCTGAAATTCAGATTTGATACCAGGTGGAAGCAGTGAGCGCCTCCTGTCTGGCTAGCCTCATCCGCCGTGAATGCCCTTACATACAGACAAAACAAATATAATTCATTACTGTACATATACTGTATGTGAATAAACACAAAAGTGTCACTGCCACATATCATCGGGAAAAAGAGTATAGTAACACTAAAGTAAAAAAAATCGTACCAATGGTAAAAGAACATAAAAGAATTTCAACCTTTTGAGTGCTTTGTTTGTTGTTATGATTTATGTTCTATAACTCGCATTTATTCCCTCAAGAAACGATTCATGCATTACAATCTTTGAACAGTTATTTCTGAAGAATTCTATAGAAGGGGTAACAATATAAGAAGAAGGTACTAATCAGGCAAATAATCCAGGAAATAAATCAATAACCACATTGACTTAAACAATG
The DNA here is from genome assembly GCA_035048485.1 of Pteria penguin. Taxonomy (NCBI): domain Eukaryota; kingdom Metazoa; phylum Mollusca; class Bivalvia; order Pterioida; family Pteriidae; genus Pteria; species Pteria penguin. Next base: position 6,361,056 of record CM068582.1, read on the forward strand.
AGTCTATGAGGCTTATTGAGTTTCAAACTAACATTACATTACTTTGAAGCCATCGACTTGTAAATATACGTCTACAAAAATATACCCATAACGTTTTAAATGAAATCATCCAAAACCAAGTTAAATATACATATCTTAAATAGGAGGCGTGTGAAAACGTTCTTCAATACATATTGTGGAACATCTGAGCACTTATAACATGAATCTCTACACAAAATGGAATACGCTCATCAATACATCACCGACAGAATTATTTTATAGTTCATGATCATGTAATTATAATCAGGTTATGCGCGTTTTGTTTTTTCATGTTTCTGCCCTTGCTATATAAATCTAAACGATATCTATTTTAAGAAGTCATGTACATCTCAGACAGTTCTAAAAAAAATACCCTCGTCCGATATTTTTGTCAGTATTCACGGAAATCTCAAGCGCTCAACTGTCAAAAATAAGATCTACATTCATACACATTCTGTAACTAGCAAACCGAGATGTGAAGAAAAGAAATCATTTCCCTTTCAAAAACTTCTTAGATAAAAGAAGCTTCAGGCATCAGTTGTATTATTCTATCGTTTAATCGGCATAGATATAAGTCGTTTGTCGGTTGTAATTCATAACTAAACTTCAAAAAATTTTTCTAATGGTAACTGTCTTGCGCCCTATCTTAAAATATCAGCCCTGAAAAAATTAATACCTTCAGTGCGTCTTTATGAAGACTTCTAATACTTCTGTAAACATACAGCACTAATAACTTTAATTAGGACATTAACATCATTTTAGTAACTCAGAAGATATCAATCTCAAACTGTCTGGGTATAGGTCTTATCAAGGGTCTTGTGTTTCATTTATGAACTAGAAAACTGACAAAAAGTCATAAAGGGGCTGACCCTTACATTACATAAAAATCAATGCCGAACTTTATACATGTGTTTGTGAAACATGAATGCCTCTGGCCGCAACAATGTCCAAATAAGGAAAATTTTGCAATATCCTAGCTCTTGATTACACCACATCCGATGACAAACAAAGAAAACAGATTAACCATCTTCAAATTATATACTGGAAAATTTCATGATTTTAACCGGAATTTATATAATAATAATATATGATAATAACAAAACAATATAATTAATAATTAATAATAAAGAATATTAATACAAAGCTTCAAGACACAAATCACCAAGGTTAATATTAAAATATACACGGAAATATATATATATATAAACAGTATCATAATCCAGGGTATATGACAAATGAGAAACAGGAAAATATCTATGAGGAAACTGGGGAGGGATCAAATACAATGGAGAAGGAAGCCGTCTTTGTCATTCTGACACACCCGCCGTGAACCCGTAAAGTACACAATACAAACAGAGGACAATAGTCATATTCACTATAAACGACTTGTCATTTACTGCTATAATAGAACAATTTCCTTTTTTTTCACATTGACCATATAAAGAATATACAAACGCACAGAACAAACTTAGTCTTTTCTGTATAGACAATGTCCCTTAGATTAATACATAATCAGGACCGCAAGTAAACTTAATTTCGGTTCGATATGTATGAGTGTAGGCCTATGTATAGTGTGATTTCTGACTGAATAAGATGTCGGTTTTAAAATCAATGATATATAGATATATAATCAATACTGCCTTTTTTCATTTCATGGTTTTCTTTCTATCTCATTCATTTACTATATCTATCATAGTTGAGGGCGCCATCCGATCGCGATTCTGATTGGTTAACGTAAGATTGATGCGCGAAATTCTGATTTATCTGTTTCAAAAAAGATTTATCGTTCATGAACAAAGTTTTATTATGAAATACCTGTAATTTAATTATTAGAAATAACTAAAAAATATTGTCTAGACATTGTATAGACAAAACCCGAGGAACAATCTAAATAGAATTCGTTTCGCGGATTATATAGTCGGTGCATCGGTTTTTGTCTCTAAATCGATAGACAGAATTTTTTTTTTTTGTCATTTCTGAAAAGGATAAAAAATAATAAAACACCAAAGCACATGAGTCAAAATATTACATAACGAACAAAATCAACGAATATGTTGCATTATTCGCCAGTCACGTTATTTAAGGGTAGCAAATTTCAGCATACGGTCAAATAGGTCAATAAATGAAAACATGTTCGCCCTACTTCAAGCATTAATTAGGTCACGGTTCACAATCTGGACATTGTTACCTAATTTCAACTCTGTACTGCATACAAAAATATATTTGGAAAACATGGCCCAAATTAAACGGCACCATAAATACATACCGATAGGGCGTATAAACACTGTATTGGCAAACAATATAATTATAGCGAAAAAACTTTTAGGTATGACGTCAGCATAAGCAATACAGGTATTTGCTCGTATTGTGTCGAAAGACAGTGCGTCGAGAAGCCTACGGCGGGAGTCGAATCCAGGACCCATTGGTCAAATGCCAAGTATCTCATCCACTGAGTCGCACCGCCTTCATATCGTATGAATGAATGTTGGGTTGTGTCTTTAGAACCCGAGGAATTTCAGACTTTTAGTTAGAACACTTGATTTCCAAAAAGTACATACTGCTTTAAATATGGACTAACGATGTTATTGGGGTTCCCATTTGTCTGAATATGACACTATACACGATATCGTCCTTTCACTCCATGGACTATGAGATATGGTTTACCCTTCGGTACTTCTTCATTTTTTCTTACATCTCCTTTATTGTACATATGTTTAGAATCAGAGTAATTTTAACACAATATGCGTTTGGGTAGCCAAGTGCAAGACATTGGTTTCTACCAGATCTTTTTTAGAAGCAATTGTCGAAAAAAATCTTATTTATAGTTTGTAACTGCAACGTACTAAGTAAAACAATTTACATTTATTCTATAAACAGTAAAAAAAACCTTGTTGTCAAATCATTCAACAGTTCAGTATCACGCATGTCACACTATTCAAGTAAACGGACTCAAAGTATCTTTGAAGATTCAACTTAGACGAAAATATTGCAGCGAGAACTGAAGAAGGTTTAGTTGAATAAATTTTAGATCCCGCTGTATGTTTTGTTTGTATGGATATATGTACGTTTAATTTCAATATCAGAAGTATGCATATCAAAAAAATGTAATACTAACGAATTATTTCGAATGAGTTTTCCATTTAGGGCTACACAATCTGAGTTTTTGTAAATGCATTTATCATTAAATAATATCATTTACAATCATATGCAGTTCAGTTGGATGTTTTGTCTGTAGCAACAAGAGCACATTCATGTCTCATGCAATGTTGCCTTTGCAACCATTGCTTTAGAAACATTGTAAAAACTGACATTATTGACAGCTCACTACTTTTATTAAAGCTCGTGACTTTTCAATGATGAAATTGGTGATTTTATTAAAGTGACTTTAGACTAGTACTGTAGCGTGTAATTTTATTATAGTGACTTTAGACTAGTACTGTAGCGTGTGATTTTTCGGAACGTCACGATAACATCGTATCGTTACATTTTTCATTAAAGGTTCAATTAAAATGAAGCGTAAACACAAACTTATTAGTAATCGTTTATTCGCCAGTTCGACCAATGGGGAAAAAATTGCAATTCCAATTTACGTTTACAGTGTCAGTGTTATGTAAAAATGAATAATATTTGAGTTTACCTTTGGTGTGTAATTTAGCAAATTAACTCAATTGCGTGATAGATTTCTAAATGAGAATTTTTTTCTATTCCCATACCGTAAAAGCTAAAAACAAGAAGGTGTTATGTCTAAACTATTTTGGTATCTATTAATGTATCATCTGAATGGTGACGTTATTCGATTCAATGGCGTATCAGATGCTTTAATTTCCAGCATTGAGTTGCATCTATACTATTCCCAACTGAATTCCGTTTTGGGTTCTAAAACATTTCGTCACAAGCATTACACAATATTTTGCAGTAATTTTAAACTCTATGTATCAATTACATTAGCTCGCCTTGCAATCAAAATGAAGATAATTACCGCATTGCCTTTGATACTGTCATCAATGAGATTGGGACTTTATTACATGTAGAGCAAACGGTAGGGGATTAACTGTACAAAGAGGTGATTCCAGCAATACATCACCCTTATCTTGTGATAAATAACCGATATGGTTAATTCACATGGTCAGATATTATTGAAATTGCTGCAACATATCGATACTGCGATGTAATGGATTGCCAGACCATGAGCTTCATTTGTCGCCAACACCTCAATTCCCTGACAGACCTATTTAGCATTTTGGACTGCAGTGTCGCACGTGACCATCCATGCTTATAACTGGTGTTTTTCTTTTTTCTTGTTTTCCTGACGTAAAACAACATTTAAACACAGAAACAAAATTTATCAAAAGAATAACAAGTGAAAAATCTTTAACAAAACAGTAATATATACTAAAAACAGAATCCACATTTTTGTACTTCAATTTGAAACGATTTAAATTCTCTAATTAAAAAGTCATTTAAAAAGTATTCAAGAGCTTTTATAGTTATATACAAGATTTTCAATTTAGTTTCGAAAATTCGGAATTAGCTTTTGCTTTCATGATACAAGTAATATCAATCACATATAATCAAACGAATAAACACGAAGTCAGACATTACCTTTTTGACAGTATCACGTGTATCAAAGAACTGGTAACAGCAAAATATCACGGAAAAACCGGTATCAGTGACGTTCATTTCCCGACACATGCATGTATTGTTGGTAGTTAGATGATACACGGAAACCTCATTTCACCATATAAAAGTAATATATACATAAAATGTCAGATGAAGCTATGATTCTAATATCATACCGTAGCACTGTCCACATATTAACATTAAATGAAAATTTACAAACAAAGTTTCTTTATAATGGAACTCTTTTATAATTTGAAGAATTTCAAACAATCTACTGTATATATATATATATATATATATATATATATATATATATATATATATATATATATATATATATATATATATATATATATATATATTCCCAGACGGATATATATATATAAAAAAGTGGCTATTAAAGCTCTATTTTTTGTTGTGGAGCTCGGGTAGCTCAGTCGGTTAGAGGGTCTGATCGATGACAGCTAGGTGATTCGGTACCATAGGTCGTCGTGGGTTCGAGTCCCAGACGGGGAACGAATATAAGTGAAATATAGGATGCCTTGTAAGCTGTAGTGTCTTTGTGCTTTATGTGTTTGTCTAATTTGTCTTTATTTTCTACAGGTATTTCTTCGGAGATCCAAGGTCCATTGTACTGCCGGGTGTTTTACTGTTTCTATGTGTGCTTTATATGTTTATTTCTGTTTCAGTGATTTTATTCTTTCAGAAGATCCGCCTGCGTTTACGTCGGGTAAATCCCTTCACTTATATATATATATATACTGTATTAATTTTTAAATCTTTTTTTTTTTTTTGGCGTTTTGTGCCTCTTTTATGATTATACCGTTTAATTAGATATGATACTTGTAAACAGTATTATAAACGGCATCATTTTACCGATTTCTCCTAGTTTTAGTACATCTGCGTCTCATAATTCGTTTACATTATGTCTATCATTTGTTTTCATGCTTTATTCTTGATCGCTGTATTTTACACGTAGTGCTATCGGGAGTGACGTATACGACAAATTGAAAGGATATCACGAGCACAAAAAAATAAGACCGTATCCTGGGAATGATGGGTTAATTAGATACAATACAGTCGACAATGACAGGTCTGCAAATTGGATCAGAGGTGGGTTCATTTGGTGTGTAGCATCAACAAATTCAGGCCCCGATTTAATTTGATCGATTATAAGGCTTTGCTTTTACAATCAATACTCAGTATCTCCTTAAAGGTAGTTTGTTGAAGGATGCGTTCTCGTCAGGATTCAGTACTTTGAATAATGAAAAAGTTCATGAATACATTAACTGGACTTCAGTTAGGCCCCTGTTGCACTGTACTAGTCAGAGGAGAAGACGGAAGACATCTATCTCACCCGGCACAAATCACCAGGTACATGTACATAAAACATGATAACAGTAAAATTAACACATAAGACAAAAATATTCGATTATATTGCACTTGCGATACCGACTTAGGGCGGAATTTAAAGTAAGAGTATCTATTAAAACCATTCAATTACGTACAGTATCAAATACTCTTATATAATCTATAAGTTAACTATTAGGAAAAGATATCAAATGCAAAGGACTGGTTTAAAGGAGATTTCATAATTTTTCAGCTTAATGGAATATGATATTTTTCGAAATGCATTTCAAAACAAGCTTAGAGCACATTTCGTGTGAATATTAAGTGCCTGGCTTGCGGAACAGAGTATCCATGTTTGTTTACCAGAATGCCTCTATATACCCGAGAGGTTGGTTACCTCTTACGTACATGTCGCCATATGACGTTTGAAATGTTGGGAGCTTCGTAAAACCCAAATGAACCAACTAAATCATTAAAACTACCACAAGCTGTTTTGCTAATAGATCTATGTCTGACATACGCTATAATGATGAGTCTAACCTTGGAATTCCATGTACAACAACAAGACTTTACTGTAACATGAGTATTAAGCGGTATCGATGTTACATAGTTGTTACTATGCAAAGCACATATCAAATGCTTGTACTTTATTAAGACGTTCAGTGAGTTTAATAAGCAATCATATTCCTCTTTGGGATTAAAACGCCTTAGAGTTTGGGTGTTTTAGAATTACCAATTTTATTGATATAAAGATATGTGCTTTACTTTTCTTCAGCAGCTTTCAATAGCAACTACAATATAATAAACAAGAACTGATAGAATATCAGGAAAAAGGAATATCTTGTATTTCTGACTTCTCTGAGATAATATTTTCATGAACATGTTGCCAAAGCTTCAAATGAGAAGAAAATTTTTAATAACATCTCACGATAATAAAAAATAATAACTTGATTTCTTTTCCAAGGACGGAGGATGTGTTTATATCTTCATCGCCCGCATACGGCGTATTCATATCTCAGTTAATACGTTATTCCAGAGCATGTTCAAATTACAATGACTTTGTTCTGAGGGCTAGGCGACTTTCAGTTAAGCTGCTCAACCAGGGTTATATATGTGCTAGACTAGCATCGTCACTGAGGAAGTTCTACGGTCGTTACGAGACTCTTATTACTCCATATGATATCTCGTTATCCAGACTTTTAAATGATATTCTGGACTGAGACCGATTCCGATCACTTTACACAGATTTGACACCTTCTATACTAGAAGGTTACCTACTTCGACTTCTCCATATATAAATACATATGGAATTCACACGATTTGACTCTTTCTACGGGGTATATGTGACGGGTGTTGCTAGCAAGCAGGAGATGTTCACTCTCCCTGGGCACCTGATCTCACTCCATCACAGGGGTTCTCATATGCTCTTCAAGTAGACATATTTTGTTATTTTCCATTTGTTTTTCATTTTCACTGATTTTGTATGTCCTATGGTTTCATGATTTTTGGACTTGTGGTTTGGATTTATCCATCATCTTTACATTGCACAGTGAGATTAACTGAGAATTGGTTTTATGAGTGGATTTGTAAGGTCAACATAGGTGCCGACTCCCACATGATATCTGATCTTATCTTATTCTTATATGATTCATGAATACTGTTTAATTGCTCAATTTGGTTTTAATTAAACCTTTCTGATAAATCTATCATATTTGGGTGTGCAAAAGTAAGCACGCTCATTTATGGTACATGCTTCATCTGTAATACATATATTACATTTAGCATATGGTGACTGTATTTCTGTAAAGTGTCCCCAATACATTACTTCTTAAATATTTAGCTATTAGTCGGCGTGACGTCACTGGCTCTATTGGACTACATAGAAACCCGAGGAGTCTGGTCATGACACTTGGGGTAAAACTCGGGGTTTATCGTTCGCGTTAATACAACTTTAAGTTCTTCTGTATCAATTCTAAAGTAGTTTTCTTATAAAATATGATAGGAAATGTGTAAAACATGTATTAAAAATTCACTTGTTTGAATGGTAAAATATTTTGATTCTTCTTTTTTATCAGAATTCTTCCCTCTATATGCATTGCTATCTATGATAAAGACTGATGCTTTACCCCAAATTTCCCGAATGCTCCGAATGTTCGTTATCTAAAACCCGGATGTCAGACTTCGAGAATGCCTTTATGATAAGGCCATTTTCTCAGATACTAATTATTTTGTAGAAAGCATAGAGGTAGAAGGTGATAATACACAAAAACAATTAACCAGCAGTCTTGAGAGTAGACCTTTAAACAGAATACTTCTAATTACTGTTCACAGTTATTTGTTCCATTTTCCCTTAATGATGTTTAAATTTCTAAGTTATGGGCTGCCATGTCCCATTTTCCACCATATTATGCTATAAAATCACTCAGACTGTGATGACGTCAAAATATGAACAGTTGTCAAGCTAAGCAAATCACTATATATAAGTCTATCATTTTAACACCTCACTCCTGATTTTTATTCAAACTGCTTACAATGTGCAGATCATGAATGTTATGTAACGACTGACAACACAATCACAACCTTGACAAGAGCGACACCTAGCGTACAATAATATGCCCGTCGCTTAGTTTAAAGGAATGAAATTTGAAAGTATGGAAATTTACTATGTCCCCATTGCCTATTATTCAGGACTTCAAGATGACACATGCTTCAATCCTGAGCAGCAATGCTGTGAAATATTATGGAAACCCATTAAGGCATGTAAGAAGTTGTGGCAAAGAGAAGAATTTAACACTCTCCTTCCTATTTTTTTTCCTTCTATGTCAAAATGTAAGATTACAGAAAAAAATAAAAACCTGTAATATATAGTACATATATAATTCTAGCACCAATTTCAATTTGAAACAGTTGAAGTGAGAAATGAATTTCGTACATCACTGTGCCATAATGCATCCTGTCTAAGACACGGCAAATAAAAATGAACTTATTATCCACTGTATTGCTTCTCTTTAAGGAATAAATCAATAAAATGGCACAAACATGTGTCAAAATGACAAAGTCAGAGAAGAAGACAAAAAACATCAAAAACTTGATGTCTGAATTGAAACAAAATACAACAACACTTTCTCAAAACCCCTTCTAGATTGTTCTAAAACATTCAACCTATGCAGTCAACCATAAGAATTTTGTCAATGCAAAGTACAATCTGTGGCATATGTCACTCTGCTCTGGAGCCTCCCCTTGATAAATTTGACAGAAAATGGGAAACGCTTGTGGGAAACCGTGACTACTCTATACCTACCAAGTTTCATCAAAAGTTTGGAATTACTTCTGAAGGAAAAGTCCATAAAAAAGCTTATTATAACATACTGACACTATATCACCCAAAACTTTTTCAATATTGAACAAATTGGAAGAAATTACACTTGACTTCCTGCATTAGAAAACTGATTGACACATACTATAATGCATAGAATAAAAGCTAGAGAGTAGTTTATCAAGGTATACATGTCTACGGTGAACATATTCAAGTCAGAAAGGTGACATACCGAACGACAACACATCTTCTGTGAACATACTCAAGACACAGATGTGACACTCAGAATGACAACACATTTCCTGTGAACATATTCCAGATACAAATGTGACATATATAACGATAACACATTTCCTGTGAACATATTCAAGACACATATGTATCACATAGAATGAAAACACATTTCCTGTGAGCATATTCCAGGCACAGATGTGACACATAGATTGACAAACCATTTCCTGTAAACATGTTCAAGGCACAGATGTAATATATAGAATGACAACATATTTCCTGTAAGCATATTCAAAGCACAGATGTGACACACAGAATGACAACACATTTCCTGTGAACATATTCAAGGCACAGATGTGATATATAGAACGACTACACATTTTCTGTGAACATATTCCAGATACAAATGTAACAAATACAATGACAACACATTTCCTGTGAACATATTCAAGGCACAAATGTGACACACAGAATGACAACACGTTTTCTGTGAACATATTCAAGGCACAGATGTGACACACAGAATGACAACACATTTTCTGTGAACATATTCAAGGCACAGATGTGACACACAGAATGACGACAATATGATCACTAAGTGTTATCATGATTGATGATCATATCTATAACTATTCAAATTATGATCTATACCAAAATAAAAAAGTAACAGACCAATGCAAAATAAATGTTTGTAATTTAACTTCGATTCAACATTTCAGTAAAGCACATGAAGACATTGCAAGGAATGTAATTGTATGGTTCTCCATCAAGGAAGTCAATATAATGCAAAGAAAAAACCCATCGATGTATGAATGCAGCACCATTCCCAACAACTGTCAAATCAAATTATCTATGGCTGCAAACTTATGTAAGGCAAATGATCCGAACAAAATTTGTCATGAACATCATACACAAAGCAGTAATAGTGCAAAAAAAAGATCAGTGCTAAATGCAGCATCTAGATAAGGGACTTTAATAATTTTTTTTAACCTTTATCTCAGACCTTGAAAATTATAAATTTTTTATTCCATATTTTGAGGCTGAAATATTGTTACATACTTGATTGCTGCTGGAGGTGGGGAAGGCTCGTTTCTTGCCCTGGAGGATGCTGTACTTTTCCGGTATCCGGGAATTCTGGATTTTCTGGAGCGTCTGCTTGGAGATTTCCCTCTTGAGGCAGCCGAATCATAATCACTTTCATCTGTCTGATCTATGTCTACAACAAGACAAGCTAAAATTATGACTTAAAACACAATAATGTAAGCTAAAATTATGACTTAAAACACAACAATGTAAGCTAAAATTATCACTTAAAACACAATAATGTAAGATCAAATTAAGTCTTAAATACCACAATGTAAGCTTAAAGGATCATGGTCTGATTGAAGTCGGGAAAAGTATAAAAAATGTAAACGGATTTCTTAAACGGCAATCGATTGTTAGTATATTATCTAAGATGTGTAAAAAGTATCATTACCAAAGTCGATGTCATTAACAAGATATGCCCGTTTTAAATTTGCAGCATAACCAGGCCAACTCCTTGAAAATTTATGAGATCAGTCAGAGGAAATCACGCGACAATAAAACTCGAACTTTATCCAATTCTAACATTTGTTCCACTTTTCTTTTTTTGGCCTATGAGACTGTGTATAGTTATTTTCTACCACACTTTTGCTTTTCTCGTGCTCATATTCCTCCATGTGAACCACTTTTGTGTTTTTTCTACAGTGAATATCCGCGCACGCACATGATTATGGGCAGAACATCGCCTTATTTGGGGAATTGATACCAATCGAATTAAATTCGACTCAATTACCTTTATTCTACGAAAACATTGAGGGATTTTAGTTTTAAATTTTGCAAATTAACACAAAGTTTATAATTTATGTAATATAGGAAAAATAAGATATTGTCATAATTTATCCTTTCGTGCTAAAATTTTCCAGTCTCGGACTATGTCCCTTTAAATAAAGACAACACCTGGGAAATTCTGCAAAATTAAACTTAGATATACCATATCTTTACATATAAAATTACTTCAATTACTTTATCAAAAAATGCTTAAATCAGGAAGAGACTTTTACCCTCCACACATACAAGCAACAGTTGCATATTCACATTAATATTGTGTAATTTTCTAAGATTTCCAATTCATATCTTTTAATTTTAATCTACAGATATTTCAATGAAACAATACCTCTTTTTGCTTCTAGCTGTGCTACTTTTGGACTACCTTTGTCCTGACTAAAGTGAATCTACAAAAATCAATGTAAACAAACTCAGAATTTATTTCAAAGTGATCTTAATGTGGTGGAGTATGTGGCTCAGTAATAAGCATATAATCATAGGGTAATATAGGTTTTCTGCTTACAATGTCTCCTGAAATTTTGTTTTGTGGTTATACTGAACGGGTGGTAAAAATAACCGTTAATTTATACAAGAAAATTGGGAAATGTGATTACCTCTAAGGCTAGGATGAGTGAGTAGGAGTCAGATCAGAAAATGAGTCCTCAGTTTACCTCAGTTTACACCTCAGTTAGTGCTTGACCACGTCAGACCTATTGGAATAATTTACCCTGAGGCTAGCCTGAGTTAGTGAGAGTCTAAACACGTAATGAGTCCTCAATTTACCTCAGCTTACACCTCAGTAAGTGCTTGACCACTTCAGACCTACTGTAATAATTTACCCTAAGGCTAGCCTGAGTTAGTGAGCGTCTAACAACGGAATGAGTCCTCAGTTTACCTCAGTTTACACCTCAGTAAGTGCTTGACCACGTTAAGACCTATTGGGATGATTAACCCTAAGGCTAGCTGGAGTTAATGAGTGACCAGAGAATGAGTCCTCAGTCTACCTCAGTTTATACCTCAGTAAGTGCTTGACCATGTCAGATCTATTGGAATAATTTACCCTAAGGCTAGCCTGAGTTAGTGAGTCTGATCAGAGAATGAGTCCTCAGTTTACACCTCAGTAAGTGCTTGACCACATCAAACCTATTGGAATAATTAACTCTACGGCTAGCCTGAGTTAGTGAATCTGACCAGAGAATGAGACCTTAGTTTACCCCAGTTTACACCTCAGTTAGTGCTTGACCATGTCAGATCTATTGGAATAATTAATCCTATGGCTAGCCTGAGTTAGTGAGTCTGACCAGAGAATGAGTCCTCAGTTTACCTCAGTTTTACACCTCAGTAAGTGCTTGACCATGTCAGACCTATTGTAATGGATTAATACATGTGTCAAGAACTCGATAAAAATCTTCATAATGATCATCCTAAATTAAATCTCTTAAAGTACTCATAACAATGGTACCACTTCAAGACAGCAAATTCACCATAACAAAGTTACCACTTCAAGACAGAAAATTCATCAAACAATGGTACCACTTCAAGACAGCAAATTTACCATTATAACAATGGTACCACTTCAAGACAACAAATTCACTATAACAATGGTAACACTTCAAGACAGCACATTCACCATGTCAATGGTACCACTTCAAGACAGCAAATTTACCATAACAATGGTACCACTTCAAGACAGCAAATTCACCATAACAATGGTACCACTTCAAGACAGCAAATTCACCATTCAATGTATCAAAACTGTAATATTCTGCTAATGAATACAAACTGAAAATATGCAATCAAAATTCAATATCTCGAACACTTGTATCTCAAATAGCTGGGTTATCTTCAGGTCAAATGCTGGTTCTAAACTTTTACTTTAATCTACACTGCAATTCTTCATGTTTTACTTTAATCATCAGTTGAGATAAGCAATATCAATGAAATTATCCGTCCTGAGATTTAGATCTTAATTTATGAACTTTAGGTCCTGTCTCAAAAAAAAAAACAGCTGTGTTTATGAAACACTAATGCCCCTAGCAGCACCAAAGTCCAAATAGTTATTTTTAGCGTGAAGATCATTGTCAAGGTCAATAGATCATCCACTTTGGTGTCATTTGAAAGGGCTACAATAGTTGAGTAAGCATGTCAAATATGAAGTCTCTATCCCTCATGCTTCAAAAGTGATAGCCAAGGTTAAAGTTGACAACAGACAGACAAACAAACAAACAAACAGACAGACAGGACAAAAACAATATGCCCTTGATCTATCCATCCGGGGACATAAAAAACACAAATTCTCAAACTTTCGAAAATTTTTACTCAAATTAAATATATAATGAGTGTGATTAGACCTAGATTAATTATCTAATTAGTAATACATACTACATAAACAAATTAATAGGCAAGTATCATACAATAACAATGGCATGTGTCTTTCACATGTCTTTCACATGTTCATGAACAGGTCTTCAATTTTTGGCTGTACAGTCAAAGTTTGGATATCTCAAACTACAGATATCTCCAAGTGTTCCCTATGGTCACTTGACTTCAGGATATCGAAGTTAGACTGAATAACATAAATAGGCAAGAAACATTAGGCCCCTACCATCATGTTAGTCTATAGCCATTGCCATGAAAAGGACTTAATGTTGATATTTGAACCCATCCATTGTACATGTATCCCAGGGTCATGAATTATCAATTGGGATATACCCCTATATATATTCCAGGGTCATGAATTATCAATTGGGATATACCCCTATATATATTCCAGGGTCATGAATTATCAATTGGGATATACCGCAATATGTATGCCAGGGTCATGAATTATCTATTAGGATATACCGCAATATGTATGCCAGGGTCATGAATTATCTATTGGGATATACCTCTATATGTATGCCAGGGTCATGAATTATCTATTGGGATATACCCCTTTATATATCCCAGGGTCATAAATTATCTATTGGGATATGTCAGACCCGGACAAAGTTTTAGTTATTGTGTCTAGGGTATCCAAGGGTCGTGAATTTTATAATTCTGGTAGTGGACATACTCTTTCTACACTTTTTCTTTACAGTGCAGACACATATAGAGGAAGACTTTTACAGACTATAAAATGTGATTACCATACGGTCATAATGGCTGTGTGAACATTCCCACGGGTCATGTATCTCACAGTTTTGGTAAGTGGCTTCATGCTCTTCCAAATCATGTATATCATTGTTTACTTTACCTGTAGAAAACAATTTATCTACCACTAGGTGAGGGGGGAAAATCATGAAATTCACAATTTATATTCCTGTTATCCTGATATTGGTTTCTGTGAAACCTGATGAAAATTAACCCAAGCATGATGCACAAATATCAACTGCAATTAATCATTCTAGTGACTCAAGTGGTCTAAATAAGTCAAATGCTTGATACATACCTTTGAAGCCTTCATTAGCTGTGCTAGCTGATTTTCTAGGACCTCCAATCTTTTGTCTTGTTCAGACCCTAATTTATTACTCTGGTAAAGAAAATGAAAACTTTTTATAACAGTACACAGAATATGAAAGACAAGAATCTGACCCTCTTAAAATTATTGATCTAAAACTGATTCATCCTTAGCACAGAAGTTTATCACTCAACTAGTACATATCTGTCTATCTGTTAAAAATAATTACAATGATTTATTGAAAATAAAAGAAAGGCAGAATAATTCTTATATTATATTACCAGTATATATATATATATATTTGATTTAAAAAAAAAAAAAAGAAGATTCTGTTTTTATGCATGGCCTAAAAAATCAGGTTTTTCCTGGCAGAAGGGTTATTTTCACTTTGAAAGAAACAATTTCCAATTTATTGGAAATGATAATATTTATTAATATTTACAAAATGTACTGCATTTATAAGCGGCATCCATGTATATATAAGAGTATTACATTCTTGGAGCTAATCGAGGACATTTATTACAAATATGGGAAGCATATTCCTGAAACCCTCAGTGTTCAACAACTAGCACGTAAGCGCTTTAAACTACCTTGATCGATGACTTTCCCGTTCAAATTTTGTTGTTAGTTAACGCTATTTATTTTTATGTTTTTTATATGATGTCGGCGGTAAAAATCAAAGACAATTGAAAGCAACATTCCCAGAGGGAGGTGATTTGCAAGAAAGACGTCAATGTGGGATTTTTCGAAAAAATTGTCAAAAACGTGGGAGACTCCCACATAATCCAGGAAGGCTGACAGGTACATATATGCATACTCTCCCTCATTTTTTGGCAATTCTCCCTCATTTTTGGGAAAGATCTCACTCATTTTGAATCTCAGAGGTTGACAGGTATACACAGCAGTCATATCATTAACAAACTGTGTAAAAGTTCCATTGATAAACAACATTCACTCTGGTGCAGATCCAGGAATTTTGTTGACAGCGGGTCCATGAACTGATTGTGTGTGTGTGTGTGTGTGTGCATGCATGCATGTGTGTGTGTGCACATGTGTGCGTGTGTGTGTGTGTGTGTGCAAAATTACTTATTTTACATAGAAAAATAACAAGGAAAGTAATTTTCATCTAATTTCTGGATGGGTCCAGACCCCCCAGTCTTTCCTCTGGATTCACACATGCACACATGTTAAGAATGTGCAGAATGTGCTATATACGCTTTGTTTCAAGACAACATTACTTTCCTTAAGTTTGATGTTAACATTTTTCACAAATTCTCAACAAGAACTGCACAAATAAATGCTTGTTCATTAACTCAGCAACATCCAATCCTCTCAATTCTCATTTATTTTACTCATAATCTACACTTCTGTCAAAACCAATTAATACAAAATCAAGACATATGCATACATGTAGCTACATTAAGCACTGATCAAATATGCAGACAAAAATAGATATGATCTAATTCAGTCTGTTAACTCGAACATCAAATACCTAAACACCTACCGGTACAGAGCCTGAAAGTAATTAAGTTGCCCTGGCAACCTTCCTATTTAGGCCAAAAAAAATATCACCTGACCGAAAAAGATAGGGTAGGTATGAAGGAAAAAATTTTATTTTGGAAAAAACTTCATTTAATACTCGGAAAATACAGAACAGGATATCATATGTAGAAAACAGTACATGTATATCAAGGGTCCTCCACACCTTTAAAATAATGTTTAACAAACTAACATAAACTGGGAAAGTATTCCAAGATATGATATGACTTGCAACTGACATAAACAAGAGTATCAGTAAAACTCATGTATGCTCCCCGAATGCCATTTATGATGCAGGAAATTGACGACTCCGTTCATATACAAAAAATCAGTAAAACCGATGGATGCTCCAAGAAGCACAGCAATAATGAAGGAAATGAATGATAAAATTATATAGAAAATCATTGTATTAATTGATGACGATTTCAGATTTCAATGTATCATATGGATATTCAATTGAGTCAACTGTAGACCAACAAGTGATCACAGTATCTTAAACTAAAATGAGTAAGCTTGACCTTGATTAGTTATGAAATGACTTTTTATCATGAACATGACCTTTCAGAAATGACCTTGAGTGATCTTTGTCCAAAAGCTCTTAACCTAAATAACATTTTTGGTGGAGTATGATCAAATTCTGATGAAAGGTGTAGAAGATATAAGTACTTCATGGTATTTTAAGTCACAGTTAATAAGTGACCTTGACCTTTCAGAAATGACTTTGAATGACCTTTGTCCAAAAGTCCTTAACCTAAAGAAAATTTTGGTGAAGTATGATCAAATTCTGATCAAAGGTGTAGCAGATATGCGTACTGCATGGTATTTTAAGTCATAACTAAAAAGTGACCTTAATCTTTCAGAAATGACCTTGAGTGCCCTTTGTCCAAACGTCCTTAACCTAAAAAACATTCTGGTGAAGTATGATCAAATTCCGAGGAAAGATATAGGAGATATAAGTACTTCATTTTACTAAAAATCATAGTTAATAAGTGACCTTGACCTTTCAGAAATGACCTCGAATGACCTTTGTCCAAAAGTCTTTGACCTAAGGAATATTTTAGTGAAGTATGATCAAATTCTGATGAAAGGTATAGCAGGTATAAGTACTTCATGTTACGTCATAGTTGATAAGTGACCTTGACCTTTCAGAAATGACCTTGGGTGGCCTTTGTACAAAAGCCCTTAACCTAAATATTACTGTGTTAAGTATGATCAAATTCTGATGAAAGGTGTAGGAGATATACATACTTTATGGTACTTTCAGTCATAGTTAATAAATGACCTTGACCTTTTGGAAATGACCTTGAGTGACCTTTGTCCCAATGCCCTTAACCTAAATAATATTTTGGTGAAGTATGATCAAATTCTGATGAAAGTATAGGAGATATGAGCTCAGACAGACGGACGGACAGACACACAGACACGACAGCGACTATATGCTCCCCTGAAAGTATTCGGGGAGCATAAAAATTAGTTTCAACATTCATGAACCAAAACCTCCTACAGTTTTCAAACTTGGAATATGTTAGTCAATAGCCTAGTGTTATATCCACTGAGCTAGGGAGCATATACACTATTTAAATTCTAAAAATAAATACAGTTGCCATAATACATTTAAATTGCTATATTAGTGACAAACTGTCATAAAAAGTGTCAGATCCAGAGTGTGAAGGAACCTTAACAGTGCACATAGACAGATTGTTAAAATAAAAGATTTAAAATTTTCCATAGGGTCTGCAAATTCTATGGACATCACGCTTGCTAGCTTCAATATTTCGCCACACCAAATGTTATTTATTATCGGCTATTGACTTTTTCTCTTTATATGTATGTATACTGTTTCCTTTTGTAATAAAGTACTGAAATAAACTTCTCTGTTTGTGATATATTTTTCCTCAGCTTTAAACACGTGAAATAATTAATCCATGAATATAATCAAGAATTGAATTTTGCACTGACAGTGCTTCAAGCACCTTTTCCACAAAATTTAAGACAAAATTAAGGACGATTTTATGCTTTTTTTCAGGATGTTTTAAGGACATTTTGAAAAAAAAACTAGGATTTTTTAGGACCTTTTACTCATCTAAAAGCAGATAATAATCATTTGTTTACAGACAGCTTTCATCCCAGTCTTCAAATTTTTTGAGTCTTGCATTAGGAAACATTGTCATCTTACTGTAGCACCCTCATGGTTGCTCCCATAATGCAGGCCATCAACAGATATGATAACCGGGGTGAGAGCTCTGGAAATGGAATTTTGGCTTAAAATCTAGGACAATTTTAGGATTTTCCCATAGCCTCCATTGAATTGATTTTAACTTTTTAGGATTTTAGCAAAATGTTAGGATTTTTTAGGATTTTAGGACGAACTTGAAGCACTGCATTGAAATAACTACACTGAAATCATGATATTATGAAAAAAAATAATATTTTGTGGTAAATAACATCATTATCTACCATATGAGTGGTAATTTCGGAAACATTTCAGTAACTTATTTGGTAATTTCAGCATGCTGCATAGTTAACGTTTATCGTGCGCTTTATCGACAGCGCCGGTCGAGTTCTGTTTTCAAACATTTACGAGATCCTTTTGTTAAACATAAAAAAAGTTCTGTCAACTTTGATATTTTTGGAAAATATACAAAATCGGAAAAATTTTTAGGGTCAGAGGGTAAAATGTAGGGTCGGTCAGGCGACCGGAAACAGAGATATATATTTTTTTGGCCTACTTTCATTAACTGCAAAGGAATTTAAAAAAATGGCCACCAAAATGAATATGTTTCAAAGGTAAGGTCATGAATTAAATATTTATTCACTTCTATTCGCAATTTTGGAGAAAGCCTTAGGTGAGTATCACAGATGAAGGAAGATGTTTATGTCCAAAATATATAATTAGCAATAATACATATTTCAGACTTTTAAATTGCTCAAAAATTATATTTGAAAGTGAATATATTACTCAGTCACTCTTTTTGGTGGCCATATTGGATTTATGCAAATGAAGGAGCAACCCAAATTATATATTTTGGACATAAACACTTTCCTTCATCTGTGATACATACTTCAGTCTCTTCAATTACTCGAAAATTGCACATAGAACTAAATATGATCTAATTTGTGACCCATCCATTTGAAACATTGCTAATTGGGTGGCCATTTTGAAATATGCAAATAAGGAAGATTTTCCCCAAGGGGATTCTCGAAGTTGGCATGACGTCACTGTCTCTATTGCTTTACGTAGATACCCGAGGAGTCTGTCAATGGTAGTTGGGGTAAAACTCTAGGTTTACCATTAGCTGTAATACAACTTTAAGCACTTCTGTGTCATTTCTAAAGGGGGTTTATTATGAAAAATGATCAGAAATGTAAAACATGTATTCAAAATTTACTTGTTTGAATGACAAAATATTTTAATTATTCCTTTTTCCCAAAATTCCTTCCAGATACGCATTGCTCTCTATGATAAAGTCCGATGCTTTACCCCAAATGTTCCAGATGCTCGTTATCAAATACCCGAATGCCCAACTTCCAGAATCGCTGCCTACATTTTTTCTGATGTTTTGGGGACTTCAAATAAATGCATGGCGGCAAAATAATTTTTGTTGCAATTTGTTTGAGGTCAAACTTTAGTTTTCCTGGACTAAAAGCTGAATTTTATCAAGAGAATACTTCAGAACATAAATCAAAGATAAAGGGACATAACTCTTATAAAAAAAAATCGAATCAGTTGCAAGTGTAAAACTGTCTAAAATGATCAGGTGTACTTTATCAATAGGCCAAAAAAAAATATGTTTGTTTCCTGTAACATGACCTAAAAAGATAGGGTCGGTAGGTATGCTTTTCTTTTTTTTTTTTTTTCTGTGGAAAATGTCTTGACATTCAGATGGACATACATAATGTATAATAAAAGGTACTGTTCAACACAATTCATCATGTACAACAAGGCTTGATGCCATGGGGGTCACTACATTTGTTTTGAAAACACCGGAAATAACAACAATGTGAAGTTTCAGAAAACCAATTCCGGAATTTTGAGTTCAGAAATGGCGGCGTTTGTAAATGGCGAAAAAAAATATCAGAGTCGCGTCATTTTTGAGGGGTCAGTCAGGTTACAGGAAATAAAGATATTTTTTTTTTAGCCATATCTTTCATACAGATCACAAGATGAACAAAAGCAACGGCTAGCAAGGCATAATATGTCCGTCATCTAGTTTGAATGAGAGGATTTTGAAAGTATGGAAACATTCCCCCTTAAATTGTTAAATTGTTTCATTCCCAATAGTTCATTCTGTATCCTGCCTACAAGGTTTTCTAAGCAAGTAGTACTACGACCCCGACCTTTGACTTTGAAAAACAATAAGCGTCTTTGTCCTGGCATGAGGAGTAAGTAGTCCCAACACTTTAGTCTGTATCTTGCTTACAATGTCCAGACAGACAGTCGGACAATACCTTACCATAATACATCACATCAAAGATGAGCGTATAAAAATTATATATACATCTATGTATATATATATATATATATTTATGTATATATATCTGTATATGAATGCTAAAATCATTTTTAATTACAATTTCCTGTAACAGGAGAACTTTCTGATTGATTTAGATAAAATTTACTTTTATTAAAATTTACTTTTATTAAAATTTAACAAAGAACAATTAACTCAGTATTCACAATATTTCGGTCTCCTGACCTTCTTTTAGTGAATTTTAAATACCAATAAAATTCACTAGAAGAAGGTCAGGAGACCGAAATATTGTGAATACTCAGTTAATTGTTCTTTGTTTTATGACACTTCCCTTTGGAGGACTATTAAGATGTTTGATATTAAAATTTAGTTTGTTTTCATAATTCTATGTTAATATTTCTTTATAGGTAACTGAAATCTGTTTAAAATGATATTCAAGTGCAATAATGAGATAAATCTTACCAAACTGACAATAATATAGATTGAAAACAGTTTTTTTTAAAGGGACACTATCCCTCAACCACGTTTTATGGCATAAGAATAATAAATTTAGGCAATATGCTATTTTTCTAGGCTTGTTGAAGTTATAGAGTTGCCGTTAAATATAAAATTTTAAACTTAAAATCAACATGATGCGGTAATTTAAAACGAATTTATTAGAATTATTTTTCCCGTTTTAACTGTCCTTTTATGGAATTCAAATCCGCCCATTTGCACATGCGCAGTTTTATATAAACAAAAGGCTCCATGTATTTCGAGGAGTTTTCGATGCAAGTGCCAAGAAAAAGAAGAAAAAAGAAACATTTAACGGACTCTGTTGTCAAAACGCTAAACAGCGTGCTCTTACCTCGCTCTCCATCATTGTTTTGATGCAGTCACATGATTGACATGTCATGCATATCATTAAAAAGGCATGGATTACGAGAAAATAAAAGCGATATATTGACAGCTGTAACTTGATTAATATGTGTATTTTTTTTTAAAGTTTTTTCGTATGCTTTCTAATAAATATCTAACTGACCTATATAGAGAGTTAAATACAGTACACATTTTTAAAACCCATATTATATGCCGAGGGACAGTGTCCGTTTAAGAATTCATTGAGGTGCAGCAGTACTTATCCAGTATAAAGTCACTTCAGTACCCTACAGCATGAAAAATGTCATCTTACAGTGACACTTCAATATATTATCCAAAAAAACTACTTTCAGCCTTTCCCTCAAGTAACACACAGTGATTTCAAGGCAAGATTTAAAGTGACCTTGACCTTTGTATTTTCAATTATATTGATATTTCTTATTGTTATTTTTATCATATCAGGAATATGAAAACTGTTATTTCAGAACTAATCTGTTTTACTGTAACTATTTCTGAATTTGTTACCTTGCTTTTTAACTTTGTTACCCCAAATGCAAACAACATCTTACAATACAGCTACTGTGACACATTAAACATTAATCAAAAGTAGAAAAAGTTAAAGATTTTTCATCACATAAAACAATTTTGATTACAAAGTAAGAATTCTATATATAGACCTGAATGCTGACATTGCTATCTGCTTCTGACCCTGCCACCATGCTGACCTCTGTACTGGATGCTACATGACGCTGCCGAAAATTCTCTATGGCTTGGTCAATTTTGGGAGTCACAATGTCCATCAACTTGTCAACCTGAAACAGGAAGTCATACAAGCTTAAATGATGCAGGTCATGATACTGTTGAATAATATATATTAAAATATGTCAGTTCTTTATTTTATTGAAAATAGTAAAGTGGCTTTTATCAAACAGAGAAAAGAACTAGAAATCCTGGACAAAACCATTGATCTTTGACTGATACACTTTCCCACATATCACAAACCATTATTGATCCCAGATTTAATAGAACCGAAACTTGATCTAATACTACAAAGAATTCCAATGCTCTTATTTCAATCATGTAATTCAGTATCATTTCATTTAATATAACAATAATGCATTTTTTATTCTGAAGCAAGAAATAATTATCTTCATGCAACTTCCTGATTTTACATGGTTTTCTAGAATATGATCTGATACAGAAATAAGGTTTTAGTCCACTAGAGTGTATTGACATGATTAAACATTATTAAATTCCACTCTAACGTAAGCCGCTTTAAGAATTTTCACTTAATATGCTTGAGGCTAAAGAAAATAAATACTTGTTTCTCAGTTCTGGCCACACTGACAATATTATCACTACATATATGGATGCAAAAAAATCATAACAAATAACAATGTTTTGTCTATGTATCAGTGTCCATCAGTTTATTCTACCCCTATCTGTATAGGAAAATATATTAATATATTAAATTTTTTGTATTGTGTAATGGATTTGTTTCTCAGCCCTGCTGTATTGATGATTTGATCCCTGGATTTATATTACTTATTGTGGCTAAAAAACAATGAGACAGCTGCTGTCAATATCATTGTCCACCAATTTAATCTACCATTCTGGATCATAAATTCCAGATCTCCGTCCTCAAACCCATACATCACTCCCATACATGTTCTCGCAAGACTCTGATAACTTAGCCTTGTAGCCATTATATTACGATATACTTACAGATGCTGACATTGACGTCGCTGAACTGGCATTGGAAATCAAATAATCCATGTACTCCTCTAATCCTGTAAATAAATTTTGTTCTTTTTTAATTCTATATATAGCTAAATTATACCAAATATTCAACTGTGGATATGACATACCAGACATTTCACTCAAATACGTTTTATGATTTTTAAAACTAGAGCTTCTATTAAAAGTCATTTATGCCATGAATCCTATGTCCTTATTTTTGAATAACTGTATGATTATGTGCAAAAAAAAACAGAATCCAAACTCAACGAAGTTGAATATGATTATGTCTTTTTTACTATTTAACCATTGCCCAAATAATGATGTCCATGTGGAGGAGAGATCCAGCATAGCTCAGTACATAGTGTGTCTGACTTGAGGTGAAAAGGTCATTAGTTCAAACCCTGTCAGTGGCTTGCAAAAGTCCTGTTTTTTGGAGAAGATAGTAAAATCTGAAGTCATAGTTTATTTTTGCATGTGAAGAGACTTCAATGCATTGGATGATTCTGTTATATGGGTTGAAATTTCAAAGTAATATGTAGATAACTTCACTTTGTAAGTGAAAAAAGTCAAAGCATGACGTAGAAAAAGAAACAAGAAGTAACTCTTTGATGGAGGACAGTCTTCATCATTGAGGAAAATCACAGAATTTTATGAGGACCTTCAAACTTCAGTAACTACAGGAGTGTTCACCATTGAGGATATCACAGTATTTTATGAGGACCCTCAAACTTCAGTAACTACAGGAGTGTTCACCATTGAGGATATCACAGTATTTAATGAGGACCCTCAAACTTCAGTAACTACAGGAGTGTTCACCATTGAGGATATCACAGTATTTTATGAGGACCCTCAAACTTCAGTAACTACAGGAGAGTGTTCATCACTGAGGAAATAACAGTATTTTATGAAGACACTTAAACTTCAGTAACTACAGGATAGTGTTCATCATTGAGGATATCACAGAATTTTATGACGATCCTCAAACTTCAGTTATTTCAGGATAGTGTTCATCATTGAGGAAAATCACAGAATTTTATGACGATCCTCAAACTTCAGTAACTACAGGATAGTGTTCATCACTGATGATATCACAGAATTTTATGAGGACCCTCAAACTTCAGTAACTACAGGATAGTGTTCATCATTGAGGATATCACAGTATTTTATGAGGACAGTTTTTTATGAGGACACTCAAACTTCAGTAACTTCAGGAAAATGTTCATCACTGAGGAAATAACAGTATTTTATGAAGACACTTAAACTTCAGTAACTACAGGATAGTGTTCATCATTGAGGATATCACAGAATTTTATGACGATCCTCAAACTTCAGTTATTTCAGGATAGTGTTCATCATTGAGGATATCACAGAATTTTATGACGATCCTCAAACTTCAGTAACTACAGGATAGTGTTCATCACTGATGATATCACAGAATTCTATGAGGACCCTCAAACTTCAGTAACTACAGGATAGTGTTCATCATTGAGGATATCACAGTATTTTATGAGGACAGTTTTTTATGAGGACACTCAAACTTCAGTAACTTCAGGAAAATGTTCATCACTGAGGAAATAACAGTATTTTATGAAGACACTTAAACTTCAGTAACTACAGGATAGTGCTCATCATTGAGGATATCACAGAATTTTATGAGGACCCTCAAACTTCAGTAACTACAGGATAGTGCTCATCATTGAGGATATCACAGAATTTTATGAGGACCCTCAAACTTCAGTAACTACAGGATAGTGTTCATCATTGAGGATATCACTGAATTTTATGAGGACCCTCAAACTTCAGTAACTACAGGAAAGTGTTCATCATTGAGGATATCACAGTATTTTATGAGGACAGTATTTTATGAGGACCCTCAAACTTCAGTAACTACAGGAAAGTGTTCATCATTGAGGATATCACAGAATTTTATGAGGACCCTCAAACTTCAGTAACTACAGGATAGTGTTCATCATTGAGGATATCACAGAATTTTATGAGGACCCTCAAACTTCAGTAACTACAGGATAGTGTTCATCATTGAGGATATCACAGAATTTTATGAAGACACTTAAACTTCAGTAACTACAGGATAGTGTTCATCATTGAGGATATCACAGTACATTGTATTTTATAAAGATCCTCAAACTTCAATCATTTGAGGACAGCGTTTATCATTGAGGATAATAATCATCTTTTATGAACACCTTCAAACCTCAGCAGATATTTTTTGTTTTATCATCACATGCAAATGAGGACAGTATTTCAACCAAAAGGATATCAAGGTCAAATCATGACTCAGAAGAAAACAAAACCTCTACATCTCCATTCTTTGGCTGTACTACCTGGAATATCCTCCATGACATTTGCTGTAGTCACTTGCTCTCCCTTCCTGTTTATATTATCCAGTGCCTCCAACTTCGGTAAAGACGAAAGCATTTTCGACCTGTAATCTGTTCAAAACACAATCAAATATTTAACAATGTTTCATCAACACCACTGCAAATATCATAAAAAGCCTGCTTTCAAATTTTAAACTGAAACTGTATATTATTTGAATAATTTCTATGAGCAATATGATATGTAATAAATACTCTCTCCTCATAAGGAAGTAACAAGTAAAAATTGTTTTTGTAAATTTAAAATCATAAAATGTACTGTTAATTGTCAAAACATACAGGAAAGTGATATGACATTTAGCATTGAAACAATAATTTCACTTCATGATACATTTCATGATACATGCCTCATGATACAATATATATATCAAAATATGCGTTCATACATTTAATCGAGAATATGCAGTCAGTATTTTTACTAAGACTGAAGTAAACACAATGCAACATCGATCTGCATTCATCAAAGATCTTACAGGGACACAATTTCTTTCTGAGCAAAGTCTTACAGCATGTGTCAAGTAGTGGCTTCTGGGATGTAAGCAGAAAATTCATTTTGATTGAGGAAGTAATTTTCTTAACAAAAATGTAACTATATCATAAACACATCATGAGAATGATATCCTAAATGAACCAAATCATGCCCCAAATATCATGAAAAATCGTTTTGCAGTTAATCAACACGCCCAAATTGGATCACACGACACTGATTTTTCAAGTTTAGGAAACTAGAAACAAGACACCAATACAAACCCGGAGAATGACACAAAGGGTTTGATGATCCATCCCAAGCAAACGTAAGATGTCTCAAGCTACTACAGCCACTAAGACTGGCTAATACATGCTGCCATGATGACAGCTGGTTTCCATTGAGATCCAGATGAGATAGTTTGTATTCAGGTCCATGAACTGATTTTAATCCAGAAATATCCTGAATCTGATTATAGCTGAGATTCAACTTCGCTAGAGACCTGAAAAAGAAATGCATAGATATCATCGATCAAATCAGTTGAATGAACGTGCGACCCAGTTGTAAGTGTATTGCACTTAAAATCTGAAGATTAAAAGAATCTAGAGTCTGGATGTTAATAGATAAATCAACTAGCCAAAGTGACATGTTGTCTATGTTAACGCTTTCCGACACATCAGCAAGTTAATTTGGTACAAGGGTATGAAAGTTCTCCAGCAGCTGATTAGTTTTCTTCATTATGGCCGATGAACTTTTAACAAAATTCTTCAAAATTTTCAATACAGGAAGTATATACATGTAATAACAAGAGGCCCAAGTGGGCCTATATCGCTCACCTGAGTACCTAGATGATCAGTCATGCATGAAAGAAGAATTCATTTATTTTTGCATTAATGTGACTAAGTCAACACAAATGTTGAAAATATGTCAAATTTTATTTCAGGCTAGAATCAAAAACAACACTTTTTTGCACATCCATTCAGGTGATTTTGATATTAAGCATTTCCTTTGTCTCTGCAAGATGTCATTCAGGGCAACAAGTTAGTCATTTTCTTTAGGTGGGGCCTTTTGTTGACTGATTTCAAGTCCGGGTCATGAACAATAATTGTTTCAAATATTGTCCAGATCTAACTTAAAATTGCCTAATTTCATATGTTGAGTGTTGAGAAACATCTAAAAACTTATTTAGATGTGTAAAGAAATGAAAAAAAAAATTCTGACCACAGCTGGATTTGAACCGCTACTCTCCATATTTCAATTACCAAGTGGTATATGTACCATTGTGAGACCTACTTTTTAGACATGGTGGCATTATCTGTTAACCAATTTGAAAGAAATTTACCAAATTGATAGAGGACCTTTAGTACTTCATGTATTCCATGTTTCATTAAAATCTTTCATGTGGTATAACAGCAGAAGTGAAAAATGTGATTGAATTGTTCCTATACACCCTCATTTGGAAGTCTTTAAAAATTCATAGAAAATCCAAAAATTGAGATATTGATAAAATTCTTTCAAAGTAACAATCCTTACCATAATTATGATCACAATAGTCCGTAAGAAATCATCATTATCAATAAACTAGGAAATAAAACACTTTTTTGCATTGAATCACCAAGTCCAAAGAAATGTCGAAAAAAAATTCTAAAATTTGATTTTGGAAGGAAACCAAAATGACAATACATCTTCACTCATCCCTCTAGATCATTTCTATGCATTCTGTTTGTCTCTGTATACAGCCCGTATGAAAAAGAATATTGTTAAAGGAGGGAACTCTTTTGTGACCTACTTTTGACTATGGTGTCGCCACCTGTATGAAAACAACAGAATTATTAAAATCCTTCTGACAGTTTTGTAGAAAAAGTTGAAAATGTGAAAAATGGCCAAATCCCCCCCCCCCTGTTTTTTGGAAGTCTTAAACTTAAAATTGCCTAATTTCATATGTTAAGTGTTGAGAAACATCTAAAAACTTATTTTGATGTGTAAAAAAAAAGAAAAAAATTTTTTGACCACAGCTGGATTTGAACCACAATTCTCCATATTTCAATTACCAAGTGGTATATGTACCATTGTGAGACCTACTTTTTTGACATGGTGGCATTATCTGTTAACCAATTTGGATGAAATTCAGCAAATTGATAGAGGACCTTTAGTACTTCATGTATTCCATGTATCATTAAAATCTTTCATGTGGTTTTGTAGAAAAAGTTGAAAATGTGAAAAATGGCCAAATCCCCCCCCCCTTTTTTTTTTTTTGGAAGTCTTAAAAAATTCATAAAAAATCCAAAAATTGAAATATTGAAAAAACATTAAAATTTGATTTCGGAACGGAACCAAAAATAACAACACTTCTTAACACATCCCTCTGGATCAAACCTATGCATTCGGTTTGTCTCTGTATGCGCCCAGTCTGAAGAAGAAGTTTGTCAAAGGGGGGTACCCTCTTTGACTTACTTTTTTACCTGTGGTGGTGCCACCTGTGGATGGATCCTAACAAAGATGACCAGATTTGTAGGGGACCTTGAGTACTTGATGCATACCAAGTTTCATCAAATTCTTTTCTGCGGTTCTGAAGAAAAAGTTCAAAATGTGAAATGTTTACACCAATTGGTCCCCCCCCCCTTTTTCTTGAAAGTCTTAAAAAATTCATAAAAAATCCAAAACATGAAATATTGAAAAAATTTCTTCACAGTAGTATTTCTTACCATAAAAATGATCAAATTAAACCAAATTAATGCATCAATGTTTACTAAAAGAAAAAAAAAACCTCTTTTTTGCATTAAAATTACAAAGTCCAAAAAAACGTCACAAAAACGTCAAAAATTATTCATCGGATTTTAACGATATGAACAAACTTGAGATATACATCCTTCTAGATCATTCAGATGCCATTAGTTTTATAGTCCATACACTGGTTCTGGAGAAGAAGAGATCTATTTTTAGCAATGGTGGTGCCACCTGTTGAGGGATTTATACGATATGAACAAACTTGGTAGAGGACCCCGAGTACTTCATCCATACCAAGTTTCATGAAAATCCTTTAAGCGCTTCTGAAGAAGAAGATGAAAATGTGAAAAGTTTACGGATGGACATCGGACAAAGAGTGATGACAATAGCTCACTTGAGCCTTTGGCTCAGGTGAGCTAACAAAAACAATCTTTTTCAACAAATTTTTGGCAATTTGGTCTTTAATTAGTGGTTAACAGAAAATTACACTATTCTATTTATGATCCATGCCCGCTGTTATAAGCATTAATCACAAAAGAAATGATTTTATGATGTAACCACACCAACAAAGATTATTTCCTCTACATGGCGGTGGTCAGCAATGGAGGATTACACCACACTGGCTATGATTATTTCCCCCACAAGGCAGTGGTCAGTGGTGGAAGATAACACCACACCAGAATTTTTTCATTGATATAATTGTGATCAGTGTTGAGTGGGGGAGGACACCAGTGTATCCAAAGAAAACAGCAATCTTTCATTCCCAAATAAGTATTCACTGTCAAATGCTTTATATCAATAATCACATATTGAAACTTTTAGAATTAAGTTAAAATCTGAGATACTGCTACGCTTTCCATGACCCGAAGTTAATATTACGATATACAGGATACTCTTGATAACTCAAACTTGATGACCCCACGTCAAATATGTTTACATGTAGGTACACAAAGTTCAAGTTTGGGTCATATATATTTATATATCAAAAACTGAGTCCAAAAACATTATCATTTCGAGATATCAGGAAAATTGAGATATCAGTGTTTGCAATTGAGAAAACAATTGTCATCTGTATGTGTAATAACATAGAAGTTTATAAGTAATATCGTATGTTAGACATGGAACATTTCAATTTACTGATTTTATTAGCAAATAGGTAACAAAAAATCAATAAAAGCAAAATGGGGTTTTCTAAATTGAAATAATTCAGGGCGTATATAATGACCAGTAATAAAGTTTACATGTGAGAGAAGTATCCAAGAATGTGAAATGTTAATCTTCATTCAAATACACTGTCAACCAAATCTAGTACTACAAGGAAACAAGGCAAGCTCAAAATGAGGGTTTTCGTGAACATGGTCAACCATATTTGTAAATAAAAGAGACTCATGACAACAAACTAATCATGATAAACACATCAACAATAGCAGATAGAATCCAAGAAAGATTTCTTCTCCTTTCACAAAGAGATCACAGCACAAGAACATTGAATACAAATGACTTTAATAATTTTTTATACTTACCTCAGGCCTGCAAGGCCTCTTATATCCTTTAGATAATTACACGAGAGATTTAATGTTCGTAGGGACTCCAATCCTTCTAATCCCTCTATTTCAGAAATCTGATTGGCTGAAAGATCCAAATGCTTTAAGAATCGTAGATGGTCAAGTTTTTCTATCTTCTGTATATAATTGCTATGGAGATTTACCGTCTGTAAGTTTGGTCGCAGAGGAACTTTACTTAAAGACGTGATTTCTGAATCTATTAAACACAGATCAGTGTTGTCTGGGTCTAAACTATACATTCTGTATATGTTAATGTCAAGGTCACAGCTTTCTTCCTGTTTTTCTGGAGTTTACATTATATATAATCCACGTTACTGTTCCTGTATACATCTACAAAATAAAACATACGATATGTAGATGTACAAGTGATATCTTGCTTTTGTTTTTGAGAACTGACAAAAGATTGCAGACTTGCTTCACGACCTTGAATAAATAGAGAGAATAATAAAAAAAAATGTGTGAAAATACTAGGTTATTCTTTTTTCTCTAATATAACTTACCAGTACTGCTTGCTGCAATACACTTAAAAATTTGTTTTGGTATAAAAAGAAATGAAAACAATTTTTCCTCCAGTGGGGTTTGAACCACAGACCTTCAGCAGGCCAGAAGTGTCCTATATTGCAAACATCATTATAAATCCAGGAAACAAAATTTTAACACAACATTTTCAAACAACCCTAGTAACAAAAGATTCAGTAGAACCGATGGATGCTCCCCGAATAAACACTAGTTCATAAAGGCTTAACTTTTTGTATATTTTTATATTTACACAATTATGCTTCTAACAAAACTTAAGTATGAAAATGACAACAGGCAATAACTCCTAAATCATGTAAAAGAGAGTTATGAATTTTGTACACTGCACTCCATGCAGCTCTTCTGAAAAAGATTTTCTTAGGAGGGTACCCTTTTGGCCAGGGTCTTATCTATGGTGTTAATAGCTCTACCCATAAAGCCAAGCTCTCCAGTTTATGTAAATCATGTATACAAGCAGTATGTAAATGCCTTAATGAATTCATCCTTCACAAACTTCATGTAAGCAAAAATACCTAGCAAAATCAAGTTTTACCACATCAAACAGAACTTTAATTTCCAGGACAGTCTACGCGAAAGTTTTTTTTCAGTGCATAGGACATTCGGTCAGACAGTTTGGACAATCACATAGGACCAAAAGGAAAAGCATCTGACCGAAAAAAAAAAATCAACACAATGCAATGTCCAACTTGCACAACCATGTGTAATCTCTAAGGGGTCTATTGTGCTTAATCACAGCATGAACATTTCTAAAGAGAACATACAACCTATCTTTTTCTGCAAAATTTAGCAAAGAGATGGATCTTCCTGCTTCAGTTTGCATCACTTCAGTTTCTGTCATTGTTTTCTTTCTCTGGTCATGCTCAGCTATTTTATGATTGACAGAGACTTCATGGTTGCTTACAGAACTTGCACGAAAATTTGTACATCCATCAACAAATGGATTAGACTTTACTTTTGGGTTTTTGTTCATATCACTCATATGCGATTTTGAATATGATGTGCACACACTGCAAGTCATAACGTTCGTTTCAGTATTATACTCCAACCAGGGTCGACCCTCTTTCCATGACACTGAAAACTTACGTGGTGGCCTGTTCTGTTCGTATTTCTTGGCCTTTTCCTTATGATCTACATCCGATTTCCTTTTTAAGGGTTTACCAGGAATGGCACCCTCTACGTATTTAAGTTTTGCCCACATCAGCAAAGATTATTCAATCGTGATCGTTTATATTTTGAAGCGGGTCAAAGAAAGGTAATTAACGAGAGCCATGATTGGCTGATGTGGTGTAGGGAGAGAGGGACTACTATTTCAATGTATTAGGAGCTGTGATTGGATGAAATTAGTTGATCTATGTATAAATAAAGATTGATTCTGCTGTAAAATCATGAATTTTTATCTCATTTCGCTAGTGTAAAAATTTAATGCCCTAAAAAGGGGTGGTTGTTTACATTTGAATTTTGGCCAATTTTTGGGGGTATCCCCCTTCCAGCATGATTTTCTCGAAATTAAGGTGGATAACCTATGGTAAACTGTTAAAATTCTGATAGAGGAGGGTCTGACAAACATTTTGATATGTGGATTATATATAGCTAAAATGTAGGATGTTGTGTAAATCTTGCTGGAAGTTCGGTAATTTAACATGGGACCCTATGGGAAATGGAATTACTATGCTTTGACCAGCGTTGCGGAGTTACCGGATGTCGATTTAGGGAGAATAGAACCCTGAACCGACATCGGACATTTGGTCCGCCGTAGCTAAGGGTGTGAATCGGACCCATCGTATATTTGCTGGACAGGTCCGACGGTCTGATGTGTTTGGCATACACTGGCAGGATCAAGTGAAATAATCTTGCTGTGTCTTGAAAAAGAATCAAATTTATAAACAAAATCCTTTATTAATGGCGCTACATGTTTTGTCATTAAAATTGTCAATTCATTTGTTTCAATGCTAAATAAAAGTGAGCATTTCTGTCTACCTGAAAACCAATACCAGATATGTATATTGACTGAATTCCTATTTCAAGGTTTCAATTGTTTCTGATAATTTTGCCTCTTCGAATATGTCAAGATAATTTAGGTCTGTAGTAACTCTATACCTGATAATATCTGTATAATTGCTGGCGTACACTCTGCGCATCACTTGCGTACATTCTTTGTATGATATGTGTACACTGTGTATATGTTGTACAAATTGAAATACATCACGTAGCTTATTTATACATTACTCAATAACAGTGTTTCTACAACTCCATAATTTCAGTCAAAGTTTCAGATCACATATCTGTATATACACTTGCAATGCAATGTCGTTCATGAAAAAATCATGTTGCAGAACTGCAAAAAAGTACTGTTTTGTCATCTTTCTGTGCATTCCATGACTATTTCCACATCCATTCATAAAACTTTTATATAATCACCGATATTTTAGACTACAAGGTCAAAGCATAAAGGCTCACAGCTAGTATACATTCTGTGCATTAATAGCATGGTACATTTGTAAGTGTACACTACTATGTTACTCATACATTTAACATAAGGTGAGAGTTCGCAGTGGAAACACCAATGATACGCATATATGTATAATGTGTTCGCTGCGTACGGGCCGTTTGTCGGCATACATCGAGAATTTTTGTGCATGCACAGGATTTCTCGATGTACTGAACGAGTTGCAATGTACAAGTGCATACAACGACAAACTCAAAACGCTCATGTAATGTTCATCCGACATACAATGTACTGCCAATATACAACAGCGAGTGCCAAAATTTCGTCATATGCAGGCATATGCATTTCTAATTCGTTAGAGTGAAAGCCACATAACTTGGGTTTACGCTTATGATTTTCAGTGAAACGCATTTTCATCAGGTTCAACTACGTTTACAGTATGGGTTTACGAAAGATTGTTAGTGAAACAGGCTACAGGCACTGAAAGATCATGGTTCTGGGTCTTTAGAATATCATTGTTACCACTGAACAGATTTGTTATTCTTGTGCTGACACCTGATTTACTAAATAGTTACATCTAATAAATATGACACAAAATACAACTTTGCAAAAATTGAATTTCCTAAATGGCCCTTTTGTAGTGAAAGATGGCCCACTGAAATTGAAAATGGCCCACTGAAGTCTGAGCAAGGGGGACCATAGTCCCATTGATCCAGTCACTAGTTCGGTCACAATTTTTCAATCTGCCTGTCAATGTTACACTTTACCGCTATTTAATGCACTAGTAGTATATAAGTGCAAATAGCAATAGTAGTACCAGGGACGTATATAACACATTGTACTATATACGTCCCTGGTAGTACTAGCAGATCTACTAGTACTGCAAACATGTTTACTTACAGCTTTTTAATGCTGCATTTGGAAGATGATATAAAGTGCACGAAGCATTTTCAATAAATACAAACCTCAATAAATGAAAACAGAAAATATCTACAATACTCATTGAACATTCGATGTTTAAAATATCTCTGCCTACTCACAAACATAAATTTACAGCCATGAAATCAACTTTCACTTTGCAGGTTTGTACTTGCCGCTCATTCGGAACTTCTCTAGGTTTGGAGTACATTTCCATTGCCTTCTTGTATTTTGTTAAGAGTAAACCGAGAACGATTTGTGATTCCGTCAAATGTCAAGAATGCATGTAGTTGAAAAAGTCATTTTATTTTAATGCATTTGCGAGATTAAATTAACACAGTCATCTTAGGGAGCAACCATTTGATTTTTATGGGGGAGGAGGAAGACTTTCACCGGCCTGAATATTTATTTTGCTCAATTTCAAAGCCGGATTTTTTTCTTTTCATTTATTGTTTTTTTTTTTTTTTTTTTTGTCGGCCTTTCTGGCCGGATTATTTTTCCCCCAAAATTTGAGCGGGATTTTTTTTTTTTGCAAAGTCTCCCTGCCCCCCCATAAAAATAAAATGGTTGATCCATTATAACTGACATACTTTCACCGGCCTGAATATTTATTTTGCCCAATTTCAAAGCCGCATTTTTTATTCATTTATTGTTTTTTTTTGTCGCCCCTTCTGGCCGGATTATTTTTTCCCCCAAAATTTGAGCAGGAATTTTTTTTTTTTTTTTTTGGAAAGTCTCCCTGTCCCCCCACCCCCATAAAAATCTAATGGTTGCTCCATTATAACTG
The DNA here is from genome assembly GCA_035048485.1 of Pteria penguin. Lineage (NCBI taxonomy): Eukaryota > Metazoa > Mollusca > Bivalvia > Pterioida > Pteriidae > Pteria > Pteria penguin. The sequence continues at coordinate 6,396,329 of CM068582.1, forward strand.
ACATTCATAACCATTTTACCAGGAGTAGTTCCAGCTGTAAATTTTACATGCCTCCAATTAGATCATCTTTATCTAGTACATTTTATATAAATGGTATCAAGGATTGGAATGAATTACCATCTTCAATAAGATCTATTTCAGATAAACATAGTTTCAAGGTCACTCTTAAAGAACATCTCTTTGGACAAATGAGTCAGCAAGAATTTTCAGATTTTACGTTTTATTAATTGTTATGCATATAATTTTAGATATTGCTTAAATGAATGTAACTTAATGTTATGATACAGGGTTTTAATACAGAAGTTTTTAACTTATTATATACACCTGCCTAAATCTTGCCGTAATTTGTTTTTCATACGCACTATATCCTTTAATAATTTTTTTTTTGTTACAAATGGACCCCACTGGAAATAAGAATTTGTGCTTAATTGGGTCATCCAAGGTCAAAAGCAGTTACATCTGTGATACTCAAATTAAGAGATGTGATATATAATGAAATAATCAAATGTTATAAACTCAAATTATTCATGAATTAATAAAATTACGATCTGTGATATTAATCAGGACATTCCATCTGTGATATTCATCATGAATTAAAATCTGTGATATTGTTTAATCAAATACTAGATCTGTGATATTTTAATGTGTGATCAAATGTGATATCATTTATGAACTTAAATCTGGGATAGTTATTTATGAATTACTATATGTGATAACTATTCATGAATTACCATCTGTGATAACTATTCATGAATTACCATCTGTGATAACTATTCATGAATTACCATCTGTGATAACTATTCATGAATTACCATCTGTGATAACTATTTATGAATTACCATCTGTGATAACTATTCATGAATTACCATCTGTGATAACTATTTATGAATTACCATCTGTGATGTTATTTATAAGTAACGTCTGTGATATTATTTACGAATTACCAGCTGTGTTTTATCTGTCTTTAACATCATTAATAATGGAATCATGATGACAATATTTATTTTGAAATAATTGTGAATTTATCATATCATCTAAAACAAAATTAATGATCATGTTGTGCCATCAAATATATTATAATTTGTTTTTCAAATTGTATATTGTACCCCATATCATGCACTGATTTTACCTGAAGAAATCTATCTATCTCCCTTTATTCAGATTGATGTTTTGAACAACTGCAGTGGCAGAGTTAGAGGGGGTATGAATAAAACTTTTGATTTGGCAGCCAAAATGGCTGAGTATTTTGATTAATTCTTGACTTTTACATGTACCCGGAAAGCGAAAAACAGTCAGCGTAAACTACAAACTACACAACCATAAGTTAGAAGTAGTGGACTCTAGCAAGTACTGGGAGTTACAATCAGCAGCAACTTGAAGTGGAACAAGCATATCGATGCCATCACAGCGACTCTAGGCTTCCTAAAGCGAAATCTCAGAGATTGCAGAACCTCAGCACGGGTCAGAGTTTACGAAGCCATTGTCCTTCAAATGCTGGAGTATAGATAGTTTTCGAATGCATGAAATTTAATAGAGTTACTTCCCTCTCATGCCATTTTGGAAATGAAGCTGGAGTTTTTGCTTCATATTCATACCAATTGCACTGAATTATTGTAAGAAAGTTCTCTATATTTTCACTCCTTTGAAAATATTTTGACATTGTTCAATAGTTTTATTATTGCATTACAATTGCAAAATTTCAAGAAGGATCCTTAGTTTGGAGAAATTCTTTACACAATTTGGTTCATTTATGCACAAATATTCAGTCATTTACCTCAAATATGTCGGAAAAGGGAAGCAACTCCTATCAAATTTTATGCATTCGAAAACTATCTATGCTGCCTCCATATGGGACCCTCACACCTGCGCTCAGATCAACCAGATAGAGAAAGTCCACTGAGCGTAGAGCGACACGATTCGCTACAAGGAACTACTGGGATGGGAAAGCAGGCAGCGTCACCAACATGGTCAACTCACTGGGATGGGAACCGCCACAGATCAGAAGAGTAAAGATGCGCTTTCTGTTGCTATTCAAGATACAGCACAATCTAGTGGCCATTCCGGCAGAACAATGCCTAATCCAGACAGACACCAGGACAAGGGGACAATATACCTTTCGCATCCCAACAACGAAAAAGGATGTGTACCGGTGTTATATAGTAGTTTTCCCCCCGGAAAAATGGCTATATAGTAGTTTTTCCCCCATGGCGGAAAAACTACTATATATAGTAGTCTTTCCCCCATAGTAGTTTTTTCCCCTTACGTAACGGTTTGGAAATTATACACATTCGTTCTGTATCAGTCAGATAACAATTGAAATACAAATGTACTATAGTAATAGCCTGTGGATCAAACCGATGGTGTTATGGATAATGGGTTTCTATATACTGTTAAGTGTTTTGTTTGTGCGTGCGCGTGTGTGTGTGTATATTTATTTTACAAGTCTTTCTTTTTATATATTTACCTATGCTATACTAGTATGCTATTTTCTTCTATTATTTCATCGTAAAAATTGTAGTTTACTTGCGTATAGCTGTCAATCATGACGTCAGGCTGTGACTCAAAATTCAATCCCAGGCAACATTTCGTAATACATCATAAGTAAAATAGGAATTTATCAATCAAAATGTTCCAATGACAAATATAAGAATTGAACGTGCAAGAATTCCTTGAACATTCATTTCCTAAATAAATTAAGACTGATGTATTATATATATCACAATATCGCTCATCATATACAGAGTACATGATGAACATGAAAACAACAGAAGTGAATTCCACCAAGGTGTCGCGATTTGCAATCTACGACAAGGCTTGTCTAGTCGCAGATGTTGTAAATCATGATAACAAGAATATGATTTCCTTGTCCTTTACGCAAAGTATGAAAGGTTTCATCTTAAAGTATCTATATGCTAAGTTCAAAGCTCTACACCCTTTTGTGTACAAGATATAGTCAAGGTTAAAGTTTTGAAAAGTAGGTCACACTTCAAGGCCAAGGTAATGAGGTCAAAAATCATGGTCCCAAATTAAAGATTTTATCACAAGTAATCTATATATTGTAGGAGTCACAGACAGGTCAAAAACTAGATGCCCCCGAATTCCATTCCAGTGCATAAAACGGACTTGTTTTTCTTTTTATTCCCATTTGTATATATAGAGATTTCTCGGATTAAATAAAGATATCTCGAATGAAATTCTAGTAGATAAATCTCTGTTCTAAATATATGCATTTATATTTGGAAAAGAGATTAAAACTGAAGACATTTCTACTTAAGAAAATGAGATAACAAGGTAACAAGCTAGAATTACTTACATGTATGTGTGAAAATAAAATCCGGAATTTCACATTGGGGGGAAAATCCACTATATAGTAGTTTTTCCCCGGCGGTAAAATGACTATAAGAGGGGGGGAAAATGGCTATATAGCCAAATTTCCCTCGGGGGAAAAACTACTATATAGCCATTTTTCCGGGGGGGGGGGGGGGAACTACTATATAGCCATTTTTCCGGGGGGAAAATGGCTAGGGGGAAAAACTACTATATAACACCGGTTCTCCTTCTTCCCATGTACCATCAGGGATTGGAACAGACTTCCATCAGCAATGACATCAGCATGTTCCTTGGACGACTACCGGACTGTTGTGGGCAACATATCACCTGCCCACTTCAGCTTAGGATGAGTATTAAGGATTTTAAAATTTTAATTGTACCATATTGGCCTGTGAGGCTTTTAACTTGACTGCCACGTGACGTATAATGCTCAACTTTTGAGCCATATTGAAAGAAGAAGAGAATACCCCCCTCTTTTTTTCTTTTGTCCGAAATCCTGGATACGCCTCTGAACTCCATGGCCTCTCAGTTAGTAGATAGACAATCAATCGCATTAATTCCCAAACTTAGTATGATTCGGACAATAATGGATTGGATCACAATATGAATCATGAAAAACTTTTTGTTACCCTTGAAAACGGAAATTTTATATGTTTTTCCACACATTTTCTCTTTGAAAATAATATTACTATCAGACGTAAAAGTGGTGAAGAGAAAATTCCCTGGCTAGCACGTACATGTTGTATCAATAATACAAGAGACATTAACAACGCGACTATTTTCATTTTATTTATTTCATTGTACGTGTATCTCATTTATTTATTCATTTATTTACAATATTTATTCATTTAACATTTGATAAACCTTCATAGGGGACAATGTAGACTTGCTCCAGTCCCTCTTTGTCATTTCTAATTTTCCAAAATCAATATCCAGAGAGGATTGGTATTAACTCGTGCTCTCTAGTGATACTTTCCTATAGAATAAAATAAAAGAGTAATAACAGAAAACAAGAACAGGTGCACTTGAGCAAGTCTACATAGGAACACTGATATTCATGTAATTTAAATTGATTGATTGATTGATTTTTGTTTTACGTCACACCACGAATATTTTACGTATATCGTGACGGCATCTGCCTGATGCGGGGCATACAAATTTTGACCTTTGCAACGGACCCACCCGAAGCAGTGAGGGATCTTTAACGTGCCATGCATACCACGACACGGGGCCTCGGTTTTTACTGTCTCATCCGAAAGACATGACACCGGCATGACCAGAGCGGGACTCGAACCCCGGCCTCCCGATCAGGAGTCCGACGCGATACCACTAGGCCACGCCGGCTTCATGTAATTTAAAAACATCAACTCAAAATCAACTGATTTATATGAAAGTGAGACTGATAAGATCTCAGTTTAACACGCATTTACATGTCCAACTGATTAATTCAATCAGACCGTGCTTGTAAAAAGGGGATTAGGAGTTCGAATCATTTTGCATTGGGTCCATGCCCCCCCCCCCCAACTTTTTTGCTGATTATAATTGTTTCATATAGATTGTTTTCTAGTTAATTTACTAAATTGTTTTCATTATGTCATGTTCAATTTTCGAATTTACATGGGGGTGGTAAATACAAAAATTAGAACATGACAATTTACACCCCCCCCCAAGTAAATTCAAAAATTAGAACATGATATAATGATAACAATTTAGTAACAGTGGCGTAGCTACCATTACGCCAAATACGCACGCGCGTACACATCATTTTGTCAAAAATATAGTGTCTCATGAGAGAGAGAGTGTGTGTGTGTGAGAGAGAGATGGTCGTTTTCCTTATTCCCAACCCCCTTGCGTTTCTTGTGCGTACACATCATTTGCACTCTGGCTACGCCCCTGAGTAAATTAATTAGAAAATAACCTATATGTAAACAACTATAGAAAACAATCCATTCTGAACATGCAGCTGATTTGCAATCAGATAAGTTGTGTTGCAGCAGTATGTATAAATTTGTTCTTTTTTCTGAACGTTGATACTACAAGTTATTTTCATAATGCAAAGGTAAACGTGTTTGGACTCTGGAAAACATTTACTCATGCAAACATTGGCGTAATTTCCCGTTCCTCTTAGTGCCTCTAAGTTGAAATGACAGGCCCTGAACACTGTTTACAAATGTATCCATGTTTGGGAGGTGGAAATGCGTTATTATTAACTGTCAGCATTGGTCAGTGACAGATTTAGAAGGGGTGAAACCCCCCCCCCCCTTTTGGCCACATATTTATTATTAAAAATCCAAATTTGGCACCAAAAATGACCGAGTAGTTTTGATAATACATATGTGGAACCCCCCCCCCCCGGGCTACCCTTTTCAGAAATCCTGGATCCGCCACTGTTGGCGTATTTTGAGGAGGGGTTGCAACCTCCTTTGGTCGGAAAATTTTACCCAAAAAGGTTATTTGCGGCCATTGACAAGAATGCAACACCCCCACTTTCCAAACTGAATAATGGAAAATAGTAGTCATTGCAGGCTGCAACCCCTCTTTCAAAAATTTCTAGATCCGCCTATGGTCAGTGTCTAGCTCCTTGGCACAAAAGGTGGCTTAAAGCAGTAGTACAATGTAGCATATTGCAATTTTTGTTTTGGAGAAACACTCACTTAATCTTTGATATAACGTTTTGTCACGATGTATTCGCACATTGGCCAAAAATATCAAAATGCAGATGCAATATTCGAAACATAAACATGAAATAGATAGGTCTCATTAGTAGAAACTAATTTGGAGTAACCTCCCATTGTCGGCAATGTTTGTGGTCAAGGATGATTTTTGCTGCATTCATAAAAAGTTTAGTAATTTTTTAGAAAGCTGATCATATTTACATTGCTTAAGATTTTTTTTTTTGGACATTGCATGTCTTATACCTCAAAATTCGCATAAACAGTGCAAAAACGCAGGAGGTATGCCTAGTTTTGAAAAATTACCTACATAATTTTTTTTCGTATTTATGAACACATATTCAGCTATACAACTCAACGATGGCGGACAACTTTTCACAAGGGAAGTACCTCCAATAAAATTGGAGCATGTGTGGACATTATAAACCCAGTCCGTGGCACGGACGCCAATAGAATTCCCTTTCACCACGACATATATGTATGGACCCGAGGACGTAACCCAGTCAGTGACACGGGCGCCGACTGAACTTTCCTCGACATACATGTATGGTCCCGTAGCTGCATGTAGCCCATTCTGTGACACGTGCACCGACTGAACTTTTCCGACGTACCTGTATGGACTCGTAGCTGTAGCATGTATATGTATGGACATGTATAAACCAAGTCCGTGTCACAGATGCCAACAAAACTCCCCTTAGATACACGTATGGGCCCGTAGCTGTATCGCAGTCAGCGACACAGGCGCTTACTGAACTTCTCCGACATACATGTATGGACCCGTAGCTCTAGCCCAGTCCGTGACACTGGCGCCGACTGAACTTCCCTCGGCATACATGTATAAACCCATAACTGTAGCCAAGTCCGTGACACGGGTGCCGACTGAACTTACCCGACACATGTATGGACTCGTAGCTGTAGCCGAGTTCGTGACACGGGCGCCGACTGAACTTCCCCGATATACATGTATGGACCCTAGCTGCATGTAGCCCACTTCGTGACACGGGCGCGCGCCGACTGAACTTCTCCCGACATGCATGTATGAACCCGTAACTGCAGCCCAGTCCGTGACACGGGCGCCGACTGAATGTCCCCGACATACATGTATGGACTCGTAGCTGTAGCCCAGTTCGTGACACGGGCGCCGACTGAACTTCTTCCGACATACATGTATGAAGCCGTAGCTGTAGCATGTACATTTATGGACATGTATATAAACCCAGTCCGTGACACGGACGCCAGCAGAACTCCCCTCCGAGATACATGTATGGACCCGTAGCTGTAGCCCAGTTCGTGATACGGGTGCCAACAAAACTCCCCTTCACCCCGACATTCATGTACCGGTATAGACCCGTGGCCGTAGCCCAGTCCATCCGTAACAAGAGCGAAGACAGAACTTGCCCCGACATACATGTATGAACCCGCAGCTGTAGCCCAGTCCGTGACACGGGAACCGACTGAACTTCTTCAGACATACATGTACATGCATGAACCCGTAGCTGTAGGCGAGTCCGTGACACGACCGGGCGCCAACTGAACTTCCCTTATATACATGTATGAACCCGTACATGTAGCTGTAACCCAGTCCGTAACACGGGTGCCGACTAAATTTCCTCTTTATAAATTTTCATTGAGCTTCATTTCTAATTACCAATGATACATGGTAACTGTTCACATCAGCAATCCACTGGCAAACCATTATTATAAAGTTTCATCAAAAGACGAAAATGAGAGAAAATTTATTTTCAACACGTTTAAGATTCTCGAAGTCGGCGTGACATCACATTAAGATCTAAATGAAGATAATCCCCGACACATTCCGAAGATGACCTGGGGATAAACTCGGTGTTTATTATAGACCATAATGCAACTTTGCTGAACTATATTTTGAGCACAAGAGCTAAATGAGTCTAAAAACTTTTGAAATTCATTGAGGAATCTCACGACGATTGACTCTCTTTCCTTCTTCGAATTTTTTTATGACGACAGTTTGCAAAAATAAGATTTCAAAATATCGGATTCTTCGTAGACAACGACGATAAATCCCGAGACTTATCCCCCAACAAATATGATGAAAATTAGGTCATGTGACTAGTCCGACTTCAAGAATGGTGTGGTGATAATATTGTATTACGCAACACCGTTTGTATGATACACGAATTGATGACACGTAACACTACCGCGGCTGATAAATTGGATTATGTCATACCATTTTCTTATAATCAATCCCTGAACATCAACAATAGATCAATTTTTTTCAACAGAAGTCTAGCGCGGATCCAGAAAAAATAACGAGGAAAATTATTTTTTGTCGATTCTCAGGGTGGGTCCAGACCCCTGGTCCTCCCCTCTGGATCTACGCATGGAAGTGCTACAACAGTGAATCTGATTGGTTGGATTCTTGTGTTACGTCACACCGAGGTTGGTGCACTTATGTGATGGCGGCAATGCACAGACATTTAGATCTTTGCAATAGACCCAACAGAGCAGTAAAGGATCTTGTGAGTGCCATGTATATCGTGACATGGGACGACAGCTTTTACTGTTTTACCCGAAAGACAGGACACCATCGAGCTATCGGCAAGGATTTAACCCAACAACTCTCCATTATGAGCAAAGATCTTAACCATTTGAACTATGCTGTATCAGAAGTAGCAGTGAGACATAATGTATATAGGCTTATATATAGAGTGTTCCCATACAGCCCTGTTTTCATCAAATTAGCTAGAGTTATCTCCCCCATTGGAGTATAACTCTCGAACTTTATCCATCAATGCTCATATAAAACTGCTTGATTTAACTTAATTTTATGAAATAATCGCATTGTACATCTAAATGTTTTATAGAAAATTTTCAACTGATTGATTATATTTACTGATTAAGTAAGACTGAAGTCCCGAAATTTTCCCTGATAAATAGTTAATTTCTCAGAAATTTAATGAAGTTTACATGGTAGGGATGGAAAAAGTCCGCTAATGCTAGTGGTGTGACATCACATGGGCAAACTCTATATGGGAAATATGACTAAATCAAAAATAAGGGGAGACAACTTGACCACACACACACTGGAACACAAGACACTTTCTATGATAAATAGGCATGGAGGAATAGCTTCCACCAACTTACACATGTATTCCACTGTACACAGATATGAGTTTCACAAAAAGGCATACATCTGGACCTCATCTTAGTCAGTTTTATGGCTCATATTTCTGAGGATACTTCATAATGATCCATCATTGTGAACAATGTCTATACTAAACATGTGTTTTTATTTACATGACACCCTCAGAAACTAAAATCCCTCAAATTATGAATGATAATCAGTATGTTTTGATCTAAATGTACTTACAAACCGGTATATACCGTGTAATGCTTGGTACAGGTGTTTTACATAAGTATGACTGGTATAAAGCAGAAGAGCTATAAATCTATTGAAATCATAAATGAGACTATTAAGTTCAATACAAAATAAACTTTATTATGGTATAAGTGTAAATAATGCTTGTTGATTATATTTTGTTCTTACAGATGACAACCATATACCTGTGGAATATAGAACTTATATACCAATCAGTACATAATACATTATGCTTGTTATCAATAACATTTTCTATACATAATGAGTATACCATTCCTGTTCTTTACATAACCTACAGACAGCTTTATAATGTATATGATTTAACTGGAGTTACTTCCCTTGTCCATCTTCTTGGAGGTGAAGCAGGATTTTTGCTTCATATTTATACATTTTTATAGTTTATATTGAGAATCATGTTTATACTTCTCTGGAAACATTTTTCCAACGGTAACTCATTAACATATTACATAAAAATTGCTAACAATCCAGTAAGCATCCTTTGTTTAGAGAAATCCCTTACACAGATAGGATAATCAATGTACAAATATTGCGTCATATACCTCCAAGATGGCAGAGAAGGGAAGTACCGGCAACTCTAATTAAGTTCTATGCATTTGAAAATTATCTATGCACCCATATTAAAGTATGTTATTTTTCATGTTAATGTTTACAATTCAACTCATTTGTGGAGTATAAATATCAATATTATTCAATATCACATCAAAAGCCATTCAAAAACTATCAAATGAAACAGCATCTAGATTATCAGTAAATCCAAGAAAAAAAATATTTGTGAAGGGTTTTCTAACTGTCTCTGGTTTTTTTAGTTTCCAACTGTTAAGGTTTTCTTAATATTTTTCAACAAGCAGCAATGCAGCATGACATTTTCTACAAGACATCTTTTGTAAAGAAAATATTCTTTAATACCTTTAAGTAAAAGTCCAAATTGATGACCCTGCTTTATATTACCCTAAATCATATATTTCTAGTACACAAAAGTGAAGGTTATCAATTATATGGCAATGCACATTTATAATTCAAGAAAGATAACTCTAAATCTCTCAGTAAAAAATTCTTCTCCAGTGTCTGTGAGGAGTATTTTGACAGATATCTTTTACAATAAAAAAATGATTTTTGAAATTTGAATCATAAATAATTCTAAAATATACATAAGCACTGCCACTCAACACATAAAACCAAATATCAGCAAAACACAGTATCAGCAGAAATCAAATTACATTGCATGAGCTGAACATCACTCATATTTAATGGAAAAAATCATGAACACATTTAAGAATCACAGATGCGTAAGTTGACACTATATATATATATATATATATATATATATATATATATATATAAACAATGCCTCATGAACTTCATCATTTCACAGTAAAAAGGCAATTTCGTTAAAATCATAACTGATTGCATCACAGTAGCCAAAATGATTTATCCACCTCCAATTATATGAAATGGTATAGTTTTAGGTTATGTAACCTTGGCAACTTTTATCATACAAACCTCCTTTGGTTAGGATACAGATATGTACTGTTGAAGAACAGAGTTATAAAATTAATCATACAAAAACATATATAATTTGAAAAGCATGAATTCACAAAACTACCACAAAGATACATGTAAAGACAAAACATATATCATGATATATATAATATTTGTAAAGATTATACAGTATATCATAGTGGTAACAAGAAATGTGTCAATAAAATAGGGAATATGCAAGTATACCATTTACATCTAGATTTCTGTGTTAAAATTTTGCACCTGAATGACGGGCATGATAAATATTGGTACAGTAAAGGTATTTTTTCTAATTATAATAAAATGTCCTTGTGATAGTATATATGTTATATATCTTTTAATTTTTGTAAAACTTCTAGCTTAGCTTTTCCAAATTCATGATTAAGAAAATACTATATTACGAAATTACTCTCAGACATAAGTATTATATGCATATATTGTGGCTTGTCAAATTATTCTATCCCTGATATATTCACATCTGAAATCTAGACTTGATACATTAACATATTAAATCTAGGCCACGTAAATTCACATGTTAAATCTAGACTTGATATATTCTCATATAAAATCCAGGCTACATATGTTCACCTATATTAAATCTATGCTACACATGTTTAAATTTAGACTTTAAAAATTTTAAATCTAGATTTTAAATGTCAACATGTTAAACCTAGACTTGATAAGTTCCTATATTAAATCTAGGCTAGATATGTTCACGTTAAAAATAAGTTTTATAATTTTACATTAATTTCAGAGTTAGTTTGTTCACTTGTTAACTCTAGCCTTGATATGGTCACATACGTGTTTTACAGGGATCTTAACAACATTAGACAAATGCACATATAACATCATACAATAATATGATATTTGATAACTTGAAGTGTAAGGGACTTTAAAACACTGAATTTAGAGAGATTTGAGTTTTCAAAGTTTTACTGTTGTTAATTACCCGTAAATGAATAAAAAGTCTGGCACGATAATAAATTTACAATTTTTTTTTTAAACTGATTTTGACATTCAAGTTATTGAAGTGCAATTTAATGTATAAATTTGTTATTTCATTCTTGGAATATGAAAATGATATAAAATGATACAACTTCATGCAAAAACAACTACATGTACTTAAATTAGAGTATACTTGTACAACACAATACACTGTACTCTGTATACAGTCAACATATATCTAAGAAATAATGTATACGAAATATATATGATTAAAAATCATAAAAAATATATAATAACAATATAATTAAATCTTGATAACAATGAATGAACAGTACCATGCAGTTCAGGTGTTTAGAAAAAGTCAGAAAATGAACTGATATCACAGCGGTAAAACTTAAGTCAGATGTAAAGTTACATGTGCTTTTTCAAACTTTTGAATAATATCACTGTTTGTGTGTGTGTTTATATGTGTGTGTGTGTGTGTATGTGTTTGTATGTGTGTGTGTGTTTGTGTGTATAATCTATAAATCTAAATCTGGACCAAAAACACTGTGAATCACAAAAAAAATTCAGTAACACCTGAATAGTCATTTAACATTTGTTGCACCAGGGTCATTCAATTTTCAGAACAGGAACCCTATATCAGAGTACCTACTTCTCCTACTGTTATTCCCGGGACTATCCCTGCAGTATTCTGTATCATTTGAACCGATGGCTTCTTCATATGTAGGCGGGGGTTCTGATGGGAAGTCATATGGTGGAGGCTCGTATGCCTCAGTGTACGAGGAAATGTCAGTAGTGATGCCTCCCATAACTCTGTACAGGGAGGTATCGTCATTGTCCTGATAATCACTAAGAGAAAGGTTAAAAGAGGTTGATGTATCGCTTCCAGCTGGACTATCATCCTCTTCATCCTCACTGGGGAAACTCTCTGCAAAACTTCTTACTTCCTCCTCAATATCCTCGTTCAAGTTTGGTAATGCCTCACTTACAAAGCCGAACTGGTGAAGATGATCTTGCAGCCAGCATTCTGACGAGAAATTCTCTACTCTATCTCCTTGTAATATATTGGACATTGACACTCTTTCAAGGCATTTGGGTACATGATTGTTCACACAGTTCTGAAATGGATTCACGCCCACTCTTAAAGGACCTCCAATGTTTCTGAAAAATGGACTCCATCTCCTGACCTGTACTGGGTACATTGTGTGGTTTGTTTGAGCTGTGTTTTCAAACACAGATTGGACATTTTGTCGATGAGATCGTGACCTTCGGAAGATTCTCATCTTTGTTATTGTTGTTACCACTCTGTAACAGCTTCGTAGATGGCAGTAGAGAGATCTAATTAACCATCCTGGAAAAGTAAACCAAAAAAAATTACAAATGAAATATCAAATGGCGTATCAAGCTTGTATGCACTGGTCAGTGTTAGTAGAGGTACAAGCGACATTATTATGAAATATATATCTCTTTGTACTGTAGTCTATACAGTAACTTTAAAGTTACAACAAAAATTTTATAATTACAAGTGGTATTAATCAGTTGTAATGTTACTATATTTGACTTACGACGGTCGTAAGTTTTTTTGTGAAACGTAATGACTTTGTAAGATTCCTCGTAAGAGAAATATTTGTCGTACGAATTTTTGTGAAAAGGGCAACATGTATTTCAAATCAAACTGACATTTTTTTTTAAGAATTTGATAAATACATGTATTTAAACCAAATTTTCGGAATCAGATATCGTTGTGTATCTGATTTACAGTCTCTAAATGAGAATGTTCACTCAACCTGTGTGTGGCTGTATCATTTTATGTCAATATTATGTTGTCTTTGATGTCTGAATGTGAGTTGCTTGAATGTCAGTTGGTAAACTTGATTATAACTAAGTTGATATTATCATAACACCCCCTAAACTGTACATCCGACATGAAACAACAACACAAACTAAGTTTTCTCACTGAAATTTAGAAAACCATGACAACGCGAATCAAAGTGACCATACCTGATTTTGTTGACAACTTTGTGTTTACTTTCAATGTAAACAATCGATGAAAATGGCTCTTCCTGGTTCGACGAATTATGAAAAATCTAGAGGAATATCGAAATTTTAATATTTCTAAAATGCGGACGCGTAACGGATAAAAGATTTCGGAATGAAATCAAAAGTTTTATGGTATGGGTTTCCATAAACAATTTAATTACCACAAGATACACTATGCATGGGATACAACTACAGTGTCAAGTGTCCGTACCATGTATGTACATTCATCATCAGCAATTCTCGAAACACAAACTGACCCTTCGGCTATTTTTCCTCATGCGACTGTCAATAGAGGAGTGTATACATGTATGTTATTCGGGAATTATGCTGTCATTAGTGTCGTTATTTGTTTGTCTAGTTAATGTCTAAGTAAGAATTCACGAAGAGCTTGGGAGGGGAAATGTTATGAGCAGCGCTCAATTTCACAGTGCCTCAGTTTCTTCCTAATCTTCTTCCGTTACGAAGATTTGTCATTGTTTCTAGCCATGACAATTCTGTATGAACGGATTACATGAAACCTGGTACAAGAAAACAATGTCAAAATGTTCGAGCACTGGTTACCCGAGAAGAATTTAACCACCCCCCCCTCTTTTTTTTTTCTTCTTCTATGTCAAAAATGTAAGAGTACAGAAAAAAATTAAACCTGTATGATACATATTAATTAAAGTACATAAATAATTCTAGCACCAGTTTAAATATGCATGAAAGAGTTGGGGTGAGAAATAAATTTTTATAATATCACACACACACAAAAAATCAAAGACTCATAACACTGTACTGACAAACGGGATATTTTCACAATCGAAAGGCATCTTCTTTTATTTTATCAGAGTATGCAGTATAAGTTTTATGAAAATCCATTCACGATTACTAAAATCATTGTGTCCCATGTAGGCTAAATTGTCATTATAAAAAAAAAAAGGAAAAAAGACGGATTTTTGCTGTTAAATTCAAAAGGGTTCTTTCCTCTAGATCTATATTATTTAAAATTTCTGTGTAAATTTCATGAAAACCCCACTAATGTTGACTAAAGTTATCGAGGCCCATAGAAACTGCCATTGTCCTATCAATGTCAAAAATCAAAGTCCTTTAACTCCGTAACGACAAGGTGGATTTAAAAAAAAAATTTTTTTCAAAATCGATAGGGCACTTCCCCTATATATTATCTAAGCATTCTGTAGAAGTATATATATATATCAAAAATCAAAGTCCCTCAACTCCGTAATGACAATTAATTAATTCGGATTAAATAAAAATGAAAAGGGTTCTTCCTCTACATTCTGTATAAGTTTTATGAAAAACCACTAACATTTAGAAAGACGGACATCGCCATATTATAATACGTCTCGTTTATGACAGGCGTATAAAATCTAGCAAGGTACCTCATGTGCCAAGTCTACATGCATGTATATAGTGAGGTGTAAATATTTGACAAAAGTGTTCCCCTTTTCCATCAAATTTTACTAAATAGAAAGGATCGCGACCCACTGACCCACTCTACTACATCCATCTGACGATACCTTGTATCCCTTCGACCTTCGATCATAATTCTGGCAGCGTCAGCAAAGTTTTATGTGAGAGACAAGAGTCTGACGTATATGTTACATTTGACACTGAACTCGCATTAAAGCCTGGAGTTATTGTGATAATCAGCATTTTACTGTGTATACACCTTTAACCTATCTAAGCTCCTGTTTATCAAGTTAATACTTAAGTAAAGTCGCATTCTGTTTTCCTACTTATCTGTTGTCATTATCAGTGGCAGAAAAGTGGCAGAAACTGTGAAGGACAGCAATGGCGGATTTAGAAGTGGGGGTTGCAACCAAACCCCCCCCCCCCCCTCCTTGCTTTTGGTTGGAAAATTTTAACCCCCCTCCCAAAACGTCATTTTCGACAATTTTTAGAGCTGCAATCCCAACCCCACCCTTTCCATACCAAACAGTGCAAAACACAATGTCATGGGAGACTGAGGACCCTCCCCCCTTTATTCACAAATTTCTAGATACGCTTATGGACAGGAATTTCCACAAAAGCTAATTCTGATGATATACATCAAGACAAAGAAATCGATCTTGATTTAGAATCCCATGCCACAGATTATTTTATACATCATAATAATCTTAATGATCAGCTGGGTCCAATTACAGGCGACGAGATCAAAAAAGCAATCTCATCTCTAAATGTAAATAAAGCTAGTGGGCGAGATGAAACTAAAAATGAGTATTTACAATCAAGTGTACATATTATGCTTCCTATTTATTTAAAATTATTTAATTTCATTTAAAATACTGGAATATTACTAGAAGTTTGGCTTATGTGAAATATATTTCCTATTTATAAGAATAAAGGTGAAACATCATCACCCCAAAGCTATAGACCTGTCACTTGACTGTATAATCGCCTTATGGAATGTGCAAATAAAATTGAATTACTGTGTGAAAATCAGACTGGTTTCAGAGCTGGATATTCAACTGTTGATTAAATGTATTCATAACTAATGGCGGATCCAGGATTCCGAAAAAAGGGGGGGGGGGGCATGTGTATTAGTCAAACCAGTTTGCCATTTGGGGGGGGGGGGCCAAATCTGGAGTTTTACTTGTAAATAAGTGGCGAAAGGGGGCTCTAAATCCGCCACTGATTACCGTTTAATTGAACTGAAAAAAAAAACTTAGAAAAAAATATATTGTGCTTTTATCAGTTGATTTCGAAGCTGCATTTGATAATGTTTGGTGAACTGGCCTCTGGCAGTCTAAACTTTACTTAGTGGTATCACAAGTAAATGTTTTACTGTTATTACTGATATGTGTAAGGGGAATAAATCAAGGATCTCTGTAAATAATGAATTTTCAAAATACTTCCCATGTATTATTTGTGTACGACAAGGCGAGTACTTGTCACCTCTTCTATTCGCACTGATTTTAAATGACCGTGACAAATTTTATCAGTACATAAAGGAGATGGTCTTTACTACTATATCTGATGCTATTGAACAGAAATTGAATGTCATGATAAAAAATTAATGCTTATGCTGTATGCCGATGATACAGTTTTGTTTTCAGAGTCTAAAGAAGGGTTACAATATCAACTTGATTGTTTTCTATTAAATTTATTGATTTGAAATTTGGGGTTAATAATATCGAAAGAAATTATGATTTTTACTAGAGGGAGGATGACTAAAAATTCCATATTTTATTATAATGGAAAAAACTGGAAATTGTATACAAATTTAGATATCATGGAATTTCTATTCAGTGTTTTCTGGAACCAAAAATAAAATATATGTCAAATTGAGCAATTAAAGCTATGTATGCCATAATTTAAAGATGTAGATATTTAAATCTATCAGTTATTGATGAATTATATTTCTTAGATAAAATTGTTGTTCCTATGTTTCTATATGAATGCGAGATCTGGGGTTTCGGTAATTTAGATATAATTGAAAAAAAAAGAGCAAACATTTGAGTTTTAGAGGGGGAGGGGGCAGGAAGACTTTCATCGGCCTGAATTTTTTTTTTTTGCCCAATTTCAGAGCCGGGTTAATTTTTTATTTATTTATTTATTTATTGTCATTTTTTTGCCGGCCCAATTTTTTTGCCCCCCCCCCCCCCCAAATCAAATGGTTGCTCCCTTAAAATTTGTAAAATGTTGCTGCATTTTATAAAACCTAGTACACCCAACTTTATCGTTTACTGTGAATTAGGGAGATAACCATTGTCTGTTATTGTTAAATCTCGTGTTATAAACAATTGGATGAGACTTGTTCTGGAAACCAAACAAAATACTGTTCCATTCTATATAGATTAATGAAGCCGGTGTGGCCTAGTGGATAAGGTGCTCGGCTCGTGATCGAGAGGTCGCGGGTTCGACTCCCGCCCGGGGCACACCGGTGTTCTGTCTTTCGGATGAGACAGTAAAAACCGAGGTCCCGTGTCACGGTAGGCGTGGCACGTAAAAGATCCCTCACTGCTTCGGGTGGGTCCGTTGCAAAGGTCTAAATTTGTATGCAATGCATCAGGCAGATGCCGTCACCATATACGTGAAATAATCGTGGAGTGACGTAAAACAATAATCAAACAAACAAAAACAAAATATAGATTAATGTACTGTAAACAGAACAATAGTGTTGAATTTAACTGGCCAGAATATTAAAATTATTTTAGAACATTGTGGACTGAGTTATCTTTGGAATCAAGGTATTGTAAGTGATAAATTGTATGTTAAAGTTTTTATATAACAAATATTGAAAGATCAATTCCAACACACACGAGAAATGAACTGCAACTCATCAAAAGGTTTAACATATGAATTATTCACAATAATATTCATGGATGTCCAAATTATATAGCATCCTCGATTAGTAATCATATACACACACACGCACGCACACACGCTCGCACACACACACACCCACACACATACACACACTATTCTAGCTAGATTTGTCTATGTACCAACAATAAATTACCCATTGAAATAGGAAAACGGCAAAATATACAAAAATGTGATAGAATATGGCATTATTGCCACTCAGATATTGGAGATTAATTTCATTATATATTTAATTGTACAAAACTAAATGATATTATACATTTATTCATTCCATATTATTATACAAACCATCCCAATGTACTAAAAGTTTAAGAAATTATTTGCAACCAAAAACAACATATTACCTAAGAATGTTTCAATTTTTATTACGTATTATAAACAAGAGAGTTAACTCCCCTAGTTAACATCCTATCTTTTCAGTAGTATATGTATTATGCTGTTTTGAACTATATGATCAACATACTACACATGTCACATATCATAGTATATCATATCTTCTCACACATAATACTAATATTATTATATTATATTATATTATATTATATTATATTATATTATATTATATTATATTATATTATATTATATTATATTATATTATATTATATTATATTATATTTGCGCATGCCATATATGATATATGATACTTTTACAATTTATTTTATGCTCTCAATGTTGTTAAATAACTATAAGATGAATAAAAACTTGGTTGTAAACTTGGGAACCGCTGCCAATCTTTACCTGAAGTTAATTAGAAGACAATTTTATTTTTTTTTTTTTTGTCAAAAATCAACAGTTGAGTTCTTCTGGGCGCTCATCTTATGTAAAAGTTTGGATCCGCCACTGAGGTTTGCTAATAAATCGTTTTTACATGCCGATTTAATAAGTATTATAATTCGCTGGTCAATCTCGCAAACAGAGGGCGCTACTCTACTCTCCGCTTTTCTCCACTGATATCGGCTCGAAGTTGCTTCTTAAAAGATTCTCGTATAACTGGGAAAACCCATTTAATGGTATAACGGATTTTAAACATCAATTAACATTTTAATAGAAGATCTTACAATTTTACATCATGTAAGTCTTTTTTACCATTAAATAGGATTTTTCCCAGTTTTGCAAGAATCTTGTAACAACAACTTCGAGCCGATAACAGAGGGCAAAAGCGGAGAGAATTTTAGAAATAAATAAATAAATAAATGATTATAATTATAAAAGAAAATGCATACAAAAAAGTTTAGTTTAAGTTAAATCAGAGACATATATACGCATGTGTATATGCATGTATGTCTGTGATTAAACCATACATCCTTGATTCATTTACATGTAATTCTTGGGACATGGAGATTGCTGCACCCAACATGGAAACGTCCAAAATGCCATATTTTATCTGCAGAACTTCCGTTTACTGTTAATTATATCTCAATAATTGATTCGGATATGTATCTAGCCTTACATTCACATGTAAGATAGCCATATGTTTTCACACCATTAATATCGATTATACCCAGCCGGGGGCATATATCTGTAGAAATCCACAGTCATATTTACAGTCCTCGCGGAAGTGTATGCAAACAATATCGACTTATTTATAAACATTGCCCCGGGATTACATGATATTATGTAAAGTCTTTTATTTAAGTATATTATTTACCCAATACTTGTTATCAGGCGAGCCGCGGCATGACCCAGCTTGACCGCCGGCATTTGTTAATACCCGTATGACCGGACCTCGCGTGCACGTTATATATACATGTGTAGGCTAAATAGCTTTCTACATTGACCAGATTGGACCTACAGCTAGGACACCTCGGTAAGTCTTTTTCCTCACTCATGATATAGTATAATATTATTTGATATAATTATATTGAATATATAATGAAATGTTTAATTATCTCAGGGACGTATATTTCCCTGATTATATGCGTCAGTTTACACGGTACAGTCGTAACATACAATGTATGCTATATCGTTCACTTGCTTATTTTGTTACTTTGATACTTGACCAGCACTTTTTTTCACGTTACCATCACCATTAGATTCTAAGAAGTCTTGACAGCGAAACATTCGAAGCACAGTGTAATTTTGACACTATGCGTAAATTTTGAACATCTTTATCTCATCGTGGGTTTGCTGCTTGAGCAACTCTTTGTCATAGAGAAAATGAGGTTTGTATTTATGTACATTATTAGAGGACACGTATAATGATATCAGCGATTCATTGAGCTGGCTCGAACCCATGACCATCCGTTACGGAGAATATGCCATTGACATGTCGGTTATACCGACTGAAGGTTCTTTTGTGAGTACATTACTCACGTGAGGTCATTTGCTAGTTATCAGTGACGTTAATGGTAAAAAGCAAAACAATGTCATTATTTCTTTCCTATTGTATCATATATTGTTTCTGGATAAATATATTGGTAAAGAATAGAAGAAATGACTAACATACGGTGTGAATTTTCGATTTTTAGACCTTACGTATACTATGGTATAGAGTGAAATAATGTTCACCTTCGCCACCGTCATTACCAAAAGTTTTGTTAAATTCATGCATTTGAGACATCTGTTACTTTTTTGTTTAAATCTACTTGGATAGTGGTAAATACAAAAATTAAAACATGACAAATCGATACCCGGCCGCATATAGTTCAGAAAAGAAAATGATCATATTAGTAATTGTAATAAAAAGGGTGATTAGACTTCGGATTGGAAAGGAAAGACCTAGATCACGTGTAATGGTGGACCTTATCGATGCTTCGGTTGGTCTATTGCATTTGTGTAAGTGCCTCTGCAATGAAGCAAGCACTAGTACATGCCATGACTAGTATGTGATCTTAGCGTGACGTAACACAAGTGACACAAATATAATCATACTCCTATACATGTATATATCTATCGAATGATAAAAATTACCAATATTGTGACCCAAAATGTAGTAAAAGCGTCTAAAACAGTGAGGTCAAACAGACGAACGGACAGAGAAATGGACGAACGGACAGAGAGACAACAAGATGTGAGGGTGATCTCTTAATATTGTTAATCTTTGCTGGGGACCTAAAATCTTTCTAAATGATTGAATGAACAGTTTTCATTTCGACAGACTGGAGACATATAATGATACTCCTTTTGCGTATATTTTCAGGGTATTAGACCGACAGACCATCAGAATGAGCAAATCTTCCAAGATACCCGAACACTCCAAAGATGACGTTGCCACTGAGGATTCTGTGTCACTCTACCGGACTATCATTCACCTGAAATCCTTTTTGGAATCTGTGTTGCATTTGATCGTTTTCACAATCAGTAGATTTCTCTACACTAGGAAACTCCTGCCACCCTTTATCCGCTTTGTCGTAGCCCTGTCTACGTTCGTACCTATGACCATCAACTGCCTGGTGTCGCTGACTGAGTGTGTTAGAAGCTTGTGTACAAGGAATGACAAAAGAACCACCTTTAAAACGTTGTTTAACATGTTTTTCTCGAAGAGTGTAAAAGAACTTTCTTTGTTGTCAGGAGATTTTATCTCGGTGTCGTCGTCATTTCTGAGGGTGTTAACAGGGTTTCTGCCCCATTTAGCATCTCTGTTGTCAACTATGATAGAATTCATGCGAATATATTGCAACTGTTTGTCTAATTTATTTCACTTCGTGTCTCAAATATACGCTTTACAAGTTACTATAGTAAAGAAATACAAACTATTCTTATGTACTGTGAAATCAGTGTTTAATAGAATCTTGAAAGTTCTTATGTGGTCTTGATGTGGTGCAATTTGTCTGTATAATTAAAATGTATATGTATTTATTTTTAATAAAAAGCGGATATAAAATGTACTGTGCGGAATTTAATTATTGTTTGGTTATACATTGTATTGTATTCTTTATTCATCAAAAGCTCCACAACTTACAGATATACATAATATACATGTACAATAAGCATCCATTCAATATGAATATACATATGTCTTTTTCTAACTTTAAATTTTTATGATTTAAAGTGAACACGCTCACTTTAAATCATAAAAATTTAAAGTTAGAAAAAGACACATGTATAAGATCAAATACGGTTAATAGACTCAATGCCCAATGGAAGAGGTTCTCGGCTTGTGAACGAATGGCCTTGGGTTCGATTCCCGCCGTGGGCACACCGGTGTTCTGTCTTCCGGATGAGACACTAAAACCGAAGTTCAGTGCATTGATCTCATAAATACTTTTTACAGGCCAATAATGTTTGAGACAATACATCCAGAAGAATATATTTCAAAAATCCAAATGGTTCTAGTTTTAGAATATTTATATCTTATTGAGATAAACCTCATAGATGGAAAAAAAATCTCTCACCGCTCCGGATGGGTCCGTTGCAAATATAAAAATTTCTATGCGATGCATCAGACAGATGCCGTCACCTTATTTGTGAAATAATCGTGGAGCGATGTAAAATAATAATCAATTAAACAATAAATGGAATATGTATACATTACAGAAAATATCTTTCTTATGTGAAAAGCATTTTTACTGAATTTCTCTGAATTGCAGAGTTCTTTAACGCTGAGAACATGAGTATCTCAATAATCGCTAGAGGCTGATCCAGCAATTCTCGGAGGAGGTGTGGTGTGGTTCCATCCTTTGGTGGTACGAGAAAAAGGGGGGATACACCTTTGAAAATAAGCGAAAATGGCATTTGGTGGGGGAGGGTATTGAAAATTTTCAACTGAAAGGGGTTTGGTGGGTCTGCATTCCCAGTGACCGCTTTTGTATTCACCAAATGCCTGTATACGTATATGACTGTGAAAAAAGCCCATAACGCATTGGTAACAGTAAACTTAAGCATAGATTCGAACCCCCGGCCGGGCCGAGTGGGAATGTCTATCAGTGTATTCGTTTGTGGTTATCAAAACATAAAATCAATTCGTGCCACCCATGCATGTCTAATAAACGGTGGAGATGGACTCATAAAAACATCTTAGGATATTTGAAATTGTGATACCAAAGATAATTATACTGGTTTTGTTTTTGTTTTGTTTGGTGAGTGTTTTGTTGAGGTTTTCTAGTGAAGCATTTAACATATCACATACACTGTTTATGCAGATAATCCGTTGTCAAATGATGGCAAACACTTTGCAGGACAATGTCACAGTATCAAAATAACATTCAATACATATAACTTCATTTCAGATAAGCAGATTTAATTTTTCTTTTCTTTTTTGTCTGTACATTGAAAGACAGAAACACTTAATAAAACAATAATTTCATATAATACGTCATTTTCAAAACGCAAATCTGGAGGTCAATGTTCGACTTTTATGCGCTCCTTGGCAGGTTACGATAAAGCTGGGATATCGCTGGCCATGATAGTAAAGGATATATCGGTAATTGTAAATTATAAGGAATTTTTCAGTGAAAATACCAACATTTATTTGTTGAACATTGTCAAAAAGCAGTATCCTAAATGTTCATGTATATATCAATTTCTATAATTCTTCGTAGAATCCGATTATCCACCGCGATCCGATGTCCCAAGAAGGTAAAGAAAATGCAAACTTGAAATCAATAGATCTCAATGTGATCTATAATATCTATTTGAGCATACGAACATTGTTATTCCTTCATTCTTTTTATGTATTGTCGCATTGTTCGCACTTAAACAGAGCGGGTGTGTAACTTTACACAGGCAGGGATGCAGATGTAAACATGTCCTACTTTTGCCTCGAGGAGCGCGTAAAATTTGAAAAATGACGGTCCTGATCGGTATTTCGAAAATCACTCATTCAATTATATCTATGATAAAATAGAACAAAACCGAAGCGGAACAGAAGCGACCGCGTTTACGTTTACGCGTGGCTCTAATTATGTATAAAAACGTCATTGACTATACAGAAAAACAATGTAGATAAATATTTTCTCCGTACGTTTGTGTAGGCGTTATAAAAGTAATTCAGAAATAATTAAATCATAACATATTATAAATACGATAAACGAAATTATATCCTAGTATATGTAAATTATGTAATGATAAATAGATTTTATATATTACTGTATTTATACAATACTGACACTTTTCTGACGTCATATCCTCTCTCTCTCTCTCTCTCTCTCTCTCTCTCTCTCTCTCTCTCTCTATATATATATATATATATATATATATACATATATATATATATATCTTTTTAAAATGTCATTTTGCAACCTTAGCACCAAACATATGTATATAGTAAAATTATTTTTGTCATGGAAGGTAATTCTGTAAATAAAAAACCCCGATAATACCCAGCAATAATGCCCGATACTATCGCTTCAGAGCATCTGTAATGTTATCAATTTATATACGTAAAATTTATCATGTGATTCACTTCAGAGCATCTGTATTGTTATCCAATCATACACATCATGTGATGCATTTCAGAGCATCTGTAGCGTTATCCAGTCATATACATAAGATTCATCATGGGATGCATTAATATATACAATAAATGACTGCATCTATAACATGTTCATTCACAGTATGTATTTTGTACCACAACACGAGAACATGATTACAATTTACACGAAGTCATATTTCAAATATTTTGCTCTTAATGGCAGTTTAATTTGATCATAACTTCATGACGAAACTCGGATATTCGGAAAGCATAGATCACAGGGTTGACGAGGGAATTCATCAAAAACAAAATTCCAAATAAGGAACGAAGGGCCCGCGGAACGATATACCCAGTAGCGTCCATGACCGTAGAGACAATGCCAGGCACAGTGAGGATAAACAAGGCCAATAATATGACAGTGATAGTCTTCAATACATCTACAGATCTGTCCTCTATCAGACAGTAGCGCGTGACGTTTGCTGTACCGGTGTTTGTAGGTTGAACATCTCTGAAAGTCTTGAACACTTTGCATACCGTTATGACATAAAACAATAAAATCAATAATAGAAATATGATATAGTATGTACTACATATTGTTGAAATGAAAACGAAATTGTTTTTATATAGAGTAAACACCGAACAGTATATTATCGTTTTCTCCTGCATTGTAATTGTGAATAACACGACCGTTTGGTTTCCGAAACAAATAAAAGCGACGAGTAAAAACTTTCTATGTTTTGAAAATAAAATGTGAATTAGTCTGTTGTCGAATGATGAGAGACATCTGTGAAGACATATCAGAAAGACCAAACCCAATGAAATGTTTATGCCAGTAGAATATAGCATCAGCTGGGAGGAGCACATCCATCTATTGGAGGAAAGCCCGGGGATCATAAACATTAATCCGAAACTAACACCGGAAATGCCCACATAGATGTCGCTGAGACATAAACACAGTATGAGATTCACGTGATCTTTAGAGCGTAGACTTTTCTTACTGATTAAAAGAAAGAGGACAAGCACGTTCAGTATGGTAGTAATGGAGGATATGATGAGAGCCGAGGAGCTCAGAATGACAGGCACACTCTCCGCATGTTTTGTATAGGATAAGGATGAACCGTTATATACATGTTGTGTAAAGGGTGAAGATGACACATTCTGTTCCATTGTTGAGGCTAGTTTTTTTCTGATAAGACGACCTGAAATTAATATTGATATCATAATACATGTTATCTACACTTCTTATGCAATTTTCACGATCATTTATCATAGTGAAATACAAAATAAACTAAAGGTGCGATGTCCCTGTAGCTGACATTATAATGTAATATGTAACATTTTTTACATTTAAGGATCTCTGGAACTCGGAGATGCGACCAGGTCAGTGGCGGATGTCAAGGAGGGAAAGCCCCCCCCCCCCCCTTTTACATGTATTTACCACAAATTAACAAGGAATGTATAGATGATTAGGTTGAAAACGCTCAAATAATACGAGTAAAACTTCAGATTTGGCACCCAGAATGACTGAATATTTGGTTAATGATTGACTTACGCAAGTGCCCCCCCCCTTTTCCGATATCCTTGTTCCGCCACTGCAGATGCCCTCTGTGTGTAAGTGTCTACAAAATATTTAAGATAAATCTGCCTATTAAAAACTACTGACAAGAAGTTAATGATATTTGGCATGGTACATATCGAATTTATGCTGAATTCAATTCCGAAAAGAAAATAAGGGGTCACCGTGCATCCCTTCAAGAAATCAGCCGCGCTACTTGGAGGAACAATTAAAAAAGCAATTTCGAGCATTTTTCATCTGTTCTGTAACTGCTAAAATATTTCTGTTTATTTATTTCAGATTTTGCAATATTTTTCGGGTATGATGTTTATCAGTTATATTACAATTATTCGTATGATTTCTATTGATGGAATTTTTGAGAAATACGAATTTTTGCGGATTTTCACGTAAATTCCTATTCCTATGTTCAGAATTGTATTTTGAAAAAACTACTGACAAGAAATACATGATTCATGCTAAAGTCTGTCCGCTATCGCAAGTGGAAAAAAAATATGGGAGTCGTGGACATTGAATACATCCGTGACGTGCGTTAGCGTTGCGTAAGAGTTACGTCCCTTTACGTCATACACAATATGAACGACAGTGTATTATCTGTGGTCAGATTGTGCTTGACGATATTGTGAGAAACGTACAACTGCATTTCTATATAGATATGCAGTTAATACGGGTTAAATACATTTGTATAATTATGTTAAAATCCATGTCCAGTACGAACACGAAAAAAGGACTTCATTATACGTTTCAACATTGTCACTGTTAGGAAATATACACTGTATATAAAAATACAGTTCTGTATTTAAAAAAAACTGATAAATATGTTTAAGCAACAAAGTACTCGGTGCTGTATAATTTAAGCCGCTTGACCGATCCTGATAATAAATATTTTTAATGTATAGAAGCAAAGTAAAAAGTCGTGGAAAGCCCGCCGAATTCGAGTGCTATGCGGGCTGCACTGCAGATTTGACTGAATGATATGCGGTCTGGACAGTGGATCGGTGTTTGAGTCTCGGCGTACCCTTATCGTGTGTGGAAATGCCACCAATTGCAAGATGACTCCAAGTCAATTTTGCAGGTGCGGCGTCTTCTGTCATACTTACTCTGTGTGTCTCTAGATCTGAAGGTAAGTCAGATCTCTTCCTTTGATTAGTACATGTACAAGTAAATTATTGAATTTATTTACCCTGATTTGAGTGGATCATCTGAAAAGCATAGGGTTCGAGGAACACGAATATCACATGGGGTTACTGGTTACCAGACATATGATGGTTTGTTTGTTTCATTGTCGGTTATTGTCACAGTCGACGGTATTTCTGTCATGTATGTGACGACTTATCGATGTGCAGGCGATATTCGAAGCTGGCTTGACCTCCTGTCGGGCACCCTGGCCATGGACAGGTAGGGTTATTTGGGGTTCGAACTCCTTAAGTCTTAAGCATAGTCTGCAACCGACGATCTTTACCACTGCACTACATAGACGGACCATGTGACGGTGAAAGTGACCGCTTTAATACATCGCTTAACATTTTCTCTTGATGGTTTTGCAATAATAAGCTTTTAAAATTTGTGCTTCCTATTTTGAGTGATTTAATCGTAAAACAGTGATTAAGAAACACGCATTTCTCATGTGGTAGCTTTGATAGTATTAAGGTATGATTACAAAACAAAACAGTCAAACTCAAAGATAGGACAGAAGAACAGACAGACACCGGACAAATTGAACCTCATAAGAGCTGTCGACAAATTGCTGTTTTGGTGTTGATGTCACTAATTGAAGGTGTTTTCTTCTTCGATTCCTGGTAGTTTTGCCAGTGTTAACTTTATTCAGCATCCCGCACTCACATAGGATATACGACATAGATGCTAGGCCACTCCTTGTTTCGAGCACGGTTCAAGTGAGCGTCAAGTTCATATTACAGCTATTGCACCATTCGATCACTCGTTTGATAACTTCAGTGGGCTCTATTATTCGCCGTTTGCCATCAATCCATAGCAGTATTATATCATTAAATTTGTTTGGATTCGACATGTCTCCGTTTCATGTTTGTCTTGCTAGGCAAATCTTTCAGCGTGTAACAGCCTTTGTTTTAGTTTGGACGTGAAGAAGCGTCCTTTGTGACGCGACGCCATTTTGAATCTAACGATGTTGACTTATCGCGGAAAACGTCATACAAATGCGTCTCTCTTGATGCGCACAAACAATAGGCAGATTTATCTTTAAATGTATATCACCATGTACAATTTCGTCATTAGTATTTAAATTATCTTGATACCCGTATGTGTTGTCATTGACCGCTCATGACATCAGTCAAGTAAATTACATAATGTAAAATACGAAAGTAAAAATATCGTATGAATGACACTGGCAATATTTTACATATATTGAGACACAAAAAATGTACCATGCTTGATATTCAAGGACAACCTAAAACTAGAGGCGAGACTAGGCGCCGTGGAAGAGTGAGTATCCCCTGTCTGGCTAACCATGAATATCCTTTGCCGACGACACAAAACTTGAGCATCCCCCGTCTGGCTAACCATGAATATCCTTAGCAGACGACACAAAAAGTGTGAATCCCCCGTCTGGCTGACCATGAATATCCTTTGCCGACGACACAAAAATTGAGCATCCCCCGTCTGGCTGACCATGAATATTTTTAGCAGACGACACAAAAAGTGAGCATCCCCCGTCTGGCTAATCATGAATATCCTTAGCAGACGACACAAAAAGTGATCATTCCCTGATTGGCTAGCTATCAAAATCCTTAGCAGACGACACAAAAAATGAGTATCCCCCGTCTGGCTAACCATGAATATTTTAGCAGACGACACAAAAAGTGATCATTCCCTGATTGTCTAGCTATCAAAATCCTTAGCAGACGACACAAAAAATGAGTATCCCCGTCTGGCTAACCATGAGTATTTTTAGCAGACGACACAAAAAGTGAGCATCTCCCGTCTGATTAACCATGAATATTTTTAGCAGACCACACAAAAAGTGAGCATCCCCTGTCTGGCTAACCATGTATATCCTTTGCAGACGATACAAAAGGTGAGCATTCCCTGATTGGCTAGCTTTCAATGTCCTTAGCAGGCGACACAAAAAGTGAGCACCCCCTATTTGCCTAGCCATCAATGTCCTTAGTAGACGATACAAAAAGTGAACATCTCCTGTTTTGCCAGCCATGTCTATGTCATTAGCAGACGACGTAAAAAGTGAGCATCCCCTGTCTGGCTAGACATCAATGCCCTTAGTGAACAATAAAAAAGTTAAGCAGTATAAAAAAATCGTCTGAGCATCTGAGTAATTGAAATCCTCTGTTGGGTCTTTTTGTACTTTGCACACTGTAAAGGGACAGTCATGGAAAATATGAAGGCATCTCATGCAGCACCATTGTGATACTAAATAAGCATTTCAAAGTACTACTGTCAACATACACGTTATAGTAACATTTTCTGGTTGATCTACCCATGGTCGGCTTTGGTCTGATTTAAGAGAAGCGCAATCGGCCGTGGGTTTCCGACGATGGTCTTCTCTTTGCTGTCTCGTGTCACTTATATTCATGTTTATCTTGCTCTGTATTTATATTCATGTGTTCACTATTTAAAATCGTGTGGTGCTTTTACGTGGCAAAGGATATTATAATATTATAATAATTTCCTTTTAGCATAACCTGGAAGCATTTTCCGAAATTCTAAAAAATGCTGGCATTTGGGACCATGGATGGCAACATCATTATTAAAGCATAGTATTTTTTGATATCTTGAATCTGAATTCAAATGACGTCATCTGGTAAACCTCTGCCGCAGGGTAACATTAATGGTACCTCCTTTTTTTGAAAGAGGAAAAAAGAAGAGAAATTTAAAAGAACAACGCCTAGCGTGGCATAATACGCCCGTCGTTTAGATTGAAGGGGATCAATTTGAATGAATGGTCAGGTTACAATCCAGTACTTTGAAACACTGCATAAAGAAATCCGGAATCTTGAAAATTTCTAAGTTCAAGGGGCATAACTCTAGCAAATCCAAAGCAATTACAGCCAAATGCGAATTGGTACTGACCCTCATCGATATAAACTAATATACCATGTTTTAATCCAATACCTTCAAAGACTGCAGAAAAAAGTCCGGAAAAGTGTAAAATCTTTGAAAATTTCTAAGTACAAGGGCAATTACTCTCGCAAAACCAAAGCAATCGTACCCAAATGCGGACTGGCACTGACCCTTAATGATATAAAGTAATATACCAAGTTTTAATCCAGTACCTTTAAAGACTGCAGAAAAAAGTTCGGGAAACTGTAAAATCCTTGAAAAATTTCTAAGTTCAAGGGCCGTAACTCTGGCAGAAACAAAGCACAAATGCGAACTGGTACTGACCCTTGTTGATATAAAGTTATATACCAAGTTTTAATTCAATGCCTTTAAAGACTGCAAAAGAAAGTCCGGAAAACTTTAAAATTTTTGAAAATTTTTAAGTTCAAGGGCTGTGACTCTGACAAAACCAAAGCAATCATACCCAAATGCGAACTGGTACTGATCATTGTTGATATATGCCAAGTTTCAATCCAATATCTTGAAAGACTGCAGAAAAAAGTTCGAAAAAAATTTACCCCGGACGGACGGACAACGCCATAACATAATACGTCCCGTCTTATGATGGGCGTATAAAAAGAAAACATTGATCACCTTTAATCAAGGTATATTACATTATCAAAATAGGGTTAACCACATACAATGAACGAATATTTAAGAAATAATCTCTTAATAATTGTATTAACAAGAACGTGGACTTTATGTGCACCCAGATCGATAGATTGGGAGCATATTGTTTTTGTCTTGTTTGTCTGTCTGTTTGTGTGATATCAACTTTAACCTTGGCCATAACTTTTGAACCATGAGGGATAGAGACCTCATATTTGACATGGGTACTCAACTAATGAAACCCTTTCAAATGATACCAAGTTTGATGACCTGTTGACCTTGACAATGACCTTCACACAAAATAACTTTTTGGACTTTGTTCCTGCAGGGGCATTAGTATTTCACAAACGCAGCTTGTTTATATAGTAAATTCATTTAGAATTTAGATGTATTCTACTCATACCTATTAACATGCAAACGTGAGAAGGCCTACATTAATACACTAATTCTATTGTATTAGATTTAATTAAAAGAGGTCGATTATTCAGTCTGCCTCTTCTCTTTTTAGATATATCCTCGAACCCCCGAACTGCGACACCATAAGCATGTAACAATGAAGCGTTCTTCGTTTGGTAATTTGTATGGTTATTTCTATATATCAGTCAATAAATCAAATCTTTTTGCGTATTTTCACATCCTTTTTACAAAAAACGGCGACCACAGAGCTTGGATAAGCGTCTGAATCGATCCGAGGTCAAACATGTGTAATCTGTGTCAAATGAATGTAACTCGGTGCTTTAGGGACCAAAGCAATTAAATTTCTTGAATTGTGTGTTCGTTGATAATTATAATTATTAAATACGACATAAACATATATTTCAATAATTGTAATCGTTTAATACAATTATATTAAAGAAAATAAATGTTTGTAATCAATAATAGAATGAGAATGATATTAAAGAACATTTCAACAGTCAATATCACAGCAGTTCATGGAGGATGCGGTTGCATTAATAACAATGAATGCATTTGAATATGGCCCCTCTTCTCAGTGCAACTCATTTGGTGCAGTATTTTAGATGTACTCAGTGTCTACATATGTCACATTGCCCCAATAATGCTAACGCGCATTATATCTCATAAATGCATCAGTCATTGTACTTTATTCCCGCATGAAAACACAAAATAATTCTATATTTACAAATAGTAAATGTACGCATTTTGTAGGGCTTGAGGATCATAAGTTGTTTTTTCGCTCTCTTAACTCTCTTAGGAGTTGTCTGAAATCAATATTATTTATTTGCTTCTTCTATTTTGTATCATGAGGGAGGGGGCGAGGCAGTTTATTTTATGATTTTGCTGAATATTATTGAAATAAATTACTTTATTTTGTTATTGAATGAAGTAATATATTAAAACAAGTTTTACACATTTAACATTACTCCAATCACCTAAAGGAATAATCACTTAATATTGAAATAATTGAAATATCAAGACGAAGAAGCACCCTATTTGCAAAAACTCGCATTATATTTGTCATATATATCACTTTATCATCCACGTTTTAACCCAGTATATCTGTAAACATTATATTGCTATCACTCTCTATAACATCTATAGTGCGCCGAGAACGTCATTGCCAACAACGGAAAATACATAGCGTATTATTCGCAATAAAATAAGAAAAAATTATCATTAGCCTCATTCTATTCTTAAAAAACAGGGGACATTGACCTTTCCCAATATGATTGACATGTGGATGTAAACATGTGTAGCTCTGTTGGGGGAATCACGGCTTATTTAGGTGCTATGTAAAATGACTTGGTGATTAGAGTAAGTTTATCATAATATGAAATATATTTAATGTATACATTACCTGTTTTTGACGCATTTTCTCGGAAGTTTGTATTTATTGACAGAAAATCGATCGAAGATTTGAAACAAGTGAAAAATGACGTCATGATCGCTATTGTTTACAAACAGCGACGCAGTCAAGGTAGTGTCGTAGTTAGCTGTTAAACATTGTTTAGCTGTTGAGACCGGTAGATTTAGAAACATTCCTTTACAGAGACGTATTTGTCCATCATGTAGTACTGACTGATATAGAAAATGAATTTCATTTTATACTGAAATGTCCTTTATTCAATAACTTGAGAGGGAAATATTTAAAACCTTATTTTTATAGAAGACCCTCTGTCTTTAAAGTAATCTTGCTTTTGTGTTCAGATAACACTAAAGATCTATGTAACCTTGGGAAATTTCTTAAAAAATAATTTTTTGTACGAAAATCTATGTAATTGGATTATTACAACTGTATAATTATTGTTTTTAGTATTTTATTGTCATCGTTATTGTAATTGTATTCTATTGTATTAATATGTTATGCTCATATTTGATATGACCTTGCTGTAATATGTCTATTTATTGTACATACTGATCTATAAGCTGTTATGCTTTTGATTAATAAACTATACTAACAACTCTCTACTAGTGGGTTTGACGATAAATGCAGTGCGGATCCAAGATTTGGAATTGGTGGTGGGGGGCGGGGGGCAAAGTCAAGCAAGGAGGACCGCATAGATCCAAAGCTGGTTCAGAGCGGAACGCTGGAGGTGGCCGAGTCTACTGCAATTAGACGGCTTTAAGGGCTTGAAAATCGCGCAAATCCACCGTCATCAAAATCAAAGCAAATAATTATTCCCTCAAAAAAAAAAAAAATAAAAAATAATAATAATAATAATAAAATCAAAATTCGGACAAAACAAAACAAATAAATAAATCAAACATAATTGTACTTTTATCAAGTTACTATGTTTACAGTATTTTCTTTTCCAAACTTTTTAATTATGAAGGAAATATACATGTTTACGTGCATATTCATTTACCACATTACACAAAACTTCAGATTCACTGAATCCTAATTCTTTATATAAAAGATACATACCTATCATTCTTTGAAAATTCCGAAGACATCAAAATACATTTTCTTCAACCTAAATCTATGAATGGTACAATATCTTCCAATTTATGCACGAAAATTAAACTCAGAATTACACTGGCGTCTATGTTCATTTTCATGAAAAGTAAAATATCTACTAAATATCTACATCTACTAGGCTAAATTATTGTTACACAACTCAGCATTTTCTATAGTAACAGGTTATTATCTTCCAGTAATAATTACAAATAAATAATTCTTGTTGTCAAGGATACATAATCAATGGTCTTAGCGGTTTCAGATACTCATGAAGTGGATATATTAGTTGCATTGTGAATATGTCAGCACTTTTGTGTGTTGATTGCACATCAATAAATAGAAAGATTGACCATATACAGACAGAGTTGTGGCATTTGATAAAAGCCCATCATTTTTCACAAGTATTTGGTTATATTACGGATGTTGGCTCCTTTGATTCCAAGTCATGTCAATTTACTAAAACTGATATGAAAACAAATATTAAGTTTAAAGATATAGAAAAATCAATTTTATATCAATGCTAAATTCTGAACTTTGAAAACAGAAATTGGTTTTATAGAAGTAGGGGTATCATTTAGGGAAAATGAGTTGGCATGGCGGCCATGTTCAAGATGATAATAAAAAATGCTGAAGCAATCCAAAACCAATCAGAAATATTAACAGTGATAAAGTATAATGTCTATTGTAAAAGATAAAGAGGGCACTCTTAGAAATTATTTGCTTTCTATATCGGATAACAAGTTGTTTTTTACCCTACCTCTTCAGGAAAATATGACATATTTTAGTAATGGCTCTTGAAATAATCTCAATATATTCCTCAAAATTCACCTTTTTAATTTTTGCAAATGTGTTAACCATAGAAATAGAGCATCATTAAATCAAATAAAATATTTCATACTTTAAAGTAATATCAAGTAGTCCTTTTAATTTAATATATAAAAGAGAAGGGCAAAAGTAAGCCCATTTTTCTAAACTTACTTATCTGTGAGGCTCTGCAACTTGCTATAAAACAATGCAATCTCATTCGTTATTAGTAAACAACTCTATTTTATCAAATTAACATAATTGATTTAAATGAAAAATAAATGTGTTTATAAATATAATATCAGGAGGTTTTTTTTCTTCAGACATTTAAATATATGCTCCACATTCTATTGTCTTTAATTTATGACTAACGACAGTTCGCGTTTCATATTAAATTCAAATAAGAAAAGAGCCAACATCTTTAAATAAAGTACTTGTACTGTATATCTACATACATATTTATGACCTCTCAACGTCGATTGCCATGTTGGTTCTTTTATCAGGATGTGGAGGGTTACCTGTAGTGAAGTTTACACTGTTTCAGCAAGGAGTGGAAAGATTGGAAAGATTGGATTTCCGAAAGTGCTTAACTATATCAGTGGTATGTTCCAATAAGTAAGGGTCAGGCTTGGTGTAGTGGTTAAGGGATTGCAATTGCTTGCGGCGCCGACGATCCGGGTTCGATTCCTGGGTTGCGCCACTATGTTTAAGAGGTGGTTACCCCTTGCTTCCATGTCGCGATATAACTGACAAATTGTTGACAGCGACGTAAACACCGTTGAACCTACCAACCGACAAGTCTATAAACTTTTAATAAAACAACAACGCTTTAGCTCCCATTTATACATATTTAGGTAAACTGTATCTGTGCTCATTCTATTTTCCTTTACTTGACTTGTGTACTGCTAGGCAGTCAAACCAGGTCACCTTACACTTCTTATTTAATGTTAGTCACATAAAAAGATAATGAAAAAAAAAACCCCTCAAAACACTTCAGTATAAGTTGGGCTTTTCCGTTAAATTATTTCATTTCAACATTTTTTTCTTTTTTTAACATTAAAAACCTTTAGCGTTTTGACTATTTTTCTTTAAATTATAAAACATACGACAGTGACAGAAAGTCATTTGTCATATTTGATACCAGTATAGAACCAGTACTTCATGAACAGGTGTATTTGCAGACACTGTGGTGCTCTAGTCAGCTGTATTTCATTTGAAGATTACAACACAAAGTAATCAAGTTTTACACATGGATCCCATTGTTTCTTAATCTTTTGGGACTCAGTAACCGCTGACTGCCTGTTACATGGTAAGACTTCCCATGATGCATTAGGTGCCACATGGAACTACGATAAAGTACAAAGTGGATACGACTGTTTGCTAAGGATTTACTTATAATCTATTTATGTACATGCACCAAAGCACAAAGGACAGCGATTGATAAATATGTAGGCCGTTGAAAGTATCTCACATATTTCTTAAAAAGCTGCAATTTTCCACAAGTTGGAAATCCTTAAATATGTAATGTACTTCGTTTTTTGAATTAATAATTGAGTTTTTATTAATTTAGGATTACATCATAACACGGCAAAACACGGAAAATCAAAACGGAAATCATTTCTAATTATAAGGGGTCCATAATTATCCATATAGCACAATGCTGCCAGTGACACCCTTAGATAAAAGAAGGTACATCCTATTGTCGCACGTAACAAATACAACAATACAAATGGAATGTAGATGACAAAAGCAATCCATGATCGTAGTGTTACGCACAGATAATAGCATCTTGCGAACATGATGCCTAGCACATAATGCGATACGTGATAAGTTTATATGATAATTCTATTCGCGGTTTGTCACTGTGGGACTCACGCAACGGATATACATGGGCACCTGGAATACAGAGGTGAGAGGAAATCACCATCCTTGTATATCACATAATGCGATGTGATAGCCTAAGTTTATGATATGATAATTCAATTCACGGTTTGTCACTGTGGGACTCACGGCAACGGATGGGAATCAGAGGTGAGTAAAATTCACCATCCCTGTATCGTAAGCTACAACCACAATCACAACCCCTCCCCTTATTAGACGACACAAGAATATTTGTAAGTGTACACATCAAATGACTGTTCATTATGCACCGCGAATCACTTAATAGTAAAATGATTTTTTTTTTATTCTTGTTGAAAGTCACACCCAGATTATTGCTCTAACACGGTGACGACATCTGTCAGGTGCAATGCACAGTAATGATACCATGTAACGGACCCACCCGTCCGAGTGAAGGATCTTTTACGTGCCATGTCTACCGTAACACGACCTGGACTTTGTCTCATACGAGACTGGATACAGACGAATCACATGCAGGAGTCGAACCCGGCACCTCTCTGTCACGTGCAAAGCATCTGAGCGATGGTTATGTCGGCTCCTACAGTAAAGCATCTCATAGAAAAATACGCTGGTTTTTTTTTCTGGGAGAATGACACTTTCTCTAATTTCCATAAAACATTATCGCGGTCAGCTAACACAATAGGGCGTTCAGTGTAATGTAAGCTGAAAATTGAGTTGAAATCGGACAATATATGCACCTGTTCTGATTGGTCAAAATTGCCACACCTCCAAAATAGGTGACTGATCGACTAATCGTTGTTTTACGTCATTCCACTTACTATTTCACGTAAATGGTAACGACACCTGCTTGATGCATGACATACAAATTTATACATTTGCAACGGACCCGTCTGAAGCACTGAAAGGTCTCTCCAAAAGTCCCGGGTACAATTCACGTCGTGGGCACACCGATGTCCTGTCTTTTGGATGAGACAGTAAAAACCATGGTTCTGTGTCACGGCAGGCGTGGCGCGTAAAAGATTCCTTAGTGCTTTCCGTTAAAAAGGTATGAATTTATATACAATGTATCAAACAGATCTGTACCGTCACCACGTACTAAATAACTCCATCAATATCGAAGAAGTACCAAACCGTTAATCATTCTCAAAGTCCAAGGACAGATACAAATTCGTGTAAGTTTCAAAAAGGAACTGCTGTGAACCCCGATAAACTGAAAAATTCCGAGGTAAGACCAGGTGCCCGGGGTGATGTGATGTAATACAGTGTGCTGTAATACAGTGATTAATCAATTACTGTGCACTGAGTTTGATATCACGGGCAAGTAAGATTCTTTATAAACTTTAAGCCATCCGGCTTATCGGTATACAATATATATACAAATACATGAATTTAGCATCAGATATATATATATATGAACATTTAAACAAAGGAGAATGCAAATACACATTCTTATATAAACGGTGAAAATATAGTTGCCTTTACACACAATATATTGTTTATATTTTTACACAAATATAAACGTATTAATACCATGGCTGAAGGTATTGGAGAGAATAACAACAAAAACAAACAACAACAACAATTAATTATATGCTCAGCTGAGGTCACAGTGAAGAATTTCTTAAGATTACCTATCTCTTTTAGACTATGCAATGAAAGAAGTTGTACTAATTTAAAAGCAGACGGGCGTTTCCAAAAATAAGGCTTTACATGCTGTTTACGTAAGTCAATATACACGGGACATAGTAAAATAAAATGAAATTCATCTTCAATGGAATTTAGACATGCAAAACACTTATTATTGTTTATATTCCTGTTATATCTACTGGTCTCTATAGCAAGCGAATGTGCAGACAATCTAAATTTAGTGATACATTTTCTGTATGCTGAGGGAATGGATTTACTTAAATAGAACTGAAGCGAAAAATGGTCAATAATATGTCTATACAAAACACACTTAGAAGAAATGTCAATGACACCTTTAATATATTGCTGATCTTGATCCAACAATCTTTGCTTTGTGGCAGGCAAGAAACTTTTTACATAAGCTTTGAGATAACCAAACATCATTGAAGCCTAATGCAAATAACTCATGTTTAATATTCCAAACCCAATTAATTTGGCCGTTCTCAGCAGCAGTATACAGGCTATCATAACAGTATACATTTATCAGAGTTTAATATTTTACACCAATATTTTATCATATTAAAAATTCTTACATATCGTAATGGGTATCTGCCAAGTTCTGCATACACCATAACACTATTGTTTAAATTCTTTACATTTAAAATATATTTATAACATTCCAAATGTACTTTTTCAATACAATCACCTTTATAGTAACCCCATATCTCACAACCATAATTGAGTACAGCGCCAACATAGCAGTCGAAAAGCGAAATTAAAGTTTCAATATTTAAATACAAATTCTTCACATTATGTCCGAGGGCAAACAAAAGCTTTCCTACCTTGGTCAGCAACCCTTTTCTCAGTAACAGAAAATTTATTATTGTAATTAAATAAAACACCAAGGTAGGTAAATTCATTGACAATTTCGAGTTGTGAACCATTGTACAACCAATTTTCATTTTCGTGAACCCTCCCCCGTTTCTAAATATCAAGATTTAAGATTTTTGAATATTAACGTTCAGTTTCCATTTCTGGCTATATTTGTATAAAGCGTCTAGTTGTGACTGCAAACCTGATACCGTTTCCGCAAAAAGAACAAGGTCATCGGCATACATAAGAAGAAACAGATTAAGAGATTTACACTCATAAGGCATACAATCGTCAAGAATAAAGCTCATCACAAAATCATTTACAAACATAGAAAAAAGAATAGGTGATAAAACTTCACCTTGCATTAGACCAAGATGGTTAGCAAAATATTCAGACTGTAAACCTTGTACGGACACACATGATCTTACATTGGAATATAAACCTTTAATGACATTGAGTAATTTACCTCGTACACCAATTTTAGACAATTTATACCGTAAGTTCATACGATCAACGGTATCAAAAGCTTTTTGAAAATCTATAAAAGTACAGTACAAACTTTTTTTTTCTAGAAGACAGTGATTTAGTATTAATTGCACGTAGAGCAAAGATAGCATCAGTAGTGCTATATCCTGGACGAAAACCAAACTTCGCATCAGTAATGATATCGTTAGGTGAGGCCCAATTTAACAATCTGTTATTTAAAACAACAGTAATAAGTTTACCGAGGTTGCTCAATAAACTGAAGCCTCTATAGTTATCAGGGTCAGCATTATTTCCCTTTTTGAAGATTGGGATTATTGCAGCAGATGACCAATTACTTGGGAAATACCCAGTTGAAAACACAAAATTGAATAGTTATGTAAAGACGGTAGAAGTAATTCATTACATTCAATAATTATCTCATTCAAAATAAAATCTGACCCATGTGATTTATTTCTACGGAGAGAATTGATAGCATTTGAAATTTCATCACATGATATTTCAACGTCAAGTTCATGAAAACTTGCATCAATATTCAGTTCTTCCTGCCGGCATTAGGATCCGAAGCATGTTCATTATACAAAGATGCAAAATGATTATAAAATTCACTTAAATGTACTTTACAAGTACTACGTTTGCGTTTAGTGAATTTAGCGAAAAATTGTTTAGGGTTGTTTTCTTTTAATAGAGAAAGCCTATTTCCTTCCGATCGTAAATAGGCGCGTTTACGTTTACGTCCCAAAGTTTTATATTCACGCTTTTTATTAGTGTTCAATAAAGTATGATTTTCAACCGACTTTTGTCTATTGAACAACTTTAGTGCATCAATGTATTCGTAATAAACATCCTTCAAGTCCTGGTTAAGCCACGGCTTGTCATTGATCCGCATATGCGGTACAGTGGTACGTTGTTTAAAATCACATTAAGTAAGTGCAATCATTTACCGTGACAAATACATGAAAGAAACAAATAAAAACGATAATGCCTCACTATTACTTTATACATTTCACATGACCAGCATTACGTTTTATCTAATATGATATTTCGTCGGCAAACACCGACTCTGATCATTATGAAAATAATTATAAAATAATGAAAATAAAACTATATAAATTACTTATAATATTGCCATGTTTTCTGTATCATGAAGTCTATTCGACAGAGATCAGATCCCTATCTTTCATCACAAATCGTCAACTGAAAACATCAAAGGCAAACTATATACTTAGAGGTTTAACTGAACTAATGGATAAGTCCTCTCTCACGATCAGTGCATATTCCAAAATCCTTTACTTACTTAATTTATGCCAAAGCTATTAATTTGTCAATAAAGTTGTGTACGCAATTTCACATAATTTAAATCTACCCAGCGTGGGGAATGACTATTGACGAAGGTGTGTAGAACTTGTGCTTTCAGTTGATTGACTGCGCGTCTTCATGTCAAACAACAAACGACAGACAATGGCTTGTATGTTTAAAACTTTTGTTGCATGACTGATGGGATTCTTTCCTGTCAGCACTGACACAGGGTATTAAACACAAATGTCCACAAACAATGGCATACGGGTGATTTAAAGAATTATTTTCATATTTGTCTAGCACTTGGGTAGTATAGTCTTCATTTATCAGGTTTAAACGTGGACAGATCAATGGGAGAAATTAAAAATCAACACTGCAACGAAAGTCATGTGTTTGTATTGATTAACGCATGGAAATAGAGAGTTAGGGGATGAAACAGGCTGTAAGCTGACCTGATCTTGAAGATATTTAAGAATATTATCGTGCATCTAGAATAGACCATTTTCGTGGACGGCTTTGAACATACATCTCACAAAGAATTCCTGGTATTCCTCTGTCAATATGTTCGATAACTAGAACTGTCATAGGGATTTCCATTCCTACAGTCTGTAGTGAACTCCTTGTGTGTGGCTATTAATTCATAAGAAGATATGAATTCCAGCAGGTAAGATCATTTCGTGTTTCTCAGAGAACGTCTTAGATACTCATCGTCTTCGATCTATCTATCTATCTATCTATCCACACACAGAGACAGATATATATATATATATATATATATATATATATATATATATATATATATATATATATATATATATATATATATATATATATATATATATATATATATATATATATATATATATATATAATCTTACATTATTACATTGTCACCATATACGTGAAATAATCATGGAGTGACGTAAAACAATAATCAAACAAATAAACAAAAACATTATTTCGGGGAAGCATTTATTCTAGTACTTGCCAAACCTTTTCATATTTTTAACCGTCGGATAGCCTACACTTGTCCAGTTTCGCTCCATACGATATCCGATGATATATATAAATCATCATAATATCACATACGAAATCCGACGATGTTTAACTTGGACTTTCCCTAATTTTCTGTATTCTCTCTGTATTTGAAGATCCGACAGTATACTACTATCAAGTTCTCTGATTAAAGGCAATGAGTTTGTTTGGAAACGGAGACGGGGTGTAGCGTTATGTTTCCTCATCTATCCAATATTAAAAAGGCAATACTGATGATTTTAATTTTATAGATTATTTTACTGAAAAGTACCCAAACAAGAACTCCTCCACAGCAATAGTAAACTGCGGAAACATAAACGTTATATGAAATTTTTCTAAAATTCTCCGAAATGGAAAAATAAAATATGTTAAAAAGATTAAGGTTTCTTTGAAGGACAATGTTTCCGTTGTGTTTTGGGGAGCCAGCGCACAGTAGTTAACACGGTTAGATGCTTGACTCGTGACAAAGGAGTCCGGGGTTCGAATCCTGTCGATGACCAGTCGGTGGCCTGTCCTGGAATGAGACAGTAAAATTTTTCTGTCATGATAGACGGTGCACGTGAAAGATCCCTTACTGTCTCAAGTGGGCCCGTTGTTGAGAGTCTAAATTTCTGTGCACTGCATCAGGCAGGTGCTGTCAATATATAAATGCAGTGATCTGGGTGTGATGTAATCATTCTCACAAATACATCCTACCACCTAATGCAGAGATAATCATCATGGAGGGATTATAGAAAGCAATACAAGGTCGAGATGACACGACTTTTTGTCTATCGCACGGATTCTAATACGCTTAATACAGGCGGTTTTCAAATATGTTTAATTCTTAATTCCCGTATAATAGAAACGAATTTAGATTATATGGCTCTAGAGATAATCCTGTACAATGTATACGAATCGAATGTGGTCACTTTCTTCGCATACTTCGTATCATACTATGTAACCAGCAAATTTGGACGACACAGAACAATATAAACATATTTCACATGCACAAGTGGGTGTGAGACAGGGAGACATACTATTCCTTGTTGCTATATACACTTGACAGGTATTTGGTAAGTAGGGATTTTATTTCACGGATGCGTCTCCGGTCGATTACGTTATTCTCTCTTTCACAGCAATGTCAATGTTTTCCTTTGGATGTTCACCATAGTCGATAATTTTGTTTATTGATTTTCAATATTTAAGATTAAATCTCTTTGTATTTTAAAAGGGTAGGGATGATTCAAGACATTCACTGATTGCAGAGTGATTGATCCGTGACGCTTGAGCGACTTTTAATGTCGTTATGAAATACTTCAAGTGCTTCTACCTTCTTTCTTTTTTGAACTTGAGACGTCTGTGTTGTTATGCCATGTATGCCAAATGAATTCACGAGCACTTTAAAAGACCTCTGCTGTATAATTGGTTGTCCCATATGTTGTTAAATCATTTCGTTTTATATGTGGGGTTTGACATCGCTTTGGCAAGTGTGTCGGTTTTATTGTAACCCGATATGTACAGTGATACACCTTTCTATCACTGAGAGATAATGAATGTGTTGATTTATTATTCATTACACAATTAATGTCGTAATCTTCTAGAGATAGTTTGTCGTGTCTCTGAGGTACGGTGTACCACGGTGTTGAAAGTTCTTATGGATATGGAAATTCTGAAATATATTCTTGCAACAGACAGGGAAAAAGATTTGGTCGTGATCAGAATCTAGCCTAGAGCCCTCCGCCTCTCACACGGATGCCCCACAAAACGAGGCGGACGACCCAGACCGTCAAAATAATAGCAGTCTCTCACACTGTAGTTTATACAACTTAGATAGGTGGAAATAGCCCAGGTCTGTCTGTGGTTGTAGAATTGACAATCGTTTGTATAAACAACCTTCTGAAATTAAAAAAGAAATAGGGATGGGGGATTGAGCTCTCTCTCTGTCTGTCTGTCTGTCTGTCTGTCTGTCTCTCTCTCTCTCTCTCTCTCTCTCTTATTTCTTACACGAAACTCTTGATCTTCTTCGAGCAATTAAAAGGCTATTATATCGTACAGAGCCTACAATGGTGGACAATTATGGCACAAAATGAAGAGCTTGTTCATATTTGCACATGGGCCTATGCAGGT
Organism: Pteria penguin; assembly: GCA_035048485.1. Classification (NCBI taxonomy): domain Eukaryota; kingdom Metazoa; phylum Mollusca; class Bivalvia; order Pterioida; family Pteriidae; genus Pteria; species Pteria penguin. The sequence continues at coordinate 6,440,177 of CM068582.1, forward strand.
TTCAAAATATGAAGAAGATTTATAGCATGTCGTTAATCGAACTGAATTTTATATCTAACTACACCGACAGCTGAATTGTAATCTCCATAATTACAGTGTGAAGAAAAGTAGGAACCGTGTAGAAACGACTATAGTGCATCGATATGAATGTCAAAATCGAAATGTAGATACATTGTACATGGCACTCCGTTTAATGTACGTAACTATATGTAATCAAGAGCGAGTTTCTAGCGACCCTGTCAGTCAGTATTAAACGTTAACAAGGAGTATTAAGGTATATTTATTCAGATCTCTAATGCCGATTTAAAGTTAAGTCTATCTAATCCACAGATATGAAATTTCAAATATGTTTTAATTCATTCGGGACTTTTATGTACCGCATATGTATATGGAAGTATGTAATGCTGTAGTGCGGTGTATGTGGGACAATAAGGCAGAAAGAGTGCAGCTTGCAGGTTTGAAATGAAAAACTAGTTTATGTTCAAATTGTGCGCATGGATAGTAACAGGAGTATTTCTTTTATCAAAATCAAAATGAAACAGTAACATCCCATCCCCCGCTACTTCACCCCCCTAAAAATAAACCCCCAGAACAACATAAAGACGTTAAAACAATAAAACGCACTAAACTTATTATAAAGGAAGTAGATACATAAATTCATTATTTAAAAAAATGATACAAAAACTTCTCCCAAATAAAACAAACCAATGCACATCAAAGAAAATATAAAGGCGCACTCGGTCAATCTCCTCTCATTGTTCCTATTTGAAGAATAATTTGAAATACTCCTATTGTAATGTGCGTGTGTCAGCTGTCACATAGTTCACATGGGGGTAGATATGATGTAGGTCTTAGGGTTTCTGTACTCATGGCGCTCCAACTTCGGGTTAAGGATTTGAGGGTACCGGGACAAGCCAATGCGGTATCAGTCCCGGACCGTGATACTTTATAAGAGAGGTATGTCAGCTTCTGTTTTCACTTTGCAATATGATTTGTAGTTGTTGTTGTCGTCGTTGAATATTGTTTTGTTGTCGTTGATGTTTGTTGTTTGCTGTTGGGTTTTATTGTTGTTTGTTATGGCTAATTGTTGTTGTTGTTGTTTGCTGTTGTTATTGTTGTTGTCGTCGTCATCGTTGTTGATTATTTGTTCCTTTTTGTAACTTCAAGTATTATTTCTCTTACACGGTGACAGTGTTTGTGCGTAAATTTTCGACCTATACAAAGGGCCTACCTGAAGCTGTAAGCTTTTGCGTCTCCCATGGCACAGTATCTCTGCTTTACTGTATTATCCAAAATACTGGACACCACGGAGACGCCAATGAGGTTCTAACCCGGGACCTCCTCGCCATGCACCAATCACCTAACAGAATGAACTCCACGGGCTTCTATCTATAGAAAGCAACGTTCCGATAGTCACATAGTGCGGTATAAAGGTAAGACATCCCAGTGATCAGGAAACTAACCTGGCCCATAATGACCCGTGTAGATTGCAGGTATCACCTCATGATGTAAGATAAGATTTAAACGTCTTATTACAGTTTCTATATCAGAAGTCAGCTACTTTGAAGTACAACCTGTGAATGTTTGCCTTTACATAATGACTTTAACGGGGACCTTTAACGTTTTGTGCACCACCGGAACGCAGAAATCAAACATTGAAAACTATAAATTTGATAAGATGAATATGAAAGCTAGTTACCCTAGATAGGTTTTTGGCAGGATTGTGCAAAGTTACCTCCCCTGCAAAGGTAATCATGGGATATAATGGTAGGCTTATTAAGGATATGAATAGTGGTTGATTGCTCCGTGACAAACATAGGCCGAGGATTTATAGTGGGAATGAAAATGAAGCTAACGGAGAAATTGTAAGTATTGTGTTTATTAAGGTAAATACTTGGTATTGACGTATGGAATAGAATGACAGTGACAAGTTCGTACTTACTATAGTCTTGTGTTTACTAGGATGTCTTGGTGATCTTATAAATACTGCATTTCTGTTTGAAATAGTAGATTTGTTTTAATTTTTCTCTGCGGCTGTGTCATGTTTCAGTTTTTCTCTTACATTTGGGTAGAGGGTGGGATCGGGTAGGAGTGTTAGATAAAACAGAAATTGAGTATGGCCTTTGAATAGAGTAATCACATTGCTTGCATTCATAAGACACACACATTGCAATGCTGATATTTTCACCTAATTTTCACTTATCCGACTTTTCCAATGAAAAACAAAAGTGGAAGGCATAACTGTGCGCAACCAAAGTTGCTAAACTGACAGCCGCCCCCTTCTGCAAATAAAAAAAAAAAAAAAAAAGAAAAGAAAAATTTAGAAAGAAAGAAAGAGGTCAGGGATTTCTAATCTGACCGAGCGTTCTGCCATTTTAAACGCACCAGTAGTTTGATAAATGTTAAGGGAATACAATATGTCCTGTATAATATGGGGGCAGGCTTGGTGTAGTGGTTGGCTTGCGGCGCCGTATGATATATGTCCTGTATAATATGGAACAGGCTTGGTGTAGTGATTGACTTGCGGCGCCGTATGATATATGTCCTGTATAATATGGGGGCAGGCTCGGTGTAGTCGTTGGCTTGCGGCGCCGTATGATATATGTCCTGTATAATATGGGGGCAGGCTTGGTGTAGTGATTGGCTTGCGGCGCCGTATGATATATGTCCTGTATAATATGGGGGCAGACTTGGTGTAGTGGTTGGCTTGCTGCTCCGTATGATATATGTCTTTTATAATATGGGGACAGGCTTGGTGTAGTGGTTGGCTTGCAGCGCCGTATGATATATGTCCTGTATAATATGGGGGCAGGCTTGGTTTAGTGGTTGGCTTGCGGCGCCGTATGATATATGTCCTGTATAATATGGGGGCAGGCTTGGTGTAGTGGTTGGCTTGCTGCTCCGTATGATATATGTCTTTTATAATATGGGGACAGGCTTGGTGTAGTGGTTGGCTTGCAGCGCCGTATGATATATGTCCTGTATAATATGGGGGCAGGCTTGGTTTAGTGGTTGGCTTGCGGCGCCGTATGATATATGTCCTGTATAATATGGGGGCAGGCTTGGTGTAGTGGTTGGCTTGCGGCTCCGTATGATATATGTCCTGTATAATATGGGGGCCGGCTTGGTGTAGTGATTGGCTTGCGGCGCCGTATGATATATGTCCTGTATGATATATGTCTGGTAAACATAGTGGCGCAATCCGGGAATCGAACCCGGATCGTTGGCGCCGTAAGCCAAGCGCTTAACCACAACACCAAGCCTGCCAGTATGATAAATGTCATGTATGATAATATTAACGGAATACTATATCCTGTATGATATATGTTTAGGAATAGTATGTCCTTTATCATATATGTTTAATAATACTATGTCCTGTAGGAATGTTGTGCATGTTTAATGTAAGGCTTTCACATTTAGTACTTCGAACCTTATACATTCAGATAAGGCATTCCCTAGCTATCGTAACCCAGGTGGTATATGCTCCTCTAGGACTTTAACGACGCCCCGAGTTCATCCACCGGTGACACACCACTATCCTAACACAGATCATCCACCGGTGACACACTGCTATCTTGTCACACAAATCATCCATCAGTAATACACCACTGTCTTGTCGAAGATCATCCACCGGTAACACACCACTATCCTGTCACACAAATCATCCAACGGTGACAAACCACTATCCTGTCACACAAATCATCCACCGGTGACACACCTCTATCCTGTCACACAAATCATCCACCGGTGACACACCTCTATCCTGTCACACAAATCATCCACCGGTGACACACCTCTATTCTCTCACAGATCATCCACCGTTGACACACCTGTATCCTGTCACAGATCATCAACTGGTGACACACCACTATCCTGTCACACACATCATCCACCGGTGACACACCACTATCCTGTCACACAAACCATCCACTGGTGACACACCTCTATCCTGTCACACAAATCATCCACTGGTGACACACCACTATCCTGTCACACAAATCATCCATCGGTGACACACCACTATCCTGTCACACAAATCATCCACTGGTGACACACCACTATCCTGTCACACAAATCATCCACCGGTGACACACCACTATCCTGTCACACAAATCATCCACCGGTGACACACCACTATCCTGTCACGCTGATCATATCCCAAGTACAAGATTTTCTGATATATACAGAGTAGATCTGATATATACAGAGTAGATCTGATGATACATACAGAGTAGATCTGATGATATATACAGAGTAGATCTGATATATACAGAGTAGATCTGATGATATATACAGAGTAGATCTGATATATACAGAGTAGATCTGATGATATATACAGAGTAGATCTGATGATATATACAGAGTAGATCTGATATATACAGAGTAGATCTGATGATATATACAGAGTAGATCTGATATATACAGAGTAGATCTGATATGTACAGAGTAGATCTGATGATATATACAGAGTAGATCTGATGATATATACAGAGTAGATCTAATATATACAGAGTAGATCTGATGATATATACAGAGTAGATCTGATGATATATACAGAGTAGATCTGATATATACAGAGTAGATCTGATATATACAGAGTAGATCTGATATATACAGAGTAGATCTGATGATATATACAGAGTAGATCTGATATGTACAGAGTAGATCTGATGATATATACAGAGTAGATCTGATGATATATACAGAGTAGATCTGATATGTACAGAGAAGGTTGATAATCATGTGATATAAACACTACAAGACTAAATAAGCAAGAATATGATACAAGTTTGAAGATTAATGAAACCTATTCCACTATTTACAGACAGACAGACAGACAGACAGGACAAAGACAATATGCCCCCAGTATATCGATCATTAACTTCGACACTTCCCTGCATGGAATTCGTAACACTAATACTGCGATCAAGTGTGGATGCATTCAGGTCGTAACACCATTGTGATCAAAAGAAATTCCAGTTTTACACATACAACTGTTTTCCTTTTGCCTTACTGCATAGAATAAATAATATGCAGCCCGACATGGAGCATTTAAACGCATATTCTTTACGAGAAGTGAATGAGTAATGGGTAGAGTGGAAATTAATTGTAGTGAACTAAAAAGGAGAGTGCAATATGGCTGATCAATAGAATTTTACGCATATCGGTGAGTAATGTACGTGCTTGACGTGTAAGGCATAACCATTACGATATTATATATATTATACATATTATAGATATTATATATTTTTATTTATGTTATACCCGATCATTATTCTAAATTATATGACAAATGAGTGTTTATCATGTCTCTTGATACAGTATGCAAAAGATCTTTGTCGGATCAAGAGAGAGGAAAGACAGAGAGAGAGAGAGAGAGAGAGAGGGAGAGAGAGGTGCTATATGAGTGCTTATATATACAATGGTGAAAGAATTTCATATCAACTCTCCCACCCCTCTACAGAAGTAGCGCATATAGTGATCCGTATGTCCATACATCTGTGTATTTGTCCGACCGTCCGTTATGATTACTAATTTCAGATGATTTAAAAGAGAAACAATGCAAATGTTTCCATTTGGGATTTTTGCTTTTGTAAATTAGTCATACAGGGAATAGATTTCAATATATATGCTATATATCCATCTGCAGACAACAAGGCCTATTGACAGTCTTTATATACTCGGACCCACAAAATGCCTACGTTTAAAGCTACATCACTAAATGGTGGTTGTCAGGAATCACTACTCACCTTTGATATGTCGTTTATTTCTTGAAGCAGTTTATTATTTTTATTCTGACCAGATTACCTAGTGATTCACAAGTAGAAAACAAAGAAAACACAGATGGCCCACCGTCCATCAATAAACGTCCGAAGTCCGCGGCAAGGTTAAAGAGGGTCAAGTTCAAGAACCAATCAAAAAGTCCTTCTTCTGGCAGGAAAGAAAATGTCCTGTATCAGGGCCTGGTGATTAAAACTCCTCCCCCTAAACATCTGATAATGATGATGGAGAAGAAACCGGATAACTTCCCCTTGGTCAGACTCTTCTTCGAGCTGATGCAGGAACGAGACTATGAGAACGTAAGTGTAATGTGCATATCAATGGAGCTCATCTGTATCATCGAAATCTTCATTTCTATTGTATTAGTTACATGTCATAGAAGTGTAATCAAAATATGATTGATATTATAACAAAATATAATAATTATAGAAAAACACTAGATACAGGCCAGATGGGTAAAGCTTAGTGGAAACAGTTTGTTTTGTTATTATGCACATGTAGTTACCGACTTCCCTATAACGGGACATTCTTAGGAAAATTATTTAAAAGGTAATGGGTCAAACATATCTGTTGTGTTAATTATCACCCACTCAGTTAGAAAAGATCAACAAAGCACACTAAGTCGTAACTTAAGAAACAAATGCACTGAAACAATGTATTGAAACAATGTATTGAAACAATGTAGTGAAATAATGTAGTGAAACAATGTACTGAAACAATGTACTGAAACAATGTAGTGAAACAATGTACTGAAACAATGTAGCGAAACAATGTAGTGAAACAATGTAGTGAAATAATGTAGTGAAACAATGTACTGAAACAATGTAGTGAAATAATGTAGTGAAACAATATACTGAAACAATGTAGTGAAACAATGTAGTGAAACAATGTACTGAAACAATGTACTGAAACAATGTAGCGAAACAATGTAGTGAAACAATGTACTGAAACAATGTAGTGAAACAAACATCTCCATGATAAAGAGTGTACAAACACAAAGTAAACACAGTCCGGCAACTGTTTATAAAGAGTAACAAGTGGAAATACATGTTTCATTGTTTAGTAAGCTTTTTGTATGAACAAAAACTATTCAAGTATGAGACTATTGTCAATTGATTCTTAATATATAAGCGGAGAAACGTGAAAATCTAAAAAGACACTGGATATCCACAGATAATGTACGGAAATTTGTTATTTATTTCACACTTCCCTTCAGGAGGACTTCTGATCATTCTTAAAAAGACATTGATTCTTGAATGGTAAATGCTGGACTTTTCTAAATACTTTGGGATATATATAATGCAATCATTATCTTTTCTGCTTGTAAATAGCGCAGTAACTTTACATTTTAACTCAGGTGAAGAAAATGTTGAAAGCGAACGAGATCGACGTGAACTCACGAGATTTCGAAGATCCATTATTACCGACGCCATTATTGGTTGCCACGGAGATGAATGACGAAGAATTAGTGAGGTTATTATTAAAAGCCAAGCCCAAGCCCGCTAACGTCAATGACGAAAATGTCCGAGGCAGACGTCCGATATGGTGAGTTTTGGAATCGTAAAACGCTTTTAATAAATTTTTGTATATCGTATAATAAAAGATAGATAGGCACAATAAAAAATGACATACACATTACATATACACGTTAATAAATAAGATATAAACGAAATTCCACTGTAATGTGTCGTTTAAAGGTATATTTTACTTAAAACACTTCAGTACTACTTTATCGGAAACATAGCGAGCGAAAGGAGAAAACAGAAATTTAACTAGCAAGCTTTATTTTTAAAGGTAGTGCTGTAGTCCTAGAATTCTACTTTACTGCCGCAATCCAAGTTGTAGTATAAATCAAATTCTAAATTACATGTTGACGAAGAGAAGTTGATAAACGGTTACTGGTTTGTATTTCAGGTGGGCAGCAAAACATGCCAATGCTCAAATCGCCAACATGCTGCTTAACGGAAAACAGAAATGTGACGTGGACGTCTTGGATAAAGAAACAGGTACACTGATGAAGCTTTGTCATTCAGAATAGAATATTTTGCATATTTTGTTTTATGAACCCTACGTTGATTGAATGATCATTGTTTTACGTCACTCCACGGTTATTTCACGTATATTGTGACGGCATCTGCCTGATGCATTGCATAGAAATTTATACCTCTGCAACGGACCCACCCGTAGTAGTGAGGGATCTTTTACGTGCCACGCCTACCATGACATTGGACCTCTGGTCTCACTGTCTCATCCGAAAGACAGGACACCAGTGTGCCCAGAGCGGGAATCGATCCGGGGACCTCTAGGTCACAAGCCGAGCACCTCATCCACTAGGCCACACCGGCTTGAACCCTACGTTGAAGTCATAAGAACACATGAAACTATACTTCTTCAGAGTTTATGGACTGTTACTCATCTACATAATGGGATAATTAGCTGCATGCATGCTATTATGTGTGTTGACTTTCAACGAAGTCAAGGTCAATCATTGAAGGTCAAAGGTCAAGACATGCATGGCATGTATGACGCTATGTGTATCAGTGTTACTGCGGTATACTGTCGTCATCTGCGGACGTTTTTCGTTTAATTGCATATTATTAGATTAAATAACAATTATCATAAATAATAATAATAATAATAATTATAATAATAATAATAATAATAATAATAATAATAATAATAATAATGACAACAACAACAACAACAACAACAACAACAATAATAATAATAATAATAATAATAATAATAATAATAATAATAATAATAATAATAATAATAAAATTCACACAGTCTGTCCTTTCCCCTTTTTTACATTCAAAGTAATCGGCCAGGTAGTGAAAATAATAGAGGATATGAGTAATTGTTTGTGACAGAAATGATTTGCACACGTTGATATATATCATGTTCTGAAAAATGTTTTGAAAACGTTGAAGCATACAAGCATACAATGTTGTATGCAGTGTATGAATAAATCCCATGTTGTTGATATTTTAGGTTGTGCCCCTTTGTACCAAGCCATCATCTCTAATTCAGCTGAGGTCGCCCAGTTACTCATTCACGCAGGCGCAAACATCAACCTCAAAAGGTTATGTCTGACAAAAGAAGCAGAAACACCACTCATCAAGTAGGTTAAAATCCGTGAAATAAATCTGTATTATATATATATATATATATATATATATATATATATATATATATATATATATATATATATATATATATATATATATATATATATATATAGTTTTTGAATTGATCAATGGGAATGAAGGGAGAAAATCAAGAATTTAGAGGTTTCAATACTTGGAGTTTTCAATATTTCAACATTATAGTTTGTATGATATGAAAATGGCTTAAAATGATACAATACTTCTTCATAATAACTTGTTTGTTTTAGTACCTGTTTACTTTTGTCTCCCTTTAATTATTGACTCCTCATTTTAAGGGCAGTGATGATGAACAACAAAGAAATCTGTGAGATGTTGATCAGTAGTTTGTGTAAACTACAATCTAAAACGGAGACCGGAATGAACGCCTTACATTACGCGGTCGCCATGTGTCGGTACGACATCTGTGACGTTCTTCTAGGAAATGGCATCAAAGTCCACTCTAAAAGTAACTCAGGGGTCACCGCCATGACCATTGCCATAGAAACGCACAACGCGGCCATGGCACGTACATTGTTAAAATATGGTTATAAATTAGACAAAAAATACAGATGGAAAGAAACTCCTCTCACTCAGGCTATTAAAACTCATTCTTGGGAATGTGCAATGACTCTTCTTCACTTTGGATGCAATATCAAAAGAGACAAAGGACCGTCCTTTTTCCAGATGGCTGTCGATGAAGGACTTTTAAAGGTTGTTAAATTTCTAGCGGATTTAAATCCATTGTTTCTAAACGAGAAATGGATACAAGAACGCAATTGGCCAGTGTCTATCTACAGACGACCGGACATATACGAATGGCTGATAGAAGCTTCTCAACAACCACTAACACTGAAAGAGTTATGTCGCAGCAAGATTTTCCACTATGTTGGCAAGTACGCAATCCTCAAAATTCCCGAACTTCCTCTGCCCGAGCCATTAAAGGAATTTATAACATATAAGGAACATATCAAAGAGAAATTTTATAGACACAAACCCTTAAACAAAAAGGAGTGCCCATTCGATTGTCCTGTCGTGTGCTCAATTAAAAGATGCCCTCCAATTGAAATATCATCATCGGATTCTGAAGAGGAGAGTTCATCTGATGAAGAGGTCAAGGTCGATAATAAGATTAACTGTGAGATCTGTCAAGACAGACATTCACCTCATTCTCACGACAAAACGACACTACCACTTCCCACTCGGCGCCAATCAAATCCACTGAATACATGAAAAATATTGTTGAAAAATAAATTATGTTTCAAGCTCTGAGTTTTACTTGTATCAAAATTTTTTCAAGAATAGGTATATTTATGTTTATAACATGCACATAGGCGGATCTAGAAATTTTTGAAAGGGGGGATTGCAAGGGGGGGGGGGTTTCAACCATTCCCCCTTTCCCTTTCTAAATCTGCAAATGATGCAATTTGTAATTACATGTAAAGTAAAATTATTACATGTGATGGAAATGAATACACAAATCCATGTATCAATAAATAAAGTGACATTTAGCGGACTTTCGATTGTAATGCTTATGACGTCATAATAAAATGGCCGACTTGTGGGACCTTAAATAACGTCAATACAATCAAATCTGGCGATAAACAGTTTGACATTTGAGGACATTGGATCGTAGTATTGATTTATTGTTAAATGCTAGACATCGCACCTGTTGTCACACGTTTACATTATTGCGTCATAAAAACCAAACAAGAATGTAACTTTGACGTCATAGGAGAGGTTAAAGTTGGAACCGCGAGGAAAAATGAAAAGGAGGTTCCAGCGAGGCTCGAACTCGCGACCCTCTGCGTGTTAAGCAGACGTGATAACCACTACACCATGAAACCGCATTCAAAACATGATTCATTGTGGAAAAAAGTGTGCATTTTCTACTGTGTAACATTATTTAGTTGGTTGGTTGATTATTGTTTTACGTCACACCACGAATATTTCACGTATATGGTGACGGCATCTGCCTGATGCATTGCATACAAATTTAGACCTTTGCAAAGGACCCACCCGAAGCAGTAAGGGATCTTTTACGTGCCACGCCTACTGTGACACGGGACCTCGGTTTTTACTGTCTCATCCGAAAGCCATGACACCGGCATGACCAGAAACAGACTCGAACCCCGGCCTCACGATCAGAAGTCCGACGCGATACCACAAAGCCACGCCGGCTTGTAACATTATTTAGACCTTTTCACGTTAACTGCGGGACTGTAATTTGTAAATAGAATAACGGATTTACCATTCCCTTCAAAAACACATCATGATGTGATTTGACGTCATTCCAATCGATTTGGTGGGAACGTTTATCATTTCATTGTCCAAAATTACAGCTCCACAGTTAACGTGAAAAGGTATTTTACAGAGAAGTAGACGGTTCATGCGTATTTTTAAACGTGTTCTGTGAAGTAGAATGAAACATTTATCACACACTTGAAAATAAAAGTTACGTCCCTGGGTGGGCTCGAACCACCAACCTTTCGGTTAACAGCCGAACGCGCTAACCGATTGCGCCACAGAGACTTAATATAGTCGATAAAGTTTCATTGCATATATGAGCAAGAAAGAATAAATCTTGAGTTTCTTGTGTATTGATTGACTGAGTGTTTTGTTACATTTTCCTCATGACTATTTCACGTATATAATGTTTATAACTTTTTGAACAACGGACCCATCCGAAGCACCGAGGAATATTTTTACGGGCAAAGTTCACTGTCTATCCCGAAATTCGAGACACCGAAATCAGTGCTTTCGACGGGTGTCGAACTTGGGACTTCTCGGTGATGAGCAAATGCAGCAGAAGATCTAGTATATATAATGACGGCTATTATGAGTGAAGCATAAATTTTACTTCATTCATGGGCGTAGGTAGCCGCAAGAAGTGGCCTTCTTTGATGATAGGGCCACAATTTCTTACGTTCCTTTAAACTTGCAATTTTAATAAAAGGATTGGCCGGCACGAATCTACGCGTTTGGCATGAAATGGAACAAATATTAAACATATATTAACGTTAAGCAATAGATCGACAATAAAAACTTATATAACTAATATATGATTTATAAAAGCTAATATATATATATATATATATATATATATATATATATATATATATATATATATATATATATATATATATATATATAAAGCACAAAGACACTACAACTAACAAGGCACCCTATATTTCAGCTCGGGTAGCTCAGTCGGTTAGAGGGTCGGATGCATGACATCTAGGTGATTCGGTCGTGGGTTCGAGTCCCAGACGGGGAACGAATATAAGTGAAATATAGGGTGTCTTTTTAGCTGTAGTGTCTTTGTGCTTTACATGTTTTTCTAATTTCTCTTTATTTTACTACGGGTATTTCTTCGGAGATCCAAGGTCCATAGTATTCCCAGGTGTTTCACTGATTCTATTTGTGCTTTATATATATATATATATTATATATATATATATATATATATATATATATATATATATATATATATATATATATATATATATAAAGTTGAAATCTTTCGTCGAAATTGAAAAATATTGATTATAAATTAAATATATTAAACGTGCAACAATCGTGTATATAAAATATACAACTCAAGTGTGTACGATAATATTCACTCTCTACATATATATCGGCAAACAATCAATGAATTTTAAAAAGTCAGTCGGTTTCAACAAAACTGATTTCATGTGGTAATGTTCGAAGGAACTTTAGTATTATATTTAGCATTCACAATAGCCGCGAGGGAATGTCAAAGACCGATAACTCCATTCATCGGAACTTGTAAATACTTCGTGTCGTGCACGTTTGGTGAGGGTTGTCGAAAAAGTATATATATTCTAATTCTATGGAATAGAAGAGGTGTTGGAAGCTGTCGGAGATTTTGATGGTAGCCTACCACAATAGCTTGTGGAAAAACTTACATTTAGTTGATTTGAAGTATGCACAGGAATGCATACGACGATTAAAAAGTTCAAGCGAGAAAATCGATCGGAACGCGTGCAGAATTTTCGTTCTTTGTATATAGTTCGTTACAAAAATAATTGTTTTTAGTTGCTTCAACTTTTACAACAGGTAATTCGTCTCAGTAAAATACGTTATTTATGGCCATATATTCTAAATATTCATGCAACTAAATAATGTTTCGATACATGTACATTGCTTCTTAAAGAAGTATGCAGAGTAATTATTTCTTAAGCATAACTATAATAAAGACTATACATTCTTTGCACTGGCTGGAGTCAGGATGATTTCAAAATGCGTCTCATAATTGATTATTGAGTTAAAATTTTATCACAAATTTTTAAATAGTACATGTTTCTCATTCTTTTATTTTATAAAAGATATCGCATTCTTATGATGGCTATCTTTGAAAAGGAGTTTCGGATGCGCTTCGGAGTAGGAAAAACACGATTAAAGCAAAATAAATGCTATTTCCAATTTTAGTTGTGAATGCTATGATATTATCGTTCTTATGAGATTAAAGGAAAATAAAGAAATGGAAGGTTCCAGCGAGGCTCGAACTCGCGTCCTTCTGCGTGTTAAGCAGACGTGATAACCACTACACCATGGAGCCATGGTTGACCGCCCTATAATGGAAAACTAAATCACGTACAAACTTAATCATTTCATGGTGCATGTTGATAGATCTATGTATCATACAATATGAATATATGTTGTGAATTATAAATGTAAAGTATGAAAATTTGTGAATATGATTTGGAGAAATAACAATTCATGGAAGGAAAATAAAAGAATTATATCACAAAAATTGTTACGTCCCTGGGTGGGCTCGAACCACCAACCTTTCGGTTAACAGCCGAACGCGCTAACCGATTGCGCCACAGAGACTACATCTGTAGTCGATAAAGTTTCACGATCGTTAGGTGAAAAGAAAGAAGGTGAGTTTTTAAACGATTCAATTCTACCATATGATCGATTGATCATACATTTACATTACATAAAAACGGCAATATTTAATCGTTCTTTTAAAGTCATAGTATATTTTGAAAGAAGCTGAAGTAGCTTACAATGTAAGTGATAACTACTGTCCGCGCCACTCACTCTGGAAACTGGAAAATCTGGATTTTCATTCATTCATCTTCAGAATAATTTCAAAAAGGCAAAAGCATTCGATAGATCTTATTCAGTCGTAACTTTTGGTGTATGCCATATGTTTGTATGAAGAAGCGTTCATATTTTATAGAAAGAAATCAGTTTTAAATAGGGCGATTTAATTTTGACGTGACGTCACCAAGTTTCCCATAGACTCAATATTAAACATCGGCGACGTCACGTCAAAATTAACACAGAAAACGCCCTATCTAAAATGATTTTTCCCTATAAAATACGAATGCTTCTTTTTAGAAACATATAGCATACACCAAAAGTTACGACTAAACAAGATCTGTCGATTGATATTAACTTTGTAAAACTATTTTAAAGATAAATAAGTGAAAATCCAGATCTTTCGGTTTACAAAGTGAGTGGCGCGGACAGTAACTAACTAACTAAATAACTGACTAACTAGATAATTAAATAAAATAATTATAGATAAGAATGATAGATAATAAAAAAAGAAAAGAAAACAAGAGAGAAAGAGAGAGAGAGAGAGAAAAAAGAAAAACACGTAACAAAATATAGTTTTTTCCCTTGTTTCCGGTCTCAATGGACCATTTCAATAAAGTGAGTTATCTTCCCTTGTTATTAAGGTAGTCAACAGAAATTGAAAATGCGCAGTATAAAATTCATGCAATGACTGTTAATTAAATTTATTCACACGGTCAATTGACCATGGTGAGATATGGTCGGAGTCAGAGTTCTTATCATGGGTAGATAAATCACACATTATTGAAATCAGTGGCGTATATTACATATAGGCTAAAAGGTTTTGTTTAACGTCACGCCACGAATATTTCACGTATATGGTGACGGCATCTGCCTGATGCATAAAAATTTAGACCTTTGCAACGGACCCACCCGAAGCAGTGAGGGATCTTTTACGTGCCACGCCTACCGTGACACGGGACCTCGGGTTTTACTAACTCATCCGAAACACAGACCACTTGTGTACCCAATACGGGAGTCGAATCCGGGACCTCCCGGTTAAAGCCGACCACCACAACCACAGTGCTACACCGGCTTGAGTTTTAGACAAGGCTTAACACATTATTCTGACCCTTTATATTCAATAGTCAAAGAAATATTAATTTTGAAATGCAACATTTACATTTATGTCAATTATTACAAGTAAGTTCGTGACCGAAACAAAAAAATTGCTCTTTGTAAAGTTTCGGAGGAGGACACCTCTCTCTCTCTCTCTCTCTGTTTTTGTTTTTGGGTTTTTTTGGGAGGGGGGGTGTTTTGGGTTTTTTTTAAAACAAAATCATGAAATGATGTGTACGCCCGTGCGTACTTGGCGTAATGGCAGCTACGCGCCTGGCTTTGCGTCACACCACGAATATTGTACGTTTATAGTGACGGCATCTGACTGATGCAGGTTACACAAATTTTGACCTTTGCAACGCGACAGACCCATCCGAAGTAGTGAGAGATCTTTACGTGCCACGACTATCGCGATACGGGGTATCGGTTTTTACTGACTCATCCAAAGGACTGACATCGGTATGACTATGGCGAGGCTCGAACCCGCAACCTCTCGGTCAGTGGAAAAGCGCTCAAACCACTGAGCCATGTCGGCTTCGGCCGGGCAATAAAATAAAATTCCATATGATCACACTCTTTGATTCCCTATACGATGTATTAACTTTAACCTTCTCCTGCATTTAGATCATGAGATTTCCGCACCGAAGACGATGTCTCAATAAAACGTCAAATAAAAACTCCCTTTTCTACGTTGTTTTACATTTTAAGGCAAAGAGAATAACGATCACGGGTTATTCATGCAGAATAAACCATTTTCGAGAACGCTGAACACGAATATGACAAAATTTTCCTGATTCGATAAAGTTAAATATTTTCAGATTTTTCGGAAATTCAATATTGGGCCAAAATATCAGAGAAAAATACTCTTTTATAGGCTGCTATGACAGATGCATCAGTTACACCCTCGGGGTCTCAAAATCATGCAAAACCTTCGGCAAGCCTCGGGTTTTACTTGATTTTGAGACCCCTCGGGTGTAACTGATGTATCTTTCATAGCAGCCTATAAAAGAGTCTTATAATCTATTATGATATCTTGTTTTTAGTCATTTATCACCATCATGATATTTGTCAAATTGTATTGAAAATACCCAAGCATACTAAAAAATGTGGGTGCCCCCCTCCCACACCTACCCTCCCTCGGCGCTTCGCGTCCCGTATGAAGCATGCGGCTTCGTTCGTTTTAGCCTACACAAAACCTTATCGTAATATACGCCCCTGGAAATGACCTATTTGATATTCTTCAAAATTATCATGGATAACACATGACTACAGACAAACCTTGCATTTCAATTATAGAATTTCAATCGATCGATGGCCATGAAAATAAAAGAATTTTATATAAAAAGTTTACTGCGTCCCTGGGTGGGCTCGAACCACCAACCTTTCGGTTAACAGCCGAACGCGCTAACCGATTGCGCCACAGAGACTATATATAGGCGATAATATTTCCAGGTTTGTAGATGCAAGGAAAGAAAAATGAATTTCTAATTGTCTTAAATGTACATTAATTTACATTAAAAATAACCGTTGTTATAATGCCATTTAGCATGTTTAGTATGAAAGATTTAGACAATAGCCACTTCCCTAGGGTACTATATTTCCTATAACATTTATTTACAAAGAGCACTTGTAGAGCTTTAAATAGTTCCATCAAGATAACATTTTTTTTTTAAATATCCTGGAGAACAACAATACGTCCTTGGTTGGACTCGAACAACCGACGTATTATTTATTTATTTATTTATTTGGTATGTTCGTTTTTGTTTGTTTGTTTGATTGGATTTTTTTTTATATAAGTTTCAATTCGGTTGGATACAAGACAAGATGTCGAAAGAAATACTGAATTTGTTTTCTCTCTCTCTCTCTCTCTCTCTCTCTCTCTCTGTGTGTGTTACGGCAGGAGTAATTCATAGTTATTTACATCTTACTTGCACACAGATATAGACTAGTTCTGTATTATATTCTACCAGCTTTATAGTCTTTGTTTGAAATCGAAATAAAGAGATTTTGCTGTGAGAAATTATATGTGCTTTACAATTAACCGCGGACAACTCTATTTGTACTTTCCTACCATAAGATTTAGTTAAATATACACGAACAATGATAAAATTTCAGAGGAATTCAAACTTCACGATTCCGGACCAAATCCGATTTAGCTTAGGAAATAACATCTTCATGCTGATTATGTTGAAGCATACAGATAGATGTTAGTTCGCTCTCTTTTGTAAGTCGTTTTAGTTACTTGGCAAAGGCAAAGAGGACAAAAATTCGTAAGAGAGAGTTTTTTCATTATTACTGTAACCAGTGCGCTTCCCTCTGGAAGTCTTAGAGATATTTATTTCAATATATACCGACGTAGTAAGGAATCATACAACGTAAAAGCCGGACGTAGTAAGGGATCATACAACGGAACAGCCGGACGTAGTAAGGGATCACACAACCGAAAAGCCAGACGTAGTAAGGGATCATACAACGGAAAAGCCGGACGTAGTAAAAGAATCATACAACAGAACAGCCGGACGTGGTAAGGGATCATACAACGGAAAAGCCGGACGTGGTAAGGGATCATACAACGGAAAAGCCAGACGTAGTAAGGGTTCATACAACGGAACAGCTGGACATGGTAAGGGATCATACAATGGAAAAGCCGGACGTAGTAAGGGATCATACAACCGAAAAGCCAGACGTAGTAAGGGATCATACAACGGAACTGCCGGACGTAGTAAGGGATCATACAACGGAAAAGCCGGACGTAGTGAGGAATCATACAGCGGAACAGCCGGACGTAGTAAGGGATCATATAACGGAAAAGCGGGACTTAGTAAAGGATTATACAATGGAACAGCCGGACGTAGTGAGGGATCATACAACCGAACAGCCAGACGTAGTAAGGGATCATACAACAGGACAGCCGGACGTAGTAAGGGATCATACAACGGAACAATCCGACGAAGTAAGGGATCATACAACGGAACAGCCAGACGTAGTAAGGGATCATACAACGGAAAAGCCGGACGTAGTAAGGGATCACACGACGGAAAAGCCGGACGTAGTAAGGGATCATACAACGGAACAGCCAGACGTAGTAAGGGATCATACAACGGAAAAGCCGGACGTAATAAGGAATCATACAACGGAAAAGCCGGACGTAATAAGGGATCATACAACCGAACAGCCGGACGTAGTAAGGGATCATGCAACCGAACAGCCGGACGTATTGAGGGATCATACAACCGAACAGCCAGACGTAGTGAGGGATCATACAACGGAAAAGCCGGACGTAATAAGGGATCATACAACGGAAAAGCCAGACGTAGTAAGGGATCATACAACGGAAAAGCCGGACGTAGTAAGGGATCATACAACGGAAAAGCCGGACGTAGTAAGGGATCATGCAACGGAACAGCCAGACGTAGTAAGGGATCATACAACGGAACAGCCAGACGTAGTAAGGGATCATACAACGGGACAGCCGGACGTAGTAAGGGATCATACAACGGAACAGCCCGACGTAGTAAGGGATCATACAACGGAAAAGCCGGACGTAGTAAGGGATCATACAACGGAAAAGCCGGACGTAGTAAGGGATCATGCAACGGAACAGCCAGACGTAGTAAGGGATCATACAACGGAACAGCCAGACGTAGTAAGGGATCATACAACGGAAAAGCCAGACGTAGTAAGGGATCATACAACCGAACAGCCGGACGTAGTAAGGGATCATGCAACCGAACAGCCGGACGTATTGAGGGATCATACAACCGAACAGCCAGACGTAGTGAGGGATCATACAACGGAATAGCCGGACGTAATAAGGGATCATACAACGGAAAAGCCAGACGTAGTAAGGGATCATACAACCGAACAGCCGGACGTAGTAAGGGATCATACAACGGAACAGCCGGACGTAGTGAGGGATCATACAACCGAACAGCCAAACGTAGTGAGGGATCATACAACCGAAAAGCCAGACGTAGTAAGGGATCATACAACGGGACAGCCGGACGTAATGAGGGATCTACGACGGAAAAGCCGGATGTAGTAAGGGATCATACAACGGAACAGCCGGACGTAGTAAGGGATCATACAGCGGAAAAGCCGGACATAGTAAGGGATCATACAACGGAACAGCCGGACGTAGTAAGGGATCATACAGCGGAACAGCCGGACGTAGTACGGGATCATACAACGGAACAGCCGGACATAGTAAAGGATCATACAACGGAAAAACCAGACGTAGTAAGGGATCATGCAGCGGAACAGCCGGACGTAGTAAGGGATCATACAACCGAACAGCCAGACGTAGTAAGGGATCATACAACGGAACAGCCGGACGTAGTAAGGGATCATACAACGGAAAAGCCGGGCGTGGTAAGGGATCATACAACGTAACAGCGGGACGTAGTAAGGGATCATACAACGGAAAAGCCGGACGTGGTAAGGGATGATACAACGGAACAGCCGGACGTAGTAAGGGATCATACAGCGGAAAAGCCGGACGTAGTAAGGGAAGATACAACCGAACAGCCGGACGCAGTAAAGGATCATACAGCGGAACAGCCGGACGTAGTAAGGGATCATAATGTGTTATAAGGAAGCCAGAACATCGACTAGTCACTTGTAGAACATCTACTAGTTATCCGTAGAACATTGACTGCTGACCTGTAGAATATTGGCTAGTCACCTGTAGAACATCGACTAGTCACCTGAAGAACATCGACTGGTCACCTGTGGAACTAATTACCTGTAGAGCTATTCACCTGTTGAACATGGATTATTCACCTGAAGAACATCGACTAGTCACCTGTAGAACATCGACTAGTCACCTGTAGAACTAATCACCTGTAGAACAATTCACTTGTAGAACATCGTCTAGTCAGCTTAGAACATCGACAAGACACCTGTAAAACATCGATAAGTTACCTTTAGAACTAGTCACCTGTAAAAGATCGACTAGTCACCTGCAGAACTAGATCCGGATCCTACAAGCTGACCTCCCGTCTGATCGATGTTGCATTCTCTAACTGGAGTCGACAACAAACCAGTCATGTTTACTTTTTAAATGCATATGTGTATACCTAATAGTAAGGTTAAGCTATTTTAAAATATTTTTATACGTAAAAATGATTATGGTTGGTGTCAGATTCAAATTATATGTACATGCATATTATAATAGCTGAAGAATACACCATCTATCACGATGTGATATTTTTACAAAATACAGCTGTTAAATATAATATGAAAATATCGTATAAATATCCTGACCTAGCAGATTCCTATAAGCATATTGCTTTTCCGATTAAAATCCATTTTTTGTTGCTGAATTATGGATTGAATCACAAGTAAATATAAGAAAGGATTAAAACTAATTATAAATCAATACAGTAAGCTACATCAAACTTACATTAACGAATAAATTCATTTGTAATCGTTTCATTTTATTTGCTGATGGTTTTTCAATAAACACTATACATTCCGTGCCACAGCGAAACACTCGAACACTCCCATTTTCCTGCATCAGACTTTCATTTTTATAATATAATCCAAGTTTATATCCAACGACATATGACACACTGCACCTCTATAATCACTGTAAGACGAGGTTTTGTCCAGTTCACAAGATCTTTCAGTGTTGTTTTGTCAGTTTTGTATTTACTTCCCTAATTGCCATTATTTAAGTCTTGCTGGTACAGGATGGACGTAATCTTGGGGGTGGTTCTGTTATCTGCAGCACTCGGATTTGTCGAGTCCAGAAATGGTATGAAATTGTTTAAATTGCTTCAAAATGTAAGTGTTTAAAATTCAATCTTTATATATATTAATTTTTTTATCTAAAACATGTATTACTAAAACTTACATTGTTTTATGTTTTTTTCTGCAAGTCCAGATGATCGTTATATTTCTAGACCTTTTTTTGGTTTCTTGTTGCTATGTCAACATTAAAACGCCATGTTTTGCCTACAAATTTTTGTATTCCTTCTTGCTTTTATGACAACATATTCAGTCAACATACAAACAAAATTAATAACGGACTATAAGGAAATATCTCGGAATCAACTACGGCAACAACACCGTGACACATCTCCTCAGTTGTGATGCCAAATTGTTCAGGTGAACACTGATATAAGTATGCTGCTTGTAATTTGACTGTCTTATATATGCACTGCATTTTAGACATATACCTCGACAGTACTACCTTTATACAACCAGCCTGTGAGTCTGCCCCAGCATTTTCGTTGTGGTTAGTCTGTGGTCATTTACTCTTATACCTTGCAGTACTACCATTATACAGTCCAACCTGTGATTTGCTGCCGCAGCAGTTTCGCTGTGGTCAGTCTGGTCACTCTGTGGTCATTTACATTTATACCTTGGCAATATTCCAGAGGTATTTTTTTAAATATAAACAGAGTCGCGACTCAAACATTTCAATTTGAAATCTTTAGTATTAATACCTTATAAAACACATAAACTAATGGTTCATACAAACATTTATTTTCATACGTTTACTGACGTTATAATAAGTGCATGCTATGTCGTATTTGTACCAATTCTTATTTTCTATGACTACGTTTATATAAAGATATAAAGATGAGAGAGAGAGAGACCCCGCAACACCCCTTTACACACACATGCACTCTCTCTTTCTCAATCTCTCATACAGTAGAGGGCGCGCTACGATACTCTCGATTAGGAAAAATCATTTAATGCCAACTTTCGCCCTCTGTATGAGAGAGAGAAGGGGGGGGGGTGTGCTAGAAGGGTTTCAAGTTTCCAGATACCCATCCCTAGATGTACACATATACAGTAGAGTTTGATAATTTTCAGAAGGTTGTTATACTGAGGATGGTCAGTTCTACAACCACAGACAGACCTGGGCTAATTCCACCTATCCAAGTTGTATAAACTACAGGTGTATGGATGGAAATGTCATCACTAATTACAAAGGTAAATGTAACATTTTGAACATATTAACGAGGTGTTCTCTACTAGCAGATGAGTGCTAAACATGTTTTTGATCTATGTGTATGACCAGTTATTAAAAGAAATGGACAGGGTATTCTTAAGGAAATAAACGCATAGATTAGACATTCGAAGATCTGAAAATATGTGATAAGTTGAGAGAAATAGGAAATCAAGTAACACGAAAAACGCAAACCAATTAGAATATCTAATTACAACATCACTAGTGCAATGCATTATGTTGTTTCAGTATGTCTGAATTAAATTGCAGAAAGCAAGTAATAGTAAAATATAGTAATTAAGATGTAGAAAACTTTCAATTTATAGGCTGTATCTCCAAGGGAAAATGTCGAAGAGTGGGAGCAAAATGGGCCGTAGGATGTGCAGATTATAGATGTACACGTTTCAAGGAAGATTCCGTTACGTACTTTGAAGTGACGCCTAAACAAAGTTAGTTTTCCATGGCGTTTTACAAAAGTACAACATACCTGAAGGAATTCATTCTATATAACTGCTGTAAATATTTGTATCTTTGCTCCGTAAGATATGCCAGTATAATTAGTGACCAAATATTATACAGTGAACTTTAATATAGCAGATTTAGTATCTAGTATAGAATAATTAGTAGTAAACTGGTATAACAGAATACAAATTACATTTCTCTCTCTCTCTTTCTCTCTCTCTCTCTCTCTCTCTCTATATATATATATATATATATATATGTAATGATATAGGGTATACAGATTTATTATATTTTTAATTTTTTTTGGTCAGAATGTGAGTATAAAGGTAAATGCTATCGAAATCGACAGCGCACTAGGGATGGATGTGACCGCTTAACGTGTAAAGTCATTGCTTCGCCAAGTGGTAGTATAGCATTTATGGACCGCGAAGGAAGTAAGTAACAGACTACTACTTGTCCTGAATAATATTACAGGTATGTCGTTCATCATCGGCTAAACCTATCATATCTATTTCAAAAGAAACTCTAAGCATTTAGATACATAAATTTTCATGGTCTGAATCTGACATCACATCACGCTCGAGGTAAGTAATGTACACTTGAATGTACTAAAAGAAAAAATATGGGATCTGACTCACGACAATTTCCATCCCGACAGAGTAGAAGGAACATGATGACACCAATATGTTTTTATCCGATGATTGTTAACAGATAAATGATTCACGGAGATGAAAAATTTAAAAATTCTATAATTAAATTACGTTTAGACAAACTTGAGTACATTTTGAATTAATTGTATGTAGTGAACCTTTAGCCTAGTTTCAGTGCTTCCATACTGACTCGAAATATATACTTTAAAATTATTATTAGATAGTTTGTAAATTTCTCTATATCCCTTATGCATAGCTATATCCTTGGATTGATCTTCGGCTCAAGTATCTGTACTCTTTTCCTTATTTTCGACCGAGAGCATCACTGAAGAGATACAAGTAGTCCTAATGCGAATGTGGTCCACTTCATTGATGTATTCTTATATTGTTATCTGTTTGAATTCATTATTTTTTTTACCTAAATACAATGCGTTCTGCAGTAGCAATGTTTTATACATTATATACTTGTAATATCATTTCATGATTGATAAATGAGCGTAATTTTGAACTTTATATAATTTCAGGATGTCCCTACAAAAAGAGGTGTTATGATGACGGAGCAGAATGGACCAAGGGATGCGCAAACTATACATGTACGGTGACGAAGTCCAGAGGAAAAGTGAGAAAACAGGTCAAAGGCGTAGCAGGTAGAAGGTTGATCTATTTGTAATAAAGAAATGCTCATATCCAGACTTTGGCATAGATGTAAATTTTAAAACACGGTTAAAAACTTCTTCAGTAAACAATGCAAGTTGAAAGTATTTGAGTATTTCTGTCGTGTTTGAAACATAGCTTCACATAAGAATAAAGGGACAAAGTGAAACCCCACCTCCACATCAACTTTAATTTGAAAACCTTAAAAGAGAAGGAACAAGATTAGGCTGTATGACACAAATCAACAAGGATATGCACGTAAAACATGATAATAGTCAAACAAAACACAGAAAACGACATTACAAAAATATTCGATTATACTGCAGTTATGATACCGACTTAGGACGGTCAGTTAAAGTAACAAACGTCACTCAGTTGGTGTGGTTAACCGGTTTACGAACACCCACCCTTCCACTCACCGTAAAACCGGCACAATCAATGGACAGACATTTAAAAATTTATAAATAAGTATCCATATAGAGGACAAAGATTAACAGGATTCACAAGACTAGAGGTCATAAAAATTTCCACACGAAAGCTTTGTGAAATAACACGCTAAATAATAGATAATAGACTGCTCATCTAATAATCTAACCACATATGATGCATTCAAATTCTTTATAGATTTCATCTTAGATTTCTTCAAATATCCCAAAATATGATTGTCAAAATCAAGAAAACATTTAGAACGCATTTTGAACTTTGGGAACCAGCCCATGAACAAAACCCATAATGATGTTTTTGTCACAAGTAGTCTACCAAAGAATTAACAAGGACAGAATTAAACAAAATAATTATTGTGCTAAGTTTGCACTCTATAGTAAATTGCTTAAAAAGGTTCAAATTTGAGCTTTCATTTGTATGACGTCATTCGGAAAATATATAAATATATTTATCATTTAGCAGACTTAATTTTTGCAAAAGTTTCTAGACCATAAGCGTGATGTAAGTGATTCGAGTCCTTTTTTCATAAAGTTATAGTCCATCTGTCACTATCTTTGCAGTGATATGTTTGTTCCGTTAAACGCTATATTTGAGTTATTCGACAGAATTAAATCTATTTTTATTTGGTATGTTAATGCTGACATTTACCACCACAACATATGTTTGGATAGATACATATGATTCAATATCCTGAAACTGGATACGTGCATTTCCGATACAGAAATTTCAGTTCAACAGCATTTCAGATCGTGAATGGGATAATTTGATTTAGTGTCCTTTGATATGCTCATGTATATATATATATATATATATATATATATATATATATATATATATATATATATATATATATATATATAATATATATATATATATATATATATATATATATATATGACTTTGGACTTGGAGATAGGGTTAAACTTATCATTTCTTCGCCGGTTACCCTGTAAATAAAAAGCTTGACTTGACTTGGGAACTTGAGATTATTGGTTATTGCACCTCCTTTGTTTTATGTGTAGAAGTTTGGACCAACTCATACACACAAATGGTCTAGGATCACAATGCCTTGTGCAGGACTTTGGACCTGTAAATAAAAAGCTTGACTTGACTTGGGAACTTGAGATTATTGGTTATTGCACCTCCTTTGTTTTATGTGTAGAAGTTTGGACCAACTCATACACACAAATGGTCTAGGATCACAATGCCTTGTGCAGGACTTTGGACCTGTAAATAAAAAGCTTGACTTGACTTGGGAACTTGAGATTATTGGTTATTGCACCTCCTTTGTTTTATGTGTAGAAGTTTGGACCAACTCATACACACAAATGGTCTAGGATCACAATGCCTTGTGCAGGACTTTGGACCTGTAAATAAAAAGCTTGACTTGACTTGGGAACTTGAGATTATTGGTTATTGCACCTCCTTTGTTTTATGTGTAGAAGTTTGGACCAACTCATACACACAAATGGTCTAGGATCACAATGCCTTGTGCAGGACTTTGGACCTGTAGATAAAAGCTTGACTTGGCTTGGGAACTTGAGATTATTGGTTATTGCACCTCCTTTGTTTTATGTGTAAAGTTTGAACCAACTCATACACACAAATGGTCTAGGATCACAATACCTTGTACAGGACATTGGGCTTCGAGATGGGCTTAACCCTTTAATACATCTTCGTTGTTTAATGTTGTAATTCAGATGCGATACCACCCTAAATAGGAACTGCAAATGCTTTACAATCGAATATTTTTTATTGACTTTTTATGCAATTATTTTTGTTTTCACTACATGCCCATGGTAATACAGCTAAGGCACATGAGGCTTTCTTTCCTATAAATCAAATACTTCTATAGCATTATATGTTTTAAAATTTCTCTGTTAATTTTTTTGTACAATAAGATTGTATTTGCTGTACTTGTTTTTGTATATTTATACACTTTCAAGAGAGTAATTCATTTATCTTTTATATCTTACTTGAAGAACATATCCAATATTTGTTACGGGATAGGTCAAGACATTTTTATACGAGATAGGTCATTTTTTACAAGATAGGTCATGGTATTTTTATACGCCAGTCAGCAGACGGGACGTATTATGTTATGGCGTTGTCCGTCAGTGCGTCCGTCCGAGGTGAGGTTTTCCGGACTTTTTTCGGCAGTCTCTCTAGATATTGGATTGACACTTGGTATATAACTTATATCAACGAGGAGATTTTACAGTTTTCCGGACTTTTTCTGTAGTCTTTAAAGGTTTTAAAGGTATTGAATTAAAAATTGGTATTTAAATTTATATCAAAGAGGGTCAGTACCAATTCGCATTTGGGTTTGATTGCTTTGGATTTGCCAGAGATATGCCCCTTAAACTTAATAATTTTCAAGGATTTCACAATTCTCCGGATTTGTTTATGCAGTGTTTCAAGTTAGATTGTAATTGTGCCATTCATTCAAATTGATCCCCTTCAAGCTAAGCGACGGGCGCATTATTCCACGCTAGGCGTTGCTCTTGTTTACGAGATAGGTCATGGCATTTTTTATTTCAGCTTGTAGATTTAAGGGCCAATGTTATATAAAGGGAGCAGAATGGGATTATCAGTGCACAACATACAGATGCGAGGAAAATGGGAAGAATTCTGTAATACCTGTTGTCATAGCTGCAGGTATGTAGGTCATATTTCCTGTATGTAAACGTTATTGTATTCTAAGGTCATATGATACACGGTTAGATTGATTCATTCATATGATTAACAAATACTGCTCTTCATTCAGAAATGATTACATTTGCAAGGTAACGTTTAATGGCCAACAGTCGTATTAAAATGTCGTTGCTATCATTGACATGAATCCTGAAATCTTTTACCGTCATTGAAAGCATACTTTATATCGTTATATCAAGTCTGGTATAATCACCTGATACGAAAATGGCATAGGCTCAGAAGTCGGAGTTTTACCTAAAACTAAAGTTAATTTTGAAATCTCCATAAATATGGCGATAGTATCAATCCAGTAATAGATTTTGTTTTTGTATAATGAAATAGTTTTACAAAGAGTTATGATTACTTTGTTAACCATTTCCCATGCGTCTTCATGTTTTTTGTCGACAGCTGACTCAGGGGTCTCTTTTTGTGTATACATACATTTTCCCTTACAAGACTGCATCCATTCTGTTCTTTTTTTTTATTTTTACACTTCTATGTATTCCGTCATGTTTGTACATCAATAAATTATAAAAAAAAATGTTGGTTGAGTTGGTTATACTAGTGTATGATTTGATTTTTATATACTATTAGTAAACATAAAAATGTAGCACGATGCATTCAGCATTATTTCATTTTAGCATGTCCATGGAATGGTGATTGTTATGAAGAGGGGACCTCGTGGGAGGACGATAGCAAGTGCTTGAAATATGTTTGTGAAAAACAGTATAAAAAGCAGAAGCGGTTTGCGTGTCAAGTGAAGAAATATAAGAAAGGTAACTTTATCTCTTCGACTTATCTGCACTATCATTTTGACAAGCCAAAATAGACATAGTTTAAATACAAAAAATCTTAATTATGCTACTATCATAATGGAGTTTAATGACGCCATACTGCGCTTGGAGTTTACTTTGAATTTGAATTTGTTGGCACTGATATATATTTGACAAAATGTTTTAGATTAATGTCAGTAGTATTCATCGCTTGGAAAATAAAACGAAAAAAAAAAACCATGTCAAAGTCGTTTGATATTTACAATGTAGTTAATCAAAAGCAATACCATTTTTTCTCAATTCGCAGGAATAAAATTGCTTTGTTTGGTTTGACATAATGAAATTAATATCTTTGTGGCGAGGGGAGTAACATATCTTATATTTTTTATAAGACCAGTGCGGAAATATATTTTATGCAACATTTCTATGATCTAAACGTTAATGATAATGATTACATGAGTTGAAATAAAACATATTTGAGGAAAACAAATAATATTTATCATAGGTTGCATCATGGGTGGTTCATGTCGTCCATTTGGGTATACAAGAAAAGATTCAAGATGTATCACTTGGCAATGCAAGAAAAGTGGCAGCAGGGGTTCCAGAGTGGCTCGCGTCCGGGGAGGTAAAAGATAAACAGTTATATAAAACAGGAGACACCTGACAAAGCTGTATGGCACAAATCACCAAGGACCTGCACACAAAAAATGATAATAGTAGAATATACACGAACAAACAATACAACAATATTCAATTGTGCTGCGGTTACGATACCGACTAAGGACGGTCAATTGAAGTAACAAACTTCACCCAATTGGTGTGGTTAACCGGTTTACGGGCGCCCATATGGTGTCCCAAATAAATACATGGATATGTCTTCATAGATTTATTTTGAAGAAGTAATAAGAAACACTATATTGAGTGTTTACAATAAGTGTGTCTTGCTATTTATTTAATTCATGCTTCTCTTTGGAGAACTTATCATTTCTATTTACTTTCAGATTAAATCTCATGTTATTATCGGAATGAACAAAGTCACTGCCATATACGATAAGAGTGATTCATTTAATACCGGCCAACTATATATATTTCATTTATATGGATATCATGCTTCATTTGTTTCTTGTTTATTACCAGAATATCCGTCATTAGTGATAACGTGACGGTGCTTTTGGCTGTTTTACGGTCCCACTCTTCCTCTTAGAACTGATTTTCTTTTTTGCATTAATCAGATCTGCTTATGAATATTTTTGTCATAATATTTGTAATATTTATCTCGTTGAAGAATGTATAACAATTTGTACAATTTGATTTAAGGATGCAAAGATTTTGAAGGAAAATGCAGGGACTATGGGGAGCGTTATACTAGATCTGAGGAAGGAGTTACCCAGAACTGCCGATGCAAGAGGAGGTCTGCCATACAAGGCAATACTGTATGTGAAGTGGTGTATGACAAAAAGAAATAGGCACATTGCTTTTTACAAACTAATCAATAAACTGTTAAAACTTACAAAGTTCTTTTATTTACAAAAATATGGCAACACTTTAGCATACAGAATATGATATTTTGATAATTGTAGTCGTAACATTTGTTCAAGATGAAAATGCAAGATATTTGACTTGAAATGCATCATCGAAACATATAACAAAACAACAAATACGAAATGGCGAAAATATTTGATTATAATATATATAAAGCACCGACTTAGGACGGTCAAGTCAGTCTCTAAGTATGTTTGGTTGTCCGTTTTATGAAACTAATTTCCCATTCACTGCAGAAACAAGATAATTAAAGGGGCAAATATATTCAATTTTATAAATCATCTGTATGTAATGGACAAATACGTCATAGAAATATTAAAACAGATAATAACAATTGACCCTTACATTTATGCGCGAAGAATTGTTAAATTAGATGACATCAGAGTACTTTACACCACGGTATATCTCGGTAAAAAAATTGAAAATGTATTGTGACGTCAGGAAATTCAATAAATATTCCGCGAAAGCGATGGGTCAATTACCAATAGATTTAACGTGTGGATTTCAAGATTGAACACAGATGATAAACGTAATATGGTCTAGAAATTTTGCCATATTTATTGGTCAAATAAATTAGATAGATAATTAGTGAATGCGACACATCAAAGCCAAATGACATCCAAAATAAAATTTCACCAAAATGATTACCAGAATCACCTAGTGCGAAAAACGAAACACATAAATTCGGTTAATATACATACCTGATATTCTGGTTATATTTTTAAGATCCAAATTACATACTATCTAATTGATCGGTAAACGCTGTGGTATGTGAAATATAACTAACGACATATTGAAGCTTACGCAGTATAATTGCCGGTCAAGTATACTATGTAAGGATGATGGATGAATCCAAACCATAAGTCAAAAATCATGAAACCAGAGGACATACAAAATCAGTGAAAATGAAAACCAAATGGAAGATAATAAAATATGTCTACTTGAAGAGCATATGTAAATCCCTATGATGGAGTGAGATCAGGTGCCCGTGGAGAGTGAGCATCTCCAGCTTGCTAGCAACACCCGTCACATATACTCAGTAGAAAGAGTCAAATCGTGTAAATTCCATATGTATTTACATATGGAGAAGTCAAAGTAGGTAACCTTCTGGTATAGAAGGTGTCAAATCTGTGTAAAATGATCGGAATCGGTCTCAGTCCAGAATATGTTTCTTTGTTCTAAGACGTAAAAGCGCTAGTTTCTATGACGTTAAGTTACTGTCTTATACAATTCAACTGTGTATATATCATAGGTAGATATTGTTTGCTTTTGATAAGTGATTTCTAATTCGTCCAGCTAAATTTATTTCATCCCGAGTCAAGATAAGGACTAATCCTTGCCGAGTACTTATCACAGATTTGTTTCTTCACCTATAACAATTATTTCTGTGTTTTGACCACTGTACATTGCCTGCAACATTAATGGTGGAACAATCCTGTTGTTTGATAAAAAAATATGTACATACTTCATAATTTACATTATCATATATAGAATTCGTTGTATATCAGGCATGATGTACGTATATGCAGTTTTCAACGTTGGTTCAAATGTGACCATAATCTATGGTTTCGTACTGATTGTCCGGTTTCCCACATATTTCAGCATCTGATAAAGCATATGTTACGTTGTTGATATGCGTTTTCTGTCCAATAGGTTCCTCGTATACACGATCTTCTACATAAGCATTGGATCCAACTATATCAACTGAAATCAAAAATATATATTTCAAAGATTTATCCAGTATTTATAGCAATAACAAAAACACAGGGAAAAAGTAGAACAAAAACACAGGGGAAAAGTAGAACAAAAACACAGGGAAAAAGTAGAACAAAAACACAGGGAAAAAGTAGAACAAAAGTTTAATTTTTCTGTTTAGTCATACAGTCACATCAATGTACAAAAAAAAGTTATGGAAGATTCAAAGTGACATTAATGCACAAGGAAAAAGAAAGACATCAGGTAACTAAGATACAAGGTTGTATTTTGCAAGAAAGTTAAAAACGAAGAAGTACCGAAGGGTAAACCATATCTCTTAGTCCATGGAATAAAGGGGAAAATATCGTGTTTAGTGTCATATGAGACGAATGCGAACAGAAACACAATACAGTCAAATCTGTGTATTAAGGTCAGCTAAGGGAAGAGTCAAAAGTGGCTTTTATAGACAGGTGGCCTTTATATAGAGGTCTATTATCTAGGAAAAGATAGATACTGGGAATTTAAAATGTGACCTTTATAGACAGATGACCTCTTTATAGAGGTGGCCGCTAAGACAGGTTTAACTGTATTTGAAAGTCAACAGTTATGTTCATGTAAGCTTTTGAAGCAGATGGTTTTTAAAAGGTTGCACTAAATAATGCAGTATCATTTTTGTGCACCAAGTTTATATTTCGTCAAATCGTCTTCAGTAATGCTGAAAACCGAATATGTTGAAGACATACATATTTACAGAGCAAACTAAATATCAAAATGGTATTATGATAAAAAAGGGTTAAATCCATCTTAATGTCAAGAGAAATAATAATAAAAAGATTTGCCATAGTTAAGTGAATAGAAATATGAAGAGTTTGTTTTTTTGTTCCTTCATTGTCTTTGAAAGCTAGGAGAAGATCTAACTGAAGTTGTTTCAGTACAAGTGATTATCTTAATCCGGATAATGTAGCTGTTGGTACAATCTTAAAACATCTTTATCATTAATAATAAACATACTGCTAATTGGTATTGTTTGACACTGATAAAACTAGTCATATAAATATGATGCCATTTTTGTGTAATTTGTGTTACTATTATCATTTACAAACATATGCCTATTTATCATTCCGTGATTTAGTGACTGAATGAACCAATTTATGTATCATGTAGTTATGGTCATATACCACTTATATAGTTTTAGGATAGATTTGCTTCAAAACTGAACCAGATTCTTTTAATCTTATGGTCTATCATAGTGACGTCTGAAGTAGTTACCAAATTTGGAGTTTTCCTATATTCAAACATTTTTCATTGCCATGTATAGACAAAAACATGCATTACTCAATATTTTCTGTTATGGTCGGTATTTTTTCTTTATATTTGAAACAAAATATATTGGATACACAACCTCTTAAATAAAGCAAAGAAATTGAAACCTTTCCGGCGAAAAGATAGAGAAAATCTGTATTTGTAATATTCCTGGCAACGCTGTAGCTTTATTCATGACTAGTTTAGAGTTATCTTTCTTGTCATTAATTGCATTTGATAAGAGGAACTCTTTAGTACAGAGATATAAAAGTTTTGCGAGCCGGGTATGTCTTTAAGAGAAAGGAAATAAAAGCTAAAATTTCCTTATGTACGACTTATTGCAAGTCTCCACTGCTTGCTTATTATCCCTCGATGGGCACGGCATGGTATCATAAGGAATAAGTAGTATCGTTTGTTGTTGAATTCATTTAAGGATCATGCATGAGTGAATTCAATCATGTTATATTTGTGTTGTCGGAGCAAGCCTATAAGAAAACGTAATCTACATGACTTGATAAATATGAAGCTCAACATGAATTATATATAATGACATTAAAATTAACATAACAAGAACTCTTTCTAATATTATCAGACGGAGGCGCTCGCAATAATCTGTCAAAGCGGATGGGTAGGGATTAATGGATTATATGTGAGATTAAGGAAATAAACAGCATCTCCTGTTTGATCTGCCACTCCACATTAAATGTCCAATGCCCCAAACAAATATTGCATTACTGGAACAAAAACAAAATCACTCGATACAATAACATTTATAACTTAATGACAATGACATCAATATCTAATGATACAAACCTGGTTTGTTTTCATTTTTCTGCTTTGAAACTTGCAATGTTTCCCTCTTTTTTGTCCTGAAAGTATAATTATCACATTTTGAAAAGATTTTCACAAGGTACATGGCTCAAATTGAAAGAAATATATGGAATGGTTTAAGATTTCATATATATCTTATGAACACATTCTGGTAATAGAATACGTACACGACTCTGGCGGTAATCGCAAATACCACTATCATGATCGTTACAGCAACAACACTTCCAACGCCAATGTATATTCCGTCTGTATTATAACAAAGAAGAAAGCACATTAAAAAGATTTCTAATTCTTTCTAAGTTTAAGGTAATTGTAACCCTGAGTCAAATGCCTGAAAGTAGATATTGTATGGAGAATCCTAAACGTTAGTGCAGATTCCAGCAACTCGAATCAACTGAGAAATATATACGTACTGTATGATTTGAAAAGAGCAACATCGCCATCTAACGAAGGGAGATTTCGATACCGACCCGAAAGGTATACTTTAAATGTACTGAGTCAAAGTTTGTAAATTATTCTAACAGTAAGGAGTATCTCCCTCATATATAGCTGTGTTCTTAGATTCCTTCCCACGCTTTTACATATAGGTGAGTTTAGTACGTGTGTTCCTCTTCGATTATTTATACTTTAGACTTATAAAATTTTCAATCGAGAACATCACTGAAGAGACAATAGTTGTTGTAAATGCACTAAATTATTACATGTTTATATCTACTTAAACAAATGGAAATCCAAAGTCATCACATTTATCACAAATGCCAGTGTGTATGCTGTTGTCAATTATTTAAACGTTAAGCCCAAGAATGCGATGCCCATCTTACAATTATAGGCTTTGTTTAATTGAAATTCAGCTTGCCAAATGTATTGTTTCATTAACGTCACGCTTATTCCCGCTGCAGTGTGGAACTCGTAGAAAACTTCCTCGCGAACGGTTTGACTTAAGCGTTATTATCCTTTTTTCTAAAGTTATGTGACGACGACACAAATTCATTTATCTATATACAGTGCTGAGTTACTTTTGTTTCTTCTGTATGCAAGGACATTCATGGCGGGTGTGGCTGGCCATTCAGGAGACGCATACTCCTCCCGGGCACTTGGTCTCACCTCTGAATTTCAGCGGTCCGTGAATGTCCGCTGTTGTACATTGTTGTTAGTGCCATGGGCACTTGACACCAGTTACATTCGTACTTTCTTGAAATATTTTTCTAATTTAGGGTTATCATATGTTGATATATTATCTAGATATCTTAACGTATTATTGAACAAGCCGAAACAAATAATATAAGGACATATATACGTATATATACGTATATTAGTGCTGTTATTCGTTTTATGCGCAATACCAAAACTGTGGACTAACAAAGTATAAATATTTTAAAAGCAAACCAATTTGACTTAAAATAAATGAATACATAAAAACAATGTAAGAAACGGTATCGACCGAAAGAAATTTTTGATTCGTAAGTCGATTGTGTCTTTAAATTTGTATAGTTAAAATAGATAAATAAAGAAGGAGTACATACTATTTGAAGAATGAGATGCCGCAGTATCTGATAAGGGTTTCTCAGTATCACTTTGAGAATCTGTGCAAAAAAAGGAAACTATGCAAATATTGTATGAACTTAATAGAATGGGCTTTATAACTCTATACACCATCAAGTATGTATTTGAATTCATGTTTTAGATATCAATAAAATCAAGGATGGATTCTTGATAATTTAATTCCAATCTCTTTTTAGTTATAATTCATTTTCATTTTTTTTTCAAAAGTCAAGGTTTTATAATAATTCAACTGAGCAAAACTATTCTAAACTTTATGAATACTTTGTTGTCCTATTTATAAATATTTAGATAGAAGGTGTGTCTTTTTCATATTAATTTATAATTTCTAATCTGCAATTAACAATACTTTGTATACCAGTAAAAAAAGACACCAATGGTCACATATGTTTCCTTATCTACTTCTTAAAAAGTTTTTGGAAATGTCTTCTTATGTTTTCCATTTAAAATAAATTGAAAAATCATTAGAATGTCCTGCGTTATTTTTCTTTGAATAGTTTTCGCATGTTTTGTAAAACATGAATTCACAGCTTGATAATTTACTTGGAATACCTGGGCATAAAACCTTAATATGTTTAAGATGAATATTTATTTTAGACTAAAACAGGTCATTGAACAATCTAGATATACAGTTGGGTGCAGTCCTATCCTTAAATTCAGGTGCACTTGACAAGTGCACTTCAAGTTTAATTTTTCGTCCGTAAAACCAGTCATAAAGTTTAGTCAAGTGCACTTGATATCAACATTACTTTTAGGTATTCCGTCTTCAAGTTAACTATCACGTGACACCAAGTTTACTTTTCATGTTTGTTTATTACAATTATCCAGTTTTGTATAACACGATAAAAAATTGTCTTATTATGTAAAATTGCATATTTTATATTAAAAAATTGTTTTAATAGAAAAATATAGTAAATGTACATATATATAGAAAGTAAACTAAACTTGAAGTGCACTTGGAGTAAACTTGGAATCAAGTTTGGTACTAAATTTGATTCAAAGTTTACTCTGTTGTCGCCAGGTAAACTTGAAAAGCAGTCATAAAGTTTATTTGAAGTACACTTTATGTAAGGTTAAGACTGCACCCAACTGTATCCAGATAATATGGTGTCGTTTAAATCAAAAGGCAAAAACAAATATGTTTCTGCAATATGAGCATGATTAAATATGATCGAATAGCGGTAACAGACAGCATGAGATGACACATTGGTGAATTCTTTAACCCTTTGAATACAAAAGCTGACCAAGGAAAACATTTTGTTCAACGGCCTGATAATACATTTAGATTTACTATCAGTCGGGTGATGAGAAGTACATACATCTCGTTTCAAATGGTCAGCTTTCACTGACTGAGTTAAAGAAGTATCTTCCCGGAATTTCTGCCAAATATTTGTCGGTAAAGATTTGCTTTTTCTTGAAGGGAAATCTAATGGGCTAAATTAATAATGATCCAGTATCGTTCACATGCTTTACAATGAAAATATAATCAAAGTGGTCATGAATATTCATATCTCACCTGAAATACATTGAACGACCTGTAAACACTGGCCATACAAAGATCTACAGGTATCAGCATCACATTGTTCTGTACATTCATAGAATGACTTGTAAACCGAACACTGGTAAAAGAAACAAATACTATATAAGAACACTCATGTACAATACACAATACTATAAGACTCTTTTATAGGTTGCTATGAATGATACATCAGTTACACCCGAGGCTTTCCGGGGGTTTTGCATGATTTAGAGACTCCGAGTGTGTAACTGATGTATCTTTCATAGCAGCCTATAAAATAGTATTTTTCTCCAAAATTTTGAAGGAATATTGAATTTCAAAAATATCGGAAAATATTCAACTTTATCGAATCAGGAAATTTTAGTCATATTCGTGATCAGCGTCCTCGAAAAGGGTTTATTCTGAATGAATAACCCGTGAACGTTAGTTTATTTGCCTTAAAGATGTAAAACAATGTAGAAAAAGGAGTTTTTAATTGACGTTTTATTGAGACGTCGTCGTCGTGTTCGGTGCTGAAATCATGATATCAAAATGACGTCACGTGGTATGTAATACACATGAATATTACATAACTGTATTACATGGGCCTGCTCTGCATCAGATACGCAGATAATCCTCAGACAATTGACAGATTTACTCACTTACCCGAAATTAATACCTCAAAATTTACTGACATGAAAGTTTAAATATCTTCCTCCAGATTCCAAAATTTTTGGATTTCCACAGATTCGGTATTGAGCAACACCGAAAAGACATAAAATGTCGGAATGCGCCTACGGTTGAGAAAAGTGATACTCGGCGCAAGCGCCTCGCCCTCTATGGGTTTTATCAACCAGACATATTTCCGTGTGAGGTCTGTAACAAACCATTTTTACAACTAACTCTACACAAGAATTTGTAAGGCAGTCACATGACCAAAATCAAACATTTCCATTGGGTCAAACTAGTCCAAGGCCAAATAAAAGTATATATATTTTGGTTATATTTATAATCACCAATGAGTCGGTACCGTGTGGACTGTTTATTTCGGAGGTTATCACCTTTCCAAGCTACTGTACTGACCAAATATACATACTTCAAAATATACTGAAATGAATGTTTATGAATTATTCCATATGTAAGGGGTACATCCCGTATATCCTGCATACATATATCGGTTGCATCACTGGCAAGACAGACATCGTCGAAATGAGTACTTAATGCAATGTATAAATTTATACATTTTTATTACGTATAAAAACTAAAAATATCACAATGTGTACTGTATGAATAAATATCTCCTGTATGGTAAGCTACACCCGCAGTGGATACAGAAAGTATACAGTCACACAAAAATAAGTTCAAAAGCTTGTGACTTTACTCTTCTGTTAGTACAAAGTTCGCGACCGTACCAGAACAGATAATCGAAGATAATTAAAGGATTTTAATATAATACGTCTCATTAAATCATCTCAATATTTTGATACTGATGCGAAATACAGGTATGTATATCTTAAGTAATGACATTATTAAAATGCAGTGTGCAACGCAAATTTTCACAAATTACTTTCGCAGTTCGAGAAAATTTAGTACAAATTTTATCGTGTGTCAGGCATAAAGTAAGTATATTTCGAGAATAGGATGCAATCATGAACATTAAACTTTTGTGTAAGTTACAGTAAACACAAAGAGTTTAATATATATTAATAGAATAGAAATATATATTTTAAATAATAGTTATAGTCTGTTCCTAATTATATTTACTATTTTCTAGCTTCTGACGTAATAAACTTTTGAATTGTAATGATAATTATTCAACATAGTGTCCATTTATCCCTGTAACCATTTCGTACATTTTTCAAATTACCTTCACTAAATTATTAAAATGAAAGTGTAGAATTACAAAAGTAACTGATGAAAAGTCTGAGGCATACATAAGTCTCCTAATGTAAAAGAAAAAAGAGGAGTTACTGGCTCAGTTATGTGGCAGAAGTCACCATGGAGCTATACAATACATGAATATAAATAATATACTAGAACATATAACACATTACAAAAATATTTGATTGTAGTGCAATTACGATATCGACTTAGGACGGTCATTTATTTTGACAAAAGCCAAACAAATGGTGTGGTTAACCGGTTTACAGGCAAACAAAAACCATAATGACACCATCTTGCTAACATTCGTCATATATCATGGGTATACAAGTTACATGTGCTTATCTATACCCACATGTCTAATACCGAAGGAAACGAAACCAAATACTTGAAAATAATCAAATTTATAATGTTTTTGATAGGTGACAACTGACTTATATTTTATGTTCTGGTGTGTTCCGAGCCTCTTCTTCCCTACTTTATATTTCCCATACATGTGTTATTCATGAGAGATGTCAGTAGTATCAATGGGTTCTGAACTCCAAAACTATTTTGTGTCATTGTTCACATTAGCCCAAATTCATATTAAGAGTTTTATGTGGTCATATACAGTGGAACTTATAGGACCCTTAAACCGCGTTACCAGACAAGTCAATGTTTATTGTTTGAGTTGCTTAAGTTGGGACTGTTATTATAATGTAATCAAATCTGACATTTCTTATCTATTTCTTCTGTTTGATTTTTAACTATTCTTTTGTTTTGGCCTCAGTCGGGTATTTTTATAAGGTCATCGTGGTAATTATTTTGTTGGGCCAATATGTTTTACGACTAGCAACAAGTATGTTTGACACATAAAATATTGTTATTTTTGTGAACCTCTCGAAAAGGCCATGTGGCCGAATATTTGTGGAGGATTTAATAAATATTTGTCAAACTAAAACATAATGAAACATATTTTCATACTTGACTACGGAACTAAAAATAACAAAAAGAAAATATCTGAACAATGTATGAGTACTTCTTATGTATTTTAATAGTAATTCGATTGAACTACATGAGTATAAATTCATTTACAAACTGTTTTTCTTTAAGAAAGAAAAGAGAAAGAAAATGTGGTTTTCATATCCTATTTTATGGATGGATGGAAATGTTCCAACGTCAAATATACCTAGCGGTTATGTGCGGCCTATTTGAAGATACTTACGTCACAATTCAGCTGATCAGTAGTGAGGTCCATGCAGCCTGAGCCTTCCGCCGTTTGACCACCAGAACCTTCATCATCCAAGGAAATAATTTGTCCTTGCTCGGCAGCGTTTGATTTCAAAGCATGCGACACTATTGGAATACAAAGATAATAACATAATAACAAGTAAATATATGTATACTAATATATTTAAAGAAGGTGTTTAGCCCAAATCCTAAATAAGCATTCCCTGCTGACCGGACACATCAGCCGTTATGCCGTAAGTATATGCAAATTAGTATTATTCGCAGACACAGAAGTAGGAAACGGCACAGCCGTAGTCACATGCGGTATATGTCATGATCAGTACAAATAATACAATATTATAATGTGGCAATGTAGCCTTACTATTCTGAAATAAGGTAGTCAACATGTCAGACACCGATCTATAATATGAACAATTAAAGTCATAATAGCAACCGTAAACTTTGCAGAATGTTAGACTTAGGGCTTGATATTTCATATCATTGTGATAATAAGTTTTCTCCACGCAGTGTACTTCGATAAATAAAGGAACGATACTCAGAAAAGCTCGAGCATACCGGATCATTTGAGAAACATAAACACCATACGCATGTGATACAGGAATGTTACAATTGGGAAACAAATTCATCATGTTTGTCATAAAATGAAGCGGTAAGGTTTAGTCGGTATCAAGTAAAATATCTAAATACGAAGCACGTGGATTGAATTCTGTAGTGTTTTTGATTTCCAGTTCATTAGCCTGATTAGGATATATTGCATGTAGATATGTATCAAAATTCTTGTTAATTACAGACAGTACATTGTCAATATATCTGAGTGTAAACTTAAAGGTCAATAAGGAGTGTCTTGCTTTCAACATTTTCTTGCATCTACATGACAAGAAATATAAGCTTTAGATTAACCGAGTTACGTGTACTTTAATTATTCTTGAAATAAAAATTATCCCTTCATGCACAGCACTGTCCTTATATGGTTCTTTCTGTTCTTATTCTTAGGCCATGTGGTCATGAGTTTGGTATTCAAATAGTTGTACAATGACGGCCTTTAGCATTACTGAACAGACAAGTGGAGGAAATGTGTATATGTAGCACGAAAGTATAGTGTGTTTTAACAACGTGAATAGACATCTTTCTGTCACACTAAAAGTAGGTTAATATCTAAATTTATAATAGTTTGTTTAGGCAAAATAACATTACTTCCGTCCTTATGAAAACTTGAGTGAAAATCGGGCAAGCAAGCAGACAGGTTGTGATAATGTCAATTCATAAGAATTTAAGAACTTTTTTAACTTTCAGATCAAAATGAAATTGGTTTGCAAGTTGAATTTGCACGTAAGCATGTTTATTAGTGTTTCGACTGACTGTCAGTGATAACATTTGATTTAAAATGCATTGATTTGGGGTAGTTTTTTTTTTTTTTTTGTTTTTAGTTTTTTTCGTTTTTTTTTTTTTGTTTTTAATTTTTGTTTTCTTTTTTTCTTTGGTTTTTGTTTGTTTGTTTCGTTTTTTTTTTTGTTTGTTTGTTTTGTTTTATTTATTTCTTTTTGTTTGTGATGACTTATGTATTAGACATGTGTACCGGGGTGAGTACATAATTTGTGGTTGTCTAAAACCAGATTGGTTTAATTTTCATGAGGTAAAAATTCTGTCGATGAAAACATTTGCATAGAACAGTTGAACCCCCCATTATTTGCATTTTTACAAATATAGATATATAAAATATATTCAAACATGCAGCCGTTTTGGTATGATGTAGTTAATAGTAATTTACACATATGGGGTTAATAGGAAACTTATTCATGTATGTGGTCATATATTTTATGTGCTCTGAGGAGTGGGGCGTGGATATATGTTTTATGAAATTCTGCAAATCACTAGTATAAACACAGCAAATTACCTTCATTGCGATGCTAATTTTCACTATTAGATTTTCAATAAAAATCAGGTAACCATAGATTAAAGATAAATTCAAAATGTGGAGGGAGTTTATACATGTTCTTACCTAATTACTAGGACCGCAATTCATTATTTATGCGTATTATTTTTAGCACAGGTTGTGATTTGTTCATTATTCTAAAGTTAAGGAACTTCTCTCTCACTGCATTACTTGATTCTTTCTTTTAGGTCAATTTGCGGAAATATGGTCTTTAAATATTTATGCTTTGGATTTTCGGCATGAGCATCACTGAAGAAACATAAGTGATTAGCTCACTAGATTAATAGTGGTTTATATTTTTATGATTTATACACTTAGACAAACAGAAAAAAAAAAACAGAACAAAACATAAAAGAGGTTAAGAAATATTAATTGCTTAGCAGTCATGGTGCAATGACGACATTAATTCCATAAATAATCAAATTTTTCAGAATTGCCTCAGCCATATCCGCAGACTTGAGATCGAAGACATATCTTTTGTACAACTTGTGTTGCTCAGATAAAAATGATATTTTAACACAAGACTAACACCCGTTTATTGTGCCTCATGTGATAAAAGAAACTGTCTTTGTATAACGTTAAATACGAAAATAAGTGGTATCACCTGGCTATGGCACTAACAAGAATGTACCACAGTGGACATTCACGGATCTCTGAAATTCAGAGGTGAAACCAGGTGCCCAGGAGGAGTAAGCGTCTCCTGTTTGGCTAGCCACACCCTCCGTGTACATAGTAAATGCTATTGGAACTTTTTTTGTGAATATCGCGGATTTTTCCTTCATAATTGATATCCATAATTCACTTTTGTATTATTAGGGACTCGGAACCTTAATCACTTATATTCTTTTTGATCAGGTCTGATCCAAAATACTCGTATTTACATGGCGCAGTTACTTTTAAAATCGTATTTATGATTGATTTCTTTGATTGTTTAAAATCTTATACCTAGTTTCTTTTGCTTTAGGAATTGACAATTCTAACTGGTGTGAATTAAAAATGAAAGCAAGGTCAGCATACATGTATCTTATTAGTTCCAAACATTTTCCAAAAATTCGGCCACAAGCGTCACCGAAAAGACATAAGTTGTCGAAATGCGCATCTGGTGCATTAAATGAAAAGGTATATATTTTGTAATATTTATTAGTTCTAAATTATCTTGCAATTATATTTTTATTTCGGGGTACGGAAAAATTCCAAGTATCAAACACGCTAACTTAGTTTTATTAAGAAATGAAAGATGAAATCAATTAGATCAATTCTTTACTTATGACTTTCGGTATAGTTATTTAAAAAAGATCTAAAGTTTGATATCTAAGGTGAAAAATAGCTCTTTGGGAATTATTAATATCTTCCCGAATATTCTGTCAAATAAATGTACTCTGCAAACATTTCCCATAAAACATGTAAGTTTACACAATTTTAACTTCAAAACTCATTGGAAAAAATATTATTTTCATTTGATTTACTAAATTAATAAGGATCCGATATGGTTGATATACATTACAATGGAAATATTACAAAAGCTTCATAAATCATTCACATTCATATCTAACCTGAATCACATGTTACGAACTTTAGGCACTGTTCATATATAGATCTGCAGGTATCGATCTCACATTGTTCTGTGCATTCGTAGAAAGACTTGTAAACTGAGCACTGATAGAAGAAAAAACTAATATATAGTAACACAGTAAATGCAATACATAGAAATATTCCGTTGCAGTTTGCAATTTCTCTTGTGTAATTATAGATTTTGCAGTTGTTAAAAGATTTTATAAACATCCGTTTCATTAACTTATCTCAATG
This sequence comes from Pteria penguin, assembly GCA_035048485.1. Lineage (NCBI taxonomy): Eukaryota > Metazoa > Mollusca > Bivalvia > Pterioida > Pteriidae > Pteria > Pteria penguin. The sequence goes on from CM068582.1 coordinate 6,483,191, forward strand.
TTGCGGTACTGATGTGAAATTCAAGTATATATTTCAAAAATTACTCATACTACAAAACTGTTTCCTACATTTAAATTCTCTTCGCCTCACGAATTCCTTTCATTCAACTAGGAGTGCAATCGGGAAAATTTATTGCAAAATTTCACATATATCTGGACATTAAGGGTTTTGAATCATATGATCTACTCACTGATAAGTAGCTTTTGAGTCAGCGACAGTAAATACTGCGACAGTTTAATGCATAGTTAATATGTAAATTATCCCTTAAATATGTACAACCACTGTAATTGCTTAAGACAAAGATTTCAAGACGTTTGCTGTCGATTATTGTATGAATGTAATGATCGATGACGTCATAACACCCCACATTTGAGGTCGAGGATGAATATTAATGTCAACAAAATCGCAAGATCTATTTTTCATGTTCTCATATTTACATTTTGTACTTGATGATTTTATTGCAAGACTTTTGCAACGGGTGTTATATGCAAGCGGGGGAAGCTTACTTCTCCCGGACCTAGTCTCATCTCAGTTTAATTGGAGTTCGCATTTGTCTGTATATCATATTGTACACGATATTGTCCTTTAATTCCATGGGCTTCGAGACGTGGATAACCCCTCGGTAATTCATCGTTGTGTACTTTGTCTTGCTTTACTCTCTCTACCTCTATTTTCTGACATCGTATTTCTCGTTAATACGAAATACTCCTTACTTCAATGCATTTTATGAAGTTACAATCGTTCTGTATGCGTCACTATATTCAGTATCCCATTGCTCCTTGTGGAGTGGCAATCATTCTGTATGCGTCACTATATTCAGTATAACATTGCTCCTTGTGGAGCTCCTTCAAATAGATATCATTTATCATAATTATTGTTGTGTAAATATTGTTTAACTTCATTAAGTTATAATATCTGTCTTCCCCAAAACATTTATTACTGGTATGGGCAGCATGCGTGGTGGTTTGCTGTCATTTATTACTGGTATGGGCAGCATGCGCGGTGGTTTGCTGTCATTTACTACTGGTATGGGCAGCATGCGCGGTGGTTTGCTGTCATTTATTACTGGTATGGCCAGCATGCGCGGTGGTCATTATTTTTATAAGAATTATTGTAATACACTAACAGAGCGGTGGGGACACTATGACGGGCCTTGTCCAAACCTTTGCAGAGGAGACAAGGTCCTGATCCTCGTCCCCACTGACTGTTAGTCGGGACTCCTATTGATCAAGAATTTGAGCTCGCGTACAGACGGACAGAGCACTGTTTACTTATGTTGATGTCGCCTACATATTTTTGATAGCAACATATTATTCTATAAACGTTTCGTGTATGATAAAAGTTTTATGACCTCTCTTTTTGAGAAACATTTTGATTCTTGTTCTCTGTGTCCTTTGATTGTGCTGCTTTTGCGATGAGTGGGAAGGTGGGCGCCCGTAAACCGGTTAACCACACCCATTGAATGAAGTTTGTTACTTCAATTGACCGTCCTAAGTCGGTATCGTAACCGCAGCGCAATCGAATATTTTTGTAATTTCTTTTTTCCATCCATATTCTGCTATCATCATTTTTGTGTGCGTGTCCTGGTGATTTGTCATACAGCCTTGTCGGATGTATGTCTTCTGTTTTCTCTTTTATAGTTTATTTTATTTTATCTTTTTTATTTATTTATTTATTCTGTTTTGGTTTCTAGTTGTAAATTTAAGTTTGCATATGTTTAATTCATGTCATTTCATAGATGTTAATGTACAAGTAATAAAATGGGACTGTTTTTATAGAATGGTTTCCTGCAGTAATTTATCATGCGATCATTAACTGCTGTAAAGGTCATGTTTTGATGACAATTGAATTTCCACATACATATTAAAGGAGTTTAATTCATCTGATGCATATTAATCGTCATTGAATTATAAAAACATACTGGTCCACAATTATTATTCCTAGAAGATGAAGAAAGGACTCTTATTTTATGTCCTCTTTTATTCAAAAATTGATGAAAATGTTCAAATGTCCTATATGTCTAGCGACAGTACTTACGTCACAAGTCAGCTGATCGGTAGTGATATCCATGCAGCCAGATCCTTGTGCTGTTTTTATACCAGAAATTTTATCATCCAAGAACATAAACTCTCCCTTCTCTGCATCATCCACTTTGAATGCATGCGACACTATTGTAGTATAAAGATAACAAAAGATGAGTTAACATCGGCGGGTTTAAAGGGGATTGCAGGGTTACAACCCGATACCACCCCATTTTTTAGAAAATTTTACACAGAAGTCATTTTCGACCATTTTTAAAGCTGCAACCTCTCCCCCCCCCCTCCTCTTTCGAATAAAATTTTTTAGATCTGCCTATGATTAATAAATGTATTATCAGAGTAAAAGTTGTTTTAGCCCTTTGATAAATGATTCATTTTAAACTCTGAAGGTATTTTATCCAACTTTAATAGGTGTAGTATAGATGTAGTATAGGTACATGAAAAAATACAAATAAAACTAAAAGGCAAACAGAAAATGGCATATCATACAGGAAGGCGCAAAAATATCGCACACTACATTCTTATTACAGATGAAATAAAAAGCAAAACTACTCATTTGGCTTTAATTTTATACGCACGTCTTTGACGTGTTACGGTCAGAAATAAACTCTTTTGTAAAGCCAAAAGAAATCACAAAGATTCTATAAAATTTAACAATTTACTTACAATTTAACAACCCCCCCCCCAAAAAAAATTACAGATAATGCTTACAACTACAAAGTCCGATAAAAGTTTAAGAAGGTAGCAATTCCGGAACGCTGAAGTCCGTATTACATCCACTGTGTATAACATGAATAAAGTGTCCAGTGCATAATTTTACAGTTCAATAAATCCAATTCAAGCAGTCGGAAAACACGATAAATCCCCAGTATATACGTAGAAAGGTAATGTAATGCAGTGCTACCGAGATGCCAGAGTCCATGCCTTATATACATTTCATAGTTTCTAGATATTTCTAGTTTCTACAATGTTCAAGTAATTTCCAACATAGAAACATCTAGATTCAAAAGAACTTTCAAGAACATTCACAAATCATTATGTAAGTAAACAAGTTATATAAAATACAATTACAGAACTTTTTAGTACTTCATAGAACAATCAATAATATAGACAATAAAAAAAGTATATGACCCTCATAACACCTCCCTCCTTAAAAATGTTTGAATCTCAATGAAAACTTAAATTACAAACATATGTACACCTGCAAAATGCACAATCAATACAAATACTTCACTTTCTGACATAATATAAGTCTAACCCACTCTTGACAAAGCATCAGCAATCACATTGTCTTTGCCTTTTATATGACTTACAATTATATTGTACACTTGTAACAACAAACTTCTTGTCAGTCTTTGATTTTTTTGACATGTTATGTAAGAAGGTTAGAGGATTGTGATCTGTGAATACAAGGATTTGATGTACAGTGATGCTAAGATAAACATCGAAATGTTGTAAAGCTGACAACAATGCAAAACATTCTTTTTCAATAGTAGAATAGTTTCGTTGACATTTGCTAAGTTTCTTTGAAAAATAACAAATAGTTCTATCTACTTGTTCATCACCCTCTTGAAACAATACAGCTCCAACTCCTACATCACTAGCATCCACAGTAAGTTTAAATTGCTTAGTAAAATCTGGAGCAAAGAGAAATGGTCTACTGATCAAAATAGACTTGACTTTTTTGAAGGATTTATTATAGTCCATTCAAACTTTACATTTTTGCAGAAAAGATTGGTAAAAGGACTTACAACTGTGGAAAAATTTGGACAAAACTTTCTATAAAATCCATCCATGCCTAAAAATCTCATTAATTATTTCTTATTTTTAGGAGCTGTAAACTTAATAATTGCCTCTACCTTAGCCATAATAGGTTTTACTTGTCCTTAACCTACTTGATGACCTAAATACTCTACAGTAGCATGACAAAACGCACTCTTAGCAAGATTTAGAGTCAAATTTGCTTTTGAAAGGCGAAAGAAGAAATCATGTATGATTCTTAAATGTTCCTCCAATGTCGAGCTGTAAATAATGACGTCATCAATTTAAGCTTCACATCCTTCGAGACCCTGAGTTAGGAAGTGGATCATCCTTTGAAATGTAGCTGGAGCATTTTTCATTCCAAACGGCATGGCTTTATACCGGAACAATCCGTCCGGAGTAACAAATGGCTCTCTCTGTTAAGGGCACTTGCAAATAACCCTTTAACAAATCAAATTTACTAACGTATGTAGCACTGCCAATTATATCAATACAGTCATCGATTCTGGGGAGTGGATACGAGTCTGTTTTTGTTACAGCATTTACTTTTCGAAAGTCCGTACACAAACGGTAAGAGCCATCTGGTTTAGGAACCAAAACACAAGGAGAGCTCCCGTTACTATTGCTAGGTTCAATGAGATAAATCTCTTACATGTATTTCACTTCATCTCAAGAACTGCACTTTGATTGGATTTAAACGGTACGGATGCTGTGTAATCGGCAACGCATCCCTAACATTCACATCATGACACGCTGCATTTGTTTTTGACGGAACATCGGGAAATAAGCTTGAATTTTCATAAATCAAAGTTTTCATTTTGTCTTTAGTCTGCTTGGGTATATGATCCAATTTTGTGTCCAACGATGATAAGATCTCCGAATTTTTCAAACGTACACTTTGATTAAAGTCATTTTTAACAAAATCTACATGGGCATTAGTTTCTCCATCATAATTTACAGAGGCATTGTCAAAATAAGCTAGGGTAGACACAGATTTTACAAGATTTTGATCATTTCTTTCAACATATTCTTTCAACATGTTCACATGACATACTCTTTTTTCTTTTCTACGGCCTGGTGTTTTAACAACATAATTCAAATCACCATCTTTACTCTCTACTTCATAAGGACCAAAAACCAAAAACTCTAGCTTGTAAAGGATGATCAGGAAGAGGTAAAAATACAAGAACTTTGTCACCTGGTTTAAGTGTTCTACTTCTGGCATTCTTATCATACCAAACCTTTATTTTTCTTTGTGAACTTTTCAAATTTTCTTGAGCAATTTTACATACATTGTACAATCGTTCTTTAAAACTAGATACATAGTCCAAAAGATACATGTCAGTAGTCTCAACCAACCATTTTTTCTTTCAATAATTTTAAAGGTACCCTAACTGTGTGACCAAACACAAACTCAAAGGGACTATATCCAAGGGATTCCTGAACTGCGTCACGGACAGCAAACAAAAGTAGGTGGACCACCTCATCCCAGTCTTTTTCATACTGAAAACAAAATGTTCTGGTCATTGTTTTAAGGGTCTGATGGTAGCGCTCAAGAGCCCACCGAGATTCAGGATGGTAGGCAGTAGACATATATTGGTTTATTCCTAACTCATACATAACTTGCTGAAATAAGTTAGACATGAAATTTGAGCATTGATCCGACTGAATAGCCTTGGGTGCACCTACAAAACTTAAAAACTTGGTAAGGGCCTTCACTATTGTTTATGCCTGAATATTTCTAAGGGGGAAATGCTTCAGGAAAGCGTGTGGATGTACACATAATGGTAAGTAAATACACATTTCCTGACTTGGTTCTAGGTAGAGGCCCTACACAGTCAACTAACGTCCAACTAAATGACTCCTCAAAGGCTGGGATAGGCTGCAGGGGAGCAGATGGGATTGTTTGATTCGGCTTACCAACCATCAAACATGACATGACTTACAATATTGTGACACATCACTCCTTAATTTCAATTTGGGCCGATAAAAATGTGTAAAAATCTTACTAGAAGTCTTATTTACACCTAAATGACCAGCTAAGAGCGTGTCATGGGCTAGACTCATTACACCCCACCTATACACCACTGGCACCACTATCTGGTGAACGACTCGCCACTCCTCACCTGGAGATGCATCTGGATGCCGCTACCTTGGCATTAAAATACCATCCCTCAGGTAAAAGCATTCTGGGACCCTCTTACTGAGCTGGATGATATCTGGATCCTTATGTTGTTCAGCAAGCAACTGCTCATGGCTTAAAGTATCTTGACCTTGGTTGAGCTGCAGAGGTTTGTTGGGAAGGGAACCATCATTCATCATTCACAGGCAACTCGTTGCCATGGCTCTGAACAAAAATTGTATCACTGAGGTCAATGTCAGCTTCAAGGTCAGAACCGTCTGTGGTCGACAACTGACATTCAGTTTCCCTCTGCTGCTTCTTCGCCATAGCCCTTGTAACAGCACAGGACGGGTATAAATCCTGGTCCTCAGGAATGGTCTCATCAATTGGCACAACTTTTTCACCAACAATGGGATCCGCCACCACTTTGCTGCCAGCTAGATCAATACCTAGCAACATGGAAACACCCTGGACTGGAAGAGTAGGCCGCACAACTACGATAACTGGTCCAGTGATTAAATCTAATTTCAGATAAACTTTATGAAGGGGAGCATTTATGAAGCCTAGCTCCACACCCTGTAACAAAACCAAACTACCAACAGAAGTCTGCTCAGACAGAGGTAAAACACCCTCTAACAACAAAGTCTGGGCAGTATCTCGTAAAATCTTAACAGGCTGTGGGGGATCGCTAGACCCACTAAGTGAAACAAATCCCTCAGACAAAAAAGGCTTATAATCCTTCATAAAATCAATAGAACTGGACTTGGGACCCTGAACATGAGGTTTTTCAAAACTATCTAAAACAAGAGGTTTCCTATTCTCTTTCACAACAGCACAACCATGGGGAATTTTTTTTTCCTTAAACTCATTCTTCCTCTTAAGTTTAAAGCAATCACCTACAAGATGACCCTTTTTCTTACAATAAGCACAAGTAAGAGTTGATCCTACTGGACTATCAGACTTCTTATTAGAACTAGACTGGGGAGTTGGCTGAGCACTGTCTTTCTTTTGACTACTATCAACAATTGGACCTTTTTCATTGTTACTTACACTCTGAGATTTTGACAAAAAAACTTTTTATGAGAGAGAGCATAAGTATCTGGTAATACAGCTGCTTCATTTAAAGTATATACACCTTTATTATCTAAATGAGTTCTCAAATCTTGAGGTACACATTGCTTAAACTCTTCAATTAACATCAACATCAATTCTCTCAAATTTTTAAATTTGAATTAATTGTCTTTGATCTTAACCATTAGATATTTCTAGTTTCTACAATGTTCAAGTAATTGGCCACGAGCATTACTGAAGAGACATAACTTGTTGAAATGCGCATATGGTGCACTAAATTATGAGGTATATATGTACTATATTTATTATAACCACTAGGCCGGTGTCACTGCTGGTGGACTGATAGTTCCCGAGGGTATCATAAGTGTAGTTTTCAGTTCTTTTGTACTGACATGAAATATATACATGTACTTCAAATTTTCAGTCATCAAATTAAGTAAATCACTCTAAAACTAAGGAGTATCTCCCTCATACATAGCTCTGTCCTTAGATAGATTCTTTGGTTCACTTTTCGGTCATTTTGATTTCAACACTGATCTTCAAAAATTTATATATTTTGAGAATTCCAATCATTTTGGCCACGGGCATCACTGAAGAGACGTAAGTTGTCGAAATGCGCATATGGTGCACTAAATTTAAGGTATATATGTTCTATATTTATTATTCCAACATAGAAACATCTAGATTCAAAAGAACTTTCGAGAACATTCACAACTCATTATTTAAGTAAACAAGTTATATAACATACAATTACAGAACTTTCTAGTACTTCATAGAACAATTAATAATATTAACAAACAAAAAATTATATGACCCTCATAACAAACGGGAAGTATTATGGTATGGCGTTGTCCTTCTGTCCGATCTGGTTTGTAGAATACAGACCAAACCATTGGGGCTAAGACTCTCAAACTTCGTACCTTTTCTACCTATGCTAAAACAAAGACGCCTATTATTTTTCAAAGTCAGAGGTCAAAGGTCAAGGTCGTAATACTACTGGGTATAAAATCCTTTTAGGCAGGATATAGTTGGGGTTGAGACTGTCAAAATTGGTACACTTACTTCTCATGTCATGATAAAAACGCTTATTGTTTTTCAAGGTCAAAGGTGAAGGTCGTTGTACTACTGAAGGTCGTTGTTAGAAAACCTTGTAGGCAGGATACAGAATGTACTGTTGGGGATGGAACAATTTAAGGGGGATGTTTCCATTCTTTCAAAATCCTTCCTTTCAAACTCAGCGATGGGCGTATTATGCCACGCTTGGCGTTGCTATTGTTAAAAACGTTCAAAGGCAAATGTTAATTAGTCCCCTACCGGCATCGCCGAAGGGGACTATAGGTTTGCACTCCGTCCGTCTGTCCGGCCGTCAGTCCGTCAGTCACACACACGTTTTCTGGACTTTTTTTTTTAAACGCTTGTAGATATTCATCCAATTTTTGGTGTGCGAGTCTACCACCATGAGTTACAGATCAAGTTCGAGTTCCGTGTCGGTCCACCGATTTTTGACGGAATTACTGCCCTTGGAATTAGAAAATTTATTCAAAATGGCAGTTTTCCGGACTTTTTTTTCTAAACGCTTGTAGATATTCATCCAATTTTTGGTGTATGAGTCTACCACCATGAGTTACAGATCAAGTTCGAGTTCCGTTTCGGTCCACTGATTTTTGACGGAATTACGGCCCTTGGAATTAGAAAAAAATTTTAAAATGGCAGTTTTCCGGATTTTTTTTCTAAACGCTTGTAGATATTCATCCAATTTTTGGTGTGTGAGTCTACCACCATGAGTTACAGATCAAGTTCGAGTTTCGTTTCGGTCTACTGATGTTTGACGGAATTACGGCCCTTGGAATTAGAACATTTCTTTAAAATAGTCGTTTTCCGGATTTTTTTTCTAAACGCTTGTAGATATTCATCCAATTTTTGGTGTGTGATTACACCACCATGAGTTACAGATCAAGTGTGAGTTTTGTTACGGTCCACTGATTTTTGACGGAATTACGGCCCTTGGAATTAGAGAATTTCTTTAAAATGGCAGTTGTCAAGACTTTTTTCTAAACGCTTGTAGATATTCATCCAATTTTTGGTGTATGAGTCTACCACCATGAGTTACAGATCAAGTTCGAGTTCCGTTTCGGTCCACTGATTTTTGACGGAATTACGGCCCTCGGAATTAGAGGGGTCTTAGAATTGGGGAATTAGAATTGGGGGTCTTAGTAGAGGGGAATTAGAATTGGGGGTCTTAGTTTTCCATTTGCCGGACTTAGTATTGCCTAAGCAATACTTTCAGAATGCTTGTTGAATATAGAATAAATATAGAACATATATACCGTTTAGTTTTGTGCACCATGTGCGCATTTCGACAAGTTATGCCGCTTCAGTGATGCTCGTGGCAGAATGATTGTAATTCTTAAAATATATAAAAATCAGTCTTGAAACCAAACTGACCGAAAAATGAACCAAAGAATCCATCTAAGGAAAGAGCTATGCATGAGGGAGATACTCCTTAGTTTTAGAGTGATTAATCATATAATACGTATGATAAGGGGAATGTGTAACTTAGTGAATGTGAATAAAAGCGTACTGGCAGGTGTAAGCTATGTACATTGCATTATTCTAGATGTTAACTCCACGTCAGGAGAGGGCATAATACATTTCTGGAGAGGGCATTTAGACTGCTCTTATTGACACGAGAGTATGGCGGTACCCTGCCCTTTGATCAGCACGTCAGGAAGAGGGTTCTAGCATGATCGGTTACCGGGCGGTACCCTGCCCTTTGATCAGCACGTCCGGAAGAGGGTTCTAGCATGATCGGTTACCGGGGGGTACCCTGCCCATTGATCAGCACGTCGGGATGAGTGTTCCTGCATGATCGGTTACAAGGCGGTACCCTGCCCTTTGATCAGCACGTCAGGAATAGGGTTCTAGCATGATCGGTTACCGGGCGGTACCCTGCCCTTTGATCAGCACTTCGGGATGAGTGTTCCTGCATGATCGGTTACCGGGCGGTACCCTGCCCTTTGATCAGCACGTCGGGAAGAGGGTTCTAGCTTGATGGTACCGGGCGGTACCCTGCCCTTTGACCAGCACGTCCGGATGTGTGTTCCTGCATTATCGGTTATCGGGTGGTACCCTGCCCTTTGATCGAGTCGGGATGTGGTTACTAGCATGATCTGTTACCGGGTAGTACCCTTCCCTTTGACCAGCGCGTCGGGATGTGTGTTCCAGCATGATCGTTTACCGGGTGGTACCCTTCCCTTTGATCAGCACGTCAGGGTGTTGGTTCTAGCATGATCGGCTTACGGACGGTACCCTGCCATTTGATCAGCACGTCAGGATGTAGGTTCTAGCATGATCGATTACCGGGCGGCATCCTGCCCTTTGGTCAGCACGTCAGGATGTGGGTTCTACCATGATCGGTTAACGGGCGGTACCCTGCCCTTTGGTCAGCACGTCAGAATTTCGATTCTAGCATAATCAGTTACCGGGCGGTACCTTGTCCTTTGATTGGCACCAGAGGATGTGGTTTCAAGCATAATCGGTTACAGGGCGGTATCTTGACTTTAATTTGAGACAGTTAAAGGCAAAGCACTAATGAACAGAAAGTTAGAAAAAGATGGATGGATGGATAAATTTTGAGCTTGTGCACGACACTAATCCTGTTTTTAAAATATGAGATATGATTGGGGGTTTCTCAGTCCCCTACCGGCAAATTGAAAACTAAGACCCTCAAATCACACACATACACACACACACACACACACACACACACACACACACACACACACATACATACACACACACAACATAACTAGAACTGTCTCGAACTTGATCTGTAACTCATGGTGGTATACTCACACACCAAAAATTGGATGAATATCTACAAGCGTTTAGAAAAAAAAGTCCGGAAAACGTGAATGTGACTGACGGACAGACGGACGGAGTGCAAACCTATAGTCCCCTTCGGCAATGCTGGTAGGGGACTAATAAGGAATAATAAGGCCATTCCTTAGATAAAGACAAGAATCTCTAATAAGGAATTTAATTAACTCTGTTGATATTGATAATATGCACTCTCTAGCAACAAACGTAAGCTAGAACCATGGAATTAATTCAATAATACTTTCCAAATTCATACTAGAAATCTAAAACTCGTCATAAAGTTCGGGGTTTTCCCTGAAATCAGCGACTATTACTAATAGTTATAATTAAAGCGATAGACAGCAAACAAATGAAATTATATACAGATCTCAGAGATGTTTCCTTCCGCTGTGAGATATAATTTGATGACGCAATTCTCGTATGATTGCGCACGGTATTTAGTCATTAAAGTATATATAGAAGCTTTGTTATAAATAAAGGTGACAATAGAGTTAGGCATGGCGATCTGACTCAGCCGTATGACAAATATCGCCATGAACATACATAGCAAAGTATAAAACATACATAGCAAAGTATAAAACATACATAGCAAAGTATAAAATAGAAACATACATACTGGACTATAATGTAGTTGTAATATAGAATCACTTCGGGTGGTAGAATGAGTTGCCGACCCACTATCACACTCACCGTAAATGGGGACAAAAAAGGATGGAGGGGGAGAAAAAAGAAGTAAATTAACTCTATAATAACCATCTTCGCCTGTAGAATATCTACTCTTTACTTACCGTAAGACAGACTCGTTTCAAAGTATCTCAGATTACAAATTCAAAATACGAAGGTAATTAATGTTAGTTTGGAACTTAAAATCGTACATGTATAATGGTGGAACCTTGGAAACCACAATGAATGCACAAGACACCCAAACAAGCAAAGAGAGTATAGATTATTCTAGAACTAACGAAGGAGTATCTCTTTCACGGATAGCTCTGTCCCGGCATGGGTTCTTTTGCTCTTATTGTCAGGTCAATTTGGAAATAAGTTTGATCTTCAAATATATATTGGATTTTCACAGATTAGGCTTTGAGCACCATTTATGTCAAACTTTCCACAGGAAACGTTATCAAAGACCCTCCATCCCCTTCTAAAATCTAGGAAATATATATAGAATATAGATACACTTACCAATCACAGTGATGAAAATCACCAAACAGAACTGATAAATAAACATTATTGTTTCTCAGATCAAGGCCATGCAGAGATGTTCCTAGTAGAGCTTGGAGATATATAAGATGTGAATGAAGCATACAGGGATATATGTGACAGATAATTTTCTATGTGCGGATACGAGTGCTTAGGGCAATTTCACCTCCGGATATGGATGTATAGTACATCGTAAGTGGAGGAAAGATATCAGGATTTTGCTGCTATTTGTTACTTATTTGTAAACTTACACTTTAACTATCATGGAAACATTTGATAAGCAGGAATATATATGCTCTTTCTCTCTCTCTCCCACTCTCTGTTGTCAAGCTATATACATATAAGGCATTATTTCGCAATACACTATTGTTTATTTCGCAAGACAATATGGTATTTGTCATAATATATTGCGCAATATATGTCGGTGTCGACAGAGTCCGTAGTAGTTCTTTCCTGTTTTGAGACTAAGACCGATCTCCAGTCAGTGGGAATAAATACTGCTTTACGTGTGAAAATTTGATGCTTTCTTAGTATTCCAGTTACCTATATTAAAAACAGGATATCATTACTATGCAAAATAACACCGAGAGAAATTTAGCACAAAATCTAATTAGCTGTAATGAAGGGCCATCCTCAGATGACCTCGAATCTCCTGTTGTACGATCTTGTACATAGAGAGTATCGTAGAGGAACGAAGTACAAGTCACAGTTTTTTTTTAAATAAGACCGACATAGTTGAATCCAAACGCAACCCTGAGTAATGAAGCAATGTTATCATCATATATTCTGTTTTATAGCGAACTCAAGACTAAAAAGGATGTGAGAATGAAATAAAGGTATATATCGGTAGCTGCTGTAATTTTGAGAAAGATGAGAACTGGTGCATGAATATGTGAAATAAGTTTATCAATTGCACATCAAACGGCGCTCTTTCGCATTCACAAAATTATTAACGACCTGCGCAGCATCCATTTCCTTGTTCCTATGAATGTGCAACATGGAAACTGAGGATGATCTCACTGTTGCCATGGTGGAGTGAAGATGCGACTTAATTCTCATTATAGCTCTTGACATATCTTTCCGCAATGGCTGTTGAGACCGGCATCGTCAACAAAATACGAATGATGCGCTCGATTGATACAGTCCAGCACGAGTTTTGTCGAGAGTTTCAATGAGTGGTTGGTTTTTCAGGTTCCATTCCCCATCGTATCTACCATCTCCGAATCTCGATCCTGAATTCATCAACGGTTTTCAACCAGTCTCCAATTTGCTGGTCAGGTGATCCATAAATTGATAGTAGAGGGAAATTTTTCAGTAAGCCTTACGATTTTCTATCTGATAGTTTGCTCTGTGAATCTACCAACCATCGCGTCGTGGAATGGTCGGTTGAAATTCAAAGTGGGCTGCCAAATATTAAAATACATGTATACATGTACTTCGAATAACACATTTCAACAACGAAATCTTTTTAAGTAGCGATGTGCCAGACAGGCAGACGGACGGACGACGGGCAAAGTGATTTCCACTTGATGTTGTTGTTGTTGACACAAACATAAATATTTTGTAGAACTGCTTTTCATAGCATGTAGTAAAGATACATTCCAGATTATGAATTAATGGTACTAAATCAATATGCAGTGTGATAAAAATGTGTTCCCCGTCGTAGGAAGTACACTTGCGAATGGCAAGCACCCGTTGGATTCAAACAACCATCCTTCAGATGACTTGATATGAAGAAATATAAGTTAGATTAATTATACCTAGGTATTTAATAGTGCAATAGCATGATAAGGAGGTGGTTGTACTTTTATCTTGATATTAGACGCTTCATCCCTTTTCTGAGTAACTTTTTCACATTCTCTAGATTTACCACCGAGTCTGATGGACCAGCAACTGAAAAGAAATACGATATCTTTTTTGTACCGGATATTTTGCACTTATGTTGCAATAGGAAATGTGTATTACCAGAGACATATATACAAATATGTCTCTGGTATTACACAATATATCATAGAAGGAAAGACAGGTGATCTGTATCCGGATAACCTCGATTATACCACTGCCTGTTCACTCGACTCTTTCCTTAATTTAATTTTAAGCATCTTTTATCGTATTATTTGAAATGTCATTAATCTATATGTGCTCTTTTTTGATGTGGTGGCCAGAATTAGACGTCCCTCCTCACCATCGTAATCATAGAAAGAGAAAGGTCCTATACAAGAAGTTCTGGACAATGCTATGCCATCATAGTGTGTGGGATGATTCTCGATATTTAGATAGAAAGACTCGGGCTTTCCGAATAGAGTTCAAAACAAACAAATACATCAAAAAGCCCACCCCCTGAAAAGTAATAAAACTAATCAAAATGAAAAAATAAACAGATAAAACACTACTAAAATCTTCATAATTTGGACTAAAGAATGTACTTTCTATTACCAATTCAAACCCCAAACATTATTTTCAACAAACTATAGCATGTTCACACATCCGATAACCATGCGCCTACAGGCATATCCATTACCCCAATTACCAAGCGCCTCTAGGCAATACCCCCAGCTGGAGACCAGCAGTGACTTTGGTGGCCAGTTAGACCACGCCCCCAGAGTAATCATGTGACTTCAACCGTACGGCCAAAAAGTCTCCCCTTTAAAATTATGTGTATAATTCAGCATACACGCATATAAGGTAGCTAGCCATTGACATGAGTAAGTCCATGGAGTACAAGGTCAATATCGTGTACAATGTCATATTCAGACAAATGCGAACTCCAACTTAATACACCGATCCACTTTCGTCGAATGTTAAGCATTTTAGCGCAAAATACGACTATGATGACGTCACGCAAGGTTGGACAAGTCGGACATTTGACTATGACGTCATAAGTATAACAATCAAAAGTCCGCTAAATATCGCTTTCTATTATGAAAAGTGGATCGGTGTATTAAAATGATGCCTACAAGTCAGAGAGTTCCTTTGCTTATATCGCAAATTCTTGCAACAACTATTCAAGTTCATGAAGTAAATGCATATACGTAACATACACACATTAGCACATGAAGGAGACAAGGACACTAAATCAAGTTATCCTATCAGCGGTATGAAAATGCTGTTGAAAAATTCCGGCGTCGGATATACACGTGAACAAATGTCTGTATGTATAAATGTACATATAATGTCAAGTCAGTACAATCAAAAAGTTCAAGATGGTTAGTTTGTATAATCAGATCCCAAAATGTCGGTAAACATTCTTGAAAAGGGGGATCTCATATTCTACCAGATCCCTGCATCGACCGTAGAACGCACCAATTGACTATTTCAAACGTCCCTTATATATACTTGTGAGGTAGTTTCGTGGCAAAAAGCCTCTCTCAGGACGAAATCTTCATATACAGAAAATGGATTATGTAACAGGTGTAAAACCAGGTTATCACCTGTGGTCAGTAATATCTTAGCATAGGTATCCTCGGCAAAAGTGAAAGCGACATTCCAGAAACTGTCGTCCGTATTACGCAATAAAATTACTGGATTTATGTCGGCTGTTTAAATCCATCATCCGTAAGACTATTATTGATACACGTGTATATTGATTGAAGCAAATTAATTAACATTGCATACACGAGGGAAGTAATGCAGTAAATTGATGTTCGTTTTTTATCCAATGGCGGGTCCAGCACCTCCTTTGTGGGAAAGGGGGGGGGGATCGAGGGGCGAATTTTGTCAATTTTAACAGAAAATGGTCCGAATACAAGGTTTTGGTAAAATTTTGGGTCACTGCCGGTGGTGGGGCGAGCGATACCTCCGCTCCCTCTAAATCCGCCACTGTTTATCTAAGTTATTTTTGACAAGTTGATTTCGGTACTTGCGGAGTATCGTATTCAATCTTCATAGAACTGCAGGTCATGTTCCAAAAGGTCATATACGAATTTTTAAAGGATTTTCCGAAACTTTCAACCCCAGGTTTTGCAAATATGGAGAGCCTGAATTTGGAAATAGTTAAGTAGATGATATTTCTCGTCCTCGAATACAACAGTTCATCTGCATACTGAAATTTAGTGGTATTCTATATTAGTAAAAGTTACGAAAAACCTTTGTGAAATGGTCTAGGTGTTGATATTGGTATTTACCGAAACATACTATGTTTTGAAAGTAGTTTATGTCTCTGATATGTATTTAATAAGTTTTATTATTATTTAATAATTATCTAATTAATCTGTAATACATAAATAAATCATTCATTACTGAATAAATAACTTAGCTTGGTGACCAACAGTTTGGTCAGGCCGGAGAAAGGTTCCTTTTCTTTTTCTGTTTTTCATATTTAAATTTTAAATTGAAATTCATAATAGACTATAAAACAAATACGTTTATTTATTTTCAACCATATCCACCGATCAGATCATTCAATTAAACCTTATTAAACACAAATATTGTGTTGACTCCACCTTGGAACTTGGTCTGAACTCTGACTACTAGGGGTTCATGAAAGTCCGCTGTGTTGACTCCTCCTGGGAACTTGGTCTGACCTCTGGCTATTAGGGGTTCATGAATGTGTGCTGTGTTGACTCCTCCTGGGATCTTGGTCTGATCTCTGGCTACCAGGGGTCCATGAATGTCCGCTGTGTTGACTCCTCCTAAGATCTTGGTCTGATCTTTGGCTACCAGGGGTCCATGTATGTCCGCTGTGTTGACTCCTCCTGGGATCTTGGTCTGATCTCTGGCTACCAGGGGTCCATGAATGCCCGCTGTGTTGACACCTCAATCAAGGGTCTATGAATGTTCAGTTTGCCGACCGCGGGATCAATTATATTCAGCATCGGTAGCTGACAAGGAAAGGGTAGGTGTTCTTCAGTGAGTTCATCTGTCTGCACTGCAACAATGATACACAATACGAAAGTAAGTGATGACTTAACATTTCCTTCCGAGGATCCTCTTCTGTTGTAACATGCAGGTGACTGACACCGTTTATTGCGGGTTGGTAAAAATTCAACTAGTGTATGTTGGCGTTCCATTTCGTATGCGTATTTGGGAAGGGAGTGGCTATCCAAACTGTAGACGATACACATCCCATGCAAATGTTTAAAACGTGTAATTAATGGTTCTCCATTTTCATGAGTCTATACACTCAGTTATTTAGTCATTCTCTCCCTAGAGTTGTCTTTCGTTTTCCCTCACTTACATATCTGTCAACGCCGGATAAAGTAATCCTGGTGTCACATGACCGAGTTAATCACATGATTCAGAAAATGGCTGAAACTCGGGAGCAAAGAGCTTGGAAAAGACAGAAAAATGTCAAAAAATCACCCCCCCCCCAAAAAAAAAAAATCCAAAAAACAAAACAGACAAAACCGCCAAGAAAACAGAAAAAATAGTTTGTATCTCTAAAACTGTAACTTCATTTAAACTTAACGGCCGCAAGCTGACATCAGATGATTTTAATTCTGAAGTTGTATCCAAATTCATATGCAAAATACACAAATTAGTTCTATATACAACGTTAGGAAACAAAAATGTTTTTGACACAGTGTGGAAGTTTCATATAGAGTACGGTAGTTTCCTACAGAGTATGGTAGTTTCCTACAGAGTATGGAAGCTTTCACCAGAGTGTGGAAGTTTCCTAAAGAGTATATAGTACTTTCCTAAAGAGTTTAAAGTGTGAATTTTTCCTATAGAGTATGGGAGTTTTCTTTAGAGTGTGGAAGATTCCTACAGAGTGTGGAAGTTTGCTATAGAGTGTGGAAGTTTCCTATAAAGTGTGGAAGTTTTCTACAGAGTATGGTAGTTTCCAATAAAGAGTGGAAGTTTACTACAGAGTATGGTAGTTTCCTAGAGAGTATGAAAGTTTCTTACAGAGTATGTTAGTTTTCTACAGAGTAAGGTAGTTAGCTAGAGATTATGGAAGATACCTACAGTGTATGGTAGTTTCCTAGAGAGTATGGTAGTTTTCTACAGGGTATGGTATCTTCCTAGAGAGTATGGAAATTTCCTAGAGAGTATGGTAGTTTCTAGAGAGTATGGGAGTTTCCTAAAGAGTGTGGAATTTTCCTATAATGTATGGTAGATTTCTACAGAGTGTGGAAGTTTCCTACAGAGTATGGTAATTTCCTAGAGGATGTGGCAGTTTTCTACAGAGTATGGTAACTTCCTAAAGAGTGTAGTAGTTTTCTAAAGTGTATGGTAGCTTTCTACAGAGTGTGGAAGTTCCCTAGAGATCATGGAAGTTTACTACAGTGTATGATAGCTTTCTACAGAGTATGGAAGTTTCCTGGAGAGTATGGAAGTTTCCTACAGTGTATGGTAGCTTTCTACAGAGTGTGGAATATTCTACAGAGTATAGTACATTCTTAGTGAGTATGGTGGTTTTCTACAGAGTATGGTTACTCCCTAGAGAGTGCGGTAGTTTTCTACAGTGTATGGTAACTTCTACAGAGTGTGGCAGTTTCCTACAGAGTATGGTAGTTTCCTAGACAGTGTGCAAGTTTCCTAGAGTATGATAGTTTTTTACAGAGTGTTGAAGTTTTCTACAGTGTTTGGTAACTTCCTAGAGAGTATGGTAGTGTCCTACAGAATTTAAGAGCTTACAAGATTTCCCTTCGGTTAATTCATTCATTTTGAACCACCTCGTAACAAAGTTAATTTAGATTACTGGTAATTTGATACTGCATCTTAGTATTGATAATTGTACATGAACATTTATGATTAGTTTGCATTTAGAATTTAAAAGTTTGTTTTCCAATATCGTTTACTAATTATATTTTAATATTGACAAAAAGCTTATATCAACATATCATGCCATATGTAATTTTTTCTTTATTAAAATAATTATGGCAGTTTTGAATGCATTTACCAGAATGTAAAATAAAAACTCATGTACAATTAACTCAGTATTCACAATATTTTGGTCTCCTGACCTTCTTCCAGTGAATGTTATTGGTATTGGTGGCTTAAGTTATGTAATATCCATCATATTTCATAACTGATATATGAAAAATTACAATAAACAAAGAATTACGTCATAGCGTATACACATGTATAACATTTAGCGCGGTTCCGCTAAAATAACACATTCAATATATATCGTTATTACAAATGTAACTATAAGATATCTAAGATAATAAGTGCCCACTTATTTGCGGACATCTAATGTGATTATTTTTGTCGTTTTTAAATCAGTGTAAGACCCCCACCCCCTACCACATAATTTTCCTTTCCCGCTCCCCCCCCCTTCCATCCACCCCCCCCCCCCCCCCCCCTTTTTCCTTTCCCCTACCTTTTCTTCCCTCTCACCCTATCCGGCACCTCATATATAACATCTTTGTTAATTAATATATGTATTTTATAGTTATTATTGACAAATGACGGACGAAATGCGGACGCATCAAATGTTTGGTGGACAGGCGGACAGAACAGACAACAAATTACTTACGGATAAAGGTAGCTGCAAGAATAGTGAAAAGTTGAACTGAGAGTTTGTAAACATTTTACATATGAAGAACTGACTTACAGACGGATGGAATGTAAAAAAAAATAATAAAAGTAAGGTGGATACACGTAGTGTTGAAGGTGAGCAATAGACGGTGACAAATTCGTCAATTTCTTGACATAGGAACAATAAATAAACTACAATACACACGTATGTTGATGTCCATTTATTGTCAATTCACAAGATAAGACACACAGTTAACATTTATTATTTTTTTTTATCAAAACTAGCATTGATTACACATGGTTCGATATGAAAATGTCAATAGAACGCAGAGTCTGCGTCAAGAGCATAAACCACTCGCGAGACACCGTCTTGTCTTTGTTCCACACTGAACAGCTTTTACACGAGTATTTGAGGAAGATGATAAAGTGATTAAGGCCATAAGATATAGCGAATTATGAGCCCCTTTATCGAGCAGTTCGTCAATAGTAGGCACAGGTTGTTGAAACAGATATACGCTTAAGGTAAAAAATTTCATATCTTATACCGCACATTATTAATTGATTACATCGATTGTTTGCGCATTATCTGGTAAAGACTATCAACGATTTCACATTATTGCCTCGCAGATAAACGTGCGTGTAATTGGAGACATAGTATTGAACACGTGGCGGCACTTCAAACTTGACGTCATGCGGAGAAAGCTAATTTATACCGAAGGTGCGTTGTACAAAAGCGCACCTGATACCAGGAATTACGAGAATTGTTTATAGCTCAAAAAACAAGATAATTATACTTCCATAATAAAAAAATCTTATTATTTGACTCTAATTTTCCTTGTAAGACACCAGAATCCAAAACTAAAATTACACGCATATTGTCTATAAACATCATCTGTGGATTCCGTATTCCATGAAAGGTTATGGAAGTCATGATAAATTGATCTACAGCAATTTATAAAAGTTCACCTAGGACATTTTCCTTATGAAACAATTGGACTTGTGTAACCTATATACATGCTTCTCAACTCATTGTTATACAATGAAGAACATTATTATTGTGTTTGGTATTTTATCACTGAGTTATTCCTATTCTGTCATTTGTACCCAGATGTTGATTTCGATCACCGATATAATTGTTGTCAAATACAGAATTGTTGTTTCAACACTATTGAGTGCCTTATAAGTTGTTCGATTCTCTTGTTTATTGAATCTTGGCATTTTTTTTCAGTCTTCGTTACGTGGTTTTTTTTGGGGGGTTTTTTTTCGTTTTTTTTTTCAATTTATGTTCCTTTTTATTTTATTTTATTTTATTTGTTTTGTTTCTATTTATTTCTTAACTGTCTTAACTGTTGTTCAACTCCTCAGAATGTAAAATGACCAATGTCATATTTGACGTAGCGATTCAGCAATGAACAATTCTTTTATGTGAACTCGAAAATTGAATCAAATGTTTTGAACGTAAATTTGATAATCATGAACGGATTGATAGATGGATGATTGGATCGATAATTGGATAGGTAGGTAGGTAGGTAGGTAGGTATGTAGGTACAATGGCGTTACGACACCCACCCACCCCTTATGGTCGGAAAATTTTACAAAAATCATTTTCGACCATTTTTAGGGCTGCACCCCCCTTCCCAGATCGCATAGTGCAAAACATTAGTCATGGGAGATTGCACCCCCCCCCCTTTCAAAAATATCTAGATCCGCCTTTGAATTAAGTAGGTAGGTAGGTAGGTAGGCAGGCAGATAGACACTAGTAGATGGATGAAGAGACACAAAACAACACACAGTCAGACTGCTAGACCGAAAAAATTGATATTGATCTCATTGATAGATTGATTATTTGTGATAAACAGAGTGCATACCACTTACATGTATATTTTGTAATGTTTGTGCTATTCTAGAATGTTTTAAAGTCCATGGTTGCCCCCAGAGTTTGGTGGTGACTAGAACTGTGCCATGAGAACCTCCGACTTTCAGTAGGTGCGTTGTGGGTCTTTTGTAAACTGCACCAACAAACTTTACAACAATTCATGTCAAATGGTGAATTAATTATTCTAACCTCATTTAACATTTATCATTCTTTGAAAAGAATCCAGCCAAATACTGACCCAGCTCACCCTCCATACATCCCCATCAGACATGCTGTCTCTCGATTGTGCTGAAGATTGACCCGGGTCGACCTCCATAGATTCCCTTGCCACACCACGTGCTAAACGATGACCTCCTGTACCTTCCATATGTTATGAACCATTCTATGGATCAACTTTCGAATAATATATGCAAAACAAGTAGACTATTATACCAAATATAGGCCAGCCATTTTCAATAACATCACACTTCATGACATTATTTTGCATCTGTATGATACATATGATTTATTCGTGTTCATCATTGATTAATGTCGCACTATCATTACTCTGTCTTGCCTTGCAGCGGCACTTGATTGTTTGATACATTTTGACCTAGAGAATGGAAGTACCCGAAACGTTTAGGGTCGTTTCACATGACATGCATTTGATAATTTAAGTAATCACGCATTCACACTATAATCGTCGTTTTGTGACTTCATTTGCCATGCTAATTCTTAGACTCAGGGACTTCTCATTTGAGAGAGAGAGAGAGAGAGAGAGAGAGAGAGAGAGAGAGAGAGAGAGAGAGAAGACTCACGTCATTATGTTAAGATTTTTTTTCAAAGTGCGATTAAAGATAAATCCATTCAAAATATTCACCGAATGATAAGGAACCTTTCTTTAATTTCTTAAGTATTTTTCAAATCCCTGGCTTCTGCTTCTCACCTCGACTACTTCTGAGTAACTAAATAACTGGTGTCACATGACTTTGGCACTATAATGTACCACAGTGAACATTCACGGACCTCTGAAATTCAAAGATGAGACCAGGTACCCGGTAGGAGTGAGCGTCTCCTGTTTGGCTAGCCACACCCGCTATGAATGTCCTTACATACAGACGAAACAAATATAATACAACACTGTATATATACATGAATATGAACACTATCAGGAAAAGGACATCAGGAAAAGGGGTTTAATAACACTTTAATAAAACCCTCGTTCAAACTTTTTACGAGCTCCACACTGCGTTTATGTAAAATAAGAAAGTAACTGTAGTCACATGACTATGCCACTAACAACAATATACCACAGTGAACATTAACGAACCCCTGAAATTCAGAGGTGAGACCGGATGCCCGGGAGGAGTGAGCGTTTCCTGTTTTGCTCCGCGGGGAACTTTTTTTTATTTTGACGACACATGCCATTCTCATACATATTTTACCTATCACACCCTACTACTCCTCCTGTTAGCTCCGTCTCCGGACCTTCTCTACCTCGCGACAGCTAGCTGAATGTGAGGAGAGGAGAATTTCTTGTCGGTTACAAGTTCGATACTGTCTGAAATCGAAAAATAATTACATTATTTCTCTTTTTTTTAATCTGACTATCTTGTATGCCCACCACATAACTATAAACACCCAAATACATTGTTGTTTTAGATGAACTACCGGCACCATTCGATCTTTACCCGTTGACGAAGAAAGTAAAGCAATAGAACTAGGTCATAGACATGCTGCTGAAAAAAATAGTCCGTTACGAAGATATCATATAGGTTAAAAATAATTTAAACAATAAACCCGACCCCCACCTTACCCCCTAAAATGCACACAAAAATTACTATGACGCAAAACAACAAAGACAGGAAGAGCAAACCCGAATCGTTGACTGATTATCTAATTATGAAATATATGACAAATACAGATACAGCTGTTTTATTTCCAAATCAGGGACCAAATGAGCATAACATTCAACAAAAATGATTGGATAATAAAACAGATATATAAACAAAATAGTTTCACATAAATACGGTCATCAAATAAGATGTATGTACGGACATGTAAAAATGATCATAATAGTAAATGGCTAAAATTAATTGACAAAAGTTGAAGTTTCCTTCTATATTCATATAACATTTTAAACTGCACAATATTTTCGTAGGTGGGTAGATTATGTCATGTATAATACCTTGTGACATATGTGGGGATGTAGCTCCATGTCTAGATTATGAGAATCTAGATCGAAAGATACCAGTCGAGGACTAACGCCTCGGTTGGGATTATGTCGAATTATGTCACCCGAGACTGATATCTTTCGATCTGCGACGACAAGTGATTCTTGATTCTTTTTATCGCCATACAAACCCCCTTTCTACCCCATTTTCAGTGCTTTTTCATTCCTGACACTTTACACATCATTGTCCTAGTTTCAATACTACGCTAAAAAGAGTTCCAGATAGGAAAGTTATTTTAAAAACAATAATGGTGTGTAACAAGAACATGAAACCAGTCAACATAAGTTAACCAACATATAAATATAAAAAGAATTAATTAAACTTTTTTGTATCTCAATATGTATAGTAATAATTACGTAGTAATACACCGTGCTATATCGATGTTCCAGATCGATTGATCTAGAACCCCACTTCCGGTGGAATTCTTCAGACTCGTATGCGAGAAACATGTAATCCAAACTTTGACAGTTTAATATAATGAAAGTATATGTGATATTGTTAAAAACTTTTTATTCGCGAGAAATTTATTTTCGCATGATTTTCGAAAGCATGAACTCCCACTACACTTCAGTTCACGCTGCCTTTGATGTAACCATTAAATCATTACAGAGTACTATGATGTCTTGCAAAAGGTATTTTCCCAAAAATATATCCATTTTGAGATAAAGCCGAAAAAGTCACGCAAAGTATTCGTGATTCACAGTGGTTCTGTGAACAGAATTTATTTTAGAATTCCATGTGCGTATTCAAATCGTGAATGTTTAGTCATCTAACTATTGAACTAAAATACGTGTAGATAGCCTACATCAGAACAAGGGGATTTCCCAAAATTCAAATTTATTTTAGCATAATTTCAGTCCCCCTTTTTTAATAAATGTTCCTAGGGAAATTCTCATCAGTAAAAGGGAGATAAAGATTTCTTTTAATACAGAATAACACTGAAGCCGCTTTTTTTTTCCAACAAGATCTACAGAATCTGTGTAATGTTTTCTCAGTTACCCGTGTTATATTCAGATCTAACAGTGAATTGATCTGCATGGGGAATAACTTCATTTATGACCATTTATTTCGGCAAATCATTATTCTAAAACTAATGAGTATCTCGTTCATGCAGACTTCTTTTCTTAGACAGGTACTTCTTTATCTCAGTTTGGCCGTTCGTTAGCTTTTCAAATATTCATACTTTCGATTTCCACAGATTAGGCCTAGAGCATCACTGAAGAGACATAAGTTATCAAAATGGTGTAGTAAATTCATAAATGTATGTATGTTTTGATATGTATTATCACTATTGGGTCGATATCGCTGTTGATGGCCTGTTAGTTTTTTAGTACTTTTGTACTGATTCGAAATATGTATTTCAGATTAATTGAGGAAAAAGTTTGTAAATTTTTTTTAAACTTTGAAGTACTTCCATCATGCAGACCTCTTTGTTTAAATAGATTCTTTTGGCTGTTACTTTTAGGTTAACAGTAACGACAAGTCAGGAATTCTGTCCTGTCGGGAAGATGGAAAGGCCATCTTGAATCTTCCGTGATTTTTTCCTCTTTTTTATGTTCTCGACTACTCAAAATGTAATGAGATTGCCGATTTTGAAAAACAAGTTTTTATAAATGAGGAAATATGAAATTCAACACTCATTCTGTGTTACACTTCTTTATAGTAACTACAAATATGTTAAGATACATATCATTTGTGTTTGCGTAAACTGAGTGAACATTTACATCACCCACCAAAACGTTTGACCAAATAATGTGACCCGACCCACTCACTCTTACTAGTTCATATTTGTTTCATACATTTTTGTTTTTGATTGAGTTTTAGAGGGTATGGAAAATGCTATTAGCTTCACAGTAAAGATGTGAACATATGTAAAAATAGAATATCGTTAAGTATCGGACTCTCGGAAACGCGATACCTTTAAATGACACCAATATCAAAGAAGTGGTGGTGGTGGTTGGGGGGAGGGGGTAGGTGGAGTGGGATGGACATACTCTAAATAGTTTTAAGAGCTTTATTTTAAATTTTGTTAAATTTGGTACATGTAAATAAGTTTATGTTCGGATGCCAGGTAAGGCAGTCGGTAGCGCGCTAGCTTCTCACCAATGCGACCCGGGTTCGAATCCCGGTGTGGTTTGTGAGTTGGTAAAGCTGTAACCAACCTGGGTTCGTGGGTTTTCTCCGGGTACTCCGGTTTCCTCCAACACAAACGACACCATTACGTCAAGCTCCGTGCCAACGAGCAAGATTTATATAAGTTGTGAACTTGTTTCTTAATCGTTGTGAAATAAATAAAGTTTGAATTTAAAGTTTTAGTTCAATGCCATTCGGAAGCAGTTATATAAACCGTTATTATAAGATAATTCTTGTCGTTTTGGTTATGAAGGTTTCATTAGCAGTGATTTAATTGGAGTTACCTCCCGTTGTCGGCCATGTTTGTGGTCAAGAATGAATTTTTGCCTCATATTCATACTAAATAAAATTAATTTTGTTAGGAAGTTGTTAATATTTACATTTCTTTAGAAACTTTTTTTTAATCGTTTAATACTATTAATTACCTTTAATGTCCAATATCATAGCAAAAACACAAGAAGTATCCCTAGTTTGGAGAAATCACCTACATGTTTTGTAGATGTTTGCTTGATTTATGACATAAAAATGGCAGACAATTTGTCACAAGGGAAGTAAATCCAATGAAACTTTATGCTAATGAAACCTATTTATAACAACTAATATGTACATATCAGCCATAGTGAGACAAAGTAAAAAAAAATACTAAAACGAAAAAAAAACCCCCAAAAAAATACCCCCCCCCCAAAAAAAAAAAAAAAAAAAAAAGAAAACCGTACGAGTAACTGCGCTAGTACCGAGATTAGGAATTCTTCGATCTGTATTTCACAATGTAACTGTTGTTTGAAATTCGTGTTAATGATTTATTCCTAACGTTTTTATGACTAATAACTTTAATACTTTAATTTTCTTACCTCAAATATACCTTTTTATACATATTGAATCGACCTTCATTCCCTAAAAATTATTCTTAAGCTCAATAACGTTAACTACGTGATGTATTTTACGATGAAAACGAATCACTATGGCACAATACAAGACTTATCCCAATAGGTCCTCTTAATGACTTACATATTTCGATTCCCGGTGTGGTACGTGAGATGGTGGGGCTGTCACCAACCTGGCTTCGTGGGTTTTCTCCGGGTACTCCGGTTTCCTCCCACACAAAAACGACACCCTTACGCCAAGATCTGTGCCAACGAGCAAGATTTATATAAGTTGTTAACTTGTTTCTTAATCGTTGTAAAATAAATAAAGTTTAAATTTTTTTAAATGACTTACATATTGAAACGTATACCGGTAGTAATACATTCCCACTTGCTTCGACCTCGGTTCAAACCCATTTCGAGAAGTGTTAGACTATTTTGAGTACAATGGCTGACCCTACTTGGTTACCGAAATTATAAAACGCCTAGTTACAGATGACCCCTCCCACAATCCATACATTTTATGACTTACCAAGCATATTTACAGATGAACTCTCCCACCATCCATACATTTTTATGCCTTGCCAAGCATAGTTACAGATGACCTTTTCCGTCATCCATACATTTTATGTCTGTCCAAGCATAGTTACAGATGACCTGTCCCACTATCCATACCTTTTATGCCTTTCAAGTTTAAAAGTTTTATTTTTCTCATTCGCTGTAATCAAGATCATATATAATAATTATACATACATACATGCATGCATGCATACATACATACATACATACATACATACATACATACATACATACAGACAGACAGACAGACAGACAGACAAATATAAACATCCACACACATTTACATCACATTATTAATACTATATACGTTTAACCAGGAGGGTTGACTCTCAATTGTATGAATTTACATAATCTTAAAAGTAAATTTTCATTTTTTTGTAGCAAATAAGTTATGAAATTTGACAACGTTAGGTATAAAATAGAACATTTCTGGTATACAACTTTGTCTAATATCATTCAGGGCATGACATATAATAACATAATGCATTTCGTCATCAATATCAGTGTTATAAAGGTTGCATTTCCTTTGACCTCGAACTATATTTAGCCATCTTCCGGTTTCTATGGGCAATTTATGATTTGTTGTTCTAAATCTGGCTAAAATGGCAGTGGCGGATTTGGGAGGGGGGGGGGCTTTGACCACATATTTACTAGTAAAAATCCAGATTTTGCACCAAAAATGGTTGATTAGTTTGGCTAAGTCTGTAAGTTATACCTTTAGAGGATTCGTTATATATAGATACCCATTTTTTTTTTAAATAAACTGATCTTTCAACTTTTGTTTAACATGACATATAATCCAATTACAATTCAAGTTGTTAAAATTGTACAATATATCTGACGTGCTACAATCATCTAATATTTTCTTTAAATATAAAAACCATTTAGGTTGATATTCATTGTGAAATTTATATACAAGAAATTTATATCACATAAAACAATATTTTTCATTTTTCCCATGCATCATTTGACACCAAAAGCTCACAATTCTTGATTTCATAAGTAAGTATAACGGTGGCCTATTTAACTCACCGTAGATCATATAATTTGGAGTAGATAATTTAACATGTTATAATTAATTTACAAAACTTCAGATGTACCTTTTCAATAATTTCATTGTTTCCAAAACCCAAATTATGCATCCATATAGAAGGATAGGAATTACAATTTTATCAAATAAATG
This sequence comes from Pteria penguin, assembly GCA_035048485.1. Classification (NCBI taxonomy): domain Eukaryota; kingdom Metazoa; phylum Mollusca; class Bivalvia; order Pterioida; family Pteriidae; genus Pteria; species Pteria penguin. Next base: position 6,511,538 of record CM068582.1, read on the forward strand.
TGAAAATGATCTTCTATTAAAATATCAAGACCAGGACCTTTGCTTAATATGGAATTCCAAGAATAGTTACAGATGGCCTCTCCCGCCATTCATACATTTTATGCCTTTCCAAGCATAGTTATAGATGACTTCTCCCGCCATCCATACATTTTATGCCTTTCCAAGCATAGTTACAGATGACCTCTCTCGTCGTCCATACATTTTATACCTCTCCAAGCATAGTTACAGATTACCTCTCCTGCCATTCATACATTTTATGCCTTACCAAGCATAGTTACAGATGAATTCTCCCGCCATCCATACATTTTATGCCTTTCCAAGCATAGTTACAGATTACCTCTCTCGCCATCCATACATTTTATACCTTACCAAGCATAGTTACAGATGACCTCTCCCGCCATTCATACATTTTATGCCTTACCAAGCATAAGACGTATCCTAATCTACACGTCATGTTTTTCTCATTACATTTGACCATATTTACACCTTTATTTTAAGCCCCTCTCAGCAAACACCGGCACTGCATGCACAGGTGGGAGACAAAAGTAATTATATGTCATTAGATAAAGGTAAAGAGCATATTAACTATGATCTACAAATGCCACACGTTTTCTTAATGCTGTAGCTACGCCCCGATAATATGACTTAGATCGAACTCTGTGGGTGAAAGTGTTGAAAAGCATTATTTTTTATAGTTTATTTTTATTATATATATTATTGTCTGTTATTGGAAATTTTCTAAATGTTACTTAGTTCAATGTAATAAATGTCTGTGACGGCGCAGGGGTTGTTGTTATTTTTAAATATACGATTGAGCAGGCGTAGCTAGATCGGTAAAGTGCCTGGAGCCCGTTTCATCAAGCGGCGTAAGTCCTGGCGTAAGCTTAGTTTGGCGTAAATACCCGACTACTGTCCGCGCCACTCACTTTGTGAACCGGAAAATCTGGATTTTCACTTATTTATCTTTAAAATAGTTTTACAAAATTAATATCAATCGACAGATCTTGTTTAGTCGTAACTTTTGGTGTATGGTATATGTTTCTACGAAGAAGCATTCATATTTTATAGGGAAAAATCATTTTAGATAGGGCGTTTTCTATGTTAATTTTGACGTGACGTCGCCGATGTTTAACATTGAGTCTATGGGAAACTTGGCGACGTCACGTCAAAATTTAACATGAAAATCGCCCTATCTAAAATTGATTTTTTTCTATAGAATATGAACGCTTCTTCATACAAACATATAGCATACACCAAAAGTTACGACTAAACAAGATCTATCGAATGGTGTTGCCTTTTTGAAATTATTCTGAAGATGAATAACTGAAAATCCAGATTTTCCAGTTTCCAGAGTGAGTGGCGCGGACAGTAAACTAAATTTCCAACTAATTTGCGTTTCATCAAACGGCGTAACTCTACGTTTGGCGTAGATTTAGTCGAACCGCTACGTCAACCTCCTACCTCTACTAAGTGTTGGCGTAAATCAGTCTAATGACTTCTAGCCATCTTTAATGTTTCCGTGTAGTAAATGCTACGATATACTATCCACATTTAACCAAAAACATAGTTTGCCTTACATAAATTTGCTAATTTCGTTGAGGACTTGAGGAGGGTGGTAGTCGTCTTTAATATTAATACATTATTTTACTAGATTGACAGAAAGGGGAGGGGGGATTCTCTTTTCCTATTTCGTCGCAAAACGTGATCCGCCTGACTTTATAGACACATGTACAAGTTTATCGATTAATCTCTTTCATTTCATGACGTAATTTCAAGTATTGCATACGATTCCATGACGTCACTACTGCAGTACATGTTTACAAGCGCATCGTGTGTACTGTAGATCATCTAGATAAAAAATGGAAGCGTGTGTTGCAAAATAAATGTATTTTATGTTAAACATCTGTAAGAAGTAAACTTGGGCTGATGAAAAGTAATATTTCATGCATGCATTTGTACTGCGTAAAGTTAGTCGACTCGCTAGTCGGATCCTTACGTACGTACACACTTACACCGGTTGATGAAACACACATTTCGTTGAACTAAGAATGTACGTAAGTAGACTTACGCCAATGGCGTAAGATTTAGTTTGTCGAAAATTTACACATGTTGATGAAACGGGCTCCTGGCACTTAACCGAGAGGTCCCAGGATCGAATCCCACAAGTCACTCGTTGGTCTCCCGTCTTCTGGATGAGACAATGAAAACCGAGGTCACGTGGCAAGTTAAAGATCGCTTACTGTCTCGGGTGATTTTGTTGTGTAGATATTGATCTTGCTTTATGTGCAATGCGCCAGGTAGCTGCCGCCATCATATAGGTGAAATAATCTGGCTGTGACGTAGAACACGAATCATACAAAGCCAGATATTAAATTCATACGCATTGCTTCTCCTAACATGTTTCTTGTGTTATCTTTTTACATCTGTTCCTCTATTGTATTTTTTAAATGTTTCACCTGTATTTAAGATATCTATGTGTTTCTAGTGGTTTAAATCTTTTTTTTTACGTTTTTACGTCGTGTACATCAAAATAAAGTATATCACCAATAAATAAGAGTATATGTACCGGTACATGTCGTACACATTAAAGTTTATCTGACTTAAACAAGAACTTTCCTGTCGCTTTTCTATTTAATCCAGATTTATCAGGAAGCAATACATTTTACTTAGAGCAGGAATAGATCAATCGATATCTGACTTGATTCGGGGCTACATGTCCAGGGTTAGAGTTTAAATAAACATCCGTTATAACGAACTACATGTTTCCCATGGAGTGACATCCGGCTGACCACTTCATCTTTATTATGCTCGTGGATCAATAGATCGGGGGCATATTGTTTTTAACCTGTCTGTTTTTCTGTTTGTTTGTTTGTTTGTTTGTTTGTCTGCCTGTTGTCAACTTTAACCTTGGCGATAACTTTCAAACCGTGAGGGATACAAACTTCATATTTGCCATGCCTACTCAGCTAATAAAGCCCTTGCAAATGACACCAAGGTCGATGACCTTTTGACCTTGACAATAATCTTCACACGAAAAATAACTTATTGGACTTTGGTGCCGCCGGGGACATTTTCTTTTTTCCCTTCGGCTACGCAATGGACCCATCCGAAGCAATGAGGGATCTTTTACATACCACGCCTACCTTCCAGATACGGAAACGCGGAATTTACTTCTTATCAGGACAGAACACCGAGGAGCGCCAATAGGAAATCGAACCTAGTATCTCTTTAAAACGAACCAAGCTCCTAACGGATTGAGCTACATCCGTCTAATAAGAGAGATTTTTCCATCACTGTGGACAGTTCCTGGTATATGGTATAAACAAACTCAACTCCAGACTTTTGGTTTTTGGTATTTACATGTACGTGATGATTTTTCGGAAATGACCGAGAAGACACGATTGATGTAGGCCTATCTATGTTGTCGTATCACACATGAACTGTCAGAGTTCCGTCTTCAGCTTTACTCATTCATTTTTCTAATATGAAATACTTCAATTTTTCTTCGATATGTCATTTCTCCCAAATGAATGAAAATCATGATTAAATCATACTTCTATTTCTGAGTATCATTAAAAAAAAAAGAAAAAAGAAAAAAAAAAGAAAGACATATACATTCCTGCTGTAACAATCCACCACTTACGTCAGATACAATACTTACTGTCATTTGAATTGTGTCAATTAAAGGGAGAAAACTCTTAGATAGAGCTGCAATGTTGGGTGAGAGGTTAAATAAGATTTTTAAGTCAATGCATGGTGCAGCCGAAAATTGAAAGTTAGAAAGTATATACGCATAATTTAATCGCCAACGTGGAGAAATTTTCTGACAATATGCAGATTAGAATTCGAAACCGATCATACACTATTGGTGAATATAAAACTTGAAATAAGAATCACCTTGGCAGGTAATCAAATGTATGTGTTGCCTAGCGGTTATCTCAAGATTAAAGTTCTTGGAAAATATCATATGAAAGTAAATCAACTGTTGTATTTTAAAATAGTATAAGTACGGTACCTTTCATTCTGTGTATTTGATACTCGTTTAAGCACACAACTATTGGCTTGATTGTAAAGTCCTTGGTTCGAATTCATCGGAGTCTTTTCGCTTTTCTATTCAATTCAAATGATATACAGTGAAAATCAAGGTCCCATGGCAATGTAGATGTTTCTGTGGGAAATCATCTTTTTGCCCCTAGCAGGTACAGGATAAAGACCAAGTCAAAATTATATTAAGTAACACCGCACTGGTGCCGCCACAATGTGGGTGAAATAATCTTGGCTTATTACGAATCGATTATAAATCAACTATCACTCAACGTTATAGCATAACACAACCATTTAGGTGCAGTACCGACATTTTTTAACTTAAAAGTGTGGTCAGGGATTTCAACTTGCTCTTTCTCCTCGGAGTTAACTCAGTGCAATATCAATAGATCCCGCGAGTAGATGAAGCAAGTGCGATCGTTGTTATATTTGGTCAGATTACCGTGTTATATTTGGTCAGATTACCGTGTTATATTTGGTCAGATTACCGTGTTTTACAAGAGACTTATAGATTAGGATAAGAAGAAACAAGTAAGTAATTCCCTCTTCTTTAAATATTTTTATTTGTGTCACCATTACCAGAGGACAAGCTTAGATATAATCTTCCCATAATCCCACACTTGCCGATCTACCGTCATAAGTCAAAAGTAAGTTATTAACAGTTATATTGTTGATGTTTATATATCGCCTGCATATAAGTGGTCATATTTATCCGCTTGTCCATGAAGTAATGTGTAATTTTTGCAGATCAGAAAAGCAATGAGGACACTTCGATCGGAGCTGATAGGTACAACCACAGAATGTTTACTATAGGAAGAGTCATGACGTCTCTTTTGTCATCTTCGTGGCACCAAGGTTCCGTATCATTCTACTTCACTACATTGTACCAAGGTAGAACGGACACAGCCTCAGTCACGTGAAAATGCTCTTCTAACAAAGTCCTTGAACGTCCAGTGTTCTGTGTTATGAGAGCCAGAATAACATCACATCAATTGCCATAGTGTTTCATATTGTAAATGTTTGTGTCCGACCATGTCGTCTCCAGATTACTAATTTTTTTTTTCAAATAGTGCTTAGTCTTTAAAAGAAAAAGACAAAAGATCTGTCTCAGTCGCATGACGAGCACCGCCACGGTCATGAATGGCAGAACGTAGAAAAAGACCTGACTCAGTCGCTTGACAAACACCGTCACGGTCATGTATGACAGAAAGTAGAATAAGACCTGACTCAGTCGCATGACAAACACCGCCACGGTCATGTATGGCAGAAAGTATAATAAAACCTGACTCCATCGCATGACAAACACCGTCACGGTCATGTATGGCAGAAAGTTGAAAAAGACCTGTCTCAGTCGCCTGACAAACACCGTCACGGTCATGTATGGCAGAAAGTAGAAAAGACCTGACTCAGTCGTATGACAAACATCCCCACGGTCATGTATGGCAGAAAGTTGAAAAAGACCTGACTCAGTCGCATGACAAACACCGTCACGGTCATGTATGGCAGAACGTAGAAAAAGACCTGACTCAGTCGCTTGACAAACACCGTCACGGTCATGTATGACAGAAAGTAGAATAAGATCTGACTCAGTCGCATGACAAACATCCCTACGGTCATGTATGGCAAAACTTAGTATATGTAAAAATGTGTGTGTGTGTGTGTGTGTGTGTGTGTGTGTGTGTGTGTGTGTGTGTGTGTGTGTAGGTGTGTGTGTGTGTGTGTGGAGAAGGGGTATGTTTTTGTGGCTGGGTACGTGTGTAGGAGTGGGTGTTGACGTTCCCGGTACATTATCTTCTAAAGTTTTACACTTTATGTGTAAACAAATGAATGACTGGCGTTTTCATTTTTGCCGAGCTTACCTTTCGTGGTAATAAGAGTTCGTCATTAATGACAACACGCTTTCACGAATACAAGGTCATGCGACAGATAATAAGGTCATACAAACAAGTGGGGTATCACCAAATATCATTAACTGACTCTGCCATTTAAAAAAATCATATCAACCGGATAAGAATTTTGGGCAATTTCAAAAACATGCAAACAACTTAACAGGTGTCCTATTCACATGTAATAATAATATTCTCTATTTACCAAAAACATTCAAAACGTATGACCTAATTAGTGTTTTTCAATTTGTTCCAATTTTAAATATCAATTTTCTTTATGAAAATTAAAAAAAACCCAACTCAACATGAATATGGGTTTTTATCCTTGTCATCTAATTGTTGTACTTCAGATAGAAATCCGTGCCAAACTTGGCGCTGCAGGTGTAGTGGAGAAGCTCCGATAAATTCACTTTATTGTCAAAGGGTTAAATGAGCGGAATTAAGTGTAGGCCTGCCTTACAAGTTTAGGGAAGACCTTTAACATTACATATTGAAATCGAAAACAATTTTCTATGTTTCCGAATATCTCATTCACATCGGTATTGTAAGCATTCGCAACATTGCAAACAAAATTTCTTTCTCGATTTCTCTCTTTTAGATTTTGATAAATGTTATGAATTTCAATGAGGCAGGTTTGAGGGCAGTGTTTGTATAGGGACATCTTTCCGATACAATTCTTCATCATTTCACAAGAGGGTTATAGATTTTGGTGAATACTCGCATATTAAATTAAATTTGAATGTTCTGGTCGAATTGACTGGTAGAAAAGCATGCCATTATCTTTATGGATATTACATTTATACCGTCTCTGCTTGTGTCGGAGCGGAATTCTACGACAGGTTACAAGGCAGGTGCGTCATTCAATTCAAAATAATCCAATTTAAACTTGTAACATGTTAATTTCGCTGTCTTCTAGAATACGAAAAAGAACGCGTTTAAACCAGCTCGCTATTTCTTCAACACTGCACATACATAGGTATTCCAGACAGAACTTCATTTATTCATTTCATTTCATTTCTTTTTATTTATTTATTTATTTATTTATTTATTTATTTATTTATTTATTTATTTATTTATCTAAACTACATGAAAGGTCTCTTCAATTACGAAAAGGTAAAACGTTTAGGTGGAAAGTTAACTTGCACATGAATTGGCCCTCCGTCGAGGGGAGGAGACAAAGAAGGGGGTAGGGTTGTGTTCAAACTCTCTCCGGTTTTGCACTATATAGCACTAAGCCGTGTAACACTTCATGACTATTAAAAATCAATGATAAAATTTCGGAAAAAATCTTTTCGAAAAAGTATAAAATATTTGCCCATATACTACTTACTTTTTGACTTATTTTCGAGATTGCGTGTTTAGACTGAGGGTAGAGGAGCTATGATCGAAAGCTGACCCTTTCCTTACACCGTACATTATCAGGTATTTAGGAAGCCTCATACATTCGCACGATATCTAATTCATAAAAAGTATACTCGTTTTCTTGATTTAAGACTTTATAAATGGAGATAGATAAAAACCGGATGCAGGACCCTATTGGATTTCAGAATGCGTATGGCAAGATACGATTTTATAGAGAAGTTTTATCCGTGGATGTATGAATTATGTGGAACACAGGTGTATCTCTCGTGACAGATTTAGAGCAAATAATGGTGAAAAAAATCAAATATTTATAGACGGTGTAAATATCATGATATCGTATTGTCTTCACTTTAAAAATCACGCTCAAAAAAGAAGGCATGATGTCATGAGACTGTCTTACAGTGTCTCGTGGTCCCTCACCTTTGACTTTTGCTAAAAGGATCTGTAAAACCGATAATACTTGAGAACAAAACGGCAGGTGTAAATCTGAGTCTTGGGCAATTTAACGCCGACTCGGGTATTCACACCTGCTTGCTGGAATGGGACTTGTCACACTTGTAGTAATTCAGAGCCTTGATAATATAATCATGTTTACCACTCGGTTCTTGTGCTGGTACAGAGGCAGATCTTGGCCCAATGAATAATTGCTTGATAGCTAGGCGATGGAGATGAGCTGTGTCCTCAGTGGCGGATTTAGAGGGGGGCCGGGGGCCTCCCCCCTTTTGGCCACATATTTACTAGTAAAAATCCATTTTGTACCAAAAATGGCTGAGAAGTCTGGCTAATACACATGTGCCCCCCCCCCCCCTTTTTCGGAAATCCTGGATCCGCCACTGGTTCTAATCATTGATTTCGCCATTATGTTTATGACAATCTAATGTCACTACAGGTGGATCCAGCTTTTCTTGAACAAAGGAAGGGGGTTCATCAGGAATGAATATTATAAAAGACCCAGAATGACCTCTTCTTTTTCATATTCCGACCCCCCCCCCTTTTCCCTCTGGGTCTGTTAATAATGTGTTTCCAATACGTAATATAACTGTAAAATAATTGCGACGTAAATCAAACATCTTTATTCCTGTACAGATTTTTTTCTCAGACGCTGATTTCGCTCTTACGGACGATATATTTCCTCGTAAATATAAATACAAAATAAATATCGCAGTATATTTCCTAATCCTCTACTGTGTGGTTATGAATATATCAAAATACAATATATAACATTGTTATATGGAACTATAATATTATATAAATACCACCTGCTCAGTTAATAAGTATAAAACACAAATGACCCTTCTTTTTTACACTTGGGGATAAAGGGGTCTCACTTGCCATAAGTAGAAAAAAAGGAGATTTATTAAAAAAAAATTATCCTCATATCCATTCTTTCGTCTGTCTATCTGCACGTCCGTCTATGCATTCAACTGTACGCAACAGTTATTATTGTATATTGATAACAGAGGAACTTGTAGAGCATATGTTTCCCTGTGGCGTTTTCCTACAAACCACAGTAATGCAGCTAGTTAATCCAATGTTCACTATTTTCGGTTTCACCATTCAAATGTTTTGCCCCGTTATGATTAGGGAAACAGCCAAATATTAAAGTTTCTAAATGATTTGAATAATACTATTAGAACCAATGTTAACATCTGAGGCAGATTCCTTGCAAATCCAAACATACAGGTCAAGTCTGAGTTTGCTACTGTCGCGAGTTACGTCCCTTAATAATAAAAGAAATAATCAGCTTTTTAAATTTCAAGATCTGATTAAATGAAATCTTTTAGAACAAACGATGATGTTTTATTGCTTTTTTCATTTCTGTACGTTTTTGTGTCCGTCAGTCTGTGGTACATCTGTCCGTCCGTCACAATTATTATTTGTTGTGTTAAGATGACATATTAAGCAAATATGTAATCAAAAAAGCATAAAATCGAAAGGCAAACAAAGTCAGGAAAAAATAAAAAAGGAAAATCAAATAAAAATGAAAACAAAGAACATCTACGTAGGAGCATGAATGAACCCCCAGTTAACGGGAAGTGCAAGTATTTTCTGCTTGCTAGCAACACCCGTCACTTAAGTACAATAGAAATTGTGGAGTCAGGTAAACACCAAGCATAGGTATCAATGTCGGTGTTTAAAAGATGCTCGGAATAGGTCACAATCCAGAATCATCCGGAACACACGAGTCGGTTCTTTATACTACATAACAGTAACCAGACTCGGACGTGAATGTATGAATACGTTAAAATTTTACACGTAAATCGCCTGCGTAATTTTGAAACTGCAAGATGCGGCTTAGAACTAGATCTGATATCAATCATCTGTAACATCGAGTATTATTCATAATATTCATAATATTTCATATTAATTACTAGGAAAAGCATATTTAGGCAATTTCGTGAAATATACTATATAATATAGATATATACCGGCCTGTGTATGACATTCGCCATTTAAATGTCATGTGACGTACTTCCGCGACCAAAGAGCGTTCACGTCCGGGTCTTTGTTTCTATTAAAAGAAACCAACCCGTGTGTTCCTGATGAATCCAGAATATATATCATACAGCATTCTAGATGACGAGGTGATTTTGTATTGTAAAATCCTCCTATCGGCCATAGGACTGCCTCGATGACGGTGTTAGTCTATCACTTTATTTCCTTAATATCTAAATCAACATTTTCTACCTTTTTTTCTTCAGTTTATTATGTATATAGCGACATATAATAAGAAGATATGAAGACAACGGTACAGTCCTGGAATCGACCACCGATTGCTTACATCGTAAGATAAGAGCATTTTACCACTATATCAAATCTCCCTCCCTCCCTAATTAGAAGGCATTGAATTTCATTACCTCCCTTGACCATTTTTCACCGTAACTAATACTATAGGAAGGTATATTTATTAAAAATAGTAGATAGGTGCTTTAAGTTTCTATGTACAATTCTAGAATCGAACACCGATTGCTTGCATGGCAAAATAAGAGAATTTTACCACTACATTAAATCCCTTGACCCTTTTCAACGTAACCAATACTATAGATAGGTATATTGTTTTGTTTTTAGTTTCTAGGTATCTGCCTGAGAAGAGTTAAAATGCTTTCCTTATTATTTTCCGATGTATAATACTGCTATTTCTGACGAAGCGTAAATACACCATTGTACGTTTAATAACAAACTTATTTCATAGTGTGCACCTAATAGTTGGCGTGAAGTGCCAGGTAACACTGAAGTTATCTTTTTACATCACTATGAAAATAATCTGAAAGTAAATCAGATTTATGTACTGTACAAATGACAAAGCGAATACAACACGACAAATTGAAACAGGTCATGATGACATCACTAAATCTTCTCAAACAATGTGAAGTAAGTACACAGGTACAACGAATTCGGGGGAGGGGGAGGGATATCATCCTGAAAGAGGAAACAAACCATCCCAGTCAGTATATTTTGTCACAAATTTGGGGGCTGCATATGTAATCTTCTTTCTATGCAAAATGTGTAAGTTTGTGCCCTGTTAAAAAGTAATTAAATTTCACAGGAACCCACCCTTTATATATATATATATATATATATATATATATATATATATTATATATATATATATATATATATATATATATATATATATATATATATATATATAAATGGTTGGTCTTACCACTGTAATATACTATACTATACTATACTATACTATACTATACTATACTATACTATACTATACTATACTATACTATACTATAATATACTATAAATTCTGTTTTATAAGCCTTTTGCTTCGATTTTCCTCTATTTTACTCAAATTCAGCTTTATCTAAACTTTAAAAATTACTTTTTAAATGCCTTATCGACATATGAGTGAATAATATTTTCTAATTTGTTTTCAGTTCTCTTCGAGTTCGTACAGTGTAAAATTCAGACCAAAGTTGGACCTTACATTTCGAATTTTATACACTTTATACATTTTCATGATAACCTCGAAGTAGCTAGCAGACCTGAATATTTAGTGTAAATATAAAGAACGACAAATATTCAGGTTCAATTGAATTTAATGTCGTGATCCGTTAACGTACAGCCATTTTTGCACTTTATCTAACAGGGAAAACACAGTTAGACCTAGATTTGTGATAGCAAATTGAAAATTGGAAGTTTTAAGACAACCTGAAATATAGAATATCTTTGGCGAAAGGATGGTATTTTCCAATGATGTGTATCAGATAGAACCATCAAAGTTCTATTACCTGTGTACATTACCGGTGTACATTACTGTGTACATTTGTATAACAATGCGCATTCCTGAGTCGTGTACTCTTGCATTTTCATACAATCTTATTGAAACGCGACTTGTACTTCGTTCCTCTACGCTACTCTCCATGTACAAGAGTAGCGTAGAGGAACGAAGTACAAGTCGCGTTTCAATAAGATTGATTTTTATACAAATGTACATGCGTACATGACGGTATTGTAAATTTGTAATGGTTAATTATCGGATACTTGTTGTTTTATACAAAAACAAAAAGGTCACTGAAGAATGATGAAAAAAAAGACCAAACAATGAAAAAACAAAACAAAACAAAACAAAACAAAAGAAAAAAACAAACAAAAGAAAAAACAAACCCAAAATATAAAACTTTAAAATACAATACCAGGTGAAGGAAAAATGTTATTCTGAGTTTTGAGGATTTTATGAATTATTTTTAAAGGTTGTATATATATTGTATATTTTACTACGATTGTTTTGAAAATTTGAACTGAATGTTAGGTGCAAAGATAAAAATGTGAAAAGGAGACAAAAGACTTCGGGGTCTATTTCTTCAATAAAAAGGGATTGGGGATCCCCTCTTTTTTGTAGATAGTAATTTGAACATAATCTTAAAGCAGTTGCAATTCGTCTATCGTCTATTATCCAATCATCGTGTCAAAAACTATCAAACCATAGATCCTTTTATATGCACTGGCGCTATATATACTTTGGGCAGAGCGAAAATCAAATTTGTGAAAACATGGAATTCTTCCAACATCTCCGAGGGCGAAGGGTCAAATCAACCGCTTCTGACAACAAATTTACACTTGCACAACAGATTTGCTACTTATATTTCAATGAAGTGACCATTTCCTACCCGGAACATATTTGTTATTTTCACAAGATCAGGTGCATTACATCCACATGCAGCCAATGTGTAGTAAAACTCCATGAAATTTATATTGTGTGTTTTGTTCATGTCGATTCAGTAGAGTGAATGATTACTTAAGTGAAGTATAAGTCGCAAATGCGGTTTGCAAGAAGGTTGATGGTCAGAGAATCTCTGGATAATAATTATTATCGGAACTATAAGAAATCTTTTCAACGACATTTTAGTATTATATTATACTATATTATATTATATTATATTTATGTTATATTTATATTATATTATATTATATTATATTATATTATATTATATTATATTATATTATGGATCCAATTAAAGAGAAATGATTAAAACAAAATACAGATTGACTATAATAAAATATTGGTGAACGAATTATACAACATTTCTTGTTGACGAATGGCACACTTTGTTGAAAATATGGCACATTAAACTCTGTGGAGTCCACGTGTCTTGATCACGTGTCACAATATGCTGATGATCTGACGCAAATGAAGAAGTATGAAAACATCGGAAAATTAGGTCTCGGCGTATGAATACCATTCTTGTTGATTATTCCCACAATAGTCATCGCATGTAAATGATATCGCCAGAGTGCGTTACATGATGAAATTATGAATCAATTAAAAGCAAAGGCGGCTTTTAGAAAGCTGCAACTCGAGCTGTAACATACGCCTCATATTATTTAACCAGTATTGAGACAAAATATTACCGGTATCCATTTCTGGTCGGCGACACCTAGCCGCTAGCAGGTGAATAATAAATATAGTAGAATTTGAATTAAGATGGCTCGCTATCATCGCTTTTACATTTGTGTGTACGGTGGATCATTTTGCCCGCGTAATGTAATTAATTAATATTGCTCTCTATGAATATTACCAATAACATCATCTGTTAAAAAGGTCATAGTTCGCTGGAAATTCGTTTTTTGGCTTTTACACCTGCACTGCTCGATTCGCGCACCTGCTGATCTCGCTTTCAACTCCCCTAAGGTTGATTACGATGTATAAGTAATCATTTCTGATGCTGTATTTATAAATTTTGAGAATGAGTTATAAGAATTTGAACACCGTCGGTAGACAGGACCAAAATTTTAGATCCAAAGAAACCGCCCAAAAACAGTACACAAAAGGAAGGAGGGGGGTAATCATATTATGTTTTTACACTTCTTTTATATCATGTTACTTTTTTGTTTCCTCGGGTTCAATGCAACAATGAAATAGCAGACTAAGTTCTTTAGTCGAAAACCGACCACTACTGTAAACTGCTGGAGTTAATCCAAGGACAATGGAATGAGCTTTTTTTTCCCTTTCTCTTCTGCTCTCCGTTTACTGGTTTGCCAGAGAAACGACACATCTTCATTTAGATATAAATTGTTTGGTCTTCAGGTTGTTTTATCATTATTATTATTATCATTATTTGTTTGTTTGTTTTTTCATTTCGGTTTATGAGATAGAAACCTAAACTTTGCCACAATTATGAACTGTATGATGTACTAAATACAATATTTACCTATTAAGTTTCAATATTTGTATGTAACAATTGAGATTAAAAAAGACATTGAATTTCATATTTTTCATGCCCTCTGAAGCTTTGTTTCTTGTTTCATCAAATACTTCAAGCAATGCTGCTGCTGCTGCTGATGGTGTTAACAACGACGACGACGACGACGACGATGATGATGATGATGATGATGATGATGATGATTATGATGATTATGCTGCTGCTGCTGCTGATGATGATGATGATTATGATGATGATGATAATGTTATCATTACAGTTGCTGCTGTTGGTGATGATAAATGTAACAATAAAAAGATTGTTTTATGAATTCTTTATTCTTTACATATTCTAGCACAAAACTCCGATTATAAACACCAGGAGAGTAATAAATTAACATAAATCAACAAATGAATGAAACGTCACTAATCACTTCAAATCAACAACAAACATATCAGGGAGAATACATGAATTATTTGAGAAAATGATATTGGCACAAACTGTCTCCCATACATCGGTGACGTACCCAGCTCCTTGTTCCCTATGCAACAGTATGCCCAACGCAACATATTGGCACAAACTGTTTCCCATACATTGATGACGTATCCAGCCACTTATTCCCTACGTAACGGTATGGCCAGCGCAACAATTATCTTCATGTTTTAAAAGGAGTGACATTCTGGAGAATGTTTTGCTGCAGGCTTTGCAACTGTACTTCTTAATATCAGAATGAGTTTGTAAATGTGCTCTCAGATTTGACCTGTCTGCGAAAGCGCGTGCGCAATGGTCGCACCGAAAAGGTTTCTCTCCCGTATGAGTTCTGATATGACCTTGAAGTAACCACGGTCTTGAAAACGCTTTACCACACAGTTTGCACTTGCAGGGTAAAGTGTGTGTTCGAATGTGCATTTTCAGAGCACCAAGAGAAACATACGTTTTTTCACAGTATTTGCAGGAGAATTCTTTCTTGACCTGGCTAGCGCAGTGGAATTGTTTATGTTTAGATAGTCCGCTAAATGTTGCGTACACCTTAGAACAGCCGTCGCAGTGGTACCGTGTCGGCTCGAGTTCTCGCTCCTTTTTCTTCCCTCCCAAGTCCATGGAATGCTTTTCAGGGGTAAATACACTATAGCTTGATATCACTGGATCAAACGCTGAATTGATCAACTTTCCTTGAAAATTCGAGTCGCTTCTGCTACCTTCAATTACTTTATCCGAATTTTGTGGAGAGAGCGGAATAAGTGGACCCTGAGGGAATCTCGTCTGTGGTGGAGTTAGAAGTGCTTTCATAGCCACTAAATGTTCCGGGAAAGGTTTGTACCCGAAGCAGTTATCCGCCAAGGAGGGATATGGGAAGGTGGCATGCATGTTGGCATACCTCATTCCGAACGGTATGAACGGCGGGAAAGCGTGTGGATGAGGATGAAGCATCGGATGAGGCCAAGGAAAAGGCTCGAACATTTTTGGAGGTTCCGAAGGACTTCCATTGGGACTTCTCTGACTGACTTTAGCATCCATACCCCTCATATGTTTAGTGGCAGGATCCACCATTGCGATTCCTTCCGATGGCTTCAGACTGAGGTCGAACGCCCTGTCTGTGTGTGAACCTAAATCAAATAAACTGAAATTAAACCCCAGTAATTCAAAGTACTATGCATATTATTATTATTATTATTATTATTATTATTATTATTATTATTATTATTATTAAATACGTTTCAAAATACAATAAATTCAGTTGATTTAATTTGGTTGCGAAAACCGCTAAACTGTTTTTGCAATATTTCCATCCACTGTAACTAATGCAATTCGTATTCCCCGTATAATTTGCTTTATTATTTATTTTTATTGTAAAGCCTTCGATTCCATTCAGCTTTACTTCACTATTTCCATGAATTATTCGCTGCTGAATTTACACCTGTTACATGTTTATTCCCTACATTTGCCAGAAAGCCTGTAATTTATTTAAAACCTTGCCATTAACGCAAAAATTAACTGTGTTGTACACATGAGTGTAGGTGATTTGTAAGAAAAAAAATCTTAGGATTTAATTGACCGAGCTTTATTCGATTTGTACCTTATGCAGCAACAGGTGAACGAGGGAAATCTCAAACAATCCAAGCCTTGAACCGACATTTACATGGCCGATTGATATTTACATTTACATATCATAAGTCAGCTTATCTGATGTTGATTTCGAAATGTTACTTTCACGGAACAGCTATATTTGTATTACGAGCAGATGTACTTTTCAGGATTCTACGCCAGATTGCATAAATGAGTCCGATGTAACCAGAATTGAAGGATTAAACAGTTTTTTTTTCTTTTTTCCGTATGTTTTTTTTTCATGAGAATAAAATAACATTTTACAAACTATGTCGATGTATGTATATTATGTAACCAGAAAAAAAAAAACAGGGTTAACTAATGGAAGTCATCTACTTTTTTCTTTCTTTTCTTTTTCTACCTTTTCTTTTTTTTTTTCTTTATTTTTTCCCTTTTCTTTTCTTTCCTTTTTTTATAGCACAATCATATGAGAATTATCTATGTCAAAACATTTGAAATATATATTCATGTTTACACGCAATAGCGAACTATTTTATTTGATAATTAAGACAAAATATAACGCACACTATGACATAACAAGCGTGTATTCTCGATTTTTAACACCTGTTCAGGTATGCGTTCTTAACAATAGTATCTGCAGGCGATGATAGAGCGCGGTATCTATTACACAAAGCATAATAAATTTTACTTCCGCGTGTCTATTTTAATTTGAAGTATCATTTCAACAAGTTATTATAATTCATTAAAACACCGGTCCTACACAATACAGGAAGTCAATCTAGTATACAAAAAATTATCAAATTCATTTCTGACATCTAACTCAAATGACCAAAGAAAAAAAATAATAAGGTCTTTTAATTAAAGTACCCAAATATCTGTAATGTAACCCTCAAATGAAAATATCATATATGTCAGCATGTTGTATTAGAAGATATGGTAAGTTTATGGTGATTCTTTGTCAAAACAGAAATTGAAAAGGGCCTACATGGGTCTGTATCATACGTACTAAAATTATAAAATTATAGAATTAAATGACACGTTCATTATAGCATGTATATTTTCCCGATAATTCTATAACATATAAGCATATATACAAGTGATGTATGTACTTCCTTCAGGGCTTATTTTCTTAAATATTTCATTTTTCATTTATTTTCTTTACTTACTGTTTGGAACAACTCTGTTACAGTTTTCGTCTAATCTTTCTGTCTTAGCCTTTTTACTCTGTGGCACATCGTCCTCTGTTATACCCAGCATCTTGGCTATAGCAAACTTATGCAGACTGTCTTTCTCCTTTAGTGGACTGGATTTCGGTAAAACCTTCTCCGGCAATACGGTCGGAATCTTTATGTCCAGAGCGTCTAGCTGCCTTTCCATCCTTTTTTGAATTATTTCCATTTCCTCTGTGTAATTTATATGTACGATTAAGTCTTCTTTCTTTTTAACCAGAAATGATTTGGGCATTCTCATAGACTATGATAATCATAGTGTCTTCATGGCAGACGTAAAACAGTTGTACGGAGAATAAACAAGTTTTGACTTTTCTAACTTTAAGTATATCCTTACTCGTACAATGTGAATAGTAAAATATCGGAAGAAACATTATTTGTTCAGCCAGTCGCTGTGAGGGAATTAATCGCGTGCTACGAGATGTGACCAATCATATCCTCTAGTCACGCCCCCTTATTGACATCTCAGATTTAATCTCTCTCTGTAACAGGTGTTGAAACCATCTTAACACTGATAAAAAGACAAGTTATTTAGTTATCTAGCAAGGCCAAAAATCTTGAATAGAAAGAAAGGAGAAAATCAATCAGTCAAATTTGAAAGAATCTAATCGATGACATTCGATCGTGAAATGCACGCATATTGATAAATGAAAATCTTAAGTATGACTTTTGTCAAGATTTAAAAATCTTCGCACGCTGTTGCATGTATGGGAGTAATAAGTGGGGAAGTCGAAGTCACCTTATGAAAAAAGATTAAGTACTTAATACTGCGCTAATTGGGAGTTAAATCGGGTTTATGAAAGCGGTGTGTACCCCCACGTCTTCTTCTTTTCCTATACGGGTAATATACATGAATACACACCTAATACACGCTAATGAAGCTTAAGGTAGCACATCCCAAAGGGAATGCTTGTCGTTAATCCGAGAAAAGCGATTTTCCCTACATAGCATTTTACCTTTCTATTCTTCCCATGTTAGTTATAAGTAAGACGTACACCATTAGACATTTTTAATTTGTTATTTATTATTTTTGAATTAGAAATGTTGAATTTTCAGTTTCATCATTTCTATTGTCGCATTATTTTCGAATATTTATACAAAGATGAACAATTACAGATATTGCCCATCGAATATAAGTTCTTTTTTTTTCTATGTCATTTTCATCTTGTAACAATATGATATGTTTCACGAAGAATGAGTTAAAGTTGTTAGTTATGAAAATTGAATTCAATTTATAAACGTTGAAAAAAGTAACATATGTA
The DNA here is from genome assembly GCA_035048485.1 of Pteria penguin. NCBI lineage: Eukaryota > Metazoa > Mollusca > Bivalvia > Pterioida > Pteriidae > Pteria > Pteria penguin. The sequence goes on from CM068582.1 coordinate 6,530,044, forward strand.
TTAAAACTACTTTAAAATTACCTTAATTACGAAAATAAAATGAAGTACACAATGAGATAATGAAACAATACCTATGATGTTATCATTCGTGCGATATTTTCATATATATTTAATTTGAATAATAACATGTATGAGAAAGAAAATTCTATTAAAATGCAATAAAATGCCACCCAAAAAATTATTAAAATATTTATCAATTCTTTGAGATTCCTTATTTATGTATCATGTTTTATACATAAATAGATTCAAAGTAAAAACTGGAAATAGATTCCGATTTTCATAACACTTGATATACACAGGTGCAAAAAGTATGTTGTCGAGCGGTGTTTTAGTGTCAATAATTACACGGATATTGGAATGAGCAAAATCTTCATACATAGAAAGAACGGTCAATGAAGTGTCGGACCGTGGTCAACGATCAACGAGGTGTTAATTTTACGGTGTCCCTAAGGGATAAAACTGACCATTTCCGTATTTATATTTCTGTGGCATTGATACCTTCCAGGTGAAGAGTGCATTCAATAAGTGACCAAATCACTTAAATGTATTTATTCAACAAGTGGTCAATCAGATGTGATATTTACAAATTGTATTTAAACACCTTTTCGGACGCAGCGATACCTGTCAAAGCGAGGAAGGCAAATTAGCACAACGCACAAAAATATTGGGACTATTTTAACAAGTTTGCCTTAATATTTTACAGTCAGCGCGTTACATTATCCCACATTATTTCTGATTGTGGCGAATACGTTTCTTTTCTTATATTTACACCTTTTCAGTCGTAAGTAGGTTCAGTTTTAATTGACAGGTACAATTAGACACACGAAACAGGTTGCTATTTAAATTCCAACACTTGTGTTTACTGACATCTATAAGAATTTTTTTTCACTTGGAGTTGCGGTAGAGTGCTGTAGTATTTGCATTATTTTGCATTTCTATTTGTGTTTTCTTTAAGGATTAAAATAAACTCTTTTATTGATATTGGCTTTAGATATATAAGATACTTGATAGTTTATCCCCAGAATAATTATTATACCTTAATGCTCCAGATCCCCCATAGAGAGACCGAAGAGTAAATCTCCCCGAAGTTAGGCACCTCAAAATGATAAACGAATTTGAGTGTGCGTCATATGAAATATCTCAAACAATTTACATAAATACATGTACTTGAAACAATGTGAATATTTTATTCGTTTTCTTATTTTTCATTTCAGATAAAAAAATTAATCTCTTATTTTCATTTTTGGAGTTAAATTTATTGTTAATCATCTACACTGATAAGGGGATGATTGTACCGATATAATTAATTCATAAATGATGTACATCTAAATTGTATCTACAAACAAACGATATTTGTGTAAAATCTCATAAATGTTAAGTTCACCCAGAGGGACTTCATCCAAACCAAAGCTTTGTAGATAGAGAAATTCACCTGTATTCCATGTTTATGTATTGCATTGATACACAGAATTGCCTTTCGGACTGAGTTCTGCTCCATTAGCTTTACTATGACAACCCCATGATGTTTGTATAAAATGTGCTGGCCCAGTAAATCGGATTTTATAATTTTGTTCACAACACAGACATCATCAATTTTCACTTGTAAACAAGTGTCAAAACGAGTTTACATATAAAAAATTACAATGACAATCGTGTGATGAGAGCCTAAGTCCTACAAGTGAAATATTGAGGCTCCTAACCACAGATTTTCAGTCCTGTGTTAGGCAATGACCTCCGTGTAGTTTTAGATATATTTGATTTAAAATCGGCGTAAACCATTCAACAAACTAACCAACTATTATAAGACGTCCTCTCAAGGGAATTATTAATTAGATAAGTAACAAGAAACGCTGAATGTCTATAAATTTTCAGCCACTTGGCCTTTACCAAGTGGAAACAAAAAATAACAAAATCTCTTAGTGAAATCCATATCTGCTGGTTAAATCAACCCAGCGCAAAGTTTAACCAACTATGATAAATATATCAAGTGTAATTCAAAGATCATTCCCGTGAATTTTTTTTATTATTATTTTACTTATTAATTATAAAATCGAGCGAGAATTTGCACACGTGCACTGAAATATGAAACAGAATATAAATGACAGGCTGAGCATATTTATATCCATTTTTGCTCTGAAACAACTTGATTTTTATTGTAAAATGATGTAATTCGTTGTCTTGATAAGTTAAAATGTACATGTAGTTAGCCATTTGTTTCCTTTCACAGGTGATGGTGAAGTGATTTAAAAACGTTCACGTTGTTCTGTCAAAAATGTATATATAATATCTTTGAGAGATATGTGGTCTGAGAGGAATTTTGTGTCATATTTATGAATTTTGACAGTAAATTCTGAGGATATCTAACAAATAGTTACTTAAACTGTCAATTCTTAAAACAGCCCCCCCCCCCCCCCCCCCCCCCCCCACACACACACACACTCAAACATACATTCTTCTGGTGTTTTTTTTTTTCAAGATGCCCATATTGTAGCATGACTTTTATAAGGTCCTTTTCAGATTAATAAACTTTATACACAAATATATACGGAAATAATTAAATAAATGATAAAAAGATAGATAAATGAATGAATGAATAAATAAATAAAAACAATTACTATTAATAAATCTTTCCCCAAAACCATTTCGGTTATCACAAGAACATAATAAATAATGTTCAATTCTTAAGAACCACTTTCAAGCGGAAACTTCATCGTGGCTAGCCTCGATATGTTCAGTATGGCAGGTAGGTTATACAAGCGAGTTGTGACTCCATGGCTTTGAAGCAAGTGCTCCAAGCATGCATCAAAATAAACAAGAGGGAACTAAAGCCCGTCTAATGGTCATACAGTGTGCTCCTCTATAGAGTCCGACAACAGTTAATATCCAAATCGGTGACGGTTTAAAATTTCACGGCGATTTGTCGTGTAGCTAAGACTGCCTGTGGTAGGTCAGGAGGGCTTTCACTGTTCTTTGTAACGTTTCGTTAATTTCTAGGTTGATTTAACGTAAAACAATGAAACTACATCAGTTTATTTATGGCTGCAATGTTTGTGTTTTTGAATAAAGCACATACATTTACAGCTTAAAATTATGGATTTTATGAAATAATGTTAAGTCAATAAGAAGTTAGTCTATGCAATACAATTTCAACATATCTGAACCTAGCATCAAAATAAACAGAAGATAATAACGCTAATGTTTTTGTTTCTCAGCTTCCACCCTTCCTTCCCCACTACTTATCTGGTCCCTTCCCCACTGCCTATTTGGTCCCTTCCCCACTGCCTATCTGGTCCCTTCCCCACCGCCTATCTGACCCCTTCCCCACTGCCTATCTGGCCCCTTCCCCACTGCCTATCTGGTCCGCAAATGCCCGCCATCTGTTTAAGGATGCTATCCTGCGGAGCACTAATTTGAAGTGTTAAAGGGTATATTCACTTCATATTCCGTGAAAAATTCAAATACACGGTTACCCCCCTCCCCCTCTTTAAAGTCAAAAACGGAACTTTAATTCTGGATTTCTGCTAGATATGGATTAGTCCTTCTCGTTTAGTAAGAGAAGCTTATGTAGCAAGGAAGATAACGAAATCTGTCGTATACATATTTCGACCGAAATTTTTGCCACTTCGTACTTGATGATAAACATATTACCACGAGCATCGCATCTGTGGTTTATGGATTAAATAAGTGTTTACAAATGTAGACAATGCACCACATATAACGAAATATTAACTACAATGGCGGCACAGGGTGATTTACATCTCACCTTAAAGCGGCATTCTAGAGGTCCAGTCTCAATTTAGGTCCTGATTTTAAGTGTGACAATCTAGGACGTATTTTTAAGATTCAATACAGTTCTTTCCATGGCGGATTGTTGTCCACTAAATGGGGGAGGGGGGGGGGGGTTGTTTATAAATTTCTAAATGTGTGGTCTTCGATTTTTGTTTTTGAATGGGAAGGCGGGCCCTAAAACCGGTAAACTACACCAGTACGGAACTTCCGAGATACGCGTCCGGTTCGAATTTTACAATCATTTTTATTAAATATAGACAGGGTACAACCGTTACAACAAAATTTTGTACGAAAAGGTGGAAGAGGACATGTTTGTAAAATATAGTTTATAACCACATTTTAACCATATGCAATGGAAATCATAGCAGTACAACTCTTAATTCATTCACATTTTCGTGGAGATTGTTGGTTACGGTCGTAACCGTCATGAATCCGGTGTAGTCCAGTGGATGAAGTGCTCGGCTTATGATTGAAAGATCACGGGTTCGATTCCTGCCGTGGGCACACCAGTGGTCTTTCGGATGAGACAATGAAAACCAGGTCCCGTGGCACGATAGACATGTGAATCAACCCTCACCTCATCGGGAGGGTCTGTTACAAAGGTAAAAATATCTATAGGTAATACATCAAGCAGATGCCGTCACCATATACGTGTAAAAACTGCGGAGAGACGTAAAACGTTAATTAATCAATCAGTCAATCAATGTACCCATCATACCGGATATAGAATGGCTGAATCGAATCACCGATTCTATATAGGAAGTCCCAAATCGAGTGACAACTGCCAGTTTTCTTTACGAGTATTTTTTCATGTACTTCTTCTTCTACGCTATGTACGACCATGACAGCTGAATCACGTCTTCTCTCCGTTCTTTTCATTTACATCACCGTGGTACTAATTATGGTTTCTTCATAGTATGGTCTGCTATCAAGCATTCTTCATATTTTAATTAGAGAGGATGAATCGGAGGTGAGATATATTTTGTCAAAATTTAAATTGAAAACTGATGAAGTTTGTTCTTTATCAGATTTTTATTCCGAAAATCGACTGGACGACACCCTCAGAAATATCAATCCTAACATGTTAATTTCATGCATTCTTACTATTTTAACTAGAGAAAAGGAATCGTGGGTGAAAATGTCCCATCAAAACTGAATACTCAGGTGGTTTAGTCTCTGAAGGGAAACCTTTGTGAAGAGCGGCTGATAGACACCCTCAGAACTCTCATTGCCAATATATTGAATTCAATAGTTCCATTCCTTATATCCTTCCTTTAGAAAATTACCTGTACAAAAATTACTATTATAAGCCGACTGTGGCAATCTCAACGATATATCACGGTCAGATGAGGATCTAGAAATTTTGCCGAGACGGGGTCCACCCGAAAGAATTTCCGGAGAGGGAGTTCATTCTGAGTGCAGAAATATTTACTTTACACGAAAAAATAACAAGGAAAGTCATTTTTGCCGAATCTCAGGATGGGTCAAGGTTTCCGGTCCACCTCTCTTGATCCGCGTTTGATGGCGACCATTCATGAACACCAAAATGTGAGAGGTGCAAAACTGGAGAAAGTCACTCCTGATAAGCGAGTTACACTTGCCATGAATGACCAAAACGTGCAGACGAGACAAAAGTTTTCAAACACGACACACATGGGATGAATAAAACTGAGAGTATGACAGTCACAAAATACCAAAAACATGGTAATAACATGGGCATCAAAAACTTTTCCAGAGCATAGCCACGGTACTTGTTTGTTTTCATTTTGTTAATATCTCACCAATCCCACTGCTCTTATTTGGTTGAGACATCAACCTGATGCATCGTACCCATTTCATCCACTTACTGAGACTCAACGAGCCACTCTTGCAACTCCAACCCGTGCCGTTAGATCACCAGACAAGCGCCTATCAGATTGAGTTCTGCAGGCTGATACTGTCAAAGGAGCTTGAATCGAGACATCTAGGTCACCAGCCGGGCGCCTTTCAGATTGAGCTCTGCTGGTTGATATTGCAAGGGACTCGAATTGGGACCTCTAGGTCACCAACCGGGGGTCTATCAGATTGAGTTCTGCTGGCTGATACTGTCAAAGGGACTCGAATCCGGAGCTCTAGGTTACCAGACAAGCATATATCAGATTGAGGTATGCTGACTGACACTGCAAAGGGACTCGAATCGGGACCTTTAGGTCACCATCCAAATACATCAGATTGAGCTCTGCTGGCTTACACTGTAAAGGGAAAGGTGTGACAATGATGTAAAATACCATGGTATCACAGCACTTTATATGACAATTTACGACATAGCCATTGGTTAACGTCTTTTAAAAGTATATGAAAGTAAAGGTAAATATTATTAGATAAAATGTCGTGATACCAAATGGAAGCTCTGATCATAAATCTATGTGAAAAATCAAAGCCTTTTCCTTATGGTTTAAAGGATAAAATCAAGGTGAAATGTTTAAAAAAAAATACGTCAAAGTAGATGGTCAATGTCACTAGATCTACTTTAGAATTTAGATTAGAAATCTAATTAGAATGAAAGCTCTGATAACAAGGGATCCATATGTGAAATATCAAAGCATTGTCTTATACTATTCAAAAGATATTGGGTTAAAGTTTTGTCTACGGCCGACGACAACGACGCCGGGAAAATGACACTATCACTCCGGACTTTCGTCCCAGTGAGCTAAAATTCAATATGTGTGAATGTAACGAATTAAGACGATGATGAGCGAAATAGATACAGTTAAGACACAAACTCCATTTACAAGACTTACTCAGATAGTTAAACAGGAGGGCCAAGATAATAACAAGATAATGAATCTAACGGGTAGTGTAACGAATCTAGACGATAACATTACGACTTAACGTAGTAAACCTAAGGAATTAAGACGATAACATATTACAACAAGACGGTAACGTGAGGAATTAAGGCGGGAAAACGTAGCAATGATGACGGTAATATAAATCAGGATGGTTAATGATACGAATTTAAGGAACTAAGATGGTAATGATACGAATAAAGACGGTAATAGAATGAACAGAGATCCTTATTATGCAACGAATTATCAGGGTTCCCTGGCCAAGAATGAATAATACCGGATTCAAGATGGTAACACGAGGACATTAAAACGGCAATGTAAAAAACGTAAATGACAAGACTGTGTCACCACGGACCAAGTCGGTAACGTAAAGAATCCAGATATTTGTGTTACAAGTCAAGGCGTCCTCATCTCGGTAATTATCAATCTAAAGAAGGAAAACAACGAAAGAGTGAATGAATGAATAAAGAATGAAAAAGAAATAAATCAAACAGGATGTGTGAAAAATGTAGGTATCTCTCGATGAAATAAAGAAAAAAGAGAATACCCCAAGCATAAAATCTTAGACCATGTAATGAACACATTAAACGTATCCTTATCGTGTTTATTTTTTTTTCATTTTAATACCACATAATTAACACTTAAAAACTATCCCCATCGTGTTCATTTTTTTTTAAGTTTTTAAAGTGCGTCCTTTGATTGTGTTACTTTTGCGGTGAGTGGGAAGACATTCGTAAACAGGTAATGCACATATTATGTGACGTTTGTAACTTAAATTGACCGTCCTAAGTCGGTATTGTAACTAACACAATCGACTATTTTTGTGATGTCTTTTTCTGTGTTTATTTGATCATGATCATGTTTTATGTGTATGTCGTGGGTGATTTGTGTTACACAGCTTGGTCTAATGTATTCCGTCTTCTCTTTTAAAGAGTGGGATTTGGGATAAGGGTTAAACATTGTACTAAAATAATTGCATATATTTAATGGTTATAATAAAAACAGAAACACAAAACATTTTTATGGCCTATTGGCCTTTATCAAATGACCGAAACGATAAAAATAAAGACCTATGTAAAATCCATCACTATGCCATGTATATTCCCGCATAAATTTGATTTTATAATACATTGTATTTAACATTCCGTAGCAAACTCATTAATAAAATATAGAAACGATAGGGATTCGAACCTGAGACGTAGAAGTTTAAATCCTGGGATCCGGGTCCATCATTTTGTAGGTAGTGACGTGTGATATTATATAATGTAGACCTTAGAGGGAGGTATAACCTAAACGAATACCCAATACTGATCACTGGTAAGCAGGTACACATGCTATTTTGTTCGATTAAATTCATACCGTCCAATGACAGGATTTGTGCCACTAAAGAGCTTGAAAATTGCATAAAGACATTAATTTTTCGATAATCTAATGTAAAGTGAGCCTGGCTGTCAAGAACGTGCATACCCGATTGAAATATCAAACGATTTAGCTTAAATTTCAACTTCCCCTGGATTTAATTATTAAAAACTTGTGAGGGAAAGGGTAAACGGCTAGCGAAGGGGTCACGCAATTTCGTATTCCACACTATTATATAAAGGAGTTTTTTTTTCTTTCTTTCTCTTTTTTTTTTTGTATTACGTGATCACAGCTTCCGGTGTTGATTACCTTTATTCTTCTTACTCTTACATTAAAATTATATGAGATTTAATTCCATTGTGAATGAATGCACCTTAACCTGCATGTAACAGCGCAGGTGAACTATAGTTTCCAATCAATTCACATTGCAGCCATTGTTTGTAGAAGGCTTAAATTGTTATCTTCATAATTCGGCGCAAAATGAATTATTACTGAAGGTGTACCCGCCAATGCAAATTACCTTGTGATCCGTCACACTCGAACACTCACGCGAAACAATTAGCCCGGCACACGCCAGAATCGAGGGGCGTGACCTCAGACAAAACACAGATTCCATCAAACATGGTACACCTGCCCATAGCTGCTCAGGTGTGTGGAGGAGAGACATTACACCGGGCTGAGTGACGACGATTTCACCTGTTCTACACCGACATCTGAATAATAATTACTGCTGTTTTTAAATTTTATTGTTCCCCGGACCCATTACATGCACCTGTTTCAAAGGTACATTCAGCAGACCAGCTTCCCGCTTTTTGTTTCAAGACATTTTTATTAACACAAGGCAATTTGATTATACCATATAAAAGCGCTCGTTTCCTCTGTCACATGTCTGAATTCTTTTCACCATGGTGGTATTGTCACGGGACAATACAATAATCCGGGATCGTGGGTCCATCTCACACACTTCCTGTTTCTGGACCAGAAGACGATATTGATAACAAGACGTTATAAGGATTGTATTGGTCAGATGTTGTAACAGAGTTCACACAAAAAGGTTAATGGTCCTGTCTGCTGTATGTAATCAGGGCAGATCTGTGGTCATAGGTTTCTGGATCCCTGACATATGTTTCAGAGTAACTGGATCTCACTTGAAAGTAAGATAATTTTACCAACGATTTAATATTCATCAGATATCCATTTTTGGGAAAATTACAAATAAATATATGAATAAAATAAACAAAAATTAAGGTAAAGAAGAAAAAATAGTCTTCAAGATTATTGGTGAGCATATCGCAGAGTCTACTGAACTATTTGCGCAAAAAAGGGAAATATCTCACTAGTTTTATCTGAACAGCCCCACCCCCCCCCCCCCTCTAATAATAATAATAATAATACATAGATAAATAAATAAATAAATAAAACACGAAAATACCGCCTTTATGACATGAGGTATACCACGTGATAATATTTAATGGCGAACAAATGTAACGCAGCAAAAAAAAAAAAAAAAAAAAAAAAAAAAGAATTTCTTCACTAATGTGCCCTCTTGTACTTTTTTATATCTGTGTGGCTAGATCGCATCGTTGAATCCTCTCTAGTGTCACTAGTTAAATAATTCAGTTAATAATTATGTTTGATTATGTACCGTCCTCATAATATATGCCAATTTGATATAGATTATTTTATAATATTTGAAAACAGAAGTAAAAACGCAAAAACATGTGATCTAATATGACCTTTTTAGTACCATGTCATTTTGTCATTTAGTAAATTGTAACATTGTATCACAAAGCACACCCCAAGACATTAGTACTTTTTGTAAAACAAAACTAAGAGTCAAATAACGCGAAATGTTAGCGATAATATGTTATTTTTGGTATGACTAAATGCCGCAATGTAGGCGCATTATAAAACGATAGTTATGGGAAGCAAAGCTTCATTTCCTACCCAAGGAAATGAAATTAAGGGCTTTCGTGCAAACATACATGTATTTAATTTTCGGAATGAAATTGTATTTTTTCAGCAACTACATGCCACAGGTAATTTTCAGCAGAGCGTTTTAATCTGCCACGAGTTTCCGTGGTATGAATATTTGTTGGCAGTAGTTATCTCCTGTCAGAGCGCCATCTGGTTGACAAATTATTAATTATCTATAACAACTGGGGGTACATGTATGATGACAATCACTATATTACCATACTGCATGTTGTGATGAATTAAAATGTAATTAAATCCAATTTCAGAAATTCAAAAAAAAAAAAAAAAAAAAAAGAAAAAGAAAAAGAAAAAAAAAAAAAAAAAGATAATAATCTTAATTCGGAAAACGTCTTGTGTATACTTTTTGTATATTGAATATCTCATAGAACTAATCTTCTCTATAAAGTGTTACATCACCAGTGGTAACAAAAATGACAAGGAAGTCGTTATACAAGGTATTGATGGCTACTTTATTACCGCACAATATGTTACATTTACCGCTGTTTTAGCACTCGTTCAAGTGTTGGTGCGAAGAGGATTTATATCCCCTGCAACGGGTCTAACACCCTCTTCTTCAAATTGGGAGACGCCACATGTGTAGTTTCACTGCTAAATTCAATTAATCATATTAGATGCTTCAATATCATATCCCCCTTTTCAATGTCGTAAATTTTTGCATTCCATTATAAGCTACATCACTTATTCAAGCAGACTTTTTCAGATGGGGTTCCGATTCGGCTCTCGTAAAATGTCATTATTTAGAATTATTAACAATTATCAAATTTGCATGCCGTCTAACGTTGTTTTTAGTTTCTCGGGTTGTTAATGCTAAGTCTTACAGAGTACTTAATTGGTCGCATCTCTGATTGTCAGGGGATTACAGATATATATACCATATCTTGTCATTTGATACTGACACAACCAGAAAGTGACATTTTTATTTATTTTACATTTCGAGTCAGTTTTCATTTCCAACAACTGACGACATGAGTTATTGTGTTGTGTTATGTGATGGAGAAAACTGCAGCCTGGTGCAAGCAGGTCATGGAATCAAAGTCTGTCAAAGATGAGTGACTGCAGTAATTTCCAACATAGTACGGTCTTCAAATAACTGTCCTGACCTAAAGTAATCCTACATGTTTTACTCTATCACAATCCGACCAGACACTAAATGAACCGTGCGGACAACCTTATCACGAAACGTAATAACATGTAACAATAATTTGACAAGATGTTCATCTTTTAATTAATTTTCTTAAAAATCGGTTATAGGCATTGTTCAATCGATGCTGCATTGTAACTTGTTACTTAAAATAATAAAAAGAGTATTGATAAACAATAGTTGTACGTCACATGTTGCCCGTCTTATGACGTAGGTCGAGTTTTGTTTCAGTATCATCTTTGTATTGCTTCAACTCACATCTGAATTTTTGCCCAGTGTCTGTCGGCGGTCGATGTAAAGATCTGAAGATCACATAGTAAGACTGTTGAACCAACAACTATGTTGAACTGTACTATAAGACTATAGAACGCGTTAAGATAAGAAAATGTAATTAGTTATGCGATCACTTCTACGTATACCAAGACGATGACTACTATTACTACTACTATTACTACTACTACTACTACTACTACTACTACTACTACCAAGACTACGACGAGGACTACTACTACTACTACCATGACGACGACGACAAGGACTACTACTACTACTGCTGCGACTACTACTACTACTACTACTACTACTACTACTACTACTACTACTACTACTACTACCACTACTACTGTTTTATGGTCAGTTACTATATACTAGTTAAACATTTGTGAAAATTCGTTTAAGATATTTACCCACTACATACAAATTTATTTCAGGTTATACCATTCTGAACTTAACAAATGGCGTATATTATTTATTTATTTTTTTTTTGTTTCTATTAAAAAAAAAAACAAATTAGGCAATGAATTTTTGTACATAATTAAAGGCTTTTTATCTGAATTCCAAATTCATATACTGACAATTAAGCGTAGAAATTCCAAAACCAACTGCAAGGTATCGTTTTTAAAGAATCCAGTATACATAAAACACTAAAGATCAGAGGGTAAACACTAAACAGACATGGGATCAAGTATTAAGTAAACATCCCCTACTGATCAATTACAATAGCCATGACCAGAATTTGTGGCCATGAAACAAAAGTTTAATATATGAATGACATGAGTGTCTGTATATAGGAAAATAACATTTAGTTTACCACCATATTTGAAGTCACTCCATGTTGATAAGGTACGGATATCGTATGACTGCGGAACTTTCTATGCAGTGCACCATGTAGATTGCATATACTAATTCTAGAAGTATTTTGTCAATTAGGGCGCTTATTGTGGGTACGACTAGACAGACAGGAGGCTAGGAGGCGCTTACTTCTTTCAGACACTTGGTTCTAACCTCTCTCTAAGGATCCATGTATTTTCGCTATACCACATGGCTGTGATTGTCATATTGACGAAGTATCGTGTATTCCGTTGCCTAATGCATTTACTGAAAAACAAAAGAGAAAAACATAGGAGCCAAAAGAAAACGATATTCATAATTCGTCGGACTATTTCGTTGTGTTTATCTGACAAATATGATCCCACTAAATATCTGTCGTTTATTACAAGCTGGTGTGGATATATGGTTTTAGGTGATTATGCTAATTTTTATTTTATGACCTTATTTACATATATAAATGACGAGATTAAAGAGAAAAAAAATCAGCTGTTCCCTTTCATGTTCTTGTTTCCTGAAAAGAAAAATATATACAAGTGTAATTATTTTTGATTTCGGTATACTATTATTATTATTATCATCATCATCATCATCATCATCATCATCATCATCATCATCATCATCATCATCATTATTATTGTTATTATTATTATTATTATTATTATTATTATTATTATTATTATTATTATTATTATTATTACCACTGAATCTATATCGCTGATTTATGACGTCGATTATCCCCAGTCTATTCATACGGCAGGAAAATATATACTTTGAAGCAAACTTAGATGAGATGAGACGTATATGGAGGAAGTATGCCTACATCTGTTCTTAGATGACCTTGGATCTACAACAAGGTCGTTTTCTAAATGACAATATTCTACAAATATTGAAACTGACACAGTTTCAGCATCACTGGAGAGGAATATTGTGTATGGATTTTGATTTTACTAATCAAATATTTATGTGTAATTCAAACATCATTAAAACAAAGAAATATCTCGTTTTTCTTTCCTTTTTTAAAAATATTTTTCCATTCAAATCTTATTGAGTATTGAACCTTAAAACAGAAAATTAGAGAATTTAGAAAAAAAATAAATAAATAAAACGTCAGTAACTGGTATTGTATCATGGTGGCACTTACAAGGAATAATAAAGATAAATAAATATGTAAATAAGTAAATAAATATCTCCCAATAATCTTCAAATGAAGTTTAATGTTATGCCGCATGTAGAATTGGTGAGTGCTGTGTGAATTACTTAGATTGGCTACAATCAATACTCTACCATTAACATTTAATATCTCTTACTACGTCATATCTTTTTAATCGGAATCATTTTACAAACTTTTAAGCATAGTAAATACCGTTTAACATGTGTTGTATTTTTATGTATTGCAACGCACATAGACGTCAACAATTAATCATAGAATCATGGCCCCGGATCATCTATGCTTAGAAAAGTCCCTTTGATCTCGGCGACCCTTTTCTACATGTCTCTGTTACCATTGGACTTCCAGCTTGCTTCAATGTCTCCATATTAATACGAAATACCAGATTTTATTTGTGATTCTGCTTAATTGGAAAGTTATTCTGCAATGTAATTAAGATCACTCCATGGATCTCACAAGTAAGATGTTCACGAAATGTAACAGGTTGACATCCGCTAAAGTGCCCGTACAGATGGCGCCACGAGTCGATATATAATATATCGATAAAGGCGAACAAACTTGTTCAATTTGAAGAATTTTCAAAGAAATCACTACCCGAGGCTTTTTATCAGATGAAGGACATTCAGGGCTATGAGCGGCTAAGCATCGTCTCTGTACACCTGTTACCGCTAGTCTAAGGTAAAGCGACATGATCAATCAGTCGTGACAAAGCCTAACGTCTTCCTCTGTAAACATCTTGTCGACCTAAGACAGTTGCCTTGAAACTTGTGCCGTGATGGATTACACTATAGGATTTCACATTGACTTTTTACAAGTGAATACCGTTATGCCACACGTACCTATTGCTGGTATTTACGTAATAAGGGCGCCATATTGCGCTCTGAATAGAAATGCTCTAAAACGTCCTTCTGCAGCGGGTCATCTAGACCGAGTTTGCGCTCTCAAACCCGTATTAAATCATCATGTAAAGACGTGCATTGTGTAAGACATTGTTCTCGTCACGTAATGGCTGGCTTAAATTTCTTTGATAAAGAACATAAAATTTACGGCATCAGTATAAATATAATAATAAGCGTTTTATCAATGTATTGGATCAACTTGATAAGTTTCAGTAACATCTTTTGTACCATAAATGTTGACAAGAGCCGTAAAGCAAGAGTAAGCAAGACAAGTAATGTGGCAATGCTGGATTTGATAGATAATAACTGTTGCTATATATTAGTTCAAATTTATATGATATGTCATCCTTCATTGTACATCCAGCCGTTTATGTATGAACAAACATATGAGATCTCATTCTACATTGTACATCAACCGTTTATGTATGAACAAACATGATAACTTATCCGTCATTGTACATCCAGCCGTTCAACAAACTTACATGGTATCTCTTCCTTCATTGTACATACAGTGGTTTATGTATGAACAAACTTATGTTATCTATCCTTCATTGTACATACAGTCGTTTATGTATGATGAATCATATAATATCTCATTCTTCATTGTTCATCCAGTCGTTTATGTATGAACAAACATATGATATCTATCCTTCATTGTACGTCCTACCATTCACCAAACTTACATGATATCTCATCCGTCATTGTACATCCAGCCGTTCAACAAACTTACATGATATCTCTTCCTTCATTGTACATCCAGCCGTTTACATCGACACACAGTACAAAATATAGAAGCATCATGACCTTTAATTTTTCAACAAACACACCCTTTTTTAAAATAATGTGTTGGATCATTTTGATAAGCTTCAGCACTTTTATTTATACCATATGTTGACAGAGTCCTAAGGAATTACAAAACCAGATGCGTAATGTGGGGGTGTTGAGTTATATAAATTTCAAAATTATTGGTAAAAATCAGTCCAAATTTATTTGACACCTCAACCTTCTTTGCTCGTCTATTTGTTCAGTATTAAGCAGTGATTGCAGTGGTGGATTTAGAGGGGGCGGGACAGGAGGATCGGGCCCCATTTACGCCACATATTTACCAATACATCTCCAGATTTGACATCCAAAATGACTGAATATTTTGGGCAAATACTTGCCTTCTCAAGTTGCCCCCCCCCCCATTTTTGAAATCCTAGATCCGCCACTGGATCAATTGTTTATTGTTTTTTCGTAACTCTACGATTATTTCATGTATATGAGGATGATATAGCATAGAAATTTCTACCTTTGCAATTAATCTTCCCGAAGCAGTGAGTTACCTTTTACGTGGCATCGAACCTTGCTTCTAACTCTGACCCGAAAGACAAACACCGGTGTGCGCACAGACGAACATGGGACCTCTACGTCACGAACCGAGCTCCTCATCCACTGAACCACACCAGCTTCAGTGTTACATGCCCTCTGTTCTCATGACACCAGAATAAATTGAAACGTCAGGTTATGCAGTGTATTTCTATAGTGTTCGCGTACGATGTATACACATGTAGCCCTTCATTCCGCAAGCATTTTCTTTGTTAATTCCTAGCACTTGTGATATTTCATAAAAATTGAGTCATCATATATATCAATGTATAATATTTTGCGCAATAAGAAATATTAAGGTGTGTAATTCAGTTTGAACACCATAGGCTATTGACGTCTACTGTCTGGTTACTCCCGTCAGTGGACTTTTTCAGCTTTATTCAATAGTAAGATATAAATAACAAGTACACACTATCACAATCCATTTTGTATACCTGCCGTAGACCAGCATTTGAACGTCCGAGGCTATTTTATTTGTATTTAAAAATATTGAAGTAAAAATTGTATCAATGTAAAGTAACTACGAATCTTTATTTCTTTCCGCATTTAGTACCATTTTACAAATCATTGTACTTTCAAAAACATTAGTTTTTTGCAATGTTTCATCATGTTTTGAGATGTAGAAGTGGAATTTGGTTCCTTTATTAAGTAAGACTAAGATGGGCTTATATTAGAAGCTTTGCATCTGATAAATTTCAATGCACCCTAATTAACTTGACTTGGACCGTTCTATATGAAGTCAAGGTAGTTCGAAGACCCTATTCTGTACTTTAGCTACTCATGCATCTTTCTAAAATCGTTCCCTTACCTTTTGCTGTGTAGAGCCCATAAAATGTCTACCGTGAAAGATTTAAGTGTTGTAATACCCTTGGTCTGAGGTTTTGTTGCTGTGTCATTTTTCATTTAATGCAAGCTGAGTAAAATATATTTTAGACGATCATGGTGTGTGTGGCTAGTCAAACATGAGATGCTTACTCCTCTCCGACATTCAGTCTAATCTCTCTGTATGCCATAGGTCCATCAATGTAAGCAGTTGTGTGTTGTGAATACGATAGAAGCAAAGCACCAGTTATCATTCACTGACGCGGATAACCGCGGACAGATAGTAGATATAGGTCGAACTCAAGGGATAAAAAGCATAAATGCTTATATAAAATAGTCAATCACAATGTTGAATAATAATCTATACCGATCCTCATGCTAAACAAATACTTACGTCAGATTTTTAACAAGATGGATCTCTCTTGTGCTTTTCATCTGCCGGCGTCCGTCCGTTTGCAAGACCAAATCTTTCTATTCCTTCTTCCTAGCCAAGGAAAGGAGTTGACGTAATTTGATTATAATGGTGTTATACATAGAGAGTTTCAGATATAGGACAAGGAGGAGAAAATTTCTTAATATCTTCCCAGAAACGTCTCCTGATATAATGTATAGAATGAAAAAGAAAAATACAGTAAGTACCAGAGTGTTCGAAGAGGATATAAGAATTAGTGTTGTTGTTAATCATTGAGTGTTGGTACATTTTAAAGGAAACATTTCCTTAAATCCTGATACGTTGTACGTTTGTACGGACAAAGTAATTAGGAGATAAAAATCCAGTGGATTTCTTGTTTCTATGTTGTAGATGGTGAAATCCCCTTCCGAACGTTTCTAATGGTGAACTCTTGTTTTGCATATTTCTGGATCCATCCCTTTGAAGAGTAATGTTTATTATTGAAACACTCTTTGATAATTATCATTTCAAGTCCTCACTCTCGAAAATGATTCCGACCCTGTCCTTAAATTTGCTATGTTCCTCTTCGTATATGTTTTATTTACCCGATTGCTCTGTCTTACGGTCTACGGTCGCTATGGCGATCTTGTACGAAAATATGATGTGCCTCTTTCTAGAATGATTGATAATATTCTGGAATGCGACTAAATGACCTGTTCAGTGAACACCAAATAGGACTTTGTACACCAGTTTTGTACTTTCGTATGTACAATTAGGAAACCAAAACTCTTGATTTTGACATGTTTCTTAAGAACTGCTGTAATGAGTGATGCATGCAAACAGGAGATGCTTACTCTTCCCGGGCACCTGGTCTCACCTCGGAATTTTTCAGCATTTCGGGGTTCACAACAGTTCCTTTTTGAAACTTACACGATTTTGTATCTGTCCTTGGACTTTGAGAATGATTAACAGTTTGGTACTTCTTCGATATTGATTACAAACATGATTCCTTCTCGTTTCCCATCACCGATAAATGCCATTTACACGTTGTTTTACCTTGAATGATAAAAGCAAACTTTTTCCTTCATGGCATGATGCTTATGATTAGATTACGTACCGTCATTATTTACCTAGTCATTTATGCTCTTCGTTTTCATGCAACACACGGGAGGTAACTCGAATGAAAAGAATTCATTATTCCAAATTATTTTCAAAACATTTATATACTTATTATCAAGTAAGTAGACGAGTTCTGCAATAGAATTCTGACGGAAATGATCAATATCCTGTCAGAAAGTATTCTTGTTCTTACAAGAAGCAAGGATCATAAACATAATTCTATCTAGGTTATTTTTCATTATCCTTGAAAAATAAGGTGTCTATACGAGACGTGTAATTAATGTAAAATACGAAAGTAAGTGGTGTCAGATGACTATGGCACTAACAACAATGTACCACAGTGGACATTCGCGGACCCCTGAAATGCAGAGGTGGGACCATTTGCCCGGAAGGAGTGAGCGTCTCCTGTTTGGCTAGCCACACCCGCCGTGAATACCCTGACATACAGACGAAACAATATGATACAGCACTGTACATATAGTTTTGAAACTTTATAGAAATAGATGTAAGAAACTTATCAGTCGGTTACATATCAATGTATAGTCGCTAAATTTGGCTGACGTAGCTCAGTCGGTTAGGTGCTTGTCACGTGACCGAGAGGTCCCGGGTTTAATCACTGATTATTACTGATTTACCAGCAAATTACGCGGCCTCATGTCACGGTAGACCTGGAACGCCAAAGATCCCTCGCAGCTTTTGGGTAGATCCGTTGCACAACTCAAATTGTTGTTAGAAATGAGCATTGCATCAGGTCGATGACGTCATTGTATAAGTACCAAAATCAAAATATGACATCAAGCAGATCAAACTAATCAATATATTCTATCAATGGAATTCATTTGTAATATAATGCAATATATTTGAGTCATGTATACAGTCCTCATTACCGACACATTAATAAACAAACATACTTGAAAATTAATTAATCTTTCTTATTGTGATTTTAGAATTTTAAGTCAAATATCCGGCTTTTATGGTAAAATCAAGCATTTGTTTTATATATTTTCCAGGGTAACTTTGGTCTATTATTAAGCAAAAATAAGACGTATAGATCAAGGAAAAAAAATAATAATGATGAAAGGCAAATAAACACCGAAAACGACATTTCAAAAATATTCAATTGTATTGCAGTTACAATACCCACTAAGGGCAGTCAATTATAGTAACAAATGTATATATCACATTAAATCAAAATATAAATACACATCTATGTTTATATATCAAAAAAAGTACAATATTTAACTATGAACTATGACTTAAAGTACTTCTAATTTTGAAAGCACACTTTAGAAATTTGCCCAAATTGCAAAGTTCCTTTGTGTGATTGGAACTCAGTAGTTGAACTAATTTGAAGATGGAGGGTCTTCTATAATAATTTTTTTTTCAAATATCTAATTCTTGTTTTCAAAAGCGGGACATTTCAAAATAAAATGTAACTAGTCCTCTTTGTCTAATTTACAAATATTACATAAACGTCTTTCAATAGGTATATTTTTATATCGCCCAGTTTCAATACTCAAACAGTGCGCAGAAAGACGTAATCTGCTAATATGTTTCTTACATTGCATATAAATAGATTTGGTCAAATAAGGCTGTAATGTAACGTGATCAATAATATGTTTATATAAAGAATATTTGGACGATGCGTTTATTTCAGCTATAATAGACTGCTTATATATATCAATGTGACAATTTCTGATAACATTCTTTTTACATTAAATAACCAGTTTGTACAGTTTGATTTAAGTGACAATGCTTTATAGAAAAAAATCAACACATGACTTAAGAATACAATTGTCAGATTGTAAGAGTTTTAACCAATATTTAATCATTCTAAGTTTTCTAATACAAACAATAGGAACTCTACCAAACTCTGCATATACCATGACATTTGGGGTTGATCTTTTTACTCCTAGGATACTTTTACAAAAATCTAGAGGTACTTTCTCTATATCTTAAGCTGCATGTAAACCCCAAACTTCACTCCCATAATACGAAACATAAGTGTCAAATAATGATAGTAGAGTGTTTTGATTAAAACTCATTTCATTACAATTTCTTTTCAGCGAAAACATAGCTTTTCTACACTTTATAGACAACTGCTTTTGGGTTTTATTAAATTTCCCGTTATAATTAAACACAATTCTAAAATAACAAAATTCATCCACTATTTCAATTTTTTCTCCTTTATAGAGCCAAAACTATTGAGGTTTAACAATACCTCCATTTCTAAAAACCATAATTTTTTTGGCAACGTTTACAGTTAGTGACCACTTCTCTGTATATATAGCTAAAGAGTGGTAAACCGGTTTGTGCGTGCCCACCTTTCCACTCACCGCAAAAGCAGCACAATCAAAGGACATAAATTAAAAAAAAATTATACATCCATATATATTTATAAATCCATATGATCCTCAAGTACATTGTATTTATTTTATATTGATTAACAGAAAATAACATTTCCTTTTGTATATCAATATATTCATGTGCTGTACAATATTCATTTAGTGTTACTTAAATAACAATTGGCAAGATTTTTTTCAACAATTTTACAATTATATCGCGTAATGGAAAAAGCAAGTAACCAATCCCTTATAAATATTCGGAATCGAACCCAGATCGACGGCGATGCAAGCCAAGTGCTTAGCGGATACACCAATCCTGCATTTCAGTTGGCAAGGCATCTAAATGTTTCTTCTTCTATTTGCAATAGTTGAATCTATAAATAATGTCAAGAAGTAGGTCTACCCAATTTGAAAATAATAGTTTATTATGTGAGAAAAAAAACCGTGTGCAATTTAGCTGCAGCTTCACTTGATTTTTTATTTCTTTTCTATTCACTTTTCCTTTTTGGTGATTTGATATGCTCCTGGGTTTCATTTTTGTTCTACTAAATTGGTTTAATCCAAAATCTCATTTTTCACATGTGTTTTATACTACATTGAATTTAGAGAGCCGACATTCAAACTCAATATTTGTATAATAATATCTTATTGTGTATTGTAACATATTTATAATCAATCGAGTATTTCTACGAAAATCTAATTTCTATCATTATCTGTGACCCAGCTCCCCGTAAGACGTTATTATAAAATCACAGGATGTAATGATACATTTTTATATTCTTAATATGAAGTCCCGATTGCTACAAGTGTTACACTTGCAAGTTGATGGTAGTAACAAAACCCTTTTAGAAATGTGTAATTAGATTTGCACGTTTGGCTTCACATCTTGAAGAATGCATTAATCTGTATTTGTGGCCAGTATGTGATGAAGGAAATACTCTAATCCTCTTTCGTGTGAGTTATTTCTCAGCCATCATTGTAATGAAGTTTTTGTTAGAACATGAACAGATTTTGTTCCCCCCTGTAACAGGTGTTCGCTTTAATATAATGTTTTCTTTACCTAAAATAAACTTATCAATAAAAATAATTCTTCAGCCTTAGATAATTTTGATATTGTTTACTTTTTTGTGTACATAGCTTTCTATTTCTTATATCTAGTGCCTTTTTCTGTTTTCTTCCACAGAATATTTGGGCTACCATGTAACCATGGGATTATAAAACATTCTATTAACTATGCTGACACGTTATGTAAAATACGGAAGACAATGTTGCTGAGTGCAACCTTTACAACAAACTACAACGGAGGAAATTTACAAAGCCTTTAACTCCGGAGACCGGGTATCCTGAAGAAATAAATGTGGCATGTTTAGCTAGCTACGACTGCAATGAATACCTACATGTTTGGCTAGCAAGCATGCCATGAATACCCAAGATAAACAATAGTTCAAATGTTTATTTTTTTTAAAAAAAGTTAGAAAAAGAAAATTCGGACATACATTTTATTGCTTCATGCATTTCTTTCATTGCATTGATATTACATATATGATATACTGTAAAATGTTGTTATTCATCATAACATTGATCTTTATTTGATGAGATCATATATTTATGATGCGATGTAAAGAATACCTTAACATTCTTTTTCGTCAACCATTTGACAATTATTTGACAATAGAAATTATTTAACAATGTATATGTACCGATATATTGTATTTATAGCCTTTTTGGATAATAGTAATTCATGGTACTGTGCAGACTGTGCTTTTACAATGATGCCAAGTTTTAAAAACATCCTAATCTTCCTTATATTTCTATTATATTTAATCGAAAAGAACATAAAAGAGTATTTCATAGTTAATTACATTATATACAGTTGTTGCTTGTATAAATACAATAAAAATACATATTAATTGGGAAGGTAAAGCCTCTATACTTGTATAACGTACCACACATCGAATGATTGATGGCATCATATACTTTGCCGCCTGATCTTGTTTTCCTGTATGCTTTGCTGGCGCCAGTTTTTCATCATGTACTTGAATCCAATCTCTTCGTCTCGGTTTTTATTAATGTATAATATTTTAATTCTTTTTGTTTCAGTACATAATGCGTTTGACGGGTACAAATTCATTTCTTTACAATAAACGTTTTCATTTTCAACTGACTTTGGTGTAGAATATAATTAATAATTAATATAATACCCATTTTACTAAATGATTGGTTTTACATTCACTGAGGGAATTTACATGCTATATCATATATCAAATATAACGAGGAACAAACTTTCTAACGACAAACGAGGAAACTCTATGAAAAAACCCCCTTTTTATAAAGAAACAACAACGATTGCACAAAAAATGTGACACTGCATCGTAACAATAAAATAATTTCGAAGTATTTTATTTGATTATTCTCCACAACGTGAACAATCCGGTTTTATCAGATATATCAAAGACATTTCCCATTTAGTCCGCTGCTGATTCCATACATTGGACTAAAATGCATAACACAGCTATTGACACTGATGTATCTATGATAAATGTGTGCAGTTATGATTACAAAGAATTGGTGCATGGGAGACAAATCCCCCGCTCTCACCTCATACGGAGGTCTAGGCCATAGCTAATCTGCTTACTACTCTCCCGTCGGCAGAGGCTTACATCTCTTTGTAACTCAATTTTGCGGATAGAAATTGTAAATCTCAAGCGCCACCAAAATGCTATCATTTCCCAATACTTCTGCTCTGTTATGATGTTCACAAAGCTATTTGTCGAAGTGACAATTTACTTTTGAATTACGTGCTTGTCGAAGCGTGAATGAGAGATAAGGAGAAGAGCCACAAAACCAACAGTATCTTTATGTCTCTGTAAGATAATGGTTTGTTCTTAAGATCTCTGATCCGCCGGGACATCGGAACATCAAATTTATGGCGAGGATCAAGTTGATTTTCACACGTTATTCTTCATCATCATCAAACACGATTGATGCCGTGAATAAATGTCCTCACGTGAGAATCTACACCCTAGCCTAGGCTTAATATATATTTGTATTTTTCTGAAGTAAGGTTGAATTCTTTTACATGCCCGATTTATAAAAAAGGCATACCGATTGGAGTCAAAATGTATTTAAAATTAAATCTTAAGGACATTAAAGACAATGTCCCTAGATGTGTCAACTTGACCTGGTGATAAGCATCAGCTTAAGCCTTGTGTCCAATCTGTCGGGGTGTTGATATCCGTTCAATTCGAGGAATTACGGAAAAACGTCATTGATCATCGGCAACACACAAAATAATATATAATTTGTAACAATTACTGCGATTTTTTCATTTAATTTTTCTTTATCTTCATTTATTTATTTATTTTGTTTTGCTTGTTTGTTCTTTTTAATTTTTCTACTTGAAATCTCATTTATTCGTTATATACGCAAATGATATAAATGTGATTGCAAATGTAATCCATTCTTAAGATATTTTTAACGTGTTTGTTCTTATTCATTTACATATAAATGTATATATTCATTTACTTTTCTAAGGTTGATTCTAACATATTGGTCAGCTTTCTAACCTGCTGTTTAAAAGAATTCAAACCAGATGGCATAAATAAATATACATAAAATAGAATTTAAAATAATAATAATAAAATAAAAAATAAATAAATAAAAAGTAAAAAATAAATAAATAAATAAATAAATAAATAAATAAATAAATAGATAAAATTAAACAAAGAAATAAAATTGTAAATGGTGGAAATGCTTTGATATTAAGTTACAAAAAGAAGAAACTCACTGGTTAAAAGTAGCCAATTTCACTAAGAGAATGTGGCAACGTAATATGATGATACTGAAAGTTGGTAAAGCCGAAATTTTGAGCGAAATTGGAAACAAAGGTTTCGAATGAATCAGGTCAAGGATCCCTAACAAATACCTGAAATATCATAAAGGATTAATTATCTAGCAAGCCGGTGTGGACTAGTGGATAAGGTGCTCGGCTCATGATCGAGAGGTCCCGGGTTCGACTCCCTCCCTGGGCACACCGGAGTTCTGTCTTTCGGATGAGACAGAAAAAACCGAGGTACCGTGTCACGGTAAAAAGAATCCTCACTGCTTTGGGTGGGTCCGTTGTAAGGTCTAAATTTGTATGCAATGCATCAGGCAGATGTCGTCACTATATAAATGAAATAATCGTGGAGTGACGTAAAACAATAATCAACAAATCAATTGATCTAGCTGGCAAGAACTATCATCAAAATAAAAAAGGAGAAAATGTCAATCAACAGTTCCTAATATATGTAAACTAGGTCTTTTTAACGACTGAATGAATGTGCTAAATGTTGACTTTAAAAGACGTGATATTTCTGACTTTTGTAAAACTACCCTCTGATTCAGGAGCTTGCCTCTGTAAATTACACAGTACATGCTCCAGTATATCGGATAAATTAAGAGAAATAAATAGCATACGCAGGTGACAAATGGCTGTAACTACAAGTATACAGAAGGTTAACAACTGGAAAATTAAAATATTTAAGTTTGTCAATAAATGTACGAGCAAAATTACAAAATATTTTTGTGAATTCTAAACTACATGATTCTGTTGTATCCTTAAATCGAGACTATCAAGTGTTGTGGAAGCGAAAACATTCCGTGCCGACTGGTAAAACCTTTTGTGATGTCTTACTTAGGGTTAACCAATAAGAAAACATCCCTGAAATAAAAGGACAATATCGTGAATAGTGTCATATTCAGACAAATGTGAACCCCGATTAAATCGAGGTGAAACCAAGTGCCCTGGAGGAGTAAGCGTCTCTTGGTTGTATACAACAACCGTTGCAAAAGTCTACAACGATGTATTGGACATTCCCCAATGGAATATATGGAACAGTAGTAAGACCATAAATTATCCCGTTTTCGGTTCACATCTAATAGGAGATGTGACTCCTGTTGAGAGAAAAGGTTTAATATAGTACCTCGTTCGCTGTTACACATAATGCAAAATGTTCTTCAAACATTTGTATAAATTTATTTTATCCCTTGTCTGTGTACATATACGACTAATAAAGGAACACTCTTTTTTTTCAAATTTTCGACCTCGTGGTCTTTATCAAGAAAATGACACAATACACTCGCAACTAAGTGACGTCCAGTTCTATGCTTCTTACATTAACGAGTATTAACAATCATTTATGAATAACAACGTCCGTGACGTCACGGTTCTTTGACGGCGTCATACCATGACGTCGGTTATTAGTAGTCTACCATTACTTCCCTTAGGAAGATATATTGGATGAGTACATATAGCTTTCAAGCAATTTACTGAAATTTGGAATATACGTTAATCGAAAAAACTTAACATACAAACATAAACATTGTTATCAAGAAAAGGAGCGCTACTTTTCAAAGTGAATGAATGTATCCATCCCGATGTTGTAGCATAGACTTCTCCAGCATAGATATTCCCCCGGAAAACGGCCCGGCCCATGGAGAGGAAAACAATCCCAGTATAATTTTCCTGCTTAGACGACTGTTTGTATAGTTTTTCCTCTCCGGTGGAAAAACTATACTAGCATAGAATTTCCCTTCCACTTTCCGGATTTCCTCATCCGGATTTTTTTTACTTCTCCGCGTCTGGTTTGCAATCCTCTCATTAAAGTATTTCCTATCTAAACAGAAACGAAAAGTTTAATCAGATGTCAAGAAATTACGCCCGTCATTTGTGTCAATAATGTACTGCCAATGTCACATTTTGTTGCAATATGTGTTTAAAGGCAGTGGAAAGTTATGAATAGGACAATGTTTTATCCACCATATGCATCATGACCTTGACCTCGCAGATGTGGCCTTGGTTCAAGGTCATGACACACTCTTGTTTTCTTGACAATAATTGTGTGAAATATTATTCAAGCCCATGAAGGCAGTGAAAAGCAATGATACGCACAAGTTTTTCTCAACCATATGCAATGTGACTTTAACCTTAGTTCAAGATCTTGACACACCCTTCGGATCTGCGCAAACATTCTGTGAAATATTTTTCAAATCCATGTAATGAATAATAAGTCATGGCCTGGATAATGTTTCATTCATCGTATGCACTGTAACATTGACCTTAACCTTCCGACCTTTATTCGAAATCATGACACACTGCCTTTCCATATTGAAAAAAATTCTACCAAGTATAAAGTAAATCGGGTCAGAGATTCAAATGTTATGGCCTGGACAAAGCGTTAAAGACAGACAGACAGACTTCTCTGTAACATAATACGTCCTGTCGAATGACTGGTGCATAAAAATTGAACGAAAGTCTATGCGGCTTTTCTCAATGATATTAGTATTCAATATTTCATGGAATACATATATAATTAAATTATCAAATATTATAAAAAAAATCAGATAATCATAGATATGTAGTGCATGTGTACTGAGTATACTAAATATTTTTACCTATATTGTTTCCATGAACACCTCCAACTCAAACGAAAGAACATGTTACAATAGAAAACATAATATTTACTTATTAGTTATAAAAAGGCGAAACACAATTGCGACCAACGAGCACGTGGAATCGACTTTGCACAGCCATCTATAAAGTAAATTTATCTAGTTATCAGGATCACTAGTGCACAATAACTTCTCTTTTCCTAGCAATGCATGAGCTGATTTAGTCTAAAATAAGATATAAACTATGTCATGGCGACACATGGATGGGCATTTATCGATAAAATGCCTCAAAAAGAAACATTATAATGTCCGTTATATGTATAGGGAAATGGATCCTCTATAGATTTCTTGAGGAAACTAAATGGTTCAGAAATCCCTCATGCTCAAATTTCAAAAGCGTCTAAGACTAACTTCTCCACCAAAACGTATGTAATATATCAAAGTCCCCACCCCCTTGTCTGACCTCGAAGTATATTTTCTAAAATTCGCTGGAGTCGCCTACAACAAAGCGAGCAACAAAGGTAACCCATGGAGTTATAACGTCACCATGATAACGATTGTCACAAATACAGATAAAACGAAATAAAATGTCTACACATTGGCAAATACAGCTAGTTATAGAGGAGAAAAATCTGTTATCATTCATTTCTTTAAGCCCACTCCCGCAAAAGAGATATGACAAAGGGAGTAGCGTGTATCGATATGGACCAAAACAGATAAAAATGAATAATTACAAAATACATGTAATATATAAATAAAACGATAAATCGAAAAACCTTCCATATAGAAATCCAAAAATCAATACATGTAGATAGGGACGTTTATTATATATCTATACAAAACGCCTTTTAGCTATTTTCTAATTCTATTTTAATTCTAATTATAGATGATACACATAACATCCACAATATACAGACTGAGTTCTAGTAGCAGACATATAACGAGAATATCAGCTAAAGTAATGAAAAGGGGGAAAACGTGCTGTCATTTAAGAAGAAATTTTATACTGAGGAGGCATTTCTTAATGGGAAAAGCAAAAAATGTTTTTCCCGTATTCAGAGCCGGATTACTTTTATAATATATATATATAATATATATAATACACCTCCATTTTCAAAATAACACAGATTGTTCGGTTTTGCTTTACATGTATATCTTGTTTAGTCATATTATTGAATTAAATACTTTCTCCCTATGACTGAATGTACAAAATATGACAATAGATTATGGTAATAATGCACACATGTATTTTCATGTGACGAATAGGAAAGTGATTGGAGAGTTGTAGATCCCACTCCCTTATTCTCGAAAATATTATCTACGAATTGTTTTATATGATATTTTGTATGTGACGGCACGATTTTACAGTTTGAGTTTCGTCAATATCTTGCAAAATTTAAACGCACGTGGATTTTACGGAGCTTACCTTAGGAGATCTTGGATATGTATGGATAACAAATAGTTTCAATTTATTTCGCACATTCGTTGTACGAGTATGAAAGTGTAATAAGAAGCGATGGATTCCCGTTCCTTGAGAGGATGTGGAAAAATCCTAAATTTCCAGAGAGGTTCCGTAATCGGAACACCCAACACCTACCATTCGAATAGCCGTCAAAAGCGATGTATTCTATCTTTTTAACGACTACAATATAAAATTTACATAGAAGGACCTACTACGGTGTGTGATTTTTTCATTAACCTAAATGTACTGACAGAGCAGGAAAAAATGTATCGAACCACATGTTGCGTACTTACGAATACCAATTGTATTGTTATGAACATCGTCTGGGTGTTTTCAATCACAGTTTGTTTTTCTTTTGATACATATATATTGGGGCGGAAGCATCGTCTTAATAAGGTATGAAGTTACGATAACAAGATAAGAAACATTATATAAGGCAAGCATCCGACCGAACGTGATGGCAAGTACAAAATAACTATTTCTAGAAAGGAGGATTCGTCAGACATATATGAATCAAACGTATCTTTAAATTAAAATAATAAAACATGGTAAAAGCCCGCAGTATTGACATATTCTTTTGCTTTTCACTCAACACCACTCATTTTAAGGGAGATGATTGGACAGTCTCATATTAAAAAAAAATTGAAATTTTCCGGAAAATTCTGTTCTGTTTGTTAGTTTATTCCAGTTTTTGTATCCCTTAGAGTAGCCATTTTTAGGATCTCGATATTTTCTTTAAAGATTTTAAAAATGTTTGATTGAATAAAGCTACCACCAGATCCATATTCCGCAGATTACTGAGTGAGCGTCATTTCTGTTTTTCAGATCAAATAGAAATCTGACCAAAGTAAATATGGAAAGTCAGTTGCATTTAAGATAGAATCATTGATATTGGTTATGGCCATGGCTGATTTTTGGACTGTGCAAAAATATTCCTTTGTACTAACACACTATTAGGGAGCTTTCTATTGTTCTTGTCTCTCCTTTTGGTACATGTTTCATAGGTGAGATGTAATGCATATTATGTGCTCCATTGATTACCCGTCTTTTCTGAAGATGGTTCATCATAAAAATCCAATCAGCATCCAAGAAAACAAAGACCATAACCTTTCCCGTCGAAGGTACAGACGGGGACGTGCTTACCTTCAAAGTCCACTTCTCAATAGTAACAAAACTATCTTCTATATCGACATACATAGCCTATGTGCTGAGGACTTTTTTGCAGCTTCTCCATTACAGCTCTGTCACCAACAAAACAGGTTCATTACTAGAATCCTACAGAACCGGAACTTTGTTACGAATTACCACTGCCACATAGTTGACTAAATAACGCAATCCGCTTGTTACATGTAGTCTATTAAATAGCTTCGCTGGCCAACGAGAGACTTCTTTTAATTCTTTATTACTACTTAATAAATTTCTAGATATGTAGCATTTGACTGTGCTGCTATGGCCGCTTAATCACACCAACTGAGTGAAGTTTGTTGTTAAAATTTGTCGTCCTAAGTCAGTGTCGTTGCTGCAGTGCAGTCGAATATTTTTGTAATGCCTTTATGTGTTTATTAGACTACAATCATGTTTTATGTGCATGTCCTTGGTGATTTGTGTATGCATACATCTTGGTCAGATGTCTTCTGTCTTCTCTTTTATTACAACGATCACAACTTTTCAATTACCCCCGTACAACTAGTGTGAAAAGTGGTTATTATCTTAGTAACACTACTAGTATAAACGTTCTAAAAACAACTACAATCATTTAAAGACAATGAAATCGTGTATTTGTAGACAACAGGCGGTGAAAAGCGAAAGAACGATGACAATCACAGTAACAACATCATAACAAATGAACAGAGTCCGAAGACAACATGTTGTTTCCTCTGCTTTGTTCCAGTATTACTTTCCTTTAAGTATTGGAAGAGAGAGAGAGATTTTTATTTAAGATCCAAACAGCATACCATACGTTCATATATCCATATGATTATATAATATAATATTATCTAAACACACTCCATCTGGGTTTTGTTAATTACTGTACATATGCACAAACTTTCCCTGTAATGTCTTTATACCTTGTAATAGCCGTATCGACCGCTGCATTTTTGACATAGATATTATGACCTCTTACAATCTACATCAGTATGTCTATAGATCTCCTCACATAATAACATTACCATCCCTTAGATACACCACAGGTACTTTGAATCTACTCGACAGGAAAATATGCATTCACATTAACTCAATGAGAATTTTAACATGTTTTTAAATTGATATTTTAAAAGTTGTTTTATGTAATCGTTTGCATTTTCTGCAAACTAAACTACATTTTACCATGGAAATACTTCATTAAGGAGAGTTCGATCATTGATGAAGACCAATCATTCGGCCAAGAGCATCACTGAAGAGACATAACATGTCGAAATGCGCATATGGTGCACAAAATTAAAAGGTATATATGTTCTATATTTATCATAACCACTAGGCCGGTGTCACTGCTGGTGGACTGATAGTTCCCGAGGGCATCAAAAGTCTAGTTTTCAGTGCTTTTGTACTGACATGAAATATATACTTCAAATTTTCAGTCATCAAATTAAGTAAATCACTCTAAAACTAAGGAGTATCTCCCTCATGCATAGCTCTGTCCTTAGATAAATTCTTTTGTTCACTTTTCGGTGAGTTTGGCTTCAACATTGCTCTTCATATTGTTATATATTTTTATATATTTTAAGAATACCAATCATTCGGCCACGAGCATCACTGAAGAGACATAACTTGTCGAAATGCGCATATGGTGCACAAAATTCGATCCCCTATGGCCATGTCTGCGTAAACCTTAGCAAGTAATCGTGTTAACATCTGTATATATTTTCATACTCTTAAATTTCAAGTCTTTATTTCTTCTGTCCTCTCTTTTATTATCTTTTTTCTTGATTCGTGATCATAGCTGTGCATTGGAATGAATAGTATCATCAGTAGAGATAGCCATAGTCGTTTATGTCATGAAAACATGATGAAACTGACTAAACCTTTGGTGTCTTCCGGGAATGCCCACATTTTATATAAAATGTATTCCGGAAATGCCTACATGCAGAGAACAATAGATTTTGTTTTAACTATGTATTTTGTTTATATAAAGCTCGTTACCGTAAATGATCTGTTAAACCGCCAGATTGAGTGCACAATGGTAACTTTAACTTAAAATCGTTAATTTTCATATGAATGATAACAGATAAAGCAACTACTATAATCGCAGATGGTACATTCTGTGCATGCTCAGCTCTATTCAAGAAATTATACACCATGCATCCACGCATTCGTTGACGGCACCATGTACCCATTAGTATTCGCACTACTACCCGGAAAGAGTCAGGCCATCTACAGACGAACGTTTAGCCTCATCATCAACGCACGCCAGAGAAACAACCTAATGCTGCAAGCCACCACCATCCTCCTGGACTTCGAGACGGCACCACGCAACGCTGCACTAGAGCTATTCCCTGGCATCACTCTGAAAGGCTGTTTCTTTCACTATACTCAGTGCATCTGGCGCAAGGCACAAGAAAGCGGTCTACAAGTCCACTACCAAGAAAATGAAAACACCAAGCAACTAGTCCGACGTGCTGCCGTACTTCCCCTCATCCCCATAGAAGACGTAGATGCATGGTTCTTCATTCTAGAAGACGCAAACGATGCTGACACCGAGATAGAGACCACGCCATTCACCGACTATGTCACCGATTACTGGGTAGAAGGCTACAAACACTTATGGAAGAAAAAAGAGGAGTTACTGGCTCAGTTATGTGGCAGAAGTCACCATGGAGCTATACAATACATGTAAGGATGTACAAACCTAGGGGAAAGCTCCCACACAACCAAGTCAGTGACTATTGGGAACCAGTTTGAAACAGACGGACCACGCACTGCAAACAACCTGGAAGGCTGGCACAGTAAGCTCAACAAACATCTGCACCACCCGCATCTAAACATCTACCGAATCATCGACATTCTCCGAAGAATACAGGCAGCAAATGAAGTCCAACAGGTCTAGTATGCAGCAGGCGGCAAGAGAACATCCAGAAAGAGAAGATACCATCGAACTGACAAGAGACTTCAGGAACTTAAGATTACAGAACGAAGAGATCACCGTGCTTGATTATGCAGATGTAGCAGCCCATTTCATACATCTCGCGTGAATTTATCAGTGACTAATAGTAAATAGTGTAGTCAGTTATAGTGAATAATTGTGAAATTTAGGATAATGAGTAATTGTGAAATCGATAGTGAATAATTTTGGAATTGATGGTGAATAATTGTGAAATAGAGAATAATAGTGAAATTCACTTAAATGAATAATTGGGAAAAATGACTCATAGTGAAAAAGTGACAGTTAATATTTTATTTGTTATCTTATCAATATAGTTCTCACTACAACTTCTATCTTTATGCCGTATATCATCCACCATAAATATATACATGTAGTGCCTTTTATTTATATGCATCATAATATTTTGAATATTCTCTTTTCATTATATTTATATTGTACATATATTTATTATAGTTATATTAAAGTGTAAAACTTATCATTTCCTCCTTATTTCTTATAAGTAACACATGCATTAAGAGGAAAAGGTTTTTTTTACGGTAATACAGTTAATTGCCGCATGTTGCTGTTTTAGCAATATTCTGGACTCCGGGAATGCCTACAAAACTTCTATTACCTGTCTGTCGGCACATCAAAGGATGTAGGCATTCCCGGAATAAACCGTCCCATTTGATAAAGTAAAGAAGTGATCAAAAAGGAGGGCATATGCGCCTTATTGTTCCAAATGAGTAAGCATTATTCGATTATAAAGTATTGAAATAAGAAATGACATCGATAAAGCGCCATGAATTTTTCGAAAATTCTTAGTTACAATGATTTGCAGTGAATTTGTATTATTTTTATTCTGTGTTCTAGTATTAAAAGAAGGTCAATAAATCAATATTGCCTTAAGCGGTGTGCTTGTGCAAATCCAAGAACTTGTTGTCTACCATTCAGCCTTTCCTTGCAAGGGGAACCCGATCGGTCAAATTTGACATTGTTTTATTTTGTATGGGAACAAAAAGGTTATTGAGACTTTCAATGAATTTTTGTAAACGTCGCAGCTACATAGGTATTTATAGCATAAAGGTATATGAAACTCATCCAAGTGTTCGGCCTATTCAAAATCATATTGCAAAAGAACAGTTTAATATTTATTTACACTAGATGATAAGAACTTTGTAAGTAAATGCAATGACAACAAAAAAATAGTAATTCCAATGCATAAGGAAAGCAGAATCCTTGAAAACGGTACTTAGCATCCGGTTAATGTGCTGCTAGTATTATCTAAAATCTTTGGAGGAACTATTCATTGCCAGCTGTATTTTTCAACCACCATTTTATTGGTTATTTATCAGCTTTTGAATAAGAAGACAGGCGAAAAACAGTACTTTTGTATGTTATAGAAGACTGGAAGAAAGCATTGGACGAAAGGAAGTACATAATAAATTTGTCGAAAGCGTAAAACTATATACAAGATGGAATTGTTTTATTGAGAATTAATACTGACATACGGGGTCAGCTGACAATCTTGTAAAAAGATATCTTAATGATAGAAAACACTGTATGAAATTCTGGATTGGTACAAAGGCGTGGCCCATGGGTCTTTCCTCGTACTTGTACTTTTAACATTTTTATGATATCTATTTAAAATTCTTCTCAAACTGTAAAATGTATTTTCTCTTGTAATATCATGTATTTCTCATGCAGCTGATTCAGTCAGATGTATTCTTTCCTTTATGCTAAAGAGAATTTGAACACATCTAAACAGACATTGTACGGAGATTTACTTACCTTACTTTTAAATTTTAATTACTGTCCATTTGCATGACACTTTTGCAGTGAAGTTGAAAAAAAAAAATAAAATGAAAAAAAAGGAACATGCTTTATATTTGTTTTGTTTGTTTGTTTGTTTGTTTTTTTTACTATTTATTTATTTAATTTTTCATAAAGATAATGACAGTTTTTGTGAATCACTTGTGGCAGTGAAACATACCACGTCTGAAATTAAGGAGGAATGAATGCTCTCAGTAGCTTTGGAGACTTTAAAATTATACACAAAGAATATATCCCTGTATATCTCCGTGGTTTTATTACAATAATACAACCCCCCCCCCCAACTTATTCTATACGTAGAAAGCCAGATAATCACTTGAAGTATTACGTGCAAAATGGGTACATTTTGTAGGGAAAAAGAATCACTTAATTGAAAGGAAAGTTATAACAAAACGAAATTTATAAAATCTGCAAACCTGCCTAGGCCTACACTGAGAATGACAATTGTTTGATTGACGCATGTGACTTAGCATTTAATGTCATTCATTTCAGAAGTTTTAATGTAAATTTATCTTTGTTTATGTAAATTAACTCTTTACGTAATTCAGAGACGCATATATACCAGAAACATACACTACTTTCAAAGTAGTCAATGTCACTGGTCATGTAAAGAAAGATAACTCGTTCACGAAAAGTAAATCTTTATTGTGGAGGTGGAAAATGTGATCTATACAAACAGAAGATAGGCCTAGTGTTAGAGAATGAGCAAATAAGCATATTGATCGAAAATTTATAATAACATAGAAGGTAAAAATTATTACAATGTTCATTGTCAGTGAGTCTATGATATTTACTTTCCATGGCGAGAGGAAGGGTTGTCAACCATAATTTCAACAATTACGATAGGCCTACCCCCTGCTGACTGGATCATTTCATTTCGAAGCTGAAAATTTCAGTGAAATTTAAATTATGTGTAAATCGTTGAATATCTACTTTAACTAAATGTTATGTTTATGTGGAAAAGTACATGTATGAAGTAATTCAATGAACAATGAAGGATGATTGCTGGTCTTGATTCGAGGAACCCAGGATTTACTATCGTCGCGTCGAGTGAGCTACAGAGATGTCCCAGTAGCCAAGTCTTAAACCTGCTACATACACCTTATTCCACAACACCCTCCTCCCTTTTGATTTTTTGGAGGAAGGCACATGCCTCCCCTTGGTGTCTTTGAGACCTGTTCTGGCACACCTTACCCAAGGGAAGAGGACAGCAAATGCTCCCACCCTCCATTGTACACTTCATCGCCAGTGGAGTGATTCCATGAAAAATGAAGGATGAACGCCAGTCTCGATCCGAGGAACCCAGGATTTACAGTCTTGCGTGCTACCGAGTGAACCAAAGAGACATCCCAGTAGCTGAGTCTTAAACCGGCAACACACACCGCTTCCACAGCATGTGCATTTACTGATGGAAAAACTTACCATGTGTCTTTGGTTCTACGAATTACTGAAACCACAGATATTTTACCAAAAACGTGGCATAAAGTACCGAAAAATGCTTGCATGCATGAACCAAAGACACATTGTGGTTGGTGCTCATGTATAATACCTTTACATTGAATAAATCTTGAAAACTTTTGTGAAACTGCCACTCTGTAAATACACATGGAAATCAAACTCGTATGTAAAACATAGCTTAACAGTAAATGGTGCACAGTGTGTTTTGCTGATAGGTATTGTAGGTGCTACATGTACTCTATAACTCCTGTTTGTGGCAAATAGAAGATAAATACCAGACGAACTCTAATTAGAAAGTACCGTATATACTCGCCTAAAAGTTGAATTTTTGGGAGAAAAATATCGTAGTCGAAATGCACAACCGACTTACAGGCGCGATACTACACGATAGGAAAAAATCCGACCTTGATTTGAAGTTAAACTTTGGCGTTGATGAACGGACAATGCAGGCATCACATACTATAGGTAGTGCATGCGATATTCCCCGGTCGTTAAGTACTTTTAAAGACGATTTTATGACAATTAAATGCATACTGCATGGCCAACAGTTTTTATACATAAAACTGTTATATATTGGTGCTTTGTTGTTTATATGATCCAGTTCAATACAATTTACAAACTGATTAAGTGAGTAGAAGTGACAAGTTAACGAGCCGTAACAAAAGACAAACAGAACTTTAATGACCCTGATGAGATAGCCATTGATTAAAAATATAACACAGAGTCCACTAGTTTCAAAGATGAGGACAACGACATCTATGATTACATTCTTTTGTTAAAACTACAGATCAAATTGCTGTTTGATGACAGACATGATTATTTTCTGCTTTTAAACGGAATTCCGCTTTTCACGATTTTCCACTGATCAGTTTTTTTTTTCGCTGATCTGTCCGGAAAAAACTCGTTTCATTGTATTATACGCCGTGTCCGGATCGTTTCTAGACATTGCTATTCAATGCCTCATTTCCGTCTTTGGGGTGTTGTTGTGATCGTTGATCTCATTGGTCGACACTGAATTAAGTTGGAATATATTCTATGGAAGGATTATTTGTGTTTTGTAAGTCCAAGTCAATGTACAGGTAGCTGAGGTGTATAAATAACAGGTAATATATAGAAAAGATTTGTTGTTTAAAAAGCTGCCAGGTGATGCTTTTTAAAGGTCTTTACAATGCCTAAAATCCATTTTCGGTCGGGGGACTTCGGCCCCCTGAACCCCCAGAACAGGGGCGCAGCCCCTCGTGACCCCGCTGGGGGAGAACCCCCAGACCCCCCTTTCAGTTTTTTTTTTATTTCCTCTGCAATCATGTCTGTGATGAGGATAATGATAATGGCGGCGACAACGAGCTCGAAGGCTGGTGTCCAGAATATGTCCGTTCAAAGTAAATGGCCATTTTCAAGGCTAAAAGCTGCCGTTTTCACGGTCAAAAATGACTACTATATTCTTAGAAAAGAAGCTATATGTAACTGAAAGCAATTTAAAAGCCCTACTATTGGATATGTCATTTAAATCCCCCTGTATTGTTACGTACACACGAGTGATACAGCACGATCATTAAAGCGGAAAGGCTCCCAAGCCATTTATTGAAAGTCATTGAAAAGGTGCCATTAGCAAATACAAGCCTTTGTACATTGAAAATTTAGAACCGACTTATGGGAGAGTCAATGACAAATTTCAAATTTTCAAGCCCAAATAGTACCAAACGACTTATAGGCGGAGCGACTTATAGGCGCTTATATACGGTATTAATGTAGTTTATGTTGATGCTTGTTTTCGGTACATGTATGCATGTTTTCAGTACATTATACCATGTTTTTGGTAAATGTCTGTTTTTTCAGTAATTAATAGTATCCTATATGTTGAGCTGTACTAAACTTGTTTATTTTATTAGTACAGATGGGTTGAAGTATACAGAGACTGGTACAATGGAGAAGTATGATGAAGACTTGTATGAAAACCCGTTCTTTTCAACTCTACAAAATCAGTTTTCTTCAATCTTTGACGATGCAACTGCCAAACGATGGACAGTAAGCTACTAGTATTCAATTGTATTTTTGATTGATTTACGCATATGAAATTAATAAATAATAGTTAAACAAATTGCATTTGCATGTTTTGTCCTTAAATTAACTTGATGAATATAGCTCACTTGAAGATCAGCTACAAAATTTCACCTTCCCACATCTTACTCCCAGCAGATGTGGAAGGATTTCGTTTCAACGCCGTAGATATATATAATCATTACTAAAATTTTGCAATTTTTGGGTGGAAGGAAAAAACTGTTTTTCCAATTTAAAGTCTTGTTGTAACTTGCTGTTACTTTACACTTTCGATTCTTTATTATACTGATGACAAAGATTACCATTTTCAAAATAGGAACTAGGATAAAGAGCATTATATTCTTTACTATAAAATAAGCTATTTTCAAATAAAAGGAAGAAATATATGGAAAATGTCTACTTGAAATAATCTTAAAGAGCATACAATGTAGGTAAGATCTGCGCTTTACATTACATGACAAAATCCATTAAGGTATACTTATAACAAGATTTGAAAATATAACTACATGTACCATTACAAAGATCTTCAATGATACGACAACTGAGGTAACAACTGAGAGCACAAACTTTTAGACCCCCCAAAATATTAAAGTAGAGGGTCAAAGCCCTCACCCCACTCCACAAAAAAGCTCTACCCTGATTTGGCTAAACCAGTTGGGACTAAAGTGTTCCCAAGATCCCTCTTCTTATTCTGACCCTTCTAACTGCAAAGCCTGAATTTTCCCCTGTGTTAAAGATCCCTTAATGTTTTGGATGCATACATGTACATTGTATATGTCAGAATTTAATATGAGTTAATACAGTGTACATATACCTACATTATGGTGTACTACTCCTTTACTAAATCAGCAGGTTTACAAAGTGCTGTATGTATACAGATGGATTTAGCCCTAATATAACGTTGATGTTGATGCGGAAAGCATTCACGAGGATTGCTTGAGCACACATGCCAGCACTATTATAATTATTATTATTTTCATTATCATTATTATGAAATAAAGATAGAGTTCAAAAATTGTATCGCATATCCTTGAAATTTATTCCTCAACATTTTAGAAATTTACATGTATTCGATTCCAAATGTTTTATTTTTCTTATCATTTATTCATATAAAAGCAAATTCAACGAACAAGATTGTGAAGAAATCAAGTTCACATGGAAATCTATGTTAACAGAAACGTGTATGCTCAGTAGTCCTCCTTAAATCAAAAGAAAACAGCAAATTTCATGTTGAAGAAATTTTAATATAATGTTATGTTGGGACTGCACTCAAAGTATGTATATATTACTGCGGTACATAGATAGGAAAAAGTTTTAAAAATCTTATGAGATTGAACATATTAATCTATCCATGCATTTCTGAAGCAGTGAAATATTTTGGTTTTTTTTTCTGCAGATTTGTGTACCTAAGTTTACAAGTGTTGTAAAGGAAGTGATCAGCCTAGGGGATGTAGAGGATCATATCTTATCTCCTGAAGCTGAAAATGACACAGAGTACAAAACATGGTCAGGAAAAGTAAGTAAATGTATAGATATAGAGGATCATATCTTATCTCCTGAAGCTGAAAATGACACAGAGTACAAAACATGGTCAGGAAAAGTAAGTAAATGTATAGATATAGAGGATCATATCTTATCTCCTGAAGCTGAAAATGACACAGAGTACAAAACATGGTCAGGAAAAGTAAGTAAATGTATAGATATAGAGGATCATATCTTATCTCCTGAAGCTGAAAATGACACAGAGTACAAAACATGGTCAGGAAAAGTAATGAAATGTATAGATATAGAGGATCATATCTTATCTCCTGAAGCTGAAAATGACACAGAGTACAAAACATGGTCAGGAAAAGTAATGAAATGTATAGATATAGAGGATCATATCTTATCTCCTGAAGCTGAAAATGACACAGAGTACAAAACATGGTCAGGAAAAGTAAGTAAATGTATAGATATAGAGGATCATATCTTATCTCCTGAAGCTGAAAATGACACAGAGTACAAAACATGGTCAGGAAAAGTAAGTAAATGTATAGATATAGAGGATCATATCTTATCTCCTGAAGCTGAAAATGACACAGAGTACAAAACATGGTCAGGAAAAGTAAGTAAATGTATAGATAAAATCGGTTTCATCAATAATTGTGATGTAAACTTCTCTCTTGTAAATGCAATTTATTCAAATATAGAAATAAGGAAGGGATTCATATTAATTGTAACTGTGCTTTTAGTTCAATGTTTGTATAGGACTTGTAGTATAAATTAGATTTCTATTTTGCTTGGCAAGTCATATGTAAAAGCGAGTGAAAAGTTGTCATGTTTCATTTAGGTTATGTTTATATAGAATAGATTGAGATTAAAAATTAAGGATAAATTTGGAAGCATGTATTTTGTAATTGCTATGCAAGTAATATTTTTTCTATGCATGAAGTAAAACTTTCTTGTGGATTAACTATTATTTATGTTATCTCTTCCATTCTCAAATCATATCTAAAATGTTCACAGGTAGTTGTTGCAAATGATGAAAAACTTGAGTTGATTGATTCATCAAAGAAAAGAAATGGGGTAAGTGTATAATGGTTCTGCTTGTCATACATGACTCAAATAGAGCAGGTATATTGCTGTCTATCTAAGGTCAGAATGTGCAGATTCTTATCTATGTTTAAGTACCAGTATACTCTCTTCAAAATACATGTACCAAAAAAAAAAATAAAATTAAAAGTTTATATTTAAGTTTCCATTAAAGTATCTCTTAAACGGAAACTTAAAGTTGTGATTGGTGTTTCACACCTCCTGTATATTGATACATGTATTAAGCTCCCAATGCTTTCCTATTCTGATCTATGAAATTCTGCACTGAGTTTGCAGATTATTTAGTGTACAGTGTCTGGTGATCTGTAACAACAATAATGTACCCCCGGCTTGACTTGTTGCTATTTTGACCTTTTCATTTGTCTGGTTAGGGTTACAAAACTGCATATTTTAACTCCTCAGTGTAGAATGCACACGATATTTGTTTGGTATAAAATGTCTTAATTCTAAATTTCTAAATTTTCGCCAAAACTTTATCCACAATGTGACAAATAGAGAAGCAGAATAAAGATGTGGTTTTAATCAGATTGCTTGTATGATAAGACTGCAAGTGGATTTTTGCAAGATTTCAAAGGGTTTATATAGGGTGAATAACAGGTCGGTAAGATTCAAACATTATCATAGTTAGATGGTCAGCTGACCTGATAACCTCTTTTGCATAGACTGAAACATTATATTTAACAAATGGATAAGCTTACTTTTAAGAAAGCTTGTGTTATAGAAGTCACTTGCCATATTTTGTGTTAAATACCATAAGGAAATGAATTATTATCGTTTTATTTATTGTTTTGAAGGTTCCTATTTTATTTGAGGAAACATTTTACAACAACAGTGATGAAAGTTACAGAGTTTTGTGTATTGGGCATTTGATGAATAGAGATGTAAAAGGTAATTTAGGTTAGGTACAGTCTGACCTAATCCACATTCCTACATAGCAGTCACTTCTTTTACACCTAACCCTGCTTTAGTCGGCCACCTGTATGGAGCAGCCACCTGTCATAAGTCCACATAATGAATTTTTCATTTTCTAAATGAAAGGAAGCCGGCGTGGCCTAGTGGTATCACGCCAGACTCCTGATCGGGAGGCCGGGATTTGAGTCCCACTGTGGTCATGCCTGTGTTCTGTCTTTCGGATGAGACAGTAAAAACCAAGGCCCCTGTGTCGTGGTATGCATGGCACGTTAAAGATCCCTCACTGCTTCGGATGGGTCCGTTGCAAAGGTCAAAATTTGTATGCCTCGCATCAGGCAGATGCCGTCACCATATACATGAAATATTCGTGGTATTAAACAAAAATCAATCAATCAATCAATCTAAATGAAAAGATTTATATGTAAAATCATCCTGAGCCAGTGTATCTCTGTCCATGACATAATTTGCTTTGGTTGAGAGGTGCAGGATTCAAGTCCTACTTGCTGGTGTCATATGCAGTGGATGAAATAGTAGAAACTTGGACCCTGTGTCATATTTGGCAATGACTAACAGATCCCTGACTGCTTCAGGTAGGTCATTTGCCTAGGTCTCAATTTCTGTGTAATACACTTGGCAGATACCGTCTCCATACAGTTGAAATAATCATGGCATAACTTGAAAGATTCATCAAAGAAACCCTGAATTACTGCTTGTTGACTTCTTGGGTTTTTTTTGTGAATTTCAGTTTGTGTTTTTTTTTTTGTGAATTTCAGCTGGAGAGGAGACTGTCCAGAAAAAGACCTATAATCTCTATTCTTACGAGGAATGCATTAGTCGCCTGTTTGACCATCAAGGTATACATTTCTTTTTTCTTTTCTTACTAAAAGCTATTTTATAATGAAGTTTTTCAATTCAGTTTCAGAAATATTTATTATGATATATCATTGATATGGTATTTTGATAAGTTTTGTCTGTATGGATTTTTTCAGGTGGTAAAAAGACACAGGAAAATTTAGATCGTCAGTTAGAATCATTTTCCCGTGCTTATCCAAGACTAGCTAGTGCAGAATTTGTCAATATTGTGGTAAAGTATTGCCCTGTATCTTTTAGTGCTTTACTGGGTCTATTTCCAATGTTTAAAGCCAGAGTGTGCATTGAGGAGAGACTTTGTTCGAAATAGGTCCCTAGTTGCCCATAGCAAGTGGTGCTTTGCTGCAGGTCCGAATTATACTAGAACAATGTTATTGTTCCTCATAGTAAGTGGTATAAGACACACATTTATTTGAAAGTTAAAGTAAAAATGAAATGATACAAATGTCACAATACATGTCACAATACAGTTTTTGTTATCTGTACTGGTATAACTGTAACTTAAGTTTTGCAGGATGATTGCCAAATACCTTACAATTTATGTTATGACAGTTTTAACAGATCTGAGCTTGAGTAAGGGCATGTGGTGGATTTCATCATGAGATGTTGGGTTTATAACCAAGTAGAACTCTACATGGCCACCACATTGTCTTATATACTTGGAAAATTAAAAAAAAATTTCATTAATCATCATTCAAACTGATATCAATGTATTGGTGAATAATAACACCCCTACATGCCAATGATATCGCTATGATATTGGTGTTTTATTCTGAGTGTAGTGGAGAAAACGAAGGATCATTAACTTAATGATTTTAAAAATTACGTTTTGGAAGTTACATGTTTGTAAGAAATATTACCTATTATACTTATAGACTGCAGTAGGTAATTGAAATATAATGTTTGTTTTGATATACTTGTATATACTTCTTTCTTATTTTGCACAGGATGCTGCTAATGCACACTTCACTAAATCAATGCAGACAATGTTAAAGGATTCACATATAGTAAGTATATGAGTTACAAAAGTCCATGAATACAAAGTGAGAAACTACTGCATAATTATTAGTCCCCATTGGTAAAACCATAGAGGACTAAAGGCTTCCACTCTGTCTGTCCATCAGTCCGTCTGTCTGTCCATTAGTCTGTGTATCACGCTGGTTTTCCAGACTGTTATTGGCCATGCTTACAGATATCAAACTGAAATTTGGTAGCAAACTTCCCCATGAGGAGTTACAGATCAATTTCAATTTTGGTTATGGTTGATATACTTTTGTACAGTAATTGCCCTTTGTTTTCCATACTTTTCTTGGTCAGGCTTACAGATATTGAGCTGAAACGTGGTAGCAAGCTTCCCATGAGGAGTTACAGATCAAGTTCAACTTCGGTCATAGTTGACCAACTTTTTCAGGAGTTATTGCTTTCTGTTCAAAATCAGCTTTCCACACTTTTCTTTGCCATGCTTACAGAAATCACACTGAAAGTAAGGATTAAATTCGACCTTGATTACAGGTGACCTACATTTTCAAGAGTTATTGCTCTTTGTTTATAATCATTTTGAATGTAAATTACAATACAGTTTAAGGGAGCTTTTAGTCTCTTATCAAGTGACGGAGAAATAAGTTTCTCCATTGAGAAAAAAAAAGAAAGATATCTATCTGACTTAACAGTATGACATTGACTTCAGAGGTCCAGCAAAATTACTTGGGTTGCGCCACTATGTTTAAGAGGTTGGTTACCTCCTGCTTCCATGTCGCGATATAATTAAAATTAAAAGCGACTTAAACACCAATCAGCCAACCAACCAACCAGCAAAATTACAAACGTCAAAACAAAAAATAAAAAAGAGGGAAAAAAGTGACCAACTCTAGTTAATAGACACATATTAAAACTCTCAGAATGCCTGTTACCTTTTGGCTGTCATTCACCTTTTTAGTCCCTTATGGATTTGTTGGTAGGTTTGTAGATACTTGAATGTTCTATCCAACCAATACAAAAATTTAGTGACCTTGAGCTTGACTTTACGCTTCAGTGAACACACACTGTGTTTTGCCTTTAGGGTGACCACTTGCATACATGTATTGTTAATGTTAATGAAAAGCAATTCCGGTCTATAAATTGGCAAAATCCATCTGTCCGTCTGTCGTGCCGTCCATCCGTCCGTC
The DNA here is from genome assembly GCA_035048485.1 of Pteria penguin. Lineage (NCBI taxonomy): Eukaryota > Metazoa > Mollusca > Bivalvia > Pterioida > Pteriidae > Pteria > Pteria penguin. The sequence continues at coordinate 6,574,241 of CM068582.1, forward strand.
CGGCGTCAACATTTTGCATTTAGCATTTGCAGTCTAGTCATACCGTCGTTGAGGGTTTCTTGTTGTATTTTATACCACTGCATACTTGTCAACCTATAGTTGCTGAAAATCTTACCTTGACCCTATTTTGATTCTCAAAAAGACCGTTATAACATGTGACAAGTTTTTTAATCCGTAACTATTCAAGTAATGATTTGTGACGACTGACGACCTTTTTCACTTTGTGATTGTTCATGTAAACACTAATGTTCATACAATAAAGAAGAATAATTGAATGGTCTTTCATTATTTTACTGTCATAAGAATTATGGTCTACATGAAACTTTTAGTTTATTCATCTTTTACAGATTTCATAGTTGACTTAGTTGTAAGAGACAGTGTAAACTCAAAGCATTTACTATCATTATTCACTTTACAAGAGTCTTGTAGAGAATACTGTGAAACACCTTTTTGGCCTATTCTTGGTTAATGAAATGCATTATGTGATTCCTATTTTTGTCATTTAACTCAAATTTCCTTTTTTTTTTTTTTTGTTTTAAATCTAATGATGTTGAACTTGCACTTTTACATCTGCCCGGATCAATAGATCAGGGACATGTCTTGTCTGTTTATTTGTTTGTCTGTCTGTTGTCATCTTTAATCTTTGGTATAACTTTTGAACCCGTGAGAGATAGAAACTTCATATTTGGCATGCTAACTCCACTATTAAAGCACTTTAACATTACATGTACACTAAATTCATTGATCTTATGACCTTGACTGTGAACTTTATACTAAATTCATGTTTTGACCCGGAGGCATAGTGTTTCACAAGCACATTTTGTTCTTTCTACTAAGTCCAGGTAAACAAATAAGATATCTATTTTGACATCAATAACTAACAATAGAGACTTAAAGAGGAATTAAACACTTGACTCCCGAATTCAATTTTCTTCATTTTTTCATAATTAGTATTTGAATATGATATCTACTAAATTGCAAAGTATGAAAAAAATTTATCCACACAGTTCTGAAAAATTTGACTTTGAATAAGCTCCCTCTGAGGCATATTTGGAGTTCCCTTGAAAGGTACTACAAGGTCAATTTAATATGTTTTAACTTTACCAAATGTAAATATATATCAGAAACACAAATCAATATCAGAAAAGGAATAATTTTTTAGTAAAATTTCCAAGGAGAAATTGTTTTGAAAGAACTTATTTCAATATCTGTGCTAGAAAGGTTTCAGTAAATATACAAAATCAGTAGAAAAAATCCCCTATTTTCTCCCCTAAAAACAGCATTTTACAAAAATCTGCGAATTCAATTTTCAAGAAAAATTATATCTATAATCCTTAGTGTCCAATTGCACAACATTAAGAGTATGAAGAAAATTTATCCACAGGAATAGAAAATATGGTCACCAAATCTTGACTATTTTGACATGTCAGAAATTGTCCAATTTGGGAATCGTCATATAAATATAAACATGAAACACATATAAACATTTAAAATTAATTTAATTTTAATTGATTTTGAATGATAACAATATATCATATATTTCAACACATTTTATGATCAATTTCTAAATTGAAAAATTAAAAAAGAGGCCAGAGAAGGTCAAAATTGCTCACCAAAGTCACAATGTTACATATGAAAATGACCAAGACAAATGATGTCAAAATTGTAATGAAATGAAATTTTAGAATAAGATGTAATCTAAAATGTTTGAAATAGATCCCTATATATCACTTATGCATAAATAAAGAAAAATTGAAACAAAAGCAGAGAATATTTGGTGACAAACAATATTCTCAATTGTTGCACCACCTACTGACAAATCTAGACTATAGTACAATCTTAACAAATTTTATCAGGTATGTGTTTTGAAGATTTATTATAAGAATGTAAAAGGTATTTCTGGCTTTGGTGGGCAAAATTAAACTAAAAGGCTACAATTTGAATTCCAATGTAACTATTCAAACAGTCATCAACTAACCTCTTTCCTTACCTTAATTAACCACTAGAAAAACACAATACTTGATTCAATTTTTCAGATTTATTATGTCATTTATAATTACATTGTAAAAGACACTGATGTATAGTACATAATCTGCATATAAATTAATAACCACCAAGGATATTGAAAAATGTGTCACTTTGATCTAACATATAATAACATCAAACTTCAACCATATGTGTTTGTGAAAATGACAGCCACCCCCCCCCCCTCTTTTAGAAAAAAGTCTGTAAAATGGTAAGAGATTTTCTTGGCCCAAAGCAAATACATATTAAGAAATATGAAAGCCCTTTCACCATTGAATAGTTATATGTTAATAAGTAAGGATACTGCTGGTTTTTTTATATTAACAGTAGATCAAAACCCAAAATCTAAGTCATTGACTCTAAATTTGACCTTGACAGAGTCTTTCCACATGGAATTCACATTTGAAATATAAACCTCATCACCTATCATTCAGAAGTTATGGCACAGATCTACTTTTTGCAGAGAAAAAGAGAGACAGCTGACCGACTATTATATTAAAACTAATGTATATCCCACCATCTAAGATTGGGTGCATTAAAAGGTTAAATGTTTACAGATTGTTAACTGTAGGACCACATATAATCACTTTGACAATAGCTCAGTTGCACTCTGGTCTTCCATTTTGGTTAGCAAAACACAAATTCCATTCTCTTTATAATGCAGTCTCCTCCTGACAAGGAAATAATTTATTCAAAAGTAGGTTAACCATGATCAGATTCCAGCTTAATCTGTAACTACCAACATCATTGTAACATGACCTGAAATAATACATTGCAAAGGATCTTAATTTAATTCAAGAAAAACAAATTTATATAACTTTTAAAATTTCCCTTTTTCAGTAAAATGGTCCCAATCTCCCAAAGTTATCTGGATAAGAATTAGTTATTTTTTAACAATAAATATGAAGTTAAAGAAATTGATAAAAGTTACATATTCTCAACTAAGGAGATTTAGTGCAAACACCTTTAAAATTCAGAATCTGAATAAAAATCCCTTAGAATGTGATAAATGTCACAAAATGCTGCTGCTTTGAATATACAACAAATATGCATACTCAGTATAATTACTTGATTGATTATTACTCTTGAAAGTTTTGATATACATGTAGTTTTAAGCAACCTGGGCAATCATAAAAAAAGTAATAATATAAAAAGGACAGCCAATCACAGACATTGCCCTCTTGGCAGCTATCTTGGTTGATGGAGGGGTAAAAACACACAAAGTTAAAAGTAGTGCAGGGACTTTTATTTTGACACTTCAGAATAATATTGAAAGTGTGAAAGTCAACAGTCACAACTGTCACAAAACTGTGAATATAACTCACTCATGAAGCTTTTGGATTGTGTAAGAAAAACTTCAAATATGTTGGTATACTAAGAATGCCTTCATTAGCATTATAAAAATCAAAAGACATATAATAAAATATTTCAATGGAATTACAAGTATTTCTGAAATCAGATTATGTTATTATTCATATTAATCATGAGACATCTTAGTAAAATGCAGAATAATTATTGGTTTAAATACAAAATGACAACTTTACCTAATGTAGCCTATTTATTTATATCAAATGCACCAGTAGATCCCTTTTGTAGTTGGAACTTGACATATCACCACACTGCATCCAGAATTTGTGCACTTCATATGCAATATGCTTCCTAGGCCATATCTTAATGAAAATATAAAAGAATGGATGATAATGCCTCATTTTCAAAATTTTGATACTTGATCCGTATTGACAAGAAGATTCTTCTTCTTCCATTACATACTAAGTGTACTATATATGTTACATTGTAATTGATCAATACTTAGATTAGCTGATTATAATATATGTGTTATGTAATAGAAATTAATGCATTCCTAAAAACACATACTACAGTATAGTCATTACATTTCATGAATATTTTCAACTGAAGACCTAGATTTTTTCAAATAAACAGGCATTCTCTACCCAGAACTCTGACAGAGAATGATAAACAGGATAGCAAAACACAACCCCCTACTAGTATTTGAAAATATTTGCATCATAAAATATTAGTTGAATTGTTTCTTAAGAACCTTAATGTATTTCATATTTTCTCACTCAATACAGTATGTATTATTGTAAATTATAAACAGAACTACTGATTACTTGTACATAAATACAGGATAGATATACATGGCCCTGGGTTTGAAATACGACTGTAGTGGCAGATTTAGAGGGCCCCCTTTTTTGCCACATATTTACATGTAAAAATTCAGATTTGGCATCAAAAATGACCGAGTAGTTTGGCTAATACACATGTGCCCTCCCCTCCCCTTTTCAAAAATTTTGGATCCGCCACTGGATTGTTTACCTCTGCTCCCGTTCTATATACGATAAATTTAGACGAGTCACACAAACAGTATTTACCTATCATCAGTATGTTGAGCTAAAAACCGTACCTCAACAATTCTTCTTCCTCAGTTCCTGTATTCCAACATAAATCTCCATCAACATCGTTCAACTACTCTCTGCTAACTCGGGTACAGTACACGTGTGCCGGTTGTTTTTTGTACACGTACGCTAGTTCCGATCTACTTTTCGATTTTAAATGCTCCCTTTTCCACTTTTGATTAAGATATTTGATTATCAGAAACAAATTTACATCGAGATTTTCTTTTTTACTCATCTTAACTTTCAATATTCGCCTCAATCGTGTCTTCTGCTCTTCTAGCGCTTTATATCGAATGTAAACAATCTTACGTCATTTTTATCAACCGATGCATTCCGAACGGCGCTATATTCGGATAGTGTTTAATTCCTCCTTAATCATGTTTATAAGGAACTCCTGAATCATTTCAAACTGATTCTCCACATCCATTAACTGTTAGCCCCTGCTCACTTGTTTGTTTAAGACTTACTAACCATTAACAAAGGTGCCAGTGAGAGTGACAAACACAATCTCAGATAAATCTCTTGGTAAATAATTATCTGTGATGGAAAATTTCCAAGGAGTTTGATAAAAGGTAAAGAATTACGGATAACCAATCACAAATCAATAAGGGATAATAAAATGTGGTTTGATAGCGTTTGAAGTTGTCAGAAATTTGAAGATTTCTTTTGGTGGGGTAATGAGCTAAACAACGGGATGTGATCTACCAAAATTAGGTCATTTAAAATGTATGCAACTGTTGCTTCAACATTTGTTTCATGGAATTTTGAATTTTGTTGTGTATGTATAAAAATATGATGGTTCTGTTTATATACATAATTTATATTTTGTGAATATTACAGAGGAGAACAGCTCAAGAAAGTGAATCAGAAATGTTTGATCTTAAACTTGCTGTAGAGGTATGGACCATTTCTGTATTAGCTTTTTTTTGGTCGGAATTGCGTAGCAATTCCAGACCCTAGTCGTTACAATATACTGTGGTGAATGCGTGGAATGCAGAAAATACCTCCTCGTGTATAAATAGCGCGTCAATATTTAGAAAAAGCGTGATTACATTTACTTTTAGTACTTATAATTCATATTGTATGAGTCAATACAAGATAAGTTTGATCAGATGAGAAAATAGGTGTGCCGTTATTCCATCGATTTAGACGAGTTATATTCATGCGCTGGAGGAAATGCAGTCTTTCCGAATACTCGACGGAAAGTCCCGAAAAAATACGATTGACATTATTGTGTAGCTGTGTCGTAATTTAAGAAGTACACTACTAGTCCGTACTAGTATCCGTTGTATTATAATTAATAAAACTTGAGAATATCGCTTCTTTTTAAAGCAGTGGAATTCGAAGTACTCTACAATCTTCTCGTCACAACGATAAACAAACGTCTGGGTAGTTGTTGTGTAATGCTACTAAAAATAGCCAGTTATTTATAGATCTACATGTGCAGACGTGGTATTCCCCAAATGTATATGTACAGCGGGAGACTGTCCAGATTACTAATTTCACACTTCTGTCAAGATCAAAAGTGATAAGAGAGAATGAGATAACTACTAGTATATAGTACGAGACGGAGACGTACAGGGGTGTACAGGGCGGAGCCGTTGTTTATATGAAAACGATCACCTGTGCGCATACCGTGTTTTTGTCAATACTGATCCTAAACATTACACGCTTGCTGTGTGATCTCTTGGTGGATCATGACTTTATTACCTTTAATAAACTTGACCATGCAATTCCGACCTTGAGGACTTTCAAGTCCTTTCATTTTAGAACTTATGTTAAGAGATTTCTCATGATATGGGTCATCAACCTTGAAGGCTCGACTAGTAGAATATCCCCACTTTATGCAGAAGGTTCTGGGTTGATGCATTCATTCACCCAGCCTGGTCCCATCTTTTGAAATGCCTGATATAGATTTGGCATTATGCCTTTGTTATGGTAAAACATCTACAAATATATTGCCTTATGAAGATGGTCACATCATTTAAACATGCCTTTCGTGGATTTGTCATGGTAACAGGTCTAAGTAGATATATTACATTTTTAAGATGGTAACATGGTAAATGTCTTGTTTAAATTTCTTAATTTCATGTTAAAAAGGTACTTTTTACTTGCAGAACATTTTAAACATCATTTTCAAAAGAGGTTTGCAAGCCTTGTTTAATTTACTTCCATAACAGTGTATATTTGTGAGTACTATTGTGATACCCCTTGTAATAGCTTTTGTAGTAGTGTAATCCTATTTTATGAACATAACCCAACTTATTTTATTCTACTGATTTGAAATAGTAGTTGTAAATGGCTTATATTAGTATTATATGAATGAAACCAAGGTATTGTATTTTATTCCAGTTGTACATGATGCATTCACTGCACCGCTCTATGTTCCAAGCTATTGTATTTTATTCCAGTTGTACATGATGCATTCACTGCACCGCTCTATGTTCCAAGCTATTGTTACAAATCTCTCTGCTCAGGATGCAGAGATTAACAAGATGGCCCGCAATCTGAGGGATGTGAAGCCGACAGATTTAGGTGTCAAACCAGAGTTCAGCAGAGTACTGAAGTATGCTAGGAAAGAATTATTGAGAATCAATGGGTATAGTACACCATTTGGTAGACTTCGGTGCCTGAAACGAGTCGTGAAATCACTGAGTGAATCGTCAATTGATGAAGGTCAGCGTTAATCCAGTTTATGACTTTATTCTACTCAACGTATCATTAATTTCTATTAATTATCTTATAATTGATTTGTCTAAATGGATTACATCTCATGTCTTAAAATAATGGAAATGGAACTTTGAATAATTCATTATGAAGTGTTTTTTCCTGTGTCTATCAAAGAATCTAAAATCTGTCATTTGAAGTCCCCCATAATAAAGAATTATAAATTTCCAACCTTGTATGTTTATCAAGTGTCTAAAGATCCTGTAGTTATCCTCTGTTATAGTCTTCAATCCTTAAGACTAGGACTAGTTCTTTCTAGTGTAACAGTCCCTCTTAAAATTATTTATAAATATTTAAAATTTGTCTTACTGAATTTTAACACTATGTTTGTTTTTGACAATGTAGAGAACAGTATGGTGTTGACTACAGATGATTTCCTCCCCATTATGATGTACCTTATCATTAAGTCAGAAATCCCAAATTGGTAAGTACGACCAATACATTTTACATGTATCATAGGGTGGGTAAGTACGACCAATACATTTTACATGTATCATAGGGTGGGTATGTACGACCAATACATTTTACATGTATCATAGGGTGGGTATGTACGACCAATACATTTTACATGTATCATAGGGTGGGTATGTCATACACATCACAGTTCACAAGAAGCAAGGGAATTACTAAAGATATCAAGGGTACATGTATGCTTGTATCCAGACTTAAGAAGTTTTATTTCTCATTATTAAAATGTTTTAGTTATCCCCATGTGAATATTTCATTATACAAAAAGAGGGTGAGATAATGTCTTTGAAACCTTTCTACACAGTATTAAGTTACAATCCAATCAGCCACAACAAGTTTTTACCTCAACAGTCATCTGAGGAACTAAGCTATTTTTCTTCATGTTTATGAAAATTTCATAGAATATATCAGTATTAGTAGATGTCTGTCTTAAGAGGATGTTTAAGATAATAGATTTATTTGTTTTAGGTTATATCAGTTCTGAATTGAATTGTTTAAATTGACAGATACTTTATTTTTCAGGATGGCTAATCTGAAGTATATGCAGAATTTTCATTTCTCTAAATGTTATCAGGATGATGAATACATGTAAGAGTGTAATATATATTCTGTAATGTATCAATATGTTAATTTTTCAAGCCCTCCACCATGCATAAAGTCTTTATGTTAATACCTGAAGAAATTATGATGAATTTCTTAAGTGGCATTTGATACCTTTCTTTCTCTGGGAATCACCCTGTCCTTTTGTCTGTCTGTCTGTCTGTCCATCTGTTTGGTTAAGAAGTTTAACAAATTTCTCAAATTGTACACGTGGGACATTTATTACACTTATACCAGTGATGCATCTTGAGAAGATTTATTTCATGTTTCAACCCTTGGGGTTATTTGTCCTGTTAGGACAGCTCTAGTTTTTACATGACATGGTAATGAGTGCATTGGTATTAGCTTTGTCTAACAGGTTAACGATGTTACAGGTTTTATCTTACAACAGTCGAGGCAGCTTTAGGATACATTAAGAGTGGTCAATTGAAGCAAGAAGCATTGATTGCATCTTCCTTAAAAGTATGTATTGAAATCTTACCCTTAGTTACTTTGGGTTTATATGCCACACTCAAAAATATTTTGTCTATATGGAGACAGATAGAGACTAGTGGTTGAAAAACCAGAGCATCTGTAGAAAACTGGGAATAAATCTATGAATTAGTAGAGTAGAAAGACTTAAGATTTGAATAAGTGAAGATGATATGTTTCATGTAAAATCTGTGTGTTTCATTAAAACACAACCAAGACTTAGGTACAGATTCTAACGTCTTAGACTCTGTATGCGTTGAACTATCTGGAATACAGTTCTATTAAAATGATCCTACATTCATATTTTCAGAAATTTACAATTTTATACGCTTTAAGTTTTTCTTTGGTACATTTTGTACATCAGTGATATTTATATGTCTCTTTATTTGAATAGACAACAGCATCAAGTGATATAAAATCAGGGACCAGTTCACTGACTTCAGGTGGTACTGTCACAGACAGGTTCTTTCAGGTACTTCAACTTTTATTACTGCACAGGGTGTAGTTTCATCATGGGGATTTTTTATACAGGTTTCATGCCCCAGATCGATAGATCAGTGGGAATATTGTTTTCTATCTGTGTGTTCTTTGTCTGTCTGTTGTCAACTTCAACCTTCACCTTAACTTTTGAACCATGAGAGATAGACACTTCATATTTGACATGGATACTCCACCAATATAGCCCTTTCAAATTGCACCAAGATCATTGACCTCAGGACGATGACTGTGACCTTTGACCTACATTTTTTTGGTATTTATCAGTGGCTGATCCAGGATAGCCGAAATGTGTGTATTGGCCAAACTACTCAGCTGTTTTTCGTACCAAATCTGGATTTTTATTAGTAAATATGTGACTAAAAGGGGGGTCCGGGCCAAAAAAATCTGCCACTGTTTATTGTATAAAATAATGTAAGGGAGAACCAGTTTCTTGAAATTTGAATTGTAAATAGTTAGCTCCAGCATTGACAACATTAACCTAATCACCGGTGTTCTTCTGTAAGACACAGACCAATGAACTTATGAGTGAACCTTAAAACACTGAAACCTGAGCAGTTTATCAAGACATTGTTAAAATTTATAGGAAGTTTCCATAGCAACTATTTTATATTCAGTTAAACACTCTTTCTTTAAATGAATTTGACCTTTTAACATCTGTCATGTTAAAGAAGTCAGATATTAAGAGGCAGAGAAGGCCTACTTACTTGAATGAAAGAAAATGTTTCAGATGAGTTTCAGATGAGTATTATGCAGATAATTTTTATTTTTATAATGAATGATCGTAAAACTGAGATTTTTTTGGGGGGTTGGGAGGGGGAGGGGCAATAGCAAAAAGTTTCTCACTGTGAATAAAAAAAAAATGAGTGTATGAAGAAGATAATGCCTAATTTATTCTAAAGAAAATGCCATGACAGAGGTGCAGAAGTCTCTGCTATCCGTTGATTTGCACAATTCTTGTCTGGAAGATAGAGGAGTACAAGTTAAGATGTCCTTCCTGGACAACATGTTGCAAAATTAAAAATGTATTGAAGTACACTAAATTTCATCATTTAACATTTTATTTTATTAAATGTTTTAAACCATTACATATAATGTATCAACTAAAAGCTTTTTAAGAGTGTCACTTTATATCTGGACTTATATTGTAATCTCATCTTTTCAAAGAGAGGTTGAGTGAAATTGTATAAAACATATACAGTATGTATGCACACACATCTTTCAGTATGTACAAAGTGGAGATGAATCTGCAGTAAGGTTATTGCTGGGTAAACCAAGGGACAGTGATTCAACACTAAAGCTTTGTCACCCATTGTGTGACTGTTCCAAGTGCAAGACTGTGCTGAGGCAGGTACCGACTGAGACCAACCTGGTAACAGCTTACACAAGAGACGACAGGGGATACACAGGTACGGAGATATTTACAGTCTGTAGTGCTAAATGAATATGGTTATAAGTATTCAGACTTTACGGTTTATAAATAAGTATTATAAGGGTTAATACAAGTACTAATGAAAAACTCAGTATTTACACAGAAGATACTATTGTGTGATCATGGATAAAAACATTTTAAAAGGGATATGAATATGTTACTTCGGATATAAGATGATATTCATTTTGATTCTAGCATTCCACATAAACCTGTTTCCGTTTCGTAACGTTATATTTTGATTCTAGCTCTTTATACAATAGCTTGTGACTTAAGATATCTTAAATTGGTATTCTAGCTCTGTAAAAAAGCACTTTGTGACTTTGACATTTTATTTTCTGTACTAGCTCTCCACATTGCGGCTCACCATGGTCAAGCTCATCTTGTGGATCTCCTCGTACAGCATGGTGCAGTAGTCGATGCCAGTGACTACTTAGGCTATACCCCTCTACATTTAGCCTGTCACAAAGGCTACCAAAATATTATTGTGAGTTGACAGAATTAAGTTTATCTTGTATTCCCCACAGAGTAACAGACTGAGGCACATTAGTTTTGATCTGATGTTATTCCATTGGTCAAAAACATAAGCCTTTGCTTTGGCTTTTGAACCAAATTGAGTTAGATAATTAATGTTTAACATGTTTGCTCAATATACTGCTATATATACATATATATATATACATATATATATATATATATATATATATATATATATATATATATTGAGCAAGCATGTTAAACATTAATTATCTAACTATCTATATATATATAAGCATAATGTTTCCTAAATATTGTTTATAGTAGTATCTTCACTTTACATTCTATCCTAAAAATGGCATGATTCTATTTTATAAGATTTTAGAAACAGCTGATACTTGATATTAGCCCATTATTATGAAATAAACATTGAGGACATAACACTTTCAGTTATTGCTGATCCATTTTGGTGCTGACTGTACCATACCAGATGCTGTCGGAAATACTCCTCTCCATGTGTGTGCTGATAGTGGGCACGAAGATGTAGGTATACGATAATGCTCTCATCAGCTTCATTTAAAAGGAAATTACTATCCAGTAAAAGCTAGTGACTTCATTGTGAAAAGAATGACAAAGTGACTTAATACAGTGAGGTGCAGTCCTAACATAACATTATGTTCACGTCGCGTTAACGTGAAGTTTGCTTTCCTCGTGCGCTCAGGACTGCTGAGCACACGGGTTTGCGTTAACGCAGATTTCCACGTGAACTTAATTTCGAGACTGCGTGAACGCGATTGACTGCCGCGTTAACGCGCTTGACTGACGCGTTAACGCGCTTGACTGCCGCGTGAACGTGTTTGACAGCCACGTTCGCTTGCTTACAACTTGAAACTTTATTAACATGTTCATATAGAAGGATATGAAGGACAACAGATATATACCTTGTGTATTTAAACATAAAACACATTAATGTGTAAGTAAAATATTTAGAATTGAATGAAACCCTTCCGAAGATATTTTTAAAAATATTGAACGCAATTTCCTAACATTGACTTTAATTAAATTTATTCTTAATTAAGGAAAATAATAATAATAATAATAAAAATTTTAATAATAATAATAATAATAATAATAGTAGTAGTAGTAGTAGTAATGAAATCAAAATTAATAAAGATAATAATAATGATGATAATTATTGTATTCATGAATTATTGAAAATAGCTTTATTAGAAATAATAAATACATAAATAAGAAACACATGTAAATAAATTAGATATAAATGAATCAACAAATAAGAAATAGATACATAAACTAATTAAAGATAAATAATTAAATGAAACTAGAAAGTAATCATGCCAGTATAAACTGACGACGTTTTTTCATAAATGCCTTATTTCATGTTTACGCGATAATTTCCTTTGTTGTATTACATATAAAATCCTTAATGCAGGGTTTCATTTTAACATAACATTTAAAACACGTTTTTACGGCGACATTCGCGGTAATTTAATTAGATCCATTTTATTTTCTCCATCCGTACTGCATAGACAATTAGAAATATAGAAATGTGAACGTGCGACTGGACCGAGCGCATGCGGGAATAAATTGCGTTAACGCAAATTCCCTCTCGCGTTAACGCAAGGAGCGCACGCGCGTCCGGTCGAGCAGTCCTAACACGTGTGCTAAAGCAGTCCTCGTGACCGCTTTTCGCGTTAACATGCATGTTATGTTAGGACTGCACCCATCTGTAGGTACTGGAAAGTAAGAAAAGTAAAAGTCTTGAATGCACTGACTTTAGGAATAGAATTAAACGTCAAGTAATCTTACATAATTGATGTTCAATGATCAGATGTTTATTGCATGATTTTATTGAGGTACTGCACAATGATGTATTTCACAATATAATTATAACCCCGCCCCCCACAAAGAAAGTTTGGGGAGGGTTATAATGGAATTACCGTGTCTGTCTGTCTTTCCATCTGTCTGTTTGTCCCTCTGTCCAAAAAACTTTAATCTTGGCCATAACTTTTGAACCATGATGATGTCTTCATACTACACATGTTTATTCCTTGTGGCAAGACATTTCTGTTGGTACCAAAATTTTTGACTTTGCTACCTTTACCTGAATGTTTGACCCACTTGTGAAAAACTTTAACCTTAGCAATAACTTCTGAACCGAAAAAGACAAGGTCTTCATACTGCACATGTGTATTCCTTGTGGTACTACCTTTCTTCAAGCACCAAAATCTTTTACCTTGTGACCTTGATGTTTGACCTACTTGGGGTATTTGTCCTGTTAGGACAGTTGTAGTTGCAAATGATTTTCAAATAATTGTAGTTACTGGAAAGTAAGAATAGTAAAACTCATAATTTGGAGCTGAGAAAACAAGTTAGCATAATCACTGTACTTGGATTCACTTCAGCCCGTCGTTGTTTTCAGATCTTAGTGAAAAGTCCAGTCAGGGAAAGCTGGAAGGTTTTCCAACATACCTGTCAGGAGGTCTTCTTGAGGTAACTTTGCTACCACTAAACACTGGTAGTGACCAACTGACCCAAGCGAAATGCCAAGGTGTGGCATTATACAGCTGACAATACATTTAAGGTTTTATCTCTTAACATTTTGTCATATTACAGTGTGTGAAAGCATTAGTTTTCACAGATGTTTCAAGAACAAGAATAAACATTGATGCTAAAAATGAAAAAGGTGACACTTCTCTTCATCTTGCAGCCAAATGGGGATATGGTAAGTCTAGATAGAAGGTAAGGTTTCTATTTAGATAATAATTCAGTGATAATTCATTTTGAAAATTAGCTGAATATGTAAAGTATACCTGTGTGTTAGACATTGATGGGTCAGAACTCAAATTTAGTGGGTCAGAATTTTAACCTGCAACTATTAATGGGAAATAAAGTAAAGTTTTATTTTTTCAATCATTTGAGGTTTTTTAAATTAAAAGTGTGTTATTTTAAACTTTGTGCTGTTTAATTATTCTTGAAGATGTTGACAGTGCATATACTTATTATTTATATTCAGAAAAGTATTTAATTTATCCCAATTGGGGAAAAGTTTAGTGACTTTTTTCCGAGGCATAGTGCAACGTAACCATGCTAACTTTCGTTTTCTTTGCGAGTTGCAGAATAAAGAACTATTTCATTGGTTGGCATTTTTGTTTCAGCCAATTTAAGTTTTGATTTGCTCACAGCTATGTGCCTTGTTCAGAACCCCTCTAAACGTTATTGCAATAGATGGAGAAGAGAAACTGAACAAAGTGTTATGACTTTGTGAAAGAAATAGAAACTGTAAACAAGAGTTTTTCCAGTTTCTATTTTTATTGCAAATATGTACTCGGGGTGCACTCACCAGAAACCAATGGGTATTTAATGCATTTAATGAATTTAATGCGTAAAGTATGCAATATGCAGGGCAAAATTAATCACCGATAATTATATATATTGTTCTAAAAACCATTTTCACAAAAATTACCATTGTCAGTGCAGATTGAAACAAAAGCATGTTGAGAAATATATTTGAAGGTCAAATGTATGGATCCTTTTGGAATATATTGTCTACAATTCTTTAATTTGATGTTTGTTAGAGTTTGTTTTGAAAGAAGTTATAATTACATAAAAATCATGTATAGCATGTTGAATACTGTAAATGAATACAAAATGTTTAGAAGATTAAAAAATTGATAAGGAAAAGGTATGCAATGTCAAATTCATGACTAATGTAAATGTGTTTTACAAGAAAAAAAATTTTAAACTCTAAGTAAAGTAAATGAAAAGCTGTATCATGTTTTTATGTGATCACTTAATTCTCAACTGTGGAGTGAATTGACCCAATAACTTTTCAACACAAAACTTTCAGATGAATACATAATTATTCAAATGGTTGTGCTTTGGTCCTTGTGCTTTGGTTTTCTCCACTTTTGTATACATGATACCATATAGCATGATAATAATAGCAAAATATTTATGGTGTGGCATTCAACAGTAAACAAACGATAATTAATTGATGAAATACCGGTAAGGTATGCTTATAATGTATATGACCATTTGCAGAAAACATTGTCATAATTCTGTTGGAGAATGGTGCTAACACAGATGTCCGGAACAGAAAAAAACAGTTACCAGTCCATGTATCTCAAAACACCAATGTTCTCAAAATCTTCAAGGCTCACGATTCTGAACCGAAAATAGAGCTGATCAAAACCAAATCTGAGGTATATTTATTGTAATTTTTATTTCTGATTATTTTACGTAAGTAGCAGTTTGATCCAGTGGTATTACACTAGATCTCAAGTCTGAGGACCTAGGATCGATTCCGGCTGTTTGGTCAGAGTTTTTAAAGATGATTTACCATCTATGGTCTCCCTGTCTGGCGTTAGGATAAGGTAGTGTTAACCATGGTTCAGTTTCACGGAATACATAGAGTTGTAATATATCTCTCACTCCTTCAGATGGGTTTGTAGCATGGGACAAAATTTGGAAAGAAATCACTCAGCATGTGCGGTCCTCATATAAAGGCAGTATTATTAGAATAGAGCAAAACAAACAAATTTATATGTAAACATTCATAAATGAAGAGTATTTAATACTATCAAATGTATCCTTTGTTCGATTTGATCTTTGTTAGCTAGTGACATCTATTGCTACGTATATTTAACCGACTTTCATTTACATTAAAATGATATCCCTGTACTCAACAGATTAATAGACCCTATGAAATTCTCCTTCTCACTTAGATATAGAACTTGTGTAGATCAGTGGATGAAGTGCTTGGTTCGTGACCAAAAGGTCCAAGGTTTGACTCCTGCTGTGGGCACACTGGTATCCTATCTTTAGTAAAAAACTGATGTCCTGTGTCACAGTACTCATGGCATGTTAAAGAGATGCCATAACCATATACATTGCACATGAAAAAATCGTTGAGTAACAAACAATAATCAATCAATCAGTCTAACAAGATTATTTGCTATCCATGCTTCAAAAACACACAGTAACATTGCTTGTTCTGAATAGTAGATTATCTCAAATCATTTTCAGTCTCTTGATGAGTATGATGTGGTTAGAGTCGTGAACAAGAAACGACCATCCAGTGTATCGTTCAAGCAACCAAGCTCTCCAACACTAGTCACACCAGAAGTTGTCTCTCTTGATCAAGAAGAAATTCGTCAGCTGGCGTTACTCTTTAAAGCCATCGAAAATGAGGATATACCTTTAGTAAGAATGATTTTAGAGTATTATTCATATACATGTATTACAAATTAAAGTTAAAGAAATTCCAATTTTATCATTTCCAAAGTAGCAAAATTTGTCAAGATTGACATTGTCAACAAGTCAGACCTTTCAGTGTTTATAATGTCAAGCACCAAAGGTTCATTGATATAGTTGCAAACGAATTTCAAAACCATAAACAACAAAATGTTTCACAATAGTAAATACTTTGCAAAGAAATGAAACCAAAGAAAGTATAAAAAGTTTTCCCCCGAGCATCTCTAAAATCTAAAGTTACAGACTGGAAGACTAGCATCTAATCCATGTCACCTGAGTCCCCCCTCTAAACAGCAAAATACCATTGGCATTGAATCAAATGAGAGTCAGAGTAACAAATCCAATCAGGAGTTGAATTGAACTGTTTCAACCTGGTGGCCTATCAGGCAAGTGGTAAGTGAATTCAACTGGCCGGATCAGAATTTCACAGGCCCGTGTACAAAATATACAAAAGAAAGACAATATTTAGAAATTCAATGGTATATTTTCATTTGGGTTGAATATCTAGCACTGTTACATGTATCACATATTAGAAACCATTTGTTTTTTTTTTTGCTTGTCAGATAGTTTAACTTTTCAGGCAGTTTCATGCCTTCAAGAAACAGTCCTTGATAATCATGACAATAATCATTCAAATAATGTGAAGTAGATGTTTTATGAATCATTAAGTAAGTGTAACCAACCAGTTACGAACACCAGGGCGGCTTTGATATTAAATATCAAATATAATTAAATATATATAAGGGAGAAAGGGTTAAACATATTCTGAGGGTTATCGTTCCCGGTATTTATTAGTTAATATAGAATAGCAGTTTCCAATTTTATACAGGCCAACCTGACCTCTGCAAAACACAATTCACTGGCTGACCAAAATTCCAGGGGCCAATGGACCACCGCAAACTGTGACCCCTGCCAGTGATGTGTCATGCTCAACTTACATCATTGATGACACAGTATTTGGCCATGAAAGCCCTGTTTCAGATGACACAGTATTGGGCCATGAAAGCCCTGCTTCAGATGACACAGTATTGGGCCATGAAAGCCCTGCTTCAGATGATCAGAATCCAATAGTAAGCTTCAGCCACCCCAGGTTATACAGCAAGGAGAAATTAGTCCTTACATTTTGAAAAGTGTTCAAATTATAGCAATTAAATTTAATTCTTTTCCATATTCCCATTTTTCTGTTGAAGCTGATAATACATATATAGTTTTAAAATTTCCCAAAATGCTGCTGAAGTTCCCAATTTCACTGTCCCCAGCCCAATTGCAAAAATGCCTAAAAATAAAAACTCTAGTTTTTCTATATTGCACATCTGCAGTCTGTGTATTTTATGTATCAGCTATAAAAACATGTCTCTGATTGTGCTGTTTATACACTGTAAGGGCAAGCTTGGTGTACTGGTAAAGTACTTTGCTTGCAGTGCAGATAATCAGGGTTTGATTCTCAGGTTTCAGTACTGTGCTAAATAGTTTGGTTACCTTTTGCTTCTACATGTATGTCAGGATATAACTAATAAATTGTTTATAATGACATAAAAAATACATATAGACCAAACCAAATCATACATTGTAGGTAAACTATTACTTAAATCTGTCAGAGAATGTCGAAGATCAAGAGAAGAATAAGACTGTGGACAGGTCATCCATGTGCCATCCTCTCTGTCAATGTGAAAAGTGTTCTAAACTTCAGCAGGTAAGGTGGTATGGGTCTTAACTGAATTTCTGTGAAAGCATGGCTCAGTGGTCAACAATTAAACAATCACCCATTCTGGCCTGATCATGACCACTGGATTTTTGGTTGTGTCTTTGAATTTGATCTGCATCTGTTAGTTCACCCTCTTGTTATCAGCAAATAGGCTAAAGGATGTCTATGTCTTGAAGTCTGACTGAAAATCAAACATTAGCAATATTCTTTTATTGAATATTCAATTAGTTCTTGCCTGCTAACAAAAATTGGTTTTTAATTCCGAGTTTTGAATGTTTTCTTGCAAAATAAAATTGTGTATAGAAAGTCACATGTATAAACGTCACTTCCCGTAGGTGAGCTTTATATACAAGCATAACTATTAAGGTATGTGTTGAGAATTAATAGAATTGTTTTTCCCATTTTCATGGAGTTGTCAGTATTTTTCTTGCTATCAAAATTAGGAGCTGGTGGTAAACTACAGAGAGATGCAGTCCTAACATACCCTTATGATAACGTCGCGTTAATGTGAAGTTTGCTTTGCGTTTGCATTAATGCAGATTTCCACATAAACTTCATTTTAAGACCCCGTGAACGCGCGTGACAGCCACTTCACTTGCTTACAACTTAAAACTTAATATATTAAGATGGACATACAGAAGGATTTGAAGGAGGATTGCTATATACATTGTATATTTAATTATAAGAACATATAACTGTAAATAAAATATTTAGAATTAAATAAATAATAATAATAATAATAATAATAATAATAATAAAAGTAATAATAATAATTAAAGAGAAAACAGAAGACATCTGACAAAGTTGTATGACACAAATCGCTTAGGACATGCACACAAAACATGATAATAGTAAAATATACATGGAAAAGGACATTACAAAAATATGTGATTGTGCTGCGATTACGCATACAATACCGACTTAGGACGGTCAATTAAAGTAACAAATGTCACTCTATTGGTGTGGTTATTGACAATAATAATAATAACTAAAGCTTACCTGTTGCAGAGGCAACAGTGCGGGTCTTCCTCTTTTGAAAGAAAAAAAAAAGCTTGTAGATGGAAAGAAAGAAAAATTATCAGGAGAATGACTTAAATGTATTTAACTCATAATAATACCGCCCCTTAGATACATGTACATATCTCATTGAGACACTATGTAAACACACTTGTGTAATTAAAGCGGCATGAATACAGCTATAGAAAGTCTGTGTATTACAGAATTCCTGTTCAGAAGGGTGGTGACGTAATGCGACATAGCTGGATAGAGTGTGTGTATTACGCATTTCAAAGGTCAAGTTAGCTGTATAACACCACTGAGATGACGACTATAGCAAGGAGACAAAGGAAGTCAAATTTAAGTAAAACATACATATTGAGGGATTCCTTTATAATGGTCGATTAGATATTCCACAAGTAAAGCGGAGTAACTCGCGACTGAATTAACTGCGAGTTACTGCGCTTTCCCCATTGAATATCACACACGTTTGAAGTCCTCTATAAGAGCGGTGCTGTGCGAGGTATTAAGCAAGGCAAATTCATCGCGCTTCTCTGATGTTTAATCCCGACGCTCGGAGAAGATTAGTTTATTACGTTGTTTATCAGTAGCGGGTAGAGTGTAAAAAATGTGAATTTTGTTTAAGAATTTGAATTCAAAATACTTTCTCAAACTCTCGTTTTTATACTTTGTTCATACGACAATAAGAAAAAACATAAAAGTTACGCAAGTAAGATCTTTTTTAAAACTCTTTAAATTGTTCACTTTCAAATACTAAGAAACATGTTTCATACTAAAATTGTTACGGAAAATCATTTGGTAATGTTTTGGAAACGATAAGACTAAAAATAAAAGTTTTGCAAATTACGTAATTGTTTAAAAACTTTAAATTGAAATAGCGGCCAAACTAAAACAGATAGATATTATCGGCCGATAAAGATTGTAAAGATATGAACCTAGAGAATATGACAGTTCAAATTTGGATAGTGTAGCATTAAAAATAATGCTGTAAAGGGGAGAATTTAAAATTAAATCATTGTTATGTAATGTTTTTGAAAACTTTCATTTGTTAAATTTTTTCACTTAAAAGGGTAACGGTGCCTCTGTGAGTTTATGGACACAATATGAAGTGTGTACATAAAAACGTTTCTCAGAAAATGGAATTGAAAAATCAGGGTGAAATTTCGGCGTTTTAAGACCCTCTCTCGATAGGGTTGTCCGATGATAGAGGGAAGGGGGCTAATATTTCGATGTTTTTGAAAATTTGCTGATTGAATTTTGGTGGTCATATGATAGAAACTAAGAAAGTTATGAAGCAAATATGTAACTAACCAAATTTATGAAAAACTTAAATTTCTCAATTAAAAATGGATTTCAAGTATTCAAAGAAACTTTTTAACCATGAATTTACATTCTAAATCATTTTGTACCATTTTTGAAATGCTTAGACTTGAAACAAAAAATTTTAGAAATTACATAATTTTTAAATTTAAATAACGGCTAAATCATTAAAAGTAGATAATCGGCGTTAATTTCATTGTCAAGTACACACCTGTGAAATTTTAGAATGAAGAGTTGAAGAATCTATCTTAAATAATAAACTTGTTTTTGATAAAATTTTAAAAAAAATATTGCTATTATGTAATTTTCTTCAAAAGCATAATTTTTCAATTTTTTTCATATTAATCAATTTCCCCTGGCTCATCAAGTAAGTAGCACTGATAAAAAGGTTGTTGGTTAAGCCGTTTCTGAGAAAATGGCAGTCAAAGTGCTGAGAATAAGAATATTATTATAATAATAATAACAAATGTAAAGAAAAAACTTCACAATAACAGAACAGTCCTCCAATGGAAGACCCTAATGATAATGATGATAATAATGATAATCATAATATTCCGAGATAATAAAAAATAGCATAAGTAGTTAAATTATAAAATGATAATGATAACAATAATGATAAATAGATATGAAATAAAAACAGGTAAATTAATTAAAAATGAATAAGTAAAAAAAGTAAAAAAGAAATTAATACATAAATAAATTTATAAAAAAAAAAAAGATAAAGAAGTATAAGAAAATTTAAGAAGTAATTATGCTAGTTTTTTATAATATAAACTTACGAAGTTTTCCATATATACCTTATTGCATGTCTACGCGGTAATTTCCTTTGTTATATTATATATTAAATCCTTGATGCAGGGTCATTTAACATTTATATTTAATACACGTATATATGGCAACATATTTGGTGATTTCATTTTATTTCCTCCATCCGTAACACTGCATAGAAAGAATTACAAATGTAGGTATAAGAACGTGCGACTGGACAGAGCACATGCGGGAATGAATTGTCTTAACACAAATTTTTTCCTGCGTTAACGTAAGGAATGCACGTGCGTCTGGTCGAGCAGTACTGGCACGTGTGCTGAAGCAGTCCTCGTGACTGCTTTTCGTGTTATATTAGGACTGCACCCATCTGTATACACATGGAGTGTTCATAATGATTCAGTGTCTATGACATCACATATACACAGGGAATTCCCTACTATTTGCCAAGCTGAAAAAAAGAAATAGTGGCTCAAATTAACTGAAATTAAGGAAGTTCACACTTCTTAGTGACCTCCACCAGGAATCACTACCTTACAAACCTTGTTAAGAGGTCAAACCTAGACTAATGGAGCTGATGTATATCCCCAAAGTCCTTTTTTCACAGGTATGAAATTTCACCTTGAATTTCAGGTCTGTTCTGGCTCACTCAGCAATAAGAGTCTTCAAAATTATGAAAAAAAACTATCATCAACTAGGTATAAAAATAGTCATGAGCACTAGGTAGTACCTTGGTAAATGGAGAGGTAATACTGTTTATGAATTTTAATTGTAGCCTACTTCAGCAAGGAGTATATTGAATATCAATGCCACCGACAAGACAGGATTCACTCCCCTACTAAAGGCCACTCAGGAAGGGAAAATAGAGCTTGTGTCACTGTTCTTGAAAAAAGGAGCAGAAGTGAATGTGTTTAACCACAAGAAGATCACTCCACTACATATAGCTTGCTATTTTGGAAAACTAGAAGTAAGTTTTTTTGTTTTATGATATACACATTGTGATTAAATATTTAAGTTGAGTCATTATGTGGTATGGATGAACATATAATGATTAAAGAAAATGTCAAAGAATTTTCTAATTTCAATTTAAACATTTTTATCTTTTGATCATAGTTTAACTTATTGTTCATTTCCAAGCTTATAAGAATGTTGTAAGAAGAAAGATATGTTCGTTAAACCAAAATCATTGGCATGATGAATTTCATCAATGAAAATTTGTTTTTCATAAAATGTTTACATATTTGTAATTTTACTTCAGATTTGCTCAATCTTGCTTACCCATGGTGCTGATGTTGACTCAAAAGACCTAATGGGGGACACACCTCTTCATCTAGCATGTCAAAAAGGCTGTGATACTATTGTTGATCTATTGTTAAAGGTAAGTGCAACAGAATAGTTATGTATTTTCTTAAAACATCTTACTTTGTGATACAAGATGTGTTATGCATTTCACTTACAGTTTTATTTAACCCTAGTCATGCTGGACCCGGAATATTTCGGAAATCAAATACACGCGCTGTGAGCTGAATCCTAAATATTCCGGGTAACAACTAGGTCGACTAAAGCTTATTTTTAGATTGTATTTATAGACCTTCCAATTGTTGTAAACGTTATAAAAAGACTTTCTATATGTGTAGACAGAATTCCTATCTTTAAAAGATTCATTGACGTCACCTTAAATTTGATTGGTTCATATATTAAGGTACAGGAAAAGGTGAGATCAGAATTTGTATTTCAAGATGGCGGATTTATATACACAACTTGATTCTTTCTTCAAATAAGTCTTTGGAAATGAGTGATGTGGAAATTGATGCATTTAATGTCGCAGATATAATTGAAGACAATGATTATGAAAAAAATATACGATCGGGTAGATTTCATGAATAATTGACACGCACGTGACAGCGGCCAGCCACGTGTTGACCTGGGATTTTACAGGTGTTTGTAAACATCACTGAAGACCGTCGATCTTCTTTGGATTTCCTCAATTTGTTTATCAATGACAATGATTACAATGGCACATGAAACTTATCGGTGTGTAGACCGGTATCTACAGGAAATGCCAGCAACTTAAAGCATACCTCGGTTTTTCGTAATTGAATTTTCATAAAATGAAGGGAGAAATGAAGATGTTTACGGATTAATTATTGTGATGCCGATGGGCCTTATTGTTACTGGATAACATGTTTAGTAAACGTGATTCCATTCTTTCTATCGGTGATCACTAGATACCAACTCTGGCACTTTGAATTATTTTTCCTGGCCGATACTACCTTACAGGTACGACGTGGAAACTGAGATTTTAATCGGTTATTCAAACTAGTTCAGTTATATAACAACACTGGGCATCATTTTGGAGCAGCATATACCCCAGTCAGCATCTGTCATTAGATATACTTCATATCCTATTAAATGTTACCTGAGTTTTACCTGAAAAATAACTACTGGGCTACTGATGTGTGACTTTTATTAAATTATTATTTTCATAATATTTCAATATTTTCTATCTCTTTCATTGTATTTTTGAAAATAAATGCATATATTTATTGCTAAATCTAGCTTTTTGTTATTTTACCTGTATTTACCTTTACTGTGCATAAATAGTGGTCAAACTTTTACAATATTCATAAACTTCAAATATTCCTTAACATTTTGGTATATGATATGTCTATATTATTATGCAAACAACCTTCATAAAATAGCATACAAAAACATGCTTCTATTTTTTAACATACATAGAAAAATATTCAGCTCACAGCACTTTTTCTGCGTATTTTATATAGCATGATGAGGGTTAATATTGATGTTTTGCAAGTGCTCTATCAGCAACATGATGCGTTTGTTTAGAATCTGAATTGAGGTATTGGTGTTTTTTTGTGACATGAAGTGTTACTCTGTTATCACCCAGCGTTTAGGGTGCCGCCTTATTGAATTCTTGGGATACACCCCTTTGCTCATGTATTCCTACACTAAGTAAAATAGGTCCATAGTTATGTGCATTAAATTTACAAACATTCATGAACATTAGATACTGCTTGTATGCTAAGAACTATATATTCATCAAATTATTAAGGAAGATGTATGGAAAGTTTATACCTGAGCTGAACAAACATGATGATTATTTTTGAGACTTACTGGCATGTAACCATGTTTTCATTCCGTCGTTGATTACTACGCACTGATCGCATATTTTCAGACCTTTCCGTTGCCAACCACAATAACAACATCCTTTTGAGGACATTTGGCAAAAAATTAATGTTTTAATTGATTAAAGTGGGACAACAGATTGTATAAGTTAAATTTATTCCTTTCTATATTGTAAACATTCTGCGTAAGTTTCACCAGAGTTAAGTGTTAACATGACCTACATTTGCAGCCTACTTTTCCCAATTTGCATATATAAGAGTTACAAGACATGTCGTGCAATAATCTTTCATTTAAAAAATTCGACACGTAAAATATTTTAAATTTGCTTCATTTATTATCGTTAAAATAACAAAGACATTGCGTGGAGTAAAAAGTTTTACATTTTATATGATCTGCAACAAAACATTTTATGTTCGTTGTGATTGTATCTACAGATCTAGGGTCTTAGCTCGCTTTCAGACTGGTAGAGCACGGTTTATCATGTTGATGTTGCATATATTTTTATACCATTATGTGTTTTACAATACCATTACGTGTTTATATTTTTATGACCTCTCAATATGCGATACCTGTTGACCCTTGTTCTTTACATGGAGGATTATTTATAAATTTTTAAATGTGCATCCTTTGATTGTTCTGCCGTTACGGTGAGTGGGAAGGTGGGCCCGTAAACTGGTTAACCACACCATTTGTTTGGCTTTTGTCAAATTAAATGACCGTCCTAAGTCGGTATCATAATTGCACTACAATCAAATATTTTTGTAATGTGTTATATGTTCTAGTATATTATTTATATTCATGTATTGTATAACTCCATGGTGACTTCTGCCACATAACTGAGCCAGTAACTCCTCTTTTTCTTTCTAGTCTCAAGCTTTTAAATTTTCAATAAATTTCTTACTGAAAAATTAAGGAGATAAACATACTGTGTAAGGGACGAATAGCGCCATGTTTAAAATTTCTTCCGAGACACAAATTGATGTTTATTGCACCAACATAAGAAGTTTCTTTATTTTCATATTCTTAAAATTTTGTGATTAAATCATTAATTACAAATTGATTCATACATGAGTGACTTGACATCGCATCATAAACAGCTGAACAGGCAGTTTTGCTGCGGCGTGGCGATATGAAATAAAATGCTGGAAAGCATGTTGCATGTTGATATGTCATAATCATGTATTTTTCAGTTTTGTTGGTTCAACTTGTAATAATTGTGCACGTGAATGGTAGAACTTGCAAATCGTCCTTGATATGAGATTTAAGATGGACGTTAAGAGCACTGAACGAAGTTGTTACAGACAGGATTTTTGATAGTTGGAGTCAGAGGCAACAAAGAATCGGGACAATGTAGTACAATGTAATACATTTGAAGATGGTATATCGTGGTTATACATGTCTGAACACTAATGTGTGGACCAATCTGAATTTTCAAAACAAAACAAGTGAATTAGAATGTCTTTTTAACATCACTTTTTGTCCCCACTTTTTATGAAAGCGAGGGGATATTAGATCTCATTTCTCCATCTGTCAGTCTGTCACAAAAACTTTAATCTGGGCTATAACTTTTGATCCAGTAGGGGTAGGACTTTGAAAATTCACATGTAGATTCCTTGTGATCAGACCTTCCATTTCAGACCATTACTTTTGACATTTTAGAATTCTTTGAATTGACTTGTTTTCTCTTGACATTTAAATATTCTCAGGAACACCCTCATCTGATTACAACCCCCTCTTAATTACAAACATGGATTCACCATGTCTTCTCTGTCTTTGTACACATCAAATCCACAGCAAATGCTCAGAGCAAGGACAGTTTTTAGATCATCTTGACATAGTTTAAATGATCTTGTGCTATAGGCCTGACATCTGCAACCTTTTAACATGTTTGGAAAACCTCGTTCTGAACAAACTACATACGATGCAAGTAGCAAACATCTTAAGATATAGACTTGATTGCATGCTTGTGATGCTACATGTGACATAATTTTTTCGGCTTGAGTAACATAGATAGCCTTTTGTGGTATTGGTTGGTTGGTTGGTTGATTGGTGTTTTACGTCGCTTTCAACAATATTTCAGTTATATCGCGACATGGAAGCAGGAGGTTACCAACCTCTTAAACATAGTGGCGCAACCCGGGAATTTTGTGGTATTGGACAAGCTGCAAGTACCAAACTTACTCTAACTAATTATTCATCTTTTACAAGCTGTACCTGGCATACTATTTGTCCCCTGCTTTTCTTGAAAGTGTGGTGACATCAAATCTCATTCGTCTGTCCATCCGTCTGTCCGTCTGTCACAAAAACTTTAACCTTGGTCATAACTTTTTAATTGCAAGACGTAGGACCTTCATGTTTGGCATGTCTGTGTCTAATTACAATACCTTTACGTTGGTACCAAAGTTTTTATCAAGTGACCTTGACCGTGACCTTTTACCTACTTTTTACCTGTAAGACGTAAGGCCTTCATATTTGGCATGTGTGTCTGTAGACATGCACAGCCATGACAATGTCACAGATCACTGCACCCTTACTGATAGAACCCCGAAAGCGGGGGACCACAATTCTCTGAATTTGCTTGTTCCGTTTGAGTCATTTTGGTAACCTGTTTGGGACACGAGTATCTCAGTTATGGGCAGTACAAGTACAAAACTTGCTCCAATGATTCATCTATGGGATGCACACTAGAATACCTGGTTCGTTTGCTTCATGTGACATTTTTTCCCACTTGATTTGGTTAACCTGTTGGGGGTACCTCAGTTTGCGACAAACTGATAAAAATAAAAGACTTCTGACTTGGCCGTATGCCAAAACACCTCGAATAAACAGGGTGTGAAATTTTCCAAACTTGCGCTAATGGTTTATCTTGGGATGCAGACTTGAATGCATGCTTCTTATAACTATTCCCACTTCAATTTTGTTTCATTAAAAGAAAATTGATTTAAATAGCTCAATAATGATTCGAGTGACTTTGAATTTGTGCCGTCAATTCTACGAATGAAAATAGTTCTGAATTAATACTATTGATAACACTAATTCTTCTTCATCTTCATATGAGTGTCACTCAAGACCTTCATTCGTTTGATTTCCCTTTCAAATTCGGTCCAGTATAAGGACCCTTCCCAAGGGAAATTTCCTTGTTTTTCCGAAAATCTGTCTAAACCTTTCCCAAACATGGATCTTTTAGCGAAGCCGGCGTGGCCTAGTGGTATCGCGTCGGACTCCTGATCGGGAGGCCGGGGTTCGAGTCCCGCTCTGGTCATGCCGGTGTCATGTCTTTCGGATGAGACAGTAAAAACCGAGGCCCCGTGTCATGTTATGCATGGCACGTTAATGATCCCTCACTGCTTCGGGTGGGTCCGTTGCAAAAGTCAAAATTTGTATGCCCCGCATCAGGCAGATGCCGTCACCATATACGTGAAATATTCGTGGTGTGACGTAAAACAAAAATCAATCAATCAATCAATGGATCTTTTAGCGTTATGCA
Organism: Pteria penguin; assembly: GCA_035048485.1. Taxonomy (NCBI): domain Eukaryota; kingdom Metazoa; phylum Mollusca; class Bivalvia; order Pterioida; family Pteriidae; genus Pteria; species Pteria penguin. The sequence continues at coordinate 6,602,065 of CM068582.1, forward strand.
AATGAGACACAAAACCCCAAATGAAAAGACACAAGTTTCCCCCGACCCGCAACACTGCGTATCTCATAAGTTAACTAACCTTTTTATTACAATTTGTCCAATATTTTCTTCCTTGTTTTAAAGGAATTTCTATCACATCTTTACAGGAAACATATGCTAACTAAAGTAAAAATAAAAGAACGTAAACACTCTATACTGCAAATTTTCTGCGTCACGGCCTTTATCAAGCAATTTAAGAGATGACAAATATAAAGCTATGTAAAATCTATGTCTACGTTTCGAAAATACATTAACCTCTCAATTGCAATGAGCTTCTCATAACATGATAATATAAGATGTAATAAGAAATGCATTAGCTTCTTGAGAAACCATGTCACGATCACTGCATCCTTACTGATAGAACCATGAAAGCCGGGGACCACAATTCTCTGAATTTGCTTGCTTTCTATTCTCTTTATGCCCTGGGGGTCATCTGTCATATAGCCTTGAAAGATATCCTCCTTCCCGTTTCGCTGTTGAATTTTATTTTTATACTAATAGCTCCTGAACGATTCCATATGAATACTCAAATCAAAATAATCAAGTTTTCTGATTCACTTTTCAAAGGACAAAATGGAATATTGACTTTTTAGGTAAATGGTCAAAGTCACAGCTTCTGAACTTAGGATGTAAATTACTCTTCTACAAAAATTAAAATAAAATCGTGATGGGAACATGTTTTTATCAAACATTCTCTAGCTTATTAATATTTTGTTAAACAGGACATTTGTGTTAATAAATAAATATTGTCGCACATTTTATTTGTGCGGGGAAATGTTTATGCAATATTACATTTTTAAACAGTCGTTTTATCAATGCAAAATCCGAAAGTAACTGGTGTCAATAAATATAGAACATATATACCTTTTAATTTTGTACACCATATGCGCATTTCGACAAGTTATGTCTCTTCAGTGATGCTCGTGGCCGAATGATTGGAATTCTCAAAATCTCAGAGTTGAAGACAAATTGATCGAAAAGTGATCCAAAGAATCTATCTAAACACAGAGTTATGCATGAGGGAGATACTCCTTAGTTTTAGAGTGATTTACTTAAATTTGAAGTATATGTAGTGAGATCAGGTGCATGAGAGGAGTGGTTGTCTTTTGTTTGGCTAGACACACCTGCCATGAATGTCCTTATATACAGAAGAGAAAACTGAAGACATCTGACAAAGCTGTATGACAAAAATCACCAAGGACATGCACACAAAACATGTACAGTCCTAGGGAAAAAACTTTATCCATCATGTTTACATTACAACCAAGTCAGTTACCTAAGGAGAAACAAATGTAATTCAGAATGTGTCATTGCCACACAACATCAGGAAAAAAGGTGTAATAACACTTAAGTCAGACCCTCTGCGGGAACTTTTCTACAAGCTCCACACTGCAAAGGGAATAAGTATGATATTAATGCAAAATATGAAAGTTACTGGTGTCAAGTAACTATGTCACTAACAACAATGTACCATGATAGAAGAACATTTTTGATTGAGTAAGAATACGTAAGTACACTTTTGAGTAGATTATTTGTATTCAAGGAAAACATACTTGATATTAATCACAAGATATCAGCAGTAAATGTTACATCAGGGTTTGTATTTTTTTTCACGGAAGGTCGTTATCAACCTTAAAAATGTGTATGTTTAGATTGAAATCTTACACATAAGATTACACTTTTTCTTGAGTTGATCCGAGTTTACAAAGGAGAAAACAGAAGACATCTGGCAAAGCTGTATGACACAAATCACCATTGACATGCACAAAAAAAAAAAATGTATTAAGTTTTTTTGGCTCTGTTGTAAAATGTTGAAGTGAAATTCGGTTTGTGTTTTGTTTGACGCTATTTTGCGAGAATAATTACATAGCCCTTTAATGAAAATGTGTATTCCTGTACTTTGTTTTCGGTCGTCCTTTATGAAAGTAAAGTGAAGCCTTGTGTGCATGTTTTGTATGAAAGGTTTTCCTCGGTTGATTCCATTTCACAAGAGCTATTGTCTGATGATGAAGGTCATTATTCTAGTAGTATATTGTAATACGCGGATATCGAAATGCCGATACGGATGGACATTTTTCGAATTTTACGAACCCCTTGTATCAAGAGTGGGATATGTTTACATCCATCTCTCTGCATAGTTAACGACCCGCTCTATTTAAGTCAGCAATATGAATACATTGAGAGATTATAATGCTTGTTTGTTCAGGTAGATTAAGAAAATAGAACCGAGACCTAGCAGTTTCAAGAGTAATTTTATATTTACTTTTTGGAGCCATGGAAGCGATTTAGTTCTTTAGTTCAGCGGTTCCCTGTGGAAAGTGTGCTTCTACGTAGAATTACAAAAATCAAATACATGAACACGAAGATGACTTCTTTCAAACAATGCTAAACATTTTTAAAAGTAGTGGTGGTTCCATTAAAAATTTCCTTTTTATTCAGAAACACGAACGGCCAGTGGTGTCCCACCCTTGTTTCATTTTGAGGCACAAGGAGTGCATAAAAACGAAAAATGGCGGTTCGTATTTGTATTCGAAACTGAAGTATTGCCTGTACTGTCTCCAGTTATATTCCAAGTAGCTTATAGTCATTAGTATTTGAGGCAACTACAAGTAAGGTTCCATAAATAAAGTCCATATGATTTAAGTCTGTACAAAGCACTAAGGTATCTCTACTGTACTTTACAAGCTTTTCTGGGAGGTGCAGATGCATCTTTCTCTATATGTCATTTGTAAGCTCTAGATTAAGAACTTCAGACTTAAAAGGACTGCATTGCTGGCATGACAATATATATATCCATCCCTTGATGTTCTTCAGACAAACATCTTTTTTCCAGAGGAATCATTCTCATTTTTATGGTATTTAGTTTAATGAAAAGGTGTTCACACGCTCCAAGTATTTTATAAAAGATGGTGGATTGGTTGATTGGTGTTTTATTTCGCTTTCTACAATTCTTCAGTTTTATAGCGACATAGAAGCAGGAGGTAACCAACCTCTTAATCATAGTAAGGCAACCCGGGAATCGAACCCAGATCGTAGGTGCCGTAAGCCAAAACGCTTAACCACTACACCAAGCCTGCCTCATCTTATAAAAGACAAACCTCATAGACAAACCAGGCTTTATATTAACTTTCTAGACGATAGTTTTATACAAATTTGTCTAAGCATTTCATGCTGAATATAAAGAGGTAAGGGTATATGTAGTTGCGATTGGTGATCTCAGCGCCATTTGTAAAAGGTAGAGGAACGTTGGTTTCCGTTGATTTTATATAGATGTGTATCTAATGTATCAATTACAGTCTCTAGTGCCCATTTACTGTTTTTGTGATACTTTTACACTGTAATGCTATATAACAACGTGTTCTTTGCCTAGTAGCTTTAATTTTTATCATGGATATTTCTCAAAAGAATTTTTTTTTCACTAAATGCATCGCAATTAAACCTTTGTCTGACATTAGATATGTGCTTTACAAGCATTCTGAAAAGAATTAAAATTTTATATATGTTCACATAAAATAATCTAGCCTTGAGAAAATTGTGTCTTGTACAAACTGACTTCCTTCATTTTGGAAATAGCAATTAGGTTTCGACCAAAATTTTGTTGTTGTTTTGGAGCGAAAGGAAACGTAATATTTCTAATGCATTATTTGTTTTGAATTCAATTTATTCCTCTAATCAAATATTTTCGACATTATAACAGCTTTTGTTATGGGCCCGTGGCTGATAAATCAGATCTTCTGCCAAATGAGATTGGCTTACACTTAGTTTAAAAACTTAAATTAAGTGAGTCATGTTTGTCCAGATTATATTACTTTTACTTGGAATCTCAAACTTAATAGACCCACACTGTATTGGCATTGTAAAAATGTTGTGAGAGAAATTTCCTGCGAAAGATTTCACTTAGTGCTATTATGTACTGGAGAAATAATATCAGAACTTATGTACCTATATTGATTAAGTGCAGCATATGCAAATATACTACTAGGGAATACGAGTCCTGACAAATGAGTTAGTCTATCATCATACAAGGAAAGACAAAAAGAGAAAATAAAATGAAATACCAAAAGAACGGCATAAACGACAATATATACGTATATTAATTTGCTGCATCATAAGTGCATTTTGACAACGTAGGTCTTTTCAGTGATGCTCGGACCGAAACTGTTTAAAGACTTAACACATATGGACAGAAACAAATTAACAAATTGATTTAAATATAATAAAATGTTGTGCTGCTGTTACTATTGTATATAGCGTTAGTCCGTTTTAAAATCTCCAGCATACACTATTGAACTTATATTGTGATGCTTATGTTATGGAAATTAATGTTGAGAACGACTTGACAGACAGGATACATATACCGTTACCTAGCACCTGGTTTCATACGTGGTATTCTAGGGTTGAAGGCACTGTTTTGTGGGTACCAAAGTTGATAGCTTCTTCAGTGTTTTAAAACATTGGTGCATATGAACGTAAGTGACGATAATTGTAACTGAAAGGGCTTAATGACTTACTGATCATTATTTTAGCGGAAAAGTATCTAATTTGATATCACATGTCAACTTTACTTGTGTTTGTCCCTTATATTAATCGGGATAACGATGTTACTCCTCATGAGTAAATGGTAGAACCTATAACGGGATATCAGGTTATCTGCTATGGTGTATTCTACTATTTTTAGATATAGATTTTAATAATTACATGTATTTCTTGATGAAGACTCACTGCTGTCTTTGTCACATCATGTGACGGTCATCTAGTGAAAGTGCTCAATGCCATCGGTTATATTACACAATAAAATCAGTCTTGATTTGTTTGTAATAATGGTACTTTAGTGCATCTTTGTAGGGGATTTCGTCATTCAATGCACACTTCCACTACAGTCATTTGTTTTGACTCAAAGATACAATGTGAAAGGCATGCGGTACATTGTACAACGTCATCACCTTCTATTATTCTGAAGCGTAAATATTGGACAGAGAAAAGGTATTAGAGAAATTCAAACTGTTCTGTTGCAGAAAATCTTAGACATATTTAGTTGTTTTTACCAGTTTCTAATGACAGCTTTGTTTTAAAAGTTTATGATCCAACTGTACGATTCAAGTGAAAGAATAATGAAAACGTAAGTCAGCAGTACCAAACAGTTCTATATCTAAGTATCTAATTTTGTAATTATTTGTTGTTACATTTTGACTGATATGATTTTGGAATTGAGCATCACAGCAGAGAAGTTATTATCGAGATGCGAATCTAGTTTTATCTTCAAATTAAGTCGTTTTTTATCACGCTTTTATTTCACACCACGGTTATGTTACCTACATTGAGTGAGACGGCATCTTTCGTATGCATTTCTGAAATATTCGAACCTATGAGACGAACCCGCCTCAAGCATTTAGGGCTCTTTCGTGACAACGTCTGCTGTGATGCGGATCGTAAATTTTCATCGTCATTTGAAAGACTGGACACCTGCGGGCAGGAACCCAGTATTTAAGGCTCAGCTCGATAAGTTAACACACAATATACGCGAAAATCCGTAAAATTCGGTCTATGTCTTACTTCTTCCCAAATCTGAACGTGTATATGCCCTTCCTCTGAACCTTTATCATAGACTCAACGATACTAGATCAAATTAAGTCTGATTTGAGTCACGTGCTTATTATATAGATAGCACTTTATGCATTAAAACGAAATTAAGAACTTTAATTCAATACAGTCACTAAAGTCTCCAGATACGATGGCAACCCTTAAGTCGACACGATTGCCATTCTTGAAACTCGGTGAACGAGCAAGGACACTTTCTCCTATACTTTCCGTCAGTTGTGACCTTAATATAGCTGGAACATTATTGTCGATATACATGTACGGAGTTTTGTCTCAGAATTTCTCTTAATAGAATTATGTGTCTTTATTAAGGGTTAGCATCTGTAGTCCGGCGTCGATGATGTTTGTGTTGTACTTCTCATACACTACAGATATAACTAGTCTCGTCGTCATTTCGCAGTCATAATTATCTCCCAGCCGTTCAGGATGACAATTTACGTTATCACATCCTCGTCAACTTGCTTAATTACAAGAGTATAAAAGATTGCGGTGCTTGCCTCGTGATTGACAAGTCTGTTATGATTGACAACGTGGTTATTTTGTGTTCTCTTAGAAAGAATATCCGTAAATGTATTCCTCTATCTGCGATGAAGTACACGTGGAATCGATAGTACGAGGTTTCGTTTTGCAATTCATAATGATGTCTAATGAACATTTCACTTACTCTACATAACAATGAATGCCTTTTGATTCTTACAGTAAGTGTAATCAGCCCATTGATATTTTGCTGTATGGTTGGAAGACGCTAAATATAGAATTAACCAATATTCATGTCAAGTGTTCAGTACTCTCTGAACTACAGGGCTAGTGTATATTGACTGTAATGTGTTACTGTCACTAATATATTTCAGAGCCGCTGTTGTCTGACTGTAAATCGTGCAACAGCACTTAAGTATTTTAATTATGTCGGTTAAATTTCTATACAATATAATCACATTTTTTCATTCATATTCAGTAAAATGCTGTTATAAATGTGAAGCTCATTTAATTCCAGAATTTTATTTGATAATGATGCATTTCATATTGTCAACAGTGAGTCCACAACTTATTCTTCTTTCTCATTCCATTCATAGTCACTTAAATTGACCACCCTCAGTCCTCGGTCAGTGCTGCAGCTGTATAACAATGAAGTATTTATACCCTGCCAGGCATGGCCGGGACATTAATTGTAGTGTTTACTTTGTTTGTGCTTCCGTTATTCCGTCTAGTTCCTCGCATCTTATCCAAGAAAAATGTGAATAAATGTATACTATTTGAATTAAGGACGCCTTTCGATTTTGGGGTGTATACGTCATAAGTCATGGTCACCACCGATAAAAAAAGAAATACATGGAAATTATTGGTTTTTGGATGATGAATCAAATTTCAGCATCTTATATGTTTATACCAGTTATAGTCCATGAAAGTTTTATTTAATAATAATAATAATAATAATAAAAACGTTAGCCAGAAAATCTTTGTTGGTTGTATTAAATAAGCCCATAGTAGAGCCATTCGTTTTGTAATGTAATTGCACTACGTGGCATACAGCTTAGTCGGATGTCCTTTCTTTCTTTTTTATATAAAGTAGCTTTACCCGTTGGATTTTATATGACCTAATTCTTTGATGAAGTCAACTGCAATAAAAGAAGGCCAATCTGAGTTAGACATCATACTGTTGAAATGGTCCAATTACTGTCATTCATTGAAGAACGAGCTCTAAGTAACTGATATAATAAGCTGTAGATCACAAGTGTGGCAAAGTCCCAGTAACTATAGTGGAATCAGGGACCTAGATGCAATCCATTTAAGGGCGAGAAATGGAGGAAACCCGTTAACTATCATAAACACAATGTGCACTATCACTTTAGAGTAAAGTGTGCCATCATGATCAATAATAAATTCATACTTTCAGTTTAAACCGACAGAATTTCAGCATACTCTAGCTCCATTCAAAACCCGAATACAGAACAATATAGGTTCAAACGACTCAATAAGTGAAGTAAAAGATATGACAGATAACAGAACGTAATACATGTTTTAATGGACACAGTCACATTATAGATACAAGTTATATAGGAATTGCAGAGCACCATGGCGCAGAATGTTATAGTAAATGGCCGACCCGTTTATAAAGTTGCAAATTTACGCAGCATAAAAGGAATAGTGGTCATAATAACAGAATTTGACCGCGTCTTGCGGCTAGCATGTATGTAGATAATATCAAAATCATTGCGATAAAAGCTTATACTCAGTGAGGGTAGAAACATATTTTGAAGTAGATATTTGACATTGTTTTGGGGAACTTTATTATGAAATACGTATTAAATCTTTTGGTTTCGTTATGTCGTAACATTTTTTATGTATAAACATTCCTTATTTTAATTTATTTGTATAAAGGTTTCGTTACTCTAAAGTTTCTATGATTTTTTGGTCGGAATTGCGTAGCAATTCCATACCCTAGTCGTTACAATATGCTGTGGTGAACGCGTGGAACGCAGAAAATACCTCCTCGTGTATAAATAGTGCGTCGAAATTTAGAAAAAGCGTGATTAGATTTACTTTAAGTACTTATAATTCATATTGTACGAGTCGATACAAGATAAGTTTGATCAGATGAGAAAATAGATTTGCCGTTATTCCATCGATGTCAGGCGCATAGCCAGAGTACTTTGGATGTGGAAGCACATTCAGGCAGGGGGGTTGGGGGCCGCCTTAAGGCCCCCAATGGGTCCAGGGCGAACCCATGGTGGGGTCCAGGGGACGAAGCCCCCGGAAGCTAATTGATTTTACGCATTTACAGCGCAGTTTTCTACGTTAAAAATGACCCTTTGTACACCTTTTTGTCTGTAATATTTACTTAATAATTACATACAAGCGATAGCATTTCAACATAACATGTATGTTTGACATTATTCAAACAGGAATGAGAGCCTGCGTGGCTTTTTGTCTACAAAAGTGGCAATAACATTGTCTACATTTATCTTTTTTGCAAAATGATGTGGAAGCACCTGCGTACTTGCGTACGCCTGGCTACGCGCCTGGATGTAGACGAGTTATATTCATGCGCTGGAGGACATGCAGTCTTTCCGAATACTCGACGGAAAGTCCCGAAAAAGTACGATTGGCATTATTGTGTAGCTGTGCCGTAATTTAAGAAGTACACTACTAGTCCGTACTAGTATCCGTTGTATATAATTAATAAAACTTGAGAATATCGCTTCTTTTTATAGCAGTGGAATTCAACGTACTCTACAATGTTCTCCTCACAACGATAAACAAACGTCTTGGTAGTTGTTGATGTGTAATGCTACTAAAATAGGCAGTTATTTATAGATCTACATGTGTAGACGTGGTTTTCCCCATATGTACATGTACAGCGGGAGACTGTCCAGATTGCTAATTTCACACCACTGTCAAGATCAAAAGTGATAAGAGAGAATGAGATAACTATATAGTACGAAACGGAGACGTACAGGGGTGTACAGGGCGGAGCCGTTGTTTATGTGAAAACGAGCACCTGTGCGCAGACCGTGTTTTTGTCAATACTGATCCTAAACATTACACGCTTGGTGTGTGATCTCTTGGTGGATCACGACTTTATTACCTTTGATGTACTTGACCATGCAAACCGACCTTGAGGACTTTCAAGTCCTTTCATTATCACATTATTCCCAGTACATTTCCATGGTGACTTCTGTCATACGGATGAGTAAAATGTTTTTATCTTTTTATCTGTAATTGAGTCATTCGTTCACAACTTTTAGTGATATACGAAAAGTAATTTATATTGAAGTTTATTTACACGTGGTTTAACCTTACGTGTCTTCTACAGTATTGTGCCAAAGTTACAAAAACGAACGACAGAGGAAACTCGCCTCTTCACATTGCCACTAAAGTAGGAAGAATAGGCATTGTATCCAGACTACTAGATGGCGGAGCCTATCCATTAGCAACAAACAAAGACGGGTATACTCCATTTGATTTCACTAAGGTGAGGATTCTATGTTTTCAATGAAATAAGCATATTATCAATTTTAATATATGAATAACGATAATTCAAGCCTGAAGCAATTATATGCTTCTGCTTTATACATACTGAAAACAAAGCTTGAGAATTTACTGTCGCTTACAAGGTAAGAAATATATTCCTCAAATCCACACTGTACATTAATTGACATGTAAAAGTTCCCTCATTATTGGCCGGGTCGGTAACATATATAACAAACAAGTTTGGAAGTGTTCGCTGTATTGGGCAAGTGCCCCCACCGTATGAGGGATATCGTCCTAATGTGACGTATTTAAAAAAAAACCCTCAATGATAAATTTAAGTCTTCTTGATGGGAGTTTCCGTATTCCAAAATCATTTTGATAATTGTAAGGATCGTACTTGCTTATATAGAATTATAACATATTCAGTTATTATTCACTGTGGTTTCCTGGAAGCAGGAACAGATATCTTTTAAGAATAGTAGTTAAGAAGACCATCACATCATTTCCCAGTTGAATAACCTACATCAAAGACCCCGAAGTGGAAAATGGAAGGCTGCTCTTAGGAATCATAATATTGTACAATTAGTTTAAAGAGGGACCTTATCTGGAAATTTCTATCATTAGTACTGTGTCAAGGGTTTGATTGACTTTCGTTTCAAACAAACAAGATGAATTGATTTAATCGAATTCAACTAATTTTCTTGTAATTGAAGGTTGAAACGCGTAACATAGTCCCGTCGTGTATCAATTACAATTTGAATGCCGTGACATTTTGTTGGCTTGATTTCACATATATATTTATATGTCCATGCACAATCATAGTCCAATTCAATGTTAACGTTGATGCTAATCCGTGCAATTTTCAGAGATTGACAAGAATTGTTATTATGTGATTAGATACTGAAGATTCATTCCACGGGAAATCTTGCCAATCGGTGAATCCACATCCCTTGGCCTCACTGTCACTGCCACAAGATAACAAATAGATTTCCTATTTCAATTATTCTGTCAATTTAGATGTAATTGGAGTAATATCAACAACACGTTAGTGAGAGGCTATTGTGAACTGTGTTTATTAACTCCCTGTTGTTATACAAAGCACATGATGAATGATTGGTACGTGTAGCTTCTATTTGAATTGTTACTTACTGAACTGATAACCTTCAAAGGAAGGGAGCTTTTTGAAATTACATAATTACAAAAAAGGGATTGGTTTAGAAAATATACTTTTTTGCAGAGGACGCGAGTTTAAGCATATAAAGGAAAATTGAGAACTAGTAAGGTGTTTATTTTACAATTAAAATGGCTCTTGCTATTATCATGCATTGTATTAAAGAATTGACAATTTCTTACATCGTTTCCATGAACATCGGGGTGTAGTTAACCTTTCAGTACTTCTTCATTTACTTTATACTTCAAACAGTCCAGTTAGCGAATTACATTTAATCAAGTATCATATTGCAGTCGATTTGCAAACTTGGTACAAAGTTTTCGTGTCGAAGGCTCACTCATTTTCTAGTTAGGTCGGTAATTTAAATCAATATACAAAATTTACCTACTTTGACACCTTTGTTACCCAGCTCTGTCTTTTTCATTTTCATTTATGATAAGGAATTTATGCCTGAAACAAGGTTGAGATGTTACATAAATTCAATGTATGTCTGTTAGTCCATAAGTGAATGGCAAAGTGTTGTACTTTGAGTAATTAATATTGCATATTATGAAATGAAATTTTCTTCATCGAAGCCTTAAACAAGTACTATTACACGAAATTGTAATGGTGAGTAGTGGATAATTCCTGAATACATAGAAAGATCTGTGGGATCATAGGACGGAGGATATTTCATTCAAAGTGTACTTTCCTAACGTTGGTTGTTGGTTGGTTGATTGGTGTTTTACGTCACTTTCAACAATTTTTCAGTTATATCGCGACATGGAAGCAGGAGGTAACCAACATAAACATAGTGGCGCAACCCGGGAATCGAACCCGGATCGTCAGCGCCACAAACCAAACGCTTAACCACTACACCAAGCCTGCCCCTCTTTTCTAACGTACTGAGATTTTCTGCACAAGGAGTATTTCATTCATGCATACTTGCAGCTCTATTTGAACGTGTTACCGGTAAGTTCTTTCCCTTATCGGGTCTTTTTTAGTGAATCAGGTTGCTCTGCAGATCTTTTAACTTCAACAATGTCGGTCATGGGTATTCTTGAAGGAGTATTATATGTAGAAATTCGAATCATTTATTTTGATATATATTTTCCTATGTTTATATCTTTATGAATTCATCATTTTTTTATACCCCCAGATCGATAGATCGGGGGCATATTGTTTTTTTGTCCCGTCTGTCTGTCTTTCTGCCTGTTGTCAACTTTAACCTTAGCCATAACTTTTGAACCATGAGGGATAGAGACTTCATATTTGACATACGTATTCAACTAATGAAGCCCTTTCAAATGACACATCCCTTTTTTATGCCCGGATCGATAACTCGGGGGGATATCGTTCTTGTCCTGTCTGTCTGCCTGTTTGTCTTTTGTCAGCTTTAGCCTTGGCCATAACTTTTGAACCATAATGGATAGAGACTTCATATATGACGTGCGTACTCAACCAATAAATACCTTTCAAGTGATACCAATGTCGGACTTTGTTGCCGCCGGCGGCATTAATGTTTCATAAGCACAGCTTCTTTCTAAGATATCTTTTTGGTTTATTTTTCATGTAGAAAGTTGGGGTTGCGTTTTTAGCTCACCTGAGCCAAAGGCTCAAGTGAGCTGTAGTCATAGTGTGCCATCCGTCGTCGTCGTCCGTCGTTGTCCATCCTTCGTTAACTTTTTCACATTTTCGACTTCTACTCTGGAACTGCATTGCAAATTTGGATCAAACTTTGTATATATGATGTACTCAAGGTCCCCTACTGAAATTGTGTTCGGGATCCAGATTCCCTCAGGGGTGGATCCAGGGCGGGGCCAAAAGTAAAAAAAAAAAAAAAAACCCGGTACCCCTCTTCAAATATTTTCTCCTCCAGAACCAGTGCATAAATGGGGAAACTAATTGCATTTCAACATTGTGTTCGGGGTTAAGACCTGTCAAATAGAAGTCGACGTTTTTTTTTTATGTGTTTCTGGACTAATTTCAATGGAGAAAAGAGTCATGTTTTTTTAGTTAATTGATATTGATGATTTCTTAATGTCTTTTGTCAATATCTCAATTTTTGGATTTTTTTAATGAATTTTTTAAGGCTTTCAAAAAAAAAAAAAAAAAACAAGTGGGGGGGGGGGTACCCTCCTTTGACAATATTCTACTTCATACTGGCTGTATACAGAGACGAATAGAATGCATAGAAATGATTTAGAGGGATGAGTGAAGAAGACGTATTGTCATTTTGGTTCTCTTCCAAAATTAAATTTTAGAATTTTTTTTTTTTTCGACATTTGTTTGGACTTGGTGATTTCAATGCAGAAAGGAGTCATATTTCCTAGTTAATTGATATGATAATTTCTTATGGACCATTGTGATTATAATTATGGTAAGGAATGTTAATTTTAAAGAATTTTGTCAATATCTCATGGATTCATGGATTTTCTATGAATTTTAAAGACTTCCAAATGAGGGCGTATAGGCACAATTCTTCACAATTTTTAACTTATGCAGTTATACGACATGAGAAATTTTAATGAAACATTAATTTTGTATATTTCATCCAAATTGGTCAACAGATAATGCCACCATGTCTAAAAACTATGTCTAACAATGGTACATATACCACTTGGTGATTAAATATGGAGAGTAGCGTTTCAAATCCACCTGTGGTCAATTTTTTTTTTCATTTCTTTACAAATCTAAATAACTGAGCCAGTAACTCCTCTTTTTTCTTTTATTCTGGTCTGAAGTCAAATTTGACATATTTTCAACATTTGTGTATTGCAAAAATAAATGAATTCTTCCTTCCTGCATGACTGATCATCTAATTACTGAGGTGAGTGATATGTGCCCACTTGGGCCTCTTGTTTATAGAAAAGTTAACCAACGGAAGTAGCGAAGTGTTTCACTCAATTATATTCCCCCAGAATTAAGGTAATATAAAATAAGCTAGAGTTAAGTAGTCCTGTTTAGTATGTTGATATATAAAAACCAAGTGGATCTTCCACTTGCGTGTGATGTTGACGTATGTATGGACTTATCTAATCAGCAAAATGAAGTTAGCTGTGAAATTGGATTAAAAAAGAATAAAAGTTTGAAATAGAAGTAATTTTCTACTTGAAGTAAGATTTTGTACTGGTCTCTGGGATTTCGAACACGATGAAGACAGTGTTCGTGCTGTTTCTTCGAGAAATTAATTGATTTCACCAACCTTGAATCAGTTGTCTCTACATATAATCTATTTCTTGCTTTTCTTAACAAAGTTAGAAATGCATCTTTTCCTTAAAATGAATTAGAGACAATGGATTATACGACATAATGTGTATTGGAAAGGGTAATTATAGTTTGTCATGAAGGGAAAGAACTACTGAATGCAATCCCTTATCCGGCACCGTCGTACAGATAAAGTTATCCTCTCTGATTATCATCTCCCTTTTTAGAAAGTTCTTTAGGTGCGGTGATAATGAAATTAAAAGTGCATTCATTTGTAGTATGTTCCACGTATGAGAGACAATGAATTATAGGATATTTAAATTGGTCATTGTTTTCATTCTTATAGTGTTTACTTTAATTCTCTGATTTATTTGAATTAAAAGATCAATTTGCTCTCTATCTCTCTATCTCTCTCTCTGAATAAAATAAAATTAAAGCTTATTTGAAATAAAAGGTAGCAGAGTGCTGTTCAAATTGACGGAAAAATAAAACAAAATTGAAAATAAACCATATATCGTAATGTATGTAAATCCAATTCAAAATGCGATATTTCATTCGGAATTTATCTTTTTTAAATTCTCATGTATTGAAATGAAATGTTGTCAGATCAGATTATGATATCCCATCTTATTCTGCTCATATCGTTATTCTCTGTTTAAAATCACATACTTTATTGTTGAATAGATGAAAGATTATGGATAATGAAGTGCATTCTACTTTTCTGTGCTGTGTGGTAATTAAATACGACGATTGTCTGAGATTACCGAGGATTCATTCCTAGAGTAATTTCAGTCATTATGTGTTCAACATTAGACGCAAATTGTCATTTAACATCTGAATTATAGTTCATACTTTTAGCAGGCATGACTGTACATTATGTAATTTTAGTACAAGCATCTTACATATTTAATCGCACAAAGCGATCATTTTATATCAATTTGCTATTGCTGTAAGAGATCAAGCTGGATTCTTGTAGAAGCCACGATATATTAAGTCATAGCCCACACAGATAGTAATTATCTTTGATAATGACCCAGGAAACACCCAGTTGTCTTATATAATAATTTTACGATATGTTGTGTAGGATGTCTTTATGCTTATTTGTAGAATGTAATTGTTTTTAGCTCACCTGAGCCAAAGGCTCAAGTGAGCTATTGTGATCAATCACTGTCCGTCGTCCGTCGACCGTCCGTCGTCCGTCGTTAACTTTCCACATTTTCGACTTCTTCTCCAGAACCACTGAACAGAATTTGATGAAACTTGATAAGCATGTAGTACTCATGGTCCCCTACAAGTGTTGTTGTTTTTCGTCCGGATTCATCAACAGGTGGCGCCACCACAGGCAAAAGTAGGTCAAAGAGGGTACCCTCCTTTGACAAACTTCTTCTTCAGACCGGGGCATACAGAGACAAACCGAATGCATAGGAATGATCTAGAGGGATGTGTGAAGAAGTGTTGTTATTTTTGGTTCCGTTCCGAAATCAAATTTTTGACGTTTTTTTGACGTTTTTTTGTACTTGGTAGTTTTAATGCAGAAAAGAGGTATTTTTTTCTTTTAGTAAACATTGATGCATTAATTTGGTTTAATTTGATCATTTTGATGGTAAGAAATACTACTGCGAAGAAAATTTTTCAATATTTTATGTTTTGGATTTTTTATGAATTTTTTAAGACTTTCAAGAAAAAGGGGGGTGGGATAATTGGTGTAAACATTTCACAGTTTGAACTTTTTCTTCGGAACCACTTGCTGGAATTCAATGAAACTTGGCATGCATCAAATACTCAAGGTCCCCGACAAATGTGGTCATTTTTGTCAGGATCCATGAACAGGTGGCACCACCACAGACAAAAGTAGGTCACAGAGGGTACCCTCCTTTGACAAACTTCTTATTCAGATCGGGTGCATACAGCGACAAACCGACTGCATAGGAATGATTTAGAGGCATATGGGAAGAAGTGTTGATATTTTTGGTTCCATTCCGAAATCAAATTTTTGACGTTTTTTCATTTTTATTTTGGACTTTGTTATTTTAATGCATTAAAGAGTTACTATTTTCTTTTAGTAAACATTGATGCATTCATTTGGTTTCATTTAATCATTTCTATGGTAAGGAATGCTGGTGCGAAGGAATTTTTTCAATATTTCGATTTTTGAATTTTTTATGAATTTTTTAAGACTTCCAAGAAAAGGGGGGGGGGGGGGGACAATTTTTCATATCTTCAACTTGATCTACAGAACAACTTGAAGGATTGTGATAAAACTGGGTAGGATGCAAGTACTCATAGTCCTTTTCAAAGGTTTTGTTTTTTGTGCGGATCATCCAAATTGGGGGGGGGGGGTGTTTTGGCCATTTTTCACATTTTCAAATAAATCTTGGTAGAAATAAGTCACTTATGATCCTCTTCAAATTCTGTTGTTTTCGTCCAGACCTCTTTACAGGTGGCGCCACCATAGTCAAAAGTAGGTCACAAAAGAGTTCCCTCATTTAACAATATTCTTTTTCATACGGGCTGTATACAGAGACAAACAGAATGCATAGAAATGATCTAGAGGGATGAGTGAAGATGTATTGTCATTTTGGTTCCCTTCCAAAATCAAATTTTAGAATTTTTTTCGACATTTCTTTGGACTTGGTGATTCAATGCAGAAAAAGTGTCATATTTCCTAGTTAATTGATAATGATGATTTCTTATGGACTATTGTGATCATAATTATGGTAAGGATTGTTACTTTGAAAGAATTTTGTCAATATCTCAATTTTTGGATTTTCTATGAATTTTTTAAGACTTCCAAATGAGGGTGTATAGGAACAATTCAATCACATTTTTCACTTCTGCTGTTATACCACATGAAAGATTTTAATGAAACATGGAATACATGAAGTACTAAAAGTCCTCTATCAATTTGGTAAATTTCATCCAAATTGGTTAACAGATAATGCCACCATGTCTAAAAAGCAGTTCTCACAATAGTACATATACCACTTGGTAATTGAAATATGGAGAGTAGCGGTTCAAATCCAGCTGTGGTCAAAATTTTTTTTTCATTTCTTTACACGTCTAAATAAGTTTTTAGATGTTTCTCAACACTCAACATATGAAATTAGGCAATTTTAAGTTAGATCTGGACAATATTTGAAACAATTGTTGTTCATGACCCAGACTTGAAATCAGTCAACAAAAGGCCCCACCTAAAGAAAATGACTAACTTGTTGCCCTGAATGACTTCTTGCAGAGACAAAGGAAATGCTTAATATCAAAATCACCTGAATGGATGTGCAAAAAAGTGTTGTTTTTTTATTCTAGCCTGAAATAAAATTTGACATATTTTCAACATCTGTGTTGACTTAGTCACATTAATGCAAAAATAAATGAATTCTCCTTCATGCATGACTGATAATCTAGGTACTCAGGTGAGCAATATAGGCCCACTTGGGCCTCTTGTTTCCTAATCCATAAACGTTTACATTCAATCAGATGATAATTACATTCATTATAGTTGTTTTCATTGCAGTATAAAGAATTAAAATACTGTACAATTCTATGAACGTACAGCGTGTTATTGTGAGGTATATTTGTTGGAACTTGCAAAAGGAGTTGGTTCTTATCTCTAAATTTCAGGGGTACGTGAATGTTCACTGTGTTACATTGTTCTTAGTGCCATAGTCATGTGACACCAGTTATTTTCGTATTTTACATGAACGTCACACTTATTCCCTTTGCAGTGTGGAGCCCGTAAAAAAGTTCCCCGCAGAGGGTTTGATTTAAGTGTTATTATACCCTTTTCCTGACGGAGTGTTTGTTCTCATTCATTAATATATACACTGCTGAATTATATTTGTTTCATCTGTATTTAAGGGCATTCAAGGCGGATGTGGCTATCCAAACTGGAGATGCCCACTCCTCCCGGGCACCTGGTCTCACCTCAGAATTTCAGAAGTCTATGATTGTTCACTGTGGTACATTGTTGTTAGTGCCATAGTCATGTGACACCAGTTACCTTCGTATTTTACTTTATCTGCAGTTTCGTTGACTGTATGATTTAAAAGCAAAACCGGAATACCTATATTCATGAATTCCACCAATCGTTAGAAATTGCAAAACATTGGCTCATAGGAACATACTGAACAGTAATATAAATAAAATAGAAATATAAAAATATTACCGATATTAAGATCAGTTTCTTTATCTTTTCTTTTTGAGCAGTCAGTGTGGTTAACATTGACCATGTTATTAAATATTGTCGGGAAATACTGATGGCTTTGGCATGAAATGTTTACCTAGTCTTTGATGTCGTTTCGTTACAGGATACAAAGTTAAGAGACCTTCTGAACAGTCACATCACTAAAAAGCCTATTCCCAGCAGTAACCCCTGCAGTCCAACTACTGACCAGCCCACTGCGCATGCCCAGACATGTAAATATACTATTCTTGGTCATCATGTGGTCATATTCATTTACATTTCTGTTTTGTATGCAAGGGTTGTAGATTCAACTATTGACTTCACTCCCTTGACTGATCACATTTATAGATGCAAGTAGATACCTTAATACGACTATTTATTGTAAATAATTTTGTAGACGTTTGCTGTATTCACACACTCAGTGAAGGTGGTAAAATTTATAGGTTTAATAAAAAGAAACAATGCAAACAAGTCTGAGTAGAATAATAATGAAAATCGAATGTTTTCAAAGAACATAGCGTTTATTGGTGTGGTTTTACGAGAACCACTTTACTAACAATGTTCGTAGTTACTTGTATTCTCATTTGCAAATAGGGAATTTCAATAAAGGTGAGGAAGTATAATAAAGAAAAAGATTGATATGTACATGGAAATATATTCATGATTATGCTTTTGTTTAGTGTATGAAATAAATGAAATTCACTCTAAATGACATATGCCACTTTTTACAATTTCAGGTCGAATCATATTTATTCAGTATTAGTATCAGTTCCTTCTTGAGGTCCATTATAGAGACTAATAGTGACATCTGATGTGGTTACTAAATGAAATTTTGGAGTTTTTTCAACTTCCTTGATTGACTGATTCAAACATTTTTCATCGCCATATTTAGGCTAACAACACAATATCTTCTTTTCTGGCCATATTTTCTCTTCATATTTGACATAAAGTATATTAGATACATATACATAATCACCTGAATAAGCGAAGAAATTGACATATTTTCATATAAACCTTGCGTGGAAAAGACCAAGAAAGTTCGTATTTGAATTATCCCTGGCAATCTTGCAGCTTTATTCACAACTAGATTAGAGTAACTTTTCTTGTCATCAACTGCATTTGATTCGGGGAATTCTGTAGTACAGAATACTATTTTTTGTCGATTTTTTAAATGCTAATGTTGATTACATATGTTGTAGCTTCCAGTGAGTCATCTGAACCAATCAGCATCAAAGATTTGTTTGCTGCTTTTGAAGAGAAAAATTTACAAACGTTAAAGATACTTGCCTCTTCCATCAAAAGTTTTGATGCAAAAGAAAGTTTAAGGAAAACAGAAACCAATGATTTGAGTAGTCCTGATTTAAGACCGTTACAACATTCTTTATCTATTCAAAAGTTTGACTTTTCTGCTTTACGTCATGTGGAGTCCACAGATAAAAGTGATCCCTTACATTTATACCGACTATCAACATCTGATAAGCAGGATGCTGTACTTGTGCCACCAGATCCTCCTGACGTCATAAGTTTATCTTCAGATGACACAGTGGACGTACAGTCAGAAGAAGATTGGGTGCTACCAGAAATAAAAAATCATTCTAAACTAGAAGAAACACCGGAGCAGTCATCGGACCTTTTTCAAGAAAGAGATCAGGAAACGTAGCATATCATTGCAATGTCTTTCAGATATTAAATAAATTATTGTTGAAATTATTTTATTGTGTTATTTGTTTGGTATTTCCATGCAAAGTTCTGCAGGTTTAAAACGTTTAAAAATTATATTTATTCGTCCTTGAACTCTATGAATTTATAGGTTTATCTACATCCTAAAATAACATCTTAATTTTCAAAACAGAAGATAAAGGAGGCAGGTTGATCAATATGTAGGGTATTCGTTGTCAAATATCCAGACATGTAAAGATGGAAATATACGTTGAAGATGTATCGTTAATTGCAGGACTTTTGCGACGGGTGTTGCATGCAACCAGGTGAAGCTCATACCTCACGGGCACCTGCTCTCGCCTCGATTTTATTGGGGTTCGCATTTGTCGAAATATAACACTTAACACGGTATTGCACCCTTTATTCCATGGACTATGAGATATGGTTTACCCTTCGGTACTTCTTCGTTTTTTACTTACACATGTACCTTGTACAAATGGATTATTAACACTTGTACTAATCGCAGTTGTATGTTCTACATATACACTTTCATGGGCACTGCGGTGAAATAGTAAGTTTGTATTTATGCATATTTGAATGTACATTTTACACTAACACAAGCGTAGTTAGCAGTTCTAGATACTTCCATTTAACGCTTTGCAGAAAATACACGTTACAATTCTACATCTGTAAAGTGTACATGTTTGAAACATTGCATTGCCCATATATGGAAAATCGCCGGAAACACGCGACATGGCAAAGTGTTATAGTAAAATGTACATTCAAATATGCATAAATACAAACTTAATATTTCACCGAAGTGGTTTTGCACAGTTAACATTGCCCATGAAAGTGCCTATGTAAAACATACAACTGCGATAAGTACAAGTGTAAATAATACATTTGTATAATGTACATGTGTAAACGATACATCTTCAACGTAAATTTACAACTGTACATGTCTGGAATTTTGACTACGAATACCCTCCACAGATCAAGCGGTATAGCACTAGATTTGAGAAGTTGTTTTGCTTTGTTCACATTAGGCAAAGAGACAGCTGACCTTGGGAGTCGTCTACATATCGTAATTAAATAGGAGTAGATCAGGGATGGAAGTCTTCATAAAGACTTGCTGACGATTATTTTGCCTGAATAATTTGTATAATTGCGGATAATAAAATTAGATCGGCTTTATTTAGAAGATACCAAACATCCGCTAGTATCATATCAGGATAATTAACTATGATACGAGAGAAGATTTTCAAACTTTTCTAACGACAAACTTGAAGTAGGTATTTCGGTTCAGCACAGATGCACTAAAACTTGGTATAATAAATACAAATTTATCAAATCTATCATCAATGGAATAGTGTATATTTTCTGTTTATATCAATTAACATTCGAAGTATTTTATCACCTTTCTACTTTGGCGATGTTCCATAGATCACAGACAAAGTTAATATCTAACCAATATTGTAGTGCAATAACAAATTGAAGTGACTTTGGTAACATTCGTTCATTAAGCCTACGGTATTGTAGCATTACAATAAAAAAGTAATTAGCGAATTGACAAGCAATATACCGCGCACTAAATTTAACTAACGGCTGATTTAAAGCCACCAAACTACATATAAAGCAATTATAAAGTTAGTGGAAGCCCCATAAAGGGATTAGGACATGTGATTAATTGCATACTCCGTGTTCAGTCGGCCTTTATTCCACGTGTGTTTGTAAAATCAAACACCATGAGAAAGCAAAGTGTTGGTACTTAATATTGTTAATAGTGTAATAAATGGTGTAACACTTTCATGTATATCCCATATACTGAGATCAACGTGTAGATATTTTGAGAATTTTATAAATGTTGCAATCTGTAGGTGGGGTGTTATTATGTTTGTTTGTTTCTGGGAATAATAAAATGATTTAAGTTATATGTAAAGCAGTTTCGTTGTGTCATTAACGGGTGGTCATATCTTGAACATTTACATTTTATAATTAACTGTTGTTATCGATGATAATTCATATCGTCAAAGATAAGTAAAATGTTTAGAACATCAAAGAGTAAAAGGCTGCAAATTAAAAGTAACAATATAAAAAAGAGGTTAATATCATAGGTGGAGCAAAGTACGATGTAGTAGGAAATATGCTATGTTAACCGGTTGTACACAACGTAATATGTAAGTCAGAAGTAACGAAAAAAGTTGGTCTGTAGTACATTTAAACGGTGATGTCCCTAGACACTAATCATCTGGTATTTATAGTAGGCAATTGGTTCGGTTTTCTGGAGTTTGCACTAACGTTTTGGATTTTCACGCAAAAAAAAAATCATATCGCTATCAAAGTTCTGACTTAGGTTTTAAGATATCATAAATTTGAAAAACTTTTTGGTAAACTCTATAGATGATATAGTGTACAAACTAATGAGAGTCAAAGGTTCCAATAATTTCATATCGACGGATTTTAAAATAATTAAACGCTTCCACATCGACATCGCAAAATCATCGCAAAGGCTATAGGTCTTTTATTAGGCCTCTCTGCAGCCTAATAGAGATTTTTACTTGAGTATTGCCCACTGGGGGAGGGGGGGGGTGCTATATGACGATCAAGGAACTGAGCTTGTGTACAGACGGCCAGACCACAGTTTACAGTTATGTCCCGAACATATTTTTTATACTAACATATTCCATAAAACATTTCGTTTTGACATTTCCTTGTCATTTTGAGAAACCTGTTAATCCTTGTTGTCGGTATGGAGAATTATGTAAAAAGTTTTTTTAAGTAACAACCGATAATATTGTAATTAATAACATGACAGATATTTAGGCTATTTCAGTTTTAACCAAATATGAAGTCTATGATAAAAAATGTGTGAAAACGTTAAACCTGCTTTTCATTCTTTAATTTCTACTGGAGTGTAAAGATGATGCATAAATCCAAATCGTAAGTCCGAAAATCATGAATGTAAAGGACATAAAAAATCAGTGAAAATGAAAACCACATAGAAAAGAATGAAAATACCTACTTGGAGAGCATATGTGAACCCCCTTGATGGAGTGAAATCAGGTACCATCTGCTTGTGAGCAACACCCATCACATATACCCAGTAGAAAGAGTCAAATCGTGTAAATTTCATGTATATTTATATATGGAAAAGTCAAATTAGGTAACCTTCCAGCATAGGTGTCAAATCTGTGTAAAATGATCGGAATCGGGTCAGTCCAGAATATCAAATCTGAACAACGAGATATCATATTGTGTAATAAGAGTCTCGTAACGACCATAGAACTTCCTAGGTAACGTTTGTTAGTCTAGCACATATATAACCCTGGTTAAGTAACTTATCTGAAAGTCGCCTAGCCCTCAGAACAAATTCATTGTAATTTGTACATGCTCTGGAATATCGTATTAACTGATATATGAATACGCCGTATGCGGGCGATGATGGAATGTTGCTACTTAAAAAGGGAAAGTGTGTGATTATGATATTGAAATCGTCACATTTACCATAGATTGGGATTGGTCATCAATGTCGAAAGACAACATAATATCTAAATACGAAGTAGAATTACTACTTTCTGTGGTTTCTTTGACCTCCAGTTCTCTTGGATAGCTGCTAGTGAAATTGAAGCCAAGAGCCAATTGTTTCTTTCCTGGCGAAGGAATTCGGCTTCGTATGAATAAAAGAATATGTCAGCCAGAAGCGGATCAGAGTTAGTACCCATTGGAATGCCGACAATTTGTTGGAGTGTTCGATAAAGTCCAAAACCTCTCCTTCTGTTAGTCGAGATTCTTGCAGATCACTTTAAGACAGTTGACGCATGTTGGTATCATTTTAAAACTATTTCTTTATACTTTGTTTATTAGTATTATTTTACCTCTCAACAAGAGTTATTTATTAACCCTTGTTCTCTGCCTGGAAGAGTATATTTAGGTTGCCGGAGGGCTATCGTCATACCCCCGGCGTCGTCGTTCTTCTTTTCGTCGTCGTCGTCGGTAGACAAAACTGATAATTTTAGAACCATTACAGACACGGTTTTAGTCTTTCACATGTAAACATGTATTCCTTGTGCCAAGAACTTTCATAGGGTACCATAATTTGACCTTGTGACCTCGACCTTGACGTTTGACCTACTTTTAGAAAAACCTAAACCATGGGCATAACATATGCACAGTAAAATATTCATGTGTGTATTCGTTATGGCATGGCATTTCATTAGCTATCCAATTTTTTTACGTTTTGACCTTCACTTTGAAGATGGACCTACGTACAAAAACCTTCTATTTAAATGTGGTTGCACCGGCGAGATGTGTTGTCCTCTGACAACTCTTGTTTTTTATTAGAATTTTGAATGCGTGTTCTTTGATTGTATTACTTTTGAGGTGAGTCGGAAGTATGGCCCGTAAACCGGTTTTCCACATCAAGTGAATGATGAATGTGATTTTTTCAATTGACCGTCCTCAGAAAAGGAACGCATTACAATTCCATATTTTTCTGATTTTCTTATTCCTTTTTACTCTACATATCCGGCACTAATTTTGATATATAGCTTACTCAGATGTCTGTTTCCTTTGTAGAATACTTTATTTACATGTTAAATTAAATTTATTGAATTTATCATTTCTCGGTCTTTCTTAATTTTTCCTTGTTTCTTCTTCTGAACTAATTTAAAGTTTATTGATGAAACTTTGAATGCATATAGTACTCATGTTTTCCCACAAATGCTGCTGTTTTTGACCAGATCCGTCATAGTGGGCAACATAGACCCCTGAGGGTATCCTCCTTTGACAAACTTTAGACTGGCTGCACACACACACACACACACACACACACACACACACACACACACACACACACACACATATATATATATACACACACACACACACACACACACACACACACATATATATATATATATATATATATATATATATATATATATATACCGCGAGAAAAGGACGGAAAACTGCATCATTGCACGTAGCGCATGGTGCATAAGTTTTCTGTTATTTTTTTCGTGGTACACCTCCATCAAATAAAAACAGATTAGATTCATTACATATTATTTAATTCCTTTCAAACATGTGCTAGACTAGCATCGTCACTGAGGAAGTTCTACGGTCGTTACGAGACTCTTATTACTCCATATGATATCTCGTTATCCAGACTTTTAAATGATATTCTGGACTGAGACCGATTCCGATACTTTACACAGATTTGACGCCTTCTATACTAGAAGGTTACCTACTTCGACTTCTCCATATATAAATACATATGGAATTCACACGATTTGACTTTTCTACGGGGTATATGTGACGGGTGTTGCTAGCAAGCAGGAGATGCTCACTCTCCCCGGGCACCTGATCTCACTCCATCACAGGGGTTCACATATGCTCTTCAAGTAGACATATTTTGTTATTTTCCATTTGTTTTTCATTTTCACTGATTTTGTATGTCCTCTGGTTTTATGATTTTTGGACTTGTGTTTTGGATTTATCCATCATCTCTGCATTTCTCCCACGATGGTGTGAGTATTGACGTCACAGATAAGATAACGCGGGAAATTACATCGTTGGTGACAAAATTTAGTGAATGAGATATCCCACAAGTGTTTAAACTAATCAAATGCGTGTTACATGTCAAATTCAGATTAACCTATTTCAGCTTGTGCCTATTTCTCTTTTTTCTCCTTTGTTTTGTTTTGTTTTGTTTGTTTGGTTGTTTTATTTGGTTTGATTGTTTTCTTTTCTTTTTAGCAAGACATTACGTCCTTCAGTCAATTGTGATTTACTCACATTCCAAATTTAGGGGTCAACGAATATTGAATTATTATACAGTGTTTTCTACCATATTATTCCACCCAGTCATACATATAATTTCGAAAGAGTACCACTTGATGTCCGGCATCCAAAGTTTAGTTAAAACTGCAAATTTGGTGGTGATGATTTCAGCAAGAGTAATCAGAAATTTCAAATTGGATTGGGACCAAATGTTTGGAGGAGGTAAGCATCTGTTAGTATTTACCTCCTTGTCTCACGGGTACATATTATATAATATCTAAGGAATTTTTTCATACTCATGCAAGTTTTTTTTTTAAAATGGATACTTTCTATGAATAACACAACACTTATTCCAATGGACTGACCCTTTTCCTAGGTCATATTTTTGATATTAAAGAATCAAAGTGCTAAGATACATGTCCATTAATGGGCTATTCAAGACTAAATAAAAAATCCAATTTTATAAGAAAGTCATATCAAATTTGAAATGTCAAACACCTAAAACATTTTCTATCATCATGCAATATTGTATCAAAGAATTAAATAGAATAAAATGCATCTTCGTTGAATGAATCTCTAAAACATTTATTTTATATACAACAATAGAAAATATGAAAGATGCAATGTGATGTTGAATAATGTTACTTCGACCATTGTGTGCGAGATGTGCATTTGCCCAGGAGAAATGACTTCAGTGGAAAGATGGAGGCATACTTGTAAGACAGCATAAAAATAAATTTGAAACTAATGTCAAAAGGCAAAGAGCTTCTTATGTGATCATCTCCTAAGCTGTAATTTGTTGAAACAATTTATTCATGAGCACACATGGGAATCCTTACACTGCAGCTAGCTCTTAACATGCAAAGGATAATACGACATGGACGGAAATGTTGCTTCTTTTCTAAGATTTCATTAACGTCGACATCATAGCAAATTTGATATTCCGTGTCTTAAAATAATCCTTTTAAGTTAATTTGCTTGTTGCATTTTGATATATCTACCATTTTTAATGAGATGATCTCTTCTTAACAAGGTCAAGAAGAATTGTGACAAACTGAGAAATGTTATCTTATGTAATTCACAATGCTTCCTTGCTCTTGACATTATTAAATTCTGATAAGGATAAATATGAGTATATGTACATGTATAATATCCCTTTATACCAATTTACACTAATCTTTCGAAATTTTATAATACACGGAGAAAGACCAAACCTCTATTTACATGTTTAAATATTTTCGTATATTAATAAGATATTCATGTATTGTATAGCTCTATGAGACTTCTGCCACATAACTGAGCCAGTAATTCCTCTTTTTTCCTTCCTATAATTTAATCCTAGCATCATGTCTCGAAAAGACAAAAAGTGGTTTTCTGTCGATATTTAAAGAAAAGGCGACTCCGAACAGCATTGAGTAGAGATTGTTATTAAGCGATTATACCAACATTAGGTATTGTCCCTTTTAACATAAGAACTAATGTTAGGTACTCCTAAATAGAACTTTGGTCATGCACAGAAACCGTTTATCTTCAGCAATCAAATGTGTATGATTTGTACATCCCCGGCTTCGTCATGTAATCGTATATCTTATATCGTTTATATCGATTTCTAAATGCGCATATTGTGCACCAAATTTAGATATGTATATATGTTTTGATATGTATTATTACCACTCAGTTATATATCGCTGCTAGTGGATGGTTAGCTCCCGAGGTAGGCCTAAGCCCAGTGTTCAGTATCTCTCTACTGACCCTAATATAGCCTTAAAATTTACTGTAGCAAAAGTTTGTGAATTATTCTAAAAGTGAGATGTATCTCCCTCTTACATAACTCTGTCCTTCGATAGGTTATTTGCCTTTTACTTTTAGGTTAATTATTTGGCAATAGTTAAATATTTATACATTCGATTTCCACAGTTTAGGCCCTGAGCATCACTGAAGAGATACAAAATGTGGAAATGCGCATGTGGTGCATCTATTTATATATATATATATATATATATATATATATATATATATATATATATATATATATATATATATATATATATATATATATTATATATATATATATATATATATATTTTTATAGCGTTCTTTTTGTATTTGATGAAAAGGGAAATCTAAGGTAGTGTGGTTATATTTTAGTTATCTGACGCAACTCCTAGAATAGATTTGGGTAAATATCTAGTTAATTTTAGTGGTGTGTCTTGTATCTGATACACTTATTTATGCGGGTTTTTTATTGGGGGGGGGGTTAAATTTTTTATTTATTTTGTGTGGGCGTTTTGCAAAAATTTTTATCTTTGCATGTGTTCTTAAACAGTTCTGCTACCATTATTTGTATTTAAATATTGAATGAGACACGACGGAATAGTCACGCAACCATACAAGTCCAATACACGTCCATGTCAATCATGATGCACGATAAAGCACGTTTCAATGTGATCACCATCGTGATGTGGTAGCAGTTTCAATTTTCACTCTATTTAAAACGGAAGTACATCCATTGATGCATCGGTTACCATCTTTACCTAGTAAATGAGAGAAAATTTCATCGATAACCAGACTACGCTTTTATGAACATCAAGAAATGGAATAGAATTGGATTTACGGGCTTCCGTAGCTCGTTAAGTGATAATTTTGAAGTCTTAACATACATTGATAACACTTACCACTATATAATAACATGATTTTGATGACTTACCGACGTGCGTTACGATAAACGTGATAAAAGATAATTATAAGGTTTATCAATAAAGGTGGTTTATCTCGTATGAAAATGACTAGTACCATCACAAATGCTTCCAAAATCTGTATGTCGACTTTTATTTACCTAAAACAATATAAATTAGTAAAACCGAGTTTTGCTATCCAAAGATTCTGAGATATCGATAGTTTGATTTGTATGCGAAATTACGGTATATTTACTACTGGATATACATGCAAATCAAATATGGGTGTTAAATCGACTCGGTATTCATCATGGAATTGAATATAAAAAATAAATCTCTTTATTGTCTGTTATGATCTTATTTATTCATATCCACATTAACACTATTAATAAAGAAAATTGTGCCAGAAGTTTCAGATGTTCTTCTTTATAACAGATAGTATCATAATAAGATGGGTAATAACGTAAGTTTTATAGTAGTATGAAATCGTTGTAGCCATGTTTCAACAAACCACACATTCTTCACACACACACACACACACACACACACACACACACACACACACACACACACACACAGTATATACGTATAAACTATGAAATTTTCCATGTCTATAAACTATGAAACCGCCCTTTCATCTTGTATCAGAGACTGCTTGATTGCTGGCCACATGGCAGTTTTAATATTTTAATATGTTTTTTTCAAAGACTTTCAGGAACAAACTTCATTATATTACACTCATAGGGAAACATGTATGGCGCCAAAGTTTCGTGATGTATTCCCCTAAGCGCGCTTTTAGAATATGAGAATAATGCTCATCTTCATTTTTAATGCCGCTTTTTGGCATCGGGTTAAATTGTGTAATTACGTATTGTCATGAACGTGAAGAATTTTTCCGATGGACTCATTACAAGAAAATGGACACTTCCTAAATATATGGGAGTGATAAAACTATTCAATGATTGAATTCCGTATCCGATAGGAAATAACCATATCGGTCTCACATTATCCGGGGGATTTTATAGACTTGACCACATCTACGGAAATAGAAGCTTTTTGATTCTCCACGATAACATTAATAGATTTTAAAGAAATGATTCGTCCATAGAAGGTTTGTTTTTATAGACTGTTGTTTCTTAATTCACACACTGATACATTCGATCGTAACTATATATACATGTATATTTTGCGTAGTTTTCTGCTGATGACTGTTTCTTGCCTAATGCAAACAATTATAGCATAAGAATACGGAAAAAAAGACGCAGTAGCCCAGAAATCATTAAACAGGAGACATGAAAAATAGATGGATAGAAAGAAACATAAAAGAAACCACAGAACGTTTACTTGGATCCATACGTGAACTCCAAATCAAGGGAGTGTAATCAAGTGTCCAGGGAGAGTAAACATCTCCTGATTGCCAAAAACACCAGTCCCTTACGTCATTGAAAAATGCTTATTTGGAACCGGAGTGCATATGTGTACACCTCTCAGATTATTTTGTTGTTTTAAAAAAGTCGTAGGTTTAATCGAGCACTTGAGCATAGCTCAGTGGATAAAATCCTGGATTCGTGACTGAAAGATCTGGGTTCAAGATCGGGCAATGGCTCTTTGGGATCCTGTCTTTTTGTTATGAAACATTTAAGAATCGAGGTCCTATTAAGGTTACACACTAAAAATCCTTCACAGTTTCACATGGATCTGTTGCACATGTCTAAATTTCCATGCACTGCATCAGCTGCAGGCAGTTACTGTCACCATATAAATGACACCATCTTTTAAAATCAAGAATAAAATAAATTTATCATATACCTTAGAAGGCTGCGGCCCAGTCTTATCTTTTTTAACCTAATGCCTTTGGGCATAAAGTGCGCTCGATTTAGACATGTGAAAACACTCCTTCAGTTGTAAAAAGAGGGACGTGGTTTACGTATACTTTTCCAGCTTATCTTTAAACGTTGAACAAAGGTATTGAGGTAAATTTTTGTGAAAAACTAACATACCTCATATAATCATTAATAAAACTGTTACTTTCATCTGACGCAAGTTTATTGTAAATATTGTCCGAGACTTAACATATGTTTGTTACATTGTATTCGTCATTAAAATGTCTTCAATAGATTTTACTCTGATTATTATATAAACTTAAAAAAAGGAAAAGAGATCTGACAAAAGCGGTCACGGACAGAAGTAGCATAAATACAAGAACACTTATGTCACTGAAATATTTGAAGATAATGAAACTGCAGTTTAGGAACTAAGATGGTTAGTAAAAAAGTTTTTATTTATTTGGCGTTTTTTATTTGTTTAAGGACTGACGTATTCACTCAGGAAAAAGGGACATGCATATAAAAGTATACATTATCCTTTTGTACACAGAACAGGAATAAGAAGTCGCAAAAAAAAAAAATATGAATAAAGAAGATATCGGGCAATGCAGTCTATGATTAAAAAATATATAGTTACATAAACAACAGCAAATAGAGCTCTGTCCCTCTGAAATTTATCTTATTGCTATAGGTCACGTAGGATTCCGTGTCAAAATGGAGGCTGGGGGATAAGATTCAGATTTTTGTTGGAAGCCCGTTATAGTCCATGCACCTGTAAAGCAGAGTGCAACGCTCAAGGAAAAGTCTGCAAAAGAATGTAGAGCGCCATAATGTAAGATTTGACTCCTGATCGGGAAGCCGGGGTTCGAGTCCCGCTCTGGTCATGCCGGTGTCATGTCTTTCGGATGAGACAGGGAAAACCGAGGCCCCATGTCGTGGTATGCATGGCACGTTAAAGATCCTTCATTGCTTCGGGTGGGTCCGTTGCAAAGATCAAAATTTGTATGCCCCGCATCAGGCAGATGCCGTCACCATATACGTGAAATATTCGTGGTGTGACGTAAAACAAAAATCAATCAATAAATCAATCACTTGCTTACATCCAAATCAAAAGGCTTTTATTTCAGAGAGTTCGACAAAAGGCTCATAACAAGTTAATTTAAACATTCTTTTGCCGAAATTCTCCATGATTTCTATTTAAAGATTATGGTCAATTCTAATTCGAAAGTGAAGGAAATTCGGTGAAAAAAAATGTTAAAAATCATTTGCTATAGGACTTATAAGGAACTTTTGGGATATGAAGGCATTAGTGTTTGGATACAAACAAGTGAATGATAAAGCAAATTCTGCGTATTAAGTGTTTTGATTTTTTTGTTCTAATTTCCGTCTATTCTCTACGGGAGGAATTCAAACCAAAGTCTCATGCTTGGGTCTGATATTTCGGACTAGACTGTCCACTTTTACCATTAAAGAACATGATACCAGAAAATTGTAATTTGTTTTTAGTTAAAAGATAAAAGTCTATTAACTTTTGTATATAAAGTCGTTTTTGTTCTGCTATCAAAGTTTTGGTGTATCTTGAAAGTGTTATATATACATGTACATGTGTATGTTAATGTAGAGGTCTTGAGCGGAACATTGCCTGACACACTAAGTTCATTGTTATAAAGTGTTATATATACATGTACATGTGTATGTTAATGTAGAGGTCTTGAGCGGAACATTGCCTGACACACTAAGTTCATTGTTATAAAGTGTTATATATACATGTACATGTGTATGTTAATGTAGAGGTCTTGAGCGGAACATTTCCTGACACACTAAGTTCATTGTTATAAAGTGTTATATATACATGTACATGTGTATGTTAATGTAGAGGTCTTGAGCGGAACATTGCCTGACACACTAAGTTCATTGTTATAAAAGAAACATTTTTATTGCATTCAACAAATGTGATTAGCGTGTTTGTTGTTGAATCATTTCCGTTCAATGATTAACTTCATATGCACTTCAAGCAAGAAACAAATGAGACATTCCTATACACATTTATTTCTCATTACTATACTATAATTACAAACATATTTTTCATTGCTAAGTAAACAAGGTCACTTGAAATTTACACACTGCACTTCGAAGTATTGGATCGGGAATTTATTGATATTAAGCATTATTGTAACTCGAATTCCAAATATGTCTATATCTATTTTGCAGATTTTTGTACGTTTTGAAAATGTAGGGCAAAAAAAAAATGGGGTTTTTTTTCCATTTTTATCTTTGTAATCAATCAATCAATAACGTTTCTGCCTTTTTCGCTCACTTCATGAATGAGCGGGAACTTATGCTATCGCACTCTAGGCGTTCGCATCTGCGTCTGGGTCCACGTCCACAATGTTAAGAAGTTTCATTTCTTTAATATGAGGCATAGGATGTCAAAACTTACCCCAAATAAAGCACTTGTATATCCTAAGGGGGAATTTAGTTTCAGACCCATACTTTCCTGTTGATTGAGCATGTTTGTAGATGTTAAAAAGTTTCATTTCTTTCATATGAAGTATAGGATTTTCAAATTTACAACAATGATATATGTGTTGAAGAGGACTGTAGTTTCAGATGCTATGTCTGACCCATCTCTTCTGGTTGAATGAGCATGATGAGTAGATTCTGATACAATGTTAAGGAGTGTCAATCTTTGATTGAGGCCTAGAATGACAACTTTTACACCAAGGGTATGCCTTTATGTGTAGAAAGGGGATTTATGTTTCAGCTGCTCTGTCTGACATTTATTTTCATGTCTGTCTGTCAGTCAACCATACCTTGCCCTCTACATCTATCTGAATGAAACATTCCAATAAAGTCATAATCATGAAAATTAATCACAATTGCATATTTTTTTTCTCGACTCGTTTATATACATATTCATCAATATCGGATTTCTAGATTGCATGTTGATGACACAGATGCTTGTGTCTATTCAATGCATTGATACACTGACAAATGTGCATGAAGTCTTAATATTTGTCCATGAATCACAAACGAACTTTTATTTCTGATTTGATATTTGGATAAACTGATTAAGAATCACTTCATATGGGCACTTAGCTACATCCGTTTGGGAATTAATTTCTCTCATTTCAAAGTTCAAGACATTGCCTTTTTCTTAGCAGCTCAAGGAAATAGGATGCAAACAATTTCTTTCATCTTTATCAATAACTATCAAATATCGTGTTATAACAATCATATCGGCGGCCGGAGATTGATGAGGAAGGATTATAGCTCCATAGTCGCTGTCGCTTAACAACATGGATTGATTAGTACAAAGTCGCGAAATAGCGGTACGGTCAAAACGAAATTAAATCTAGAATTGACCGGAAATGAATGATGACTTAGTCGACTCGGGTCTACGTATAGAGATAAACAATCAGTGTTAAGTTATTAAATATTTACAAACCAACACTTTATTAAGCTATTACACAACAGATTAGTATTTATCTTTATACGGGATAAATTTAAGTTTAGTCAAGTGCACTTGATATCAAGTTTACTTTCGATTAATTCTGTCTTCAAGTTTACTATCACGTGAAATCAAATTTACTTTTCACGTTTGTTTATTACAATTATCCAGTTTCGTATAACACGATAGAAATAATTGTCTTATTATGTACAATTGCATATTTTACATATAAAAAATTGTTTTAATAAAAAAAAAGATATAGAAAATGTACATGTATACAGAAAGTAAACTAAACTTGTAGTGCACTGGGAGTAAACTTGGAATCAGGTTTAGTACTAAACTTGCATTCAAGTTTACTACTAATTGCATATTTTATATATAAAAAATTGTTTTAATAGAAAAATACAATAAATGTACATCTATATAGAAAGTAAACTAAACTTGAAGTGCACTTGGAGTAAACTTGAAATCCAGTTTAGTACTAAACTTGCAATCAAGTTTACTACTAAACTTGATTCCAAGTTTACTCTGTTGTCGCCAAGTAAACTTGAAAAGCAGTCTTAAAGTTAACTTGAAGTGCACTTTATGTAAGGTTAGGACTGCACCTAACTGTATCTCTTAGTTTCTTTTCGAACTGCCTTGATAAACAATGTCATCTATATCCCATTGCTTGTCGTAGAAGCTGATTGAATCTTCTGTAAGTGAGGTTCTGTGAGTGCTTGTGTCATAGGCTCTCCGACAGCTTAATTTATTCTTATTTTGATGTGTTTTGTTTTCATTCATTACTGTATGATATAGTTTTGTTATGAACTGGGCGTGCCTTTGTCTTAAAGAGATTGTTTGTTAGATGTATTTCGATGTATTGTTTACTCATTTTAAATTTAGGTGTAAAAGGCACTATGACATAGCAACGGTTTGGTACTATTTCGATATTGATTCAATTTATCAATGCAGTTTTGATGTGTGTCTGTGTGTCCACTGTAAGTTTAGGCATTCCTATATGGTATTGCTGGTCAAACAGGAGAGGCTAACACCTGCTTTTACCGTAAGTTCATGAATTTCCCTAGTAGCAGGTTGTGCCTCAGTGATATTGCATCAATTTATTTTACTTTCTTATTTTTGTTCTAAATCTAATGTAACTTGACTAAGTCTCTGTATCATTTCAAACAATTTTTATACTAGTTGTTTCCTTGCTATTTCTTATAAATATGTTAGAAAACATTGTAATACGTCTAGAATTTATTGAATGTTTAAAGTTGTATACCCTACAATTCGGTATAATTTCAAAAATTAAAGCATGTAAAACAAAAACTATATTTTTTGTCGTTTGGCTGAAGTTATCAACTTTGCGTTAATAACAGTTTTTGTTGCTTCAAACCTTCGGAGATAACAAAATAAAAAGAACATACTTCGTAAATAAAGAGGGTATTCCATAAATACAACTGTAACCTGACTTCGCGCATGCGTAGTGAAATCAAAACAAATACGACGGAGGGAGTCTCCAAAAGATAACAATTTCAGTAAAAACTAACTTTAGCAGACTTGAATGCAGATTTTCAAAGTTACTCGTCAAGTTTATTTATCTCGCCCTACATGATGCGGCTTCCAAATTAGATCACGTGATAAGTTGGTTGTAAACATTCTGTTTACAAACATCGCGTTTTACACAGCCGTATCTCACTTAATACCACGAATTTGATCACAACATTTGCAAGGGCCAATTTTTAAATATGTTTTTGGCTTATACATATAATCAATACAGTTTAGAATAAATTTACCCATAATATGCGAACATAGGGTATACAGCTTTAAAGGTAATCCATAACTGCCTCATTGTTAATGCATTGCTTCTGGAAACTATGAAATGAACAGGAAACTTTGTATTTATTGTATGTAAAATACCTCTGAAAGAATAGACTGTAATATTTCCACACTTTTAAATATGAAATTGTAATGGTCCCCTTTTGTCGTTTCATTTTTCTCTATCGGTCAAAAGAAAAATAAAATTATTGACATCCATAATAAATGTCTTACAAGTTATTCATCAAATAGCGTGATAAGTAGAGTTAAAACACCATGATAAATGATAACACTACTGATAATGGCTTCGCCAGATCATCGCTCTTCAATTACCCTAGTTATTATGAAGAATAGATAAAATTCTGCTGTGTAGCCGTATTCAAGACGTAATATATCTTTGTTTATCGCATAAAGCTGTATAAATAATGAAATGGTCTATATAATTTCAGGATCTGACCACTAATGCCACATTTTCAGACACCATCCTAATGTAATCAAGAAAATGAAACAGAGTATCCAGTTAGTGTTTTTCTAATGAAGAAATTCTAAATACGACAGCAAAAAATCATGAAAGTTTTCTTATTTATATAAAAGCAATTTTTAAGTAGTTATAAAATCTACGAAGTTATATTCGTCTTTACGAGTAATTTTTTCATGAGTTCGCCCAGGCTTTTGACATCAGATTCTAAGTATTCTATATAAACACCATTAAATGCTATTATGCATCTATACTGATATTTGTGACAATTGTTATACGGTATTGAAACAAAATTGTCCCTATAGTGCAGTATAGAACTGTTTTGTGTTGGTTGTTATGTAATGTATGGTGGGTGTTGATAGACAAATACAACACGCTTACTTTGTTAGGGAAAATACTGATTCCAAAAATAAATACACTGAAACAGCTGTCATCCAGATGTTGAACTTTCTTATCGATAACATTTTTGTGGTGTTTGGAGGTAAGGTTTTTCAACAAATTGTCGGCATTCCAATGGGCACTAACTGTGCTCCGCTTCTGGCTGACATATTCCTTTACTCATACGAAGCTGAATTCATTCAGTCTTTGCTTTCGCAAGGAAAAAAACAATTGGCTCTTGCCTTCAATTTTACTTACAGATATATAGATGACTTGCTTTCAATTAATAATCCTTCATTCGCGGATTACCTTAGCATCATCTATCCAAGTGAACTGGAGGTCAAAGAAATCACAGAAAGTAGTAATTCTACTTCGTATTTAGATATTATGTTGTCTTTCGACATTAATGGTCAATTGAACACCTCACTCTATGACAAACGTGACGATTTCAATTTCGCTATCACAAACTTTCCTTTCATAAGTAGCAACATTCCATCATCGCCCGCATACGGCGTATTCATATCTCAGTTAATACGTTATTCCAGAGCATGTTCAAATTACAGTGACTTTGTTCTGAGGGCTAGGCGACTTTCAGTTAAGCTGCTCAACCAGGGTTATATATGTGCTAGACTAGCAACGTCACTGAGGAAATTCTATGGTCGTTACGAGATTCTTATTACTCCATATGATATCTCGTTATCCAGACTTTTAAATGATATTTTGGACTGAGACCGATTCCGATCATTTTACACAGATTTGACACCTTCTATACTAGAAGGTTACCTACTTCGACTTCTCCATATATAAATACATATGGAATTAACACGATCTGACTCTTTCTATTGGGTATATGTGACGGGTGTTGCTAGCAAACAGGAGATGCTCACTCTCCCCGGGCACCTGATCTCACTCCATCACAGGGGTTCACATATGCTCTTCAAGTAGACATATTTTGTTATTTTCCATTTGTTTTTCATTTTCACTGATTTTGTATGTCCTCTGGTTTTATGATTTCTGGACTTGAGGTTTTGATTTATCCATCATCTCTACATTAACTCTCCCGGGCACATTGTCTCAACTCTAACTTTCACATGGCCATGAGTATCAACCACTGCTGTGAGCCACCGTTATATACAATAAGATCCTTTACTCTTTTACTTTTCAATGTTAGCAGTGTGTGTGTGTAGGTGTGTGTGTGTGTAGGTGTGTGTGTAGGTGTGTGTGTGTGTGTGTGTGTGTGAATGTGTGTGTATGTATGCTTGTATGTATTCATGTATGTATACATGCATGCATGCACGTATGTATGTATGTATGTATGTATGTATGTATATATATATACATATATATATATATATA
The DNA here is from genome assembly GCA_035048485.1 of Pteria penguin. Taxonomy (NCBI): domain Eukaryota; kingdom Metazoa; phylum Mollusca; class Bivalvia; order Pterioida; family Pteriidae; genus Pteria; species Pteria penguin. The sequence continues at coordinate 6,639,618 of CM068582.1, forward strand.
TATATATATATATATATATATATATATATATATATATATATATATATATATATATATATATATATATATATATATATATATATATATATATATATATATATATATATATATATAATATATATATATATATATATATATATATATGTATGTATGTATGCATGTGAACTTACGTACGTATGGATGGATGGATGTGTTTACTGTTTACAAATCACAAAATTCTGGTGTGTTAGATACAATAAAATCAAATGGTGTCTGAATACTTTGGTATAAATCATACTCAACAAAGAAGATAAACATATCATTCATTTTTAATACTAACATTTTCGTATATTATGGAAAGGGAATTTTTCTTGTCCCGGGAGAATTCATCAGCATATGTTATGATTTGTTCAGAACTTGATAACGACTCATTAGTGGGTATTTGTATACTCCCTTACTTTCATAAAATGGATCAATCGATGTGCCATGTTATATCATTAGTATCGAAATATTTACTTTGTATCTTTGCATATTTATTCATGTATTACCTACATATTGTCGATTTATTGACTGACTAGTCAAACATGTCCTAAATGTATTACACGTGATATATCACAAGACAAAAATGGGAACAGTCTGTTAATATGATAGTGAAGGAGAATATCTAGAAAAACTTATTACAGTCTAAGGTAAGAAATAGATATCACAGTTCAAACCTTACAAATAGTGTTACACACGCTTTTTAACATCAGTGGTTAACGATTACAAATTCTTTTTCATCTTATTAGTAACATCCATCCATTATATGATATAGCTCTGCCATTTTAAGGCATTACACTAATTTGATTCACTGTCCCATATTTGTGTGACCGAATAACATAGTAGCATACTCTTACGCGAACGATTTCTGTCAAACAAAATTTTTATTGTTCTCATCAAATAGAAATATGAAGGAAAGGAAAGTAAAAAAGCTAAACACCAAGCAGAAGGCTATAAGAGTATCAATTGAACAAGACAAGATAGATATAACGGCTTTCATGGACCCTTGGTGTGGTGAGGTGTCATGGAGGAGTAAGAATCTCCGGCTGACCGGCCACATCCGTCTTGATGTCATAGGTTAATGCAAGCTAGTATAACCCGTACTCATAGTTAGTGGTAACGGAATATCTGACTTGGTTGTATGAGAAAACTTATCACGGACATGGAGATAGTAAAAGATAATAAATATAAAAAAGAATAAAAACATACAAAGACATTATAAAAAGATCCAATGGCATTACAGTTGTGGTAAATGGTAAATGGAGGGATTAAGACCATGATTTTTTACGTACGTATAGATTTATATTGGTATAAATCAACCGAAAGCTAAGGAGTGCATGCAAAGATCTGTTCTTAGATTGAATCTTTGGCTCACTTTTTTTTCTTTATTTTATTTTATTTTATTGTATTTTATTTTATTTTTAGCAACTTTGGTTTTAATTCTGCTTTTCAACCACGATCAACTCTTTAAAAACACAAATTTAATGACATTTGTCAAATCAAATGACCGTCCAAAGTCGGTATCATAACTGCACTATAATTGAATAATTTTATGATATCTTTGTGTTTTATTCTATTTTTTTCTCATATCATCACATTAAATACTGTATATTCCCGTGGTGACTTCTGTCATACGGCAGAGTCAGCAACTTTTCTTTTTTCCTTCAGATATGTAATCATTTTTAGAATTCCCATCATTGGGCCTTGAGCATCACTGAAGAGACATAAGTTGTCGGAACGCTCACCTAGTGTACAAAACTATAACGTATATATATGTTCTGATATTGAATACTGGCGTGGTCCCGGATATTAGTGTAAAATCATGCTTATGTAATCAGAATTTGAAATGTGTTTTCATCTAACATATTAAACATCTTTCAATTAATAATCCTTCATCCGCAGATTACCTTAGCATCATCTATCCAAGTGAACTGGAGGTCAAAGAAATCACAGAAAATAGTAATTCTACTTCGTATTTAGATATTATGTTGTCTTTCGACATTAATGGTCAATTAAACACCTCACTCTATGACAAACGTGACGATTTCAATTTCGCTATCACAAACTTTCCCTTCATAAATAGCAACATTCCATCATCGCCCGCATACGGCGTATTCATATATCAGTTAATACGTTATTCCAGAGCATGTTCAAATTACAATGACTTTGTTCTGAGGGCTAGGCGACTTTCAGTTAAGCTGCTCAACCAGGGTTATATATATGCTAGACTAGCAACGTCACTAAGGAAGTTCTACGGTCGTTACGAGACTCTTATTACTCCATATGATATCTCGTTATCCAGACTTTTAAATGATATTCTGGACTGAGACCGATTCCGATCACTTTACACAGATTTGATACCTTCTATACTAGAAGGTTACCTACTTCGACTTCTCCATATATAAATACATATGGAATTCACACGATTTGACTCTTTCTACCGGGCATATGTGACGGGTGTTGCTAGCAAGCAGGAGATGCTCACTCTCCCCGGGCATCTGATCTCACTCCATCACAGGGGTTCACGTATGCTCTTCAAGTAGACATATTGTGTTATTTTCCATTTGTTTTTCATTTTCACTGATTTTGTATGTCCTATGGTTTCATGATTTTGGACTTGTGTTTTGGATTTATCCATCATCTTTACATATAAAAGAAATGACATTTCTTAATGAATATTGTCGTTAATATAATAATACCATCATATAAATATTGAAATAATATTAAATGTCGGTAAAGAGCGGAGTTTGAAATGTGATTGGAGAAGATCTTTTTGTAGACTTTGACTGATGCTATCTAAAATTACCGTGATTATAATATTGGTAAAAATATCTGTTAGAAAGAGAAAGATGGAATTGTTCAAAACCATTGTTCAAATATATCCCAATGTTAATCGTTGTGTACAACTTTATATTTACAATAAAACAATGATTATGCTAAATTAAGCATACCAAATTATAATATACTTGCTCTATCTAACTTTATTCATACTAGCTAGTAACTACCAGCAGTACGATCATAGTATCAGAATGATTCCTCGATGTTCTTTTAAGTGTGGGATGTATGACGTCAAAGATGATAACTTTATAATTAGAGCAGCACATAAGTGTTGTCAAGGGGGTATTGAAAATAATTCTCCAATATAAATTTATGATGTCTTGAATTGCATTGTAATTTGGATCGAATGGAAAATAAACATAAAATTTCAGCTTAAAAACTGACACACATCTCTATATCGTGGACTGTTTTAAAATTATTATATATTGTTTACGTAATTTTATGTATTAGATCACCTCTTGCATTATTTATCAATATTGTTGATAAAAGGTTAACATGCATAGCATTTTTATTATATCCATTTTATTTGGTGGTTTAAAAGATTAGGAAGTCAAAGGTACAATAACCTGTTTTAGATACATATATCTATCAACATGTTATACACAAAAGTGGAGAATGCATTTATTGGCAATGAATTTACAGCAAAACTTTACATATATTAATTTTACGAAACTAAAGTCTGACCTGTCCGATACCATTTCGAGCTAGTTTTGAGAGTATATTGTTACGTAAAATTAAACACTTTCGAATCCGAAGATATTAATGGGGGAAAAAAATCCAGAACCACATTTGCTGATGGCCCAAATATTCTTACAAAATCTGCTAAATACATAAATGTTAACGTTATCATATTCTGTTGTATCTATGACAGAAGTTCTAAGGACAAACAAATCAAGAAAATGGCAAAATACAAATCAAAACTCGAAATTCAGTATGTGTACAAAGAGAAGAGCTATTTTGACTTTGATTATATGGTTTTGTCAGTGTGGCTACCCAAATAGGATACTTTATAAAGTTTTTTTTTCTTTATTTTGATACCTAGCCTTTCTTTTGGCTTTCAGAGATCCATTTATAACAAACGTGTCGTGGTATATTATCATGATTCCCATAGTGACACTGCATCTATTCTTGTCATATTACACATTCGTTTGTGTTCCGTTTGTATTAAACTTTATCACTTAATATCTTTACCTACTGTTACAAACTGTGAAATAAATTTAATTACTGTATAAAATAGAATAAGCTAGAAAAAAATCTTTGTATTCCAACTGATTCTACCCTCGTTGCTACTGCTTCACGTGGAAAGCATTGCACCGATTATATTCCATTTCAATGATACCATCGTATAACTTTAGCAGCAATTTGCGGTTGTTTATTGAAACATAAAATCTAGTTTAATGTTTCAGTATTTACGTGGAGATGCGAGCATTTGTTTCCGCGCAAGGCCATCCGTCCAAGTAATTCCTAATTGGCGTTTTATTTTTCATCTTCTTAGATTCTAGCTGATAAAAGGAAGGTTTCCCGTGTCAACTTACGTAATTAGAATAAGGCGAACGTCTGTCTTAGAACAATTTTCTTCACTGAAGAATTCCTATGGTTCACTAACTAAATTTTTTATCCGACAATCAAATGTATATAATCTGATTTTCCGTTAAAATATAACAAACTGCAATATAAATGCAACAAACGAGTGATCACCTTTGCTTTATCTTGACTCTCTTTTTAAATTTGTTCTTTATATATTACAATGTATTATTTATTGTGAATTTATTTTAACATCTAGCTGACCGAAGCTTCCTCGATCTATTATATTCATCATGCCCATCCCAATTATATTGATGTTATTCATTTCTCTCTCGTTCAGTCAAGTTCAAGACTAATTCCTTTTCTGCAAATACATATAGCTAACTCACTGTCCCTACCATTTGTATTGGAGAGATACTCTAACTTGCAAAATATGAAAGTTTGATTTGTCAGTCAACATAACCTATAAAATTCACTGGTGATCTGATTTGTTCTCGGGTTGTTTAATTTTGCATAATGTATAGTGAGTGTTTTTCTTGTTGGGTATTGACCCTTTTTGTGAATTTTTAAGAGTCAAAATATTGGAAGTATTATACCCTTAATGTCGTTTCCTTTTGACCGATCTATTTTGCATAACCAGTTTTCTCTATCACAACACAACCTCATAATGTAGATTTTATTTCCAATTATTTATATCTTATTGCTAATTGTTATTGTTCACATTGAGACACAGAATAAAAACACTTTCATGCAATACTGCTTTTAAAAATTATGTGGCAGTGATGATATAATCTATACAAGTCCTTTACAGAAAATCTAAGTGTGTTTCGAAGAAACAAATACAGAGGCATCCCTAAATACGTTTTCATTCTCTGTTACAAAACAAGAATTCGTTAATCATTCTTTGGAAAACATAATGCGTAAATTTATTGATGACACAAAATGGTAAGAAAATGTAACTTCCTTTTCACAGGAAACAGATAATTAATGAAGTGACTGGGGAGTGATAAATCATGTCGGCAATCATCACCGTAATAACTCTGTCCCACCTGAATGATTATTGTAACTTTCAATTTAACCCATTACGTTTAAGATACTTAACGAGATACACATTATTTCCCACCAAATTCTCGTACTGTTTTCTTATCGAACACGCATTTTATCGAACAACCTTTTCCCCTCTACAATTAAGTCAAATAACAGAAATTTCTCTTATGGAAGATTGAGTATCGTCACGTTATCGTAGATATTATCTTAAATCTGTATGCGTTAAGCCATTTCCATATTTTTCTGAATAAATAATCACTCAAATTATCTTTAATCTATTACAAAGGATTATTGGACTATAAATGGAAAAGAATGTGACTAGTGTAGGTTGTTATTGAAATCACACAGCAAATAACCTGCAAATACATAGTTACAGGTTGTAGCAGTACTGTCTCTAACTGTTTAAGATGTGAAAGATTTTCAGAGTAGAAAAAGCTATAAAAGTACATTAAGACTACGCTCAATAACACACTAATGTATCTAGTTGACTAAACCAGTGAACCTGGCAATGGACTGGCAAATCCGACAATAAATCACGTTAACGTTGATAAATTGGAGCACCAGGAGAACATGCGGTCAAAAGACATAAAGCACTCTTCTATAACACCGTCATGTTATTCTAACCAATAGGCTTTGTTAGGACTACACTCTACAGTTCTATGAAATGTAGACGCTGACTAACAACTTGTTTTACTAAGACAGTATAAGTATTAATAGTGAACTCAAATAACTGTTTATTGATCACCTTAGATCTGTTAGGGTGCAATCGTTTGTATCCATTCCCCCAACCTTGCCAACGGAAGTCATTAATGCATCGGCCAATTGGTCATTTTGATTATAAACGCACTATTGATTGAATACCGCAATCCAACTTGAAAGAGATATACAGTTCAAATCAATACAGTATAGTACAGACAATGAAATATTATATTTGCATTAGACTTCTCATCTTGTAATCACTTTGTGTAAACATACATTATTAAAATATGGGCAAAAATTTGAAGATAAATCATTTTTATTTTCAATCCAGACGATCAAATTGAAAATGTTAATAGTGATATTACAGAGCATTTTAATTAGAAACATGTTATAGAGCAGATACAGAGCAATTAAAAGTGGACGAGATATGAGTCCGCTTTTAAGTGTTTCATATTTTTCATGAACTGGGACACATGCAATTTTCAGGATGATCTGAATATGAAAAGCATCGAAACTTTTCATTAGTTAAAATAGTTCTCATAGTTCGATTTTCCAAACTATAAGGCCTCTATAAGATCGATAAAAGGCCGTTAGCAATCAATGTTAAACATCATTTGGACCATCTTCCACGATTTCTATTGAAACAGGAAGAAATTCCATTTTAATGAAACAGGAAGAAATTCCATTTTAATGAAACAGGAAGAAATTCATACACTTTATAATGGAAGAATTAGAAGATATAAATTGAAATAAAATTCTATGAAAGAGAAAACAAAAGACATTTGACAAAGCTGTATGACACAAATCACTAAGGACATGCACACAAAAAATAATATTAGTAGAATATAAACGGTATTGAATCAGATTTAGTTCTTTTTATGGAAAAAGCAGCTATGTATAAGAACAGTCTAAGGAAGATAAAATCATTTGATTTTACATGTAACATGCATTTTAATTGGTTTAAAAATTTGTGGTATATCTATCCACAAAATGTTTTCTCTGATGACGAAATTCCCCGCCTCTTCTTAACTGTGACGTCAATATTCACACAACGGCGGCAGAAATTTGCAGACGTTGAGAAATAGTGCATACATAACATATAATACCAATTTCTGAGAATATAAAACATATATGAAAGGAATCAAATGATAAGAAATGAATCTCATTTGTTTTACGTTGGATGGAGGTATACCACAAGAAAAAAAAGACAGAAAACTTATGCATGATGCACTACGCGCAATGATGCATTTTTCTGTCCTTTCTTTATTTTTTCCTAGGTATACCTCCATCCAATGAAAAAAAACGATTCATTCCTTAAGAACATATAATTTAGTATTGACAAGTGACCAAGGCACTCATTTGAAAATTTAGTATGTATTCATTTTCATATCCTTCATTTACTGATGCTGTGTGGCTATGACATTATCGATAACAATGTTAGTTCATAACCATTGTGTCTATGAAGTGTTAAATGAAATATACATGTATGTAATTTTTAATTTTGGATATTCATAAAGGTGTGGCTAGTGAAACAAAGACCGGTAACTCCTCCAGGGCACCTGGTGACACTTCTGGTTGTTACGCGTCCAGGAACAACCACAATTGTATGTTGTTGTGAGTGCTGCAGTGACACTGCATCAGTTATCTCCGCGTTGCATGTCACTGACGTTCAGCACCGTCTTAAACTATAAAAACAAAAATTCCTCAGAAAAATAGAATCCTGAGTGAGTCACGTAAACTTTGTACTCACGTAACCTTTCTGATAAAACAAAAAAGGGAGTGGAGTGACGCGAAAGGCGGGAAAAATCTTCTATTTAGAATCATTAAGAGTACTAACCTTCTACAATAATAACGGGACACAGCTAAAGCATTATTTGCAATATATTGTATGTTACGCGATTTATTCCTTTTGAAATGTTGTCTGCATGATACAAAATACGGTTACAGACCCTTTCATTGTAGCATTATTCATGTCACACCGATAAGGTTTTGTATTCCTCATTCGCAACTAAAACCAAGTGCAGTTATTTGCAATTATATTGACAATGTGTTTGAACTCCGTATCATTTCACTGTGAAAGTCATGACGATAATTTTGCGATTTCCTGTCATTTCTCGGATTGTATCACTTCTTGGAAATATGTTTTACATCAAGACGATATCTGCAGTTTTGTAACACACATTAATCACGATATATAATCTAATGTGATCACCTATTACATATTAGTAATAAACATACACACATCAGAATATTTCGAAATTGGACCCTATTTTATACATAAAGATAGATATGACGCAAAGCGTTCAAATTTCAATTCAAATTTCTAGATGGATTTTATTCGAATTCTTAATCATACTTGGGGTTTTTTTTCACCTTTTAGTATTTTCACAGAGGAAACAGAAGAAATCTGACAAAACTATATGACGGAAATCACCAAGGAAATGCACATAAAACATGACAATAGCAAAATATACACAGAAAAAAACGACATTACAAAAATATTCGATTGTACTGCGGTTATGATACCGACTTAGGACGGTCATTTAAAGTAAAAAAAAACGTCACTTAATTGGCGTGGTTAATCGGTTTACGGGTGCCCTCCTTCCCATTCTAGAGAACAAGAATCAACAGATTTCTCAATACGAGAGGTCATAAAAACTCAAAACATTTATAGAATAATAGAATACTATAATGTTATCAAAAATATGTAAGTCGAAATTAACATTAGTAGCCGTGCTCTGTCCTTCTGTAAGCGAGCTCAGATACTTGATCGATTGGAGTCCCGACTACCAGTCAGAGGGGACGAGGATCAGGGGTGAGATTTACTAAAGGTCGTAAACCCAAACGAAGACGTAGACGTAAACTTTGCTAAGTAATATTTGTCTTCTCCTTAAAGAGTTCCAAACGTAACGTACACCTTTTACAACGTTTACTAATTTAAATGCGTATCAAGATGGACTTCAAGAAAAGTTCCTTTGACATAGACGTAAAGTTAAACGGAAAATTTACGTCTACGTCTACGTTTGGGCTTAAGACCTATAGTAAAACGTGCTCCAGGATTTGTCTCCTCTGGAAACGTTTGTCTCCTTTGGACAGGGCCCGTCATAGAGTCCCCATCGCCCTGTTCGTCAGTGTGCAACGCTCAAGTAAAAGTCTGTGCTTGGTTGTAGAGGGACCCAATACAAGACCTATGGTCTTAGCTATGTTCTCAGGTTCATACTGTCGATGTCGAAGGCCTTTGATAATTGTAGATCCACTGATATGAAATTATCGGAACCTTTAACCTTCCTTCGTTTGTACACTAGATCACCGTAGAAATTGGGAAATTAGAAATTCCGCTGGATACCTATTGTTGAAAAGTCACATTTCCGAATTTAGATAAAATCTCTGAATGAAATCTGTAACATTTACCAAAGGTTTTTCGAAGTATATGATATATATAACCCTGAGTAAGAAGTTTGAAAATAATCTGAGAATTCATTTTGCGTGAAAATCCCAAACGTTAGTGCAGGCTCTAGCGAACCGAATCAATTGACTAATAAGAATACCATATGATGGGAGTCTGGGGACATCACCATCTAGATAAGAGAAATCCAAAGTCGTCACGTTTATCATATATATTTGTATGAATATTGTTGTTCAAAAAACTGTGTTAACTGATCGAAAGTATTGGCTTTGTTTAATTGACGTTCAGGTGGATAGATGTCAGTAATATAGTTTTCAAACTCAGGGTTATTGATAACTAAAATATCAGGATATCTAGAGGTGCCATTGAACTTATCAATAAGGAAGAAACATTTAGATGTTTGAACAGAATGCAAAAAAGGTTCTCTCATCAGAGTATAGAATAAATCTGCTCTAAGGGGACAGCAGTTGGTGCCCAGTAATCTGTTGATAAGTATTTCCATTAAATGTACATAAATATTATCCATCAAAAATCTGATGGCATTTCACAACTTGGTACAAGTCCAATATTTAGAATTATCATATTGTTTCTTTGAGAAAAAAACATAAGTGGTCCTGTAGTAATGTTCTTGGTTTTCTTATATCAATACTGCTTAGAGATGTACGTTTAAGTCACTCGAATGTTTGCCTTCTATTGAATCATTCCACATCTCGTTTCCATGCATTGATCGTTTTAGTAAACTTTATATTCCAACTATATGTAAGTTGACTTTATTACTTCCTAATGAATCATTTCATATTTCGCTTCCATGCAGCTGGAATAAGTTGATAACTTTCACATTTAGAATTTGGGTATTAAAGGGTATTTTATACTAAGAGGTTAAACAGACATATAACACAAAATGCGTAGAACATACAATATTTTAACCGAAAATCATAATTCAAAAACCTTTGATGCATCAAAACTATAAGGGTGGTTCTAAGAGTTTTTGTCAGTCAATATAATGCTCTATTGAAGTCCTACAAGGGAGGAAATTAAATATCTCGTCGTTCATATCTTTCTTTTGAAATGTTGATTACCTAGGTTTACTTTACTTTAGTTTCTATATATATTCAACTTTTCCACTGGATACTCAATACTAAAATTTCTACTATAATTGCCTTTCCCTTTTTGCCGTTTTATCTGCTTTTGTATGCATTTCGGTTTCGTGAATTTATCTACTGGTTTGGCTTTATCCAACATCTAATTACTACAAGCAATCGTCCTGTTCGATTTGTTCATTGAAATGCTATTATTTAAAAAAAACTCGTGTGTAATAAATTTTTATGCTCTCTCTCCTTGAGAAATCTGTTGATCCTTGTTCTCTATATGGAGGGTTATTTATAAATTTTTAAATGTGTGTCTTTTGATTGTGCTGCTTTTGCGGTGAGTGGGAAGGTTGGCGCTGGTAAACCGGTTAACCACACCAATTGAGTGACGTTTGTCACTTCAATTGACCGTCCTAAGTCGGTACCGCAACCGCCACACAATCGAATATTTTTGTATTGTCGTTCCGTGTATATTCTACTATTGTCATTTTTGGTGTGCAGGTTCTTGGTGATTTGTGCCAGACAGCTTTGTCAGATGTCTTCTGTTTTCTCTTCTCTTTTAAGCATGTCTTGTCATTCACCATTTACTATAGAATTACCAGAGAATTACTTTTCTTTATTTGCGTTCGATTTGCTTTATGATCCGTTGTGATGTATTTATTAAGCTGCTGACACGGTAGAACGATAACCAATTTTGTTTTATTTGAAGAAAACCGTCCTCATTAAAACTGCCGGCGCATTGTGTAAAATGTATTTATTCAAAAGAACATTTGTGACTTGCATTTGTAAGAGTATTCTTACCGTTTACGAGTTACGAAACCTTATGCCCTGCATATCAATACACGAAATACAATGCGCCCTACCTTTGCAAATATACTCAGGGACTTTAAAAATGCCTATGTAATATCATTATAGTTTAATCAACAACTAGGGTAAATAATTGTATCAAACTTGATTTATTTCGAAAATTTGAATTATATTTGACAATAGGATTGATACTATCACACGTTTCTTTTCAAAATGATTTGATTTGATCAGTAATGTATACCACGTCCAAAATTTCATGTGTTGTTTTAGTAACGAGTACGCCCCCCTCCCCCATTTGCTTTAACGCATACACGCAATCTGGACCGCGTGGAATGGCATAAAGTTCGAATTTTTCTCATAGGAATATTATTCCACTCTTCTTGAAGTGCACGTGCCAACTTATCCACAGTTCTTGGTTGACGGTGACGTTTACGTAAGCGTCTCCCTAACTCATCCCACATGTGCTCTATAGGAATGAGGTCGGATGAACGTGCTGGGAAATCCATTACATTAATTCCCTGGAAGTTTAGAAAGCTTAAGGTGACTCTAGCCGTGTGCGGACGTGCGTTGTCTTGTTGAAACGTCAACGGATTGTTGACAGTTTGATGACGTTGAATTAATGGTAGGAGCTCAGGTTGTAAAACGTCATCGATGTAGCGCCTCGCAGTAAGAGTGTTCTTCAAAATAGCCAGTGATGATTGATGGCTCCCCAAACCATGACGCCATCACCGCCAAATTTGTCAGGCTCAATCATGCAGTTTGCGGTAAAACGTTCACTGCGTCTCCTATAAATGCGCTGTCTTCCGTCAGCCATGGACAAATTGAATCTTTATTCATCGCTGAACATTACGTCATGCCAATTACGTCGATTAGCAAGCAGGGCTGACTATTTCTTCGGTGGCAAGGAGTTAGGATCAAGCCTTTCAATGGGCGACGGCATAGCAAACCTTGCTCTTTCAATCGTCGGCGTACTGTCCTGGGGTGATTTGACGACCGTGACGACTTCTTGACATCTCTTGACGTGCTTCCGGCTGTCGAAACCTGTCACGTAAATGACGTTGCCTTATGAAAACCTCTTGACGTCTTGTCGTTACGCGTGGCTGATCACTTCGAGGACGATCCTTAACACTTCCTGTGTTCCGATATTTCCGTACAAGTCTCGCGATTGTAGACAAATGGACGTTGAAGCGTCCTGTGATACTTTGATTTACGCCGGCGTCTACAAGGCCAAGAACAGCATACCTCTGTTGCTCAGACAGTCTCAGCATTTCACGCGTTTATTCTAATGAAGCAAAGTTTGAAATCAGGATAGATAAAGGCACTAGGTACAGTATACGTTATTTCTGAAGAAAATCACTCAGTGTAGAGCACTTGATCGAGTACTTTTTGAAAAGCGCACGGATGAGCAGTATTACGTTATGGTTGAGTGATTTGTCTCGCCGATAGCATGAAAGTTACCGCAATCACACAATATCAAGCAGATATTCAAATCGATAAATTTTCAAAACATTTATGTTTTTACATGAAGAAAAACATATAGGCGTTTTTAAAGTCCCTGAGTATACCTTATTGATAAAGAAGAGAAAACAGTAGACATATGACATAGCTGTATGACACGAATATTCAATTGATAGTGTAATTCGTTACCGTGGTAAAAATTCCGATGTAGCTCAGAAGGTACGGTTCTGGGATAGAAACTGAGAAGCCCTCTGTTCTAACCACGCCAACGTCTCGTCGGTATCCTGATGCAGTACAAATCTGAGGTCAAGATTTATAATAGTTCTGTATACAGAAACGATTCTTTCCTCCGCGGATGCCGTCACTGTATACGTGAAATTCTCTCTGCGTAGCGTTGAAGAAATAAACACATAGATAAATAAGAATGCATACTCAAAGCCAGAAGTTGTACAAAAGAATAAAAGTATTTTCTCCAATTAATTTCAAAAGCAAATTCAAAGCAACTTTGTATAAAAAGAATACAACAAACGCAGAACATGAAAAAAGTTGAACCGAATTTGTTATACTCTTGACATTAAAATATAACAAAGAACAATAAACTCGGCATTCATAATGGGAGTTCTTTGTTTTATGTCACTTCCCTTATGTGGACTTTTAAGACATTAAAATATAGTTGAAGAAAGCTCCATTCCGTTTGGGTGTGCTGTCTGTCTCAGCTTTATAAATTATAAATTATCACTGCAAATTAGTCATACCTTTTCAAATTCTTGCAAGACGAGTCTACTCATTAGTTAATGTAGACAGAAAAATCTTAGAAACTTAAAAAGGTATGTACATTTAAGCTGTAATAATCTTACCATCAATCGTCAGTGTATGTGATAAAATATTTCTCAGCACCGCCACATATCCTCTTCATGTATAATGTACTAGGCGTTACAATTATGAAAATAAACATGCATTGCTTCTTCAACAACATGATGTGGCATTTATGTATTTAAAAGAATATAGATACTGCTTTTCTAACTCTAAACTAAGTAACACATTGAGTTTGCCAGTATGGCTATTTCACTCATTTTTAAGGGCATAAATCATTTGTGACTAAATACTTAATGTATGTATTTTAGTAACATTGAATGATTTATACCTATCTAATGTCATAATTCTAAATGACTGTAATCGACTGATGTAATATTTCTCTTATCATTTCCCTATGGGTTTGATATCTTGTAAAAACACAATTTCTCTCCTGATTCTTATCTTTTTATCTAAAAATGTCTTGTAAGTTTGCTGTTAGATATTTGCTACACTGATGAATATTTCTTTTCCGATAACTCGACTTGACTACATAAACTATATGACGCAAAAACATTCTATAATGATAGCAGGAGTTGTCGTAGTTTCGTTGAGTAAATGGTTTTAGTACCACTGTCCTAAATTGACACTGTTTAGAATCGATAGGTTGATTTGGGAGGTTTGAAGTGAATTAACGTTATACGGTGCGAAAAACGGATACAATATCAAAAAGCTTAACAAAACATTGGAACAAGCAGCAATGACAGACCAAAGAAAGAACCAGTTTTCAGAATTTCTGTACTGTCCTGAAATACATATTTCAAATTTACCTTTATAATATTTTGTAAATCACTTTAAAACTATGAAGTATCTCCCGCTCTGACCTTTGGTGAATTCTTTGGCTTATACTTCCGGTCAAGTAGGTAATTATTTTGCACTTCAAATATTTCTACAGTTTCGTGCCTGAGTATCATTGAGGAAATGTAAGTGATCACAAAGCACCTAGGATACTTTAAAACAATAAACATATATTATAAATATTAGAAAATATATACGTTATAATTTTTGGCTGACCAGATGGGCATTTCGACATCTTATATCTCTTCAGTGATGCTCATGGTCGAATGATTGGAATTTTAATAAAACTTTGAAGAGCAGAAAACCAAAATGGTCGAAAAAGTGAGCCAAAGAATCAATCTAAGGACAGAGTTATCCATGAGGGAGATACTCCTTAGTTTTAGAGTGACTGAATTAACTTTTTAAAAGTATATGTTTTACGTCAGTATAAAAGAGAAGACAAAAGACACAATTCACGAGGGACATGCACATAATACATGTAGGACAAAAATGATTGTACTGCAGTTACGATACCGAATAAGAATGGTCAATTAAAGTAACACTGAAAATAAGACTTCTGATGACCTTGAAATCTATCAGTCCTTCACCAGTGACACCGGCCTGGTGGTTATAATAAATATTAGAACCTACATACGTTATAGTCTATAGTATATTTGTTCTTAGATATGTTTTATGAGATTGAGATCAACTGCTATGGTTGAATAAATATTTCTTTATTCCTTGCTGCGCACCCGCTGTAATGTTATCGGACGAAATAGATTGCATCGGGAAAAAAATGTGAATTAATTCATTTTCTGAAGGATAAGTCACCTAAAAAGAAACGTATTTCGAAAAATTCCAGTAAACTAAACACACTTTCCAGAAAATTATTAATGTTTTCTTTATAAGTACAATGTAAAAGGGAAAGGGAAAGCAATCTGACTTAGCTGTAGGGCAGAAGTCACCAAGGAGATGTACAATAAAAATTGGTAACAAGTAATGAAATGACATTACAAAAATATTGATTGTACAACAGATGCAATACCGACTCAGGACGGTCAGTTGAGTAACAAAGGTACTCAATCAGTGTGGTTAACCGGTTAACGAGCCCACCTTACCACTCATGGAAAATGCAGATTTAAAAATCTTTAATAATCTTCCATATAGAGAAAAAGGAACAACGAGTTTCTCAGATTGAGAGGTCATAAGAATATAGTTACAGCACTAATAGTAATATAGAGTAGAGTATGATTATGATATTAAAAAACATAGAGCGACATCAACATGAGGTAATTGTATTCTGCTGGCTCAGACCCTTGATCTGTAGGGGTTCCGATTTACAGCCCGAGGTAATGTCTCCTCTAAAAAAAGTTATAGACAAGGCTCGTCATGGAGTCCCAACGACCCTCTTAGTCAGTGTGCAACGCTGAAGGAAAAGTCCGCATAAGGCTTATAAGGGCCCAATACAAGACCAATAGACTTAGCGATAATAGTAGGGTCATATTGTCGATGTAGAAGACGTTTGACAATTTTAGATCCGGACAAAACGAAAATAAAAATATCTGACAATCCTTAATTTGTAAACCAGATCACCGTAGAATTTGAGAAGAGAAATTCCGATAGACACAAATTGCTGAAAACTTATATTTCCGAATTTGGATGCAAGTTTTGAATATGATCTGCAGAATATTTCAAAAGTATTTCTAAGTTTATTCGAAGTGATTTGTAAATTTGTAGTGTGAAAGTCTAAAGTGTTAGTGCAAGCTCTAGCGAACCTAACCTATAATTATTAATTATAGACAATCGTTCATCTAGATATCGAAAATTGTTTTGTTAAATTTTGAATATGTATATCCTTAAAATCATTGGTCTATAAAAGGGTATTCTGGTCAATAAACATAATAAACCATGCCTTATATTGCTATACCAGCTCATTGATAAATAGGCTTTAGCATAGTGATGATTACATTTCTCTTTCGAGAATTGTTTTTGTGTGTGTGTTTTACAATTAAAGGAATTCATATACTAAAAACTGAATATTTCCCGAACAAAATCGAAATGTATACAGCAAAATAAGGATAAGGCTAGCGACGCGTTATGCAACTGAATTACAATAAAATATTTTTGAAATGTCTCAGGTGCAGATTCATTTATGCCTGTATGAGTTTTGTCATATATTTGTCAGATTTCTAGTTCTTACCTAAAAATTTAAATCTGAGGATGTGGATTTCTAGAACTTGACCTCATTATGATGGAATCCCATATGATAAATAGATTTCGCATTTTGTTTTACCATGGGAACGTTTGATTTAGACTTGCGAATGAAATAGTGTGTAAACTGATTTAACTGTTGAGTATTTTAATCAATTATTATAAGATATAATGACAATGAATATTGTCATTGGTATAAAAATATTTATGCATTTAGATCTATTTTCTGTTGAGATAATTAAGGAGTCATTCAATCGAGTTATCGTAATAGTTTTATGGTGAAACTTTCATACAAATGCATTAACAACTTTTTCGACAATTTTGGCATTTCGTATAACTTGACATTTATTATTTGATTCAGGATATAGAATGAAAGCATTCCTATGCCCTGCAATTATCGAATGATCGATATTTAGCAACGTTGAATACAAAATAATGAAATACAACAAAATATTTCAATAGATGACTATTTCAGGATGTTAAGGCAAAAAATCTGAAGAATTGTTCACACAGATTCTTGTTTCCGGCGAATGTTTTTACAATGCATCAAATCTGAAAATGACTTTCACTTGATGACGCATGCTCACTTTGAGAGACTTATGGGCACGCCACACCCGAAATCATGTCACAAATATATTGTCAACTATTTGAAAATTATTAACAATCAAAACTATGATTTCACAGAAAATATCAAGGAGTGAAATGCCAGGATCTGAATATATAAATGTTGATACTAAAACAAAATTATAAAAACAAATATGAGAATAACAACATTAAATACCTGTGACAATACACTGAAATCAATGTACAGATTTCGGATGATTAATTGACAATAAATTGGAGTGGTGAAAAGGTTTTCGTGTTAGTTCTATGGTCATTACGAGACTCTTATTACACAATATGACATCTCGTTATCCAGATTTTTAAACAATATTCTGGACTTGGACCGATTCCGATCATTTTACATAGATTTGATACATTCTATACTAGAAGGTTACATATTTGGACTTCTCCATATATAAATATATATGGAATTTACACGATTTGACTCTTTTTAGTGGGAAATTGTAACGGGTGTTGCAAGCAAGCAGGAGATGCTCACTCTCCCCGGGCACCTGATCTCATTCCATTAAGGGGTTCACATATACTCTTCAAGTATACTTTGTTCGTTCTTTTCTACTTGGTTTTCATTTTCACTGATTTTGTATGTCCTCTGGTTTCATGATTCTCGGACATACGGTTTGGGTTTATCCATCATTTTTACATAACTCTCCAATTTAACACAGATGCACAGTGTATAATCAATCTTTCCCATAGAAGGAAAGGGTAAAAAAAACATGACTCAGTTGTATGGCGGAATCACCGCTAATATGTAGAACAAACGTGAAATATATATAAAAAGACAACACAGTTATATTTTATTGCAATACAGCTGCCGTATAGACTTAGGACGGTAAATTGGAGTCACAACACGCACTTCATTAAAGCGGTCAACACATAAGCAGTACAATTAAATAGGACAAATGTAGAAAATCATAACCGCAGCACAATCGAATATTTTTGTAATGTTGTTCCATGTATATTCTACCATTACCATTTTTTGTGTGCAGGTCCTTGTTGATTTGTATCATACAGCTTTGTCAGATGTCTTCTGTTTTCTCTCTTGAATAGTGCCCAAAAAGGATCAACATATTTGTGTGTGTGTGTGTGTGTGTGTGTGTGTGTGTGTGTGTGTGTGTGTGTGTGTGTGTGTGTGTGTGTGTGTGTGTGTGTGTGTGTGTGTGTGTGTGTGTTGATGAGAAGTCATGGAAATATAGTATTAGTAGTATAGTATTATATAAGGAATTTTAACATCAAAAATATAAAGTGACATCAACATGACCAAATCGTGCTTTGCCTTTTTGAAAGTTTATATTTTACATCGAAAACAGCCTTAAAATACTGCAGTTTTTACCTCAAATCTGAGGTAACAGTGTTAGTATATTTCTCTGAATACTATTTTATTTTCCAGAGGACTTAATGAAATCTATACTTTGATAATATTTTTGTTATCCATTAATGAATATATCAGATATAAATGTTAGAACGAATTACAGATTTTAATGATAAATTTTCGTAGTATCTTATATTTCTAGAGTTCACTTTACCTATTGAAAATGTTGAAAAATTCATTTTCAGATAACTAAGACTCACGCTCATCTTTCGTTTCTATCTTTAATTTCTTTAATAATAAAAAAAGTTCAAATAGCTCCATAAAGCACGGCTTTATACTGTACTGTACAACTGTTAATCAATTCCTGAAACCATAACACTTCAGGCGATCTTTGCTGGACACTCATTATCCCACCTTCACATGTCGAGACGTAATTGGTAGCACGCTTAGTGATTATGATATATAACTGCAGATCGTGGAGATAGTTATCCTCAAAAAACGCTGCTGGGCAAATTCACAAATTTGTATTTAAAACCTAAACGCGAAGCATAATACTTGAATCATTAAATTTCAATTACACCCAACTCCAGTCGGAACTCATTTATTAGAAATCTGATTCGACAAAGAAATAATTAATGTCGAAAAGCCTATGTCCGTTTATCTTCCGTTTGCTATGTGGTAATACGGATAAGTTTTCGGGGTCATGGTAATCTGCATGTAATTTACTGTAGTGTTTGGAAATGCTAATGATACACCATTGTTTTGCTTTGGAATTTATTGATGTGTTTAATATTTAAAGTTAAACCAGGTAAACTGATCATGTATTAAATTGATTTTTTTTTCTATGATATATGTAGGTGCATCCTCTTGATTATTTCGTTTTGTTTGGTTCTTTGTTTGTAATAATTGAATGCTGGAGTGGGTAGGGGATTTGTGTGGGTTTTAGGTTAACTTGTATTCTTTACTTTTATTTCTTTATTTCTTTTAACTACTCCCATTTCTTTATTACTTTTAACTCCTTTATCATTTTTAACTCCTCTTTTTTCTTTTATTTCTTTGTTTATTTTATTTATTTATATATCTTTATTATTTTTTTTCTTTTGCCATACATATCTATTGCAGACTTTGTCTTGCATCTTTCTTTCTCTTGTCTTAATTCAAAAGTGACATTAAATTAACAAATATGTCTAATTTCTAGAATATCCCTATTTACATGACTATCTATAGAACACTATCTCCCAAGCCAACAAAAATAATGAGAAAGATGAAACTACTTAAATCTTGGACTATAATCGTCCCAAAAGAGCTACACAAACATGTAATAGTGAGACTGAATGTTATACCTACAATACAATACAAATTAAGAAAACAAAAAACACCATTACGGACCCTTGGATAACCATAGGTGTTTTCAGGTTTCATGGAGAATAAAATATTTCTGGTTGACCGGTCACTCCAACATAATGTCCCAGGATAATGTTTAGATATTACTTAAAGATAGTGTGTCATTTTATCATGTGATAAAATAGTCAAACGTCTTCTAAATAGACAATATGATATTGAGATCATCAAAAAGACTATACGTCTTGTATTTGGCCCCTCTACAGCCTTATGCAGACTTTTACTTGAACGTTGCACGCTGACTAACAGGGCGGTGAGGACTATATGACGGGCCTTGTCCAAATCTCTTTCAGAGGAGACATGGTCCTGAACCTCGTCCCCTCTGACTGTTAGTCGGGACTCCTACAGATCTAGGGTCTTAGCTCGCTTTCAGACTGGCAGAGCACGGTTTATCATGTTGATGTCGCATATATTTTTATACCATTATGTGTTTTACAATACCTTACGTGTTTATATTTTTATGACCTCTCAATATGCGATACCTGTTGACCCTTTTTCTTTACATGGAGGATTATTTATAAATTTTTAAATGTACGTGGGAAGTGGGAAGTGGGAAGGTGGGTCCGTAAACCGGTTAACCACACCATTTGTTTGGCTTTTGTCAAATTAAATGACCGTCCTAAGTGGGTATCGTAATTGCACTACAATCAAATATTTTTGTAATGTGTTATATGTTCTAGTATATTATTTATATTCATGTATTGTATAGCTCCATGGTGACTTCTGCCACATAACTGAGCCAGTAACTCCTCTTTTTTCTTTTTCTCTTAGTCAGGTTAAGTGGAACGGTTCAACCGTAGTCGCAGTCGGTAAAAAGCATGATAAGTATGAATGATGTTATTGTCAAAGACACTGTATCCGTACAATTATTCCCATCAATGGGATTTTCTCAGCACAATTTAAAAATGACGTCCTATTATAAAACACTATACAAATTATTAAAACCATGTGGTAGCTGTTGATTACTCCTACAAGCCATCGGATGCCACCTTTAAGATCTTTATGAGATACATGTTAGTCGACGACTCCATTTAAGTGCTGATGACTGCCCCATGCCAACTGATACCACCTTTTAAGCCTTCACATGAACCCTGACACTGTGTTACATGCCATATATATAATCTTTCTGGAATCCGTGATTATCCGTGGCACCATGTTAGTTGTTGATATATATTTCATGCTAACTTAAAGATCATTTTCGGATCCGTGATTACATGTGATACCATGTAAGCTGTTGATAAATCACCCATGCCAAATCTTATTTGTATCCGCGGCGTCATGGTAAATGTTGATTATTCTTTTTTCCTTTTGAAATAAACCTGTTCCTCTACTTTTTGGTACCTTAAAATATTATTTATGCATGGGAAAATATGAAAATAGCCTCTGCGTCAATTATAATTAAAGATATAATAAAGGATACCAAATTATGAAACGTAATTATTTCTGAAGGAAAATGTCTGGAAGGAAAATGGAAGATTTAATTAGATTCTCTCATATGACAATGTTGTAACGGACACATTATTACGTTTTATGCTCAGATTATATTGTAATTTGGTTAGGGTTCCTTAAAGAAGCATAAAAAATGTATTTTGGTTATGTTTTTGCCTCAGGGAATGATATGGGAACATGTGAGGGAGGTCTTAAGTGCCTGAAGAAAACACAGAAGGAAACTGCAAAGAAATAAATCATTTAATTAATTTTATGCTCTCCTACCCTACATGGTTTTTTTTTCCAGACGAATGAATTAATGGTGCAATATTCTCGAAAAGTTATTAATTTTATTCCCAAAGGAATATTGCTTTTTCAGTTGAATATCATTGAAGTTGTAAAGGAATAAGTTGTCTAAAACATAAATAATCATTCACTTCTTAAAGTAAAACATATACAATGTATCTAATACTAAGGTACTATGGCATGCTCGTCAATGCCCTATGATGCACAATTTATGGGTGTAGAAATTATGAGGCAAGATCAGGTTTACGTGAGATGTAATCAGATATACCTATATCATACAAAGTAGAAATCTATTTATATGTTTCACAAATGTAACTTGGTAGAAGTTTTTTGGTATTTGATAGTCCATTTAAAATTTTCGTTCTTTCCTCTTTTTTCTATTCTTTTTCTTTTCCTTTGTGTTTCTTTTGTTTTGTTTGTTTGTTTGTTTTTATTTTTGTTTTGTTTGTTTGTTTGGGGGGGGGGGGGTTGGGGGGGGGGCTTAGGGGTTTGGTTTTATTTGCCTCCACGTTTTATGAATATTGGACTTTTAAATTGTTTTTACTGTTTCATCGTCATATTATCTGGAATCTTTTGGATCTAAACAGGACACACAATAATCATACGCAAATCCATTTAAAAATTTCAGTCAAGTAATTGATGATACGTCTGAAGTTTCCTTACATTCCAAAGTCAAGAAGCTTAGATTGCAAGTTGATTTTCCATTCATTCCAAAGAAGTGCCTAGTGCAAATAGGTAACTTGCACTGTAATGCTATGAAACGTAGAAGATATTCTAAGAATCTTGGATGCAACGTTTTCGATATTATCTGTGTCTTTTAATTCAGTCCAATGGCGCTTATTTCGTGACTTATAAGATAAAGAGATTCATTATGGCAGCTTATTGCAAGTTATGATGAAATAACCTCTGGCAATGAATATCTAAATAGTTGATCTCATTTTACAAATGAGAGACAAACCTCATGTGACAAACAGCCTTTGATGAGGAGTAAGGCGTTCTCTCAATCCTAAAGTAGATAAAATTCAATAATGAAAAACCGTTTTTAGAAATCCTCATTACGATTTTTTTCATGTTAGAATAAATACTATTGAAACCATAAACATTATAAAACATACTATCATTCCAACTTTTAAACAAGATATATATCATCGTAGATGTATAACCTAAAACCCTGTACTAATAAGAATAAAGTACAGTTGCTTTCCTTGAACTCCTTGCAACCAACATCTTATGATTCTTCATGGTTTTTGAATTAAGTGTACAACAGTGACATCAATTAAGTTTGTTCAATAAACAAAATCTAGCGAAATCAAAGAGAGTCTCCTACGACATTTTCAAGTCTTTATATTTGATAATCCTACCTTGTGTCCCTCTCTTCCCTATGATGTGATTAACCTTTTATTGCCTACTGTGCCCCTCTCAATGCACACCTGTTGTTGTATTGCTATACGATGTAGTTTATACATCAAATTCAATAATCGAATTGTTTTCACGTTACTGTACGGTACCGACTTTAGACGATTAATTAAAGAAACGACAATATTAGTGAAAACAATATACATATTAGCATATTTCGGTAACCTGACGGCTTTGGATCACTACGGGCCTAAAAACTACTTTCAAATGTTTTGACTCATAACAATTGTCATTACTTTGAAAGACTTTCAAAACGTTTACAGATCTTAATCTTTCCTTTTATCTAAATTCATGGAAAATATCTCTAGTGCAATGTATGATCCAGCTTTCTACAGCTATCTCATATATATATTTATAAAATCGAATGTTCCGATAATTTCATCTAATGGGGTTGAAAAATAGTTAAACACATTCAACATTTACAGTATGAACCCGAGATCATTGCAAAGACCACAATTTAGATGAAACTCTATGGCGGCCTAGTCTAAACCTCGTTTGACAAGACTATTGCAGATCAAAGTCACATCTACAGAGTATGGTTAGCTCTTGTTATGTGTATTATGATTATGATATTAATATTGTTACCATGATTAATAGTAGTAGTAGTAGTAGTAGTAGTAGTAGTAGTAGTAGTAGTAGTAGTAGTAGTAGTAGTAGTAGTAGTAGTAGTAGTAGTAGTAGTCTTTCATTCTTTACTGTTTTTGACCTCTTAACTCGAGAAACCTATCGATTCTTAATCTCTGGATAGTGAATTATCGATAACTTTTTAAATGGTTATATTTCATGCGGTGATTGCTTGGGTAGGCCCGTAAAGCTGTCAACAAATAAAGTCAATCCCTATTGCCTGGTGAAGATTCAGAAATGCACTAACTCGAGTGTCAAGTCAACTTAGTCTATGTCGAGGCTTGCCTAGACATGAATAAGTTGATTTGACGCGAAGGATTGCTCAATCATCACCAGATAATAAAGATGTATAATTTCTCTCACATAGGTATTCTTACCAACAAGTTTTGTAAACAAAGACATGTGTTTTGTATGCGTATTACTACAGGTTCAACACATTTTATCGAAGAGCCAACTCATCACTACATTTATTCACTATGCCGCCGAGAACTAACAACAATATTTTACTAAATTTGAAACGATCGACGTTAATGAATATCATTGGTACACATACAAATTGTACCTCACCATGCAAAATATAGCAATGTGCGACAGGAGGCCATTCATTGATCCCTGAATGTAGCAAAAGTAAAATACTATCTATTCATATTTCTAGATAAGAATATGAGCAGAACAAGAATAGCAAGATAATATCTCGACGGCTAAACCGGGATTAAAGCCTCTTTCTGGGAATTAAAATGTTTATTTGCCGACCTGCCAGATATTGATGGTTTTTCCCCGACGCTTGGGTCACTATCACATATTTGCAAGACAACTAAGTTTGTACTAAAACTTAGAGCCTTGATCTTTATTAGCGGTACTTGAATATAGGACAAGAATAAGTAGGTATGGCATAAAGTCAATGAAGTCATTGGCACTAGAAGAATGGTGCAATTTTGGGAGTGCTACTTAATTCACGACATACACATATTATTTTGATATATGGAATTGCATTGTAATGAAATGTTATAGTAACGATTTATTTTTGTAAAAATGGGTAAAGATTTTCTTTTGTAATTTTGCTAAAGAAAAAAGATTTACTTTATATTACAACCTCTAATAAATAAAAAGATGTACATGGTGTATATGGATTGTCTATTTTTTGTGCTTTGTGTCATACAACTTTGTCAGATGTCCTCTGTTTTCTCTCTCATTGATACATTTTGTTACATTTACATCGTTAATGAGAATATACAATCAAGATTACCAATGTCAGTCAGATTCACAATACATTGAAAATTATGTTATCAGTGACCGATTACTATATAAGCAATTCTTTTGTTGTGAGACACACTCGGTATACTTAGTTTGTCTATTTTATTCGACTGAAAATTGCTCATTGAAGTTTGCAGATACGGTATGAGTCTATGTTGGTGTTGCTGTCTAACATCCATGTACATGTATTCCTCACAGTCTTTACAAGAAGAATTCGTTTTCGATAATTGTATTAATTTTGCGGTCAGAATGTGGTCCATTATATCAATTTAATTTAATCGATTATCACTTCAACTGACCGTCCGAAGTGTAGTTTGATCAAACACTTTATGACGTCTTTGTGTTTTACCTTGAAATTTGTAATCTAATAGATGATTATTTAAAGCCTGTTATGTAATGGAACAACCTCTTACTCACGTACCACACCTATTAATTGACGATTGTTGCTTTGCGATTGTTGACTGTCCTCAGTCGATGCTGCACCTCTTGTGCAATCACATATTCTTATCATGCATTAAGTGCTTATTCTTATACGTGTTTGTTTTGCATGTCTATGCCTACGTTTTCACAGTTGCATCTGATACCTTTAATCTCTTCCGCTTTTAGAAGAGAAGCTTTTCATTCTTTCAAATATCTATGTATGAAGATTTCAGTTTCACATGTCATTGTTCATTGACTATGCTGTGAAACATAGATTTCTGCTTCCACTACATTATGTAAGATACGAAGACCACTGTGATACTCACAACAACGTACCATGGTGGACGTGCCTGGAAATGTAGAAACGGTGTGTTACTATGTGAGGACTGTAGGCCAGTACGATATAGAAAGTATCAAAGCTCCCATAGGTTTAATATCACGTAAATGCAACTTTTCTCGGAGATATCTCTGCTTAATAAGGCTTCACAATATATACAAAATAAGTGTGACAACAAACAACACCTTACTTCATCTCCTTGTGAATTTTGTCCTGGTTTATTATTTGATTTTGAAACATCTTGAATATCTAAAATATAAAGAGCCACAGTCATTCACATGGTATAAAAATGTTGATATTATCATGAACTCATAGGAAGAGTGTGACAGACGTTATGCTAAAAGAGAAAAGGTTGAATAAGACATTCTTTCTAAATGACTGAAGTAAATTAGAAGATTCTTAAGGAAAAGAATTTGAATCCTATGTCATTTCTTTTTTCGTGTCTCTACCGCCGTTAGAGAACATTTTCGACCTCATCAAAATTTCATCGTTGTTCCTGCTGACAAGGCAACTAACAATTACACAACAATTACTATGGAAGGAATATTATGTTAACTGTCCTATAGAGGAGATAAGTTTTCATTTCGAGCCTGATAATCCTACTTACACAGTTTTCAAATTTCTATCCTTCAGAGATATTGGGTAACCGCAAGTCAATTCTCATTTCATTTAATATTACTACAAATGAATCTGATCTCGAGCTACCATACCTTTTTAGATTCCAAAGATGCATAAAATCCCATATAATCATCGATTTATGGCCAGATCTTCCAGGCGTTCCACCAAGTTTCTTTCCATATTGCAGACAAAAACAGAAATCATACATCGTATTCATATATACTGCTCTATTGCTTACTCGAGAAGCGGAATCAATCAGATGTGGATCCTAAACAATTCCAAGGAACATCTAGAACACAGGAAATCTACTTTACATAATGTTACTAGCATGACTTTCTGACTTTTCTACTTTTTGTACTACAATTTCTCTTAAAACAACGCAGAAGAGAGTAACCTCAACTATTCAAACAATCTTTTTAACAAATATGCAACTGGCAGGTCGAAGTATCTCGTTTTTGGCAACACCGAAAGATATTTGGTAAAGAAGTCTGATTCCAGCAGCAAGTATACAGAAAAAGAAACCTTCCAACGGCTTTAATTTCTTATTAAAGAGAAAACAATTATTTTTGTGATGTTTGGTGGAAGAGGAATCCAGCAGATTATTTGCACTCCAATGGATAAAATTTGCGTGCCACTTCTAATCGACACTTCTTGTACTACTACGAAGCAGAATTCGTACAGTGTCTGCTTTCCAATGCGAATAAACAATTCTCTGTTCAACTGTACATACATATATATCGATGACGTTTTGTCAATTAAAACCCTGTATTTAAAGATCACCTCAACGTCACAGGAATTCCATATAAATCAATTATTGAAGATGGTACGTGAGTTACCTATCTTTATGACAAACGTGTCGATTTCAATTTCATTATAATAAACTTCACTTTCCTCAGTAGCAACATGCTTACCTCTCCCGAATATGGCGGCTTCATTTCACAACTTACACGCTACTATGTCAGGGCATGCTTTATATACGAAGGTTTCGTCCCGAGAGTGGGGATCTAGGGCAATTTGAGATCCCTTTTAAAGAATGTTAACCGACATTTTTTGGATCGGATCAGACATTATCCACATACATAGACATTTGTTCAATTGCATTTACAACACCGAGATTTCATATCGTGAATGGGATATGGTTTAGCGTCCTTGTCTCCCTCATGTGCTCATATGGGTATATATATATATATATATATTTACTTCCTGAACTTGAAGAGTGTTTGCTTGATTTTGCAACGGATGTTGCATGCCAGCAGAGGACGCTTACTCCTCCTAAGCATCTATTTCGCCTTAATTTAATTTGGATTTTCATTCGTCTGAATATGGCTTTGAGCATGTTACTGTTCTTTAATTCAATTGACTTCGAGATGTGGTTAACTCTTTGGTACTTCGTCGTTGTTTACTTTTATAGAAATATCTTTCGTGTATTGAAGTAAAAACTAAGCTCACAGTGGTTGTTAATATGTCGTAGTAAAAGCAAATTTCCTGAAGGGACAATGGGTCTTATTCACAGAAAGTAATGATTTTCCTTTCCTTTTTTTGTGTGTGTTTTTGTTTGTTTGTTTGTTTTTTTTTTTTTTTTTTGGTTTTTTTTTTTTTTTTTTTTTTTTTTTTTTTGGTTTTTTTTTTTTGTTTTTTTTGTTTTTTTTGGGGGGTTTTTTTTGGTTTTTTTTTTTTTGTTTTATGGAAGCTATTACGATAATTGTTAACACAAACACAATATCAAACATTTTAAGGATATCTAATCATTGAATTTAATTTGATTTCTCATTTGGCCAAGAGCATCACTGAAGAGACATTAGTTTTCGGAATGTGAATCTGATATATATTATAACCACTAGCCCCGTGTCACTGCTGTGGAATGATAGTCTCGAGGGCATCATAAGTTTTCAGTACTTAAACTTAAAGTTTCAAGTCGTGAAATTTTGTAAATCACTCAAATACTAAGTAGTATCTCTCTTATGCATAGCCCTGGCCGTTGTCTGATTCTTTGGCTCACTTTGTCTTCCACTTTACTTTTAACTCTGTTCTTCAAATATTTCTGTAATATTAGAAGTCCGATAATTTGGCCATGAACACCAATGAAGAGACAAAAGTTGTCGAAATGCGTATCTGGTGCACAAAATTATAACACATGTATGTTATTCAAAGTACCCGGCAATTGAGATATTCATTGTTGTAAAAATCAGACCCTATACGTACATGTAGAAATCTATTGCACCATATATTGATACTCATTTCGACAACTTATGCTTCCTTAGCGATCCTCAATGCCAACAACGTGGAACTCCAAAGTGTGAATATTTGACGCGCAAGCTAATTATCAAACTGACTTAAAGTAAACGGCAAAGAACCATTGCAAGAACAGAGTTGTGTATGCAGGGGATCCTCGTTAATATTGGAATCATTTGCAAACTTTTGTCTCAGTGAGTGGTAGGTATAGACTTCAGGTTAGTACAGAAGCACTTGGTTTGTGATTACTATTGTCGTAATCAAATTATTTAATAATAAGTTTTATTGTTACCAACAATATTTTGAATACTTGAATCTTACTGGGAAAGTACTCAACTAAAAGCACATTATATATAAAAAATATAATCTAACATCAGCCACGTCTTCATTCGGTGACGATACGTTGCACATACATAATTCAGCTTTTCTTGGAGGATTTTGTAACATATGTGTGGTAAAAATCTGAAAAGGACATGATGAAATATTCTTCAAGCGGAAGTATTTTCAGTTGTGACGACTAACTTAGACGACACTACTCACTCTATTGGTTTTGATTGTAGACTCATTTCCAATCACTACTGTTCACAGTTATCGATCTGTTCATTACAGGACTATATGAATACCTAGCTTGATCGTTGTCCTGTAGTTTAAGATCTTCTTCTCTCCTATAATATCGATGAACGGTGTTTCCAAATATATAACCGATATAAAAAAATGTTTATATATAACTATTCCATGTTGTTAAAACTTCTGCTTTCAAATACTTTTTTCCGTTTATGGATGTGATTCAAACAAATTCTGAATATTCGTGGAAATTTAATCTGTATAGCATAAAGAAAGAAAGAAAACAGTTTGATTTATAGAAATCTGGCAACGCAGGATCCCTTTAAATATTAGTTGGAACGATCGGTAACTATAACGGTAATTCAAACGTAAAATGCAGATGCCACATTGGAGAGAAAGATTGATTTATCTTTACAGGATACCAATGGAAATCACGGTAGATTAAATTATATTTTCATGATTTGTTTTGGATCGCGTCATAAGAGGGGTAAGTCGTTAATACTTTTTACCTATCATTAAGATTCTAAATGATAGTTTTTCTTAATATTGCATTTGTACCGAATTTACATTACAATGAAATAATTTATCTTATTACTTATTTTATGAAATGTCCATGACTATTTAAAGTCATACTTCTAAGATATGTTTTCTTTCTTTCTTAGTTTTTGAAATATCATATCACAAACTTTAATAATTATTGATATTATTATATGCTTTTTTTCTTATAATTCATAAATATCTGGGATAATACCATTACTATGCAAATGTTTAAATGACACAGTATATTCAAATATTTATTTATATATAACGGCAAAGTGAAATTTACTGCAGATTGAAACCTCTCTCTCTTCCTCTTTCTCTGTCTCTTATTACATTTCTTATCTCGGTTAATCACTGTTTGTCCTTATTACAAAAATGGTATATGCTGACTTAAATGAACAAAACAAATTGATGTGCAAATGACAATCAACGTCTCTGTAGAAAATTATCTTTATTTTCTAGACTTTCAACTTAACTTTTACTATGTATTTGATATATTCAATTTACTTTCAAGGGTTTTCCTTCTCTTTTTCAGTAAGATTGTATATAAATTCAGTATTGAAAGATAAACAAGCTTAATCAAAGTTTTCCAATCCTGTTTATTTTCTATCTTTAGTAGCTAGCATTGCACATTTGTATAATACAAGGGATCCAAATATCCACGATTTCCGTCTAACTTGGATATGACTTAAGCGCAAACATACCAGTTCAATAAGACGCTGATATAGTATTAAACACATAACTAGTATCGACATGGAAAGCTTCAATAAATATGGTTAATGAGAGGTGATAAATGTATTCGTCCCAAACCAGTTTTTCTAGACAAATATGAATTCTATTTAATTGCCAGGCCGTATCGATTACAATTGTGTGTATGTGTCATTAACACTCACTGTAATGACGAAGTGGCCTTTAATATGGTCTTCTTTGTGTTACGAATTAACTCTAATAAGGTTAAACAAAAAATCATAAGGTGTCAAGTGATACAAATATGTCTCTAAAGCCGGCATCATGATTGCTATAGGGTTTTTTTTATTTAATTCGTTTATATATTTTGTGCACGTGATTGGTTAAATATACATATAGCGACAGTAACCCAACTGATTAAAGAGAAGCATAGTAACCCAATCTAGCATCTCATATCTTCCAAGTTTTAGTTTTTATATATCAATCCGAATCAGAAAACTGTATAGGTACTATAGGTCCACCATTAAGCAATAACCTTTTTTATAGTCATATGCATTATTTAAAGATAAAAACATGAAACTTTTAACCTCAAAATTTAACACCCCCTCCCCCGAAAGAAATGGCATTCGAAACATTTCTATCTGTCATAAAAAAAATTTAAGAAATCCTGCAATAATAATCATAAACAGTTTTCGCATTCAATATCATGACATTTAATGACAATGAAATTGTGTCATTTGATAATATATATCTTTCTCTTTCTGATGCAAATTTCTCACAAGTACAAACTTGCAACCGATAACAAGCTTGCCATATATCTGTAGAATAATAGACGACTAGAAGATAAACTTCTAACACAAGAATTTGAAATAAAACATACGAAATCGTCACCGATGATGAATACAATAATATTGTTGGGTAATATGAAGTTTCCTCTACAAAATGTTAAATGAATTCATTTTACCTATTTGAAAAATTGCTGATAAGACTTCGCCAACGACCGGTTTCAACGAGTTTAGCATGCAGAAGATGCTTTTTGTCTCCTAACCCATTGTTTCTGTTTCATCCTGTTTCGGGATTGGCATTTGTTCTGACTGAAACCAGTAAAACCGAATTTACAGTGATTTATGTGGAATGTACTAATATGACTATATACTAATATAACCATGTACAAATATGCACAAAGGGATTTTCATATTAACTCTCAAGTCTCAAGATATCAAACACCTTAATCTCCTATAACTATATTTACTATTGACGTGAACTATATTTAATGGTTTGCTATTATTAATGTATATGGTACATTATCGTTCACGTATTCTTGTCTTAGATATCCTTATTATTCTGAAATGAATTAATCGTCGTGACAATAGTATATCAATATTCATTAACATTTTAGCAAATGTCATGTAGAACAAAACTTTGCCTATAAGCACTGCTCATATAAACGGGTTTCATAAATTTGACTTACTCTAGAGAGATAATCCATAACTCGATGAATCAATAGTCACTGTAGCTATCAATTGTAACTTAGTTTATACTGTAGGTGAACCTCTATGGGGTACAAGCTGCATTGTAAAACGTGATTATTTTATGTTTGACGAAGTGACGGTAAGATACAGAGCAGTAGTGGAAAAAGGAATAGCTATTTTATAAAAGACCAAAGTATTTTACGTTTACCAAGAAAGTTTCACATAAAAGAAGATTAATAGTGATCTCTATCGATTTTCCTCTTTGTGTATTGTATTCTGACACTAAAATGCAAATCATTTCTACATCCATTAATTATGACAGATACAAGCCTATAAGCAATGGCAATTACTTGATAAAAGTATTCACCTCTTTACTCGTGATAGTTTGTATAAAATAATTTATATAGCTTAAAACATATCATATGTATTACATTATGATGTATCTGAAAATCAGAATTGATTGTGAATGTTTTACATTAAACCATCTATATTTGCCATTAGAATAATAATAATAATGAAAAATGTGTAAAAATCAATTGTAATTCCAGATGATAAAATCATTTAATTATTAATTCTCAGAAAAAGGTGCAGTGCTTAACCCTTTTAAAACGAAGAAATAGCAACTTCAAAACGATTTAATAATTAGATTACTATTTTCGTCGAATTTATCAGTATATCAAATTACTGATATAGAAATACTTCAATATTCTTTGTTGGATTAATGAATAAACGGACATTTCTTTTATTATTTTCATTATTCTGATTTTGAAACCACGTTGAAATGTAATAATACATAAAAGAAATTAATGCTTTAAAATTAAATGGAAAATGTCAACAATCATTATCAAGGAAATATTTAGAAATATGAAACTGTTAAGTCATATAATTGTATTGCAGACGGCGATTTATCGATGTTATCATAGTTAATTTAATTGTACTCTATATCTGTCAAGTTCAAAAAGAACTCCACGTGTAGTTCAATAGGCGTTCAGAGATCTTGAATCGTGACCAAAGTAGAGTTTGACCCCTGTTCTCTTGTGACCATTCTTTGGCGAGACACTCGATTCTCTAATGATGTAGCTATCTCTGATTTGCATATACATGCATGGTGACAATCCTTCATTAATACGGTATTATGATCACACCCAAATGAGTGGAAATTAGCAAGATGTGAACGCACTTATGTGCAAAGCCATTGCAACTGATAAAAATGATCTACAGTGGACATTCTTAAACCCCTGAAAATCACAGATGAGAGTTGCCCCGGAGGAGTAAGCTTTTCTAAAACACAAAGCTAGTTGTAAATGATTTAAATAACATTTACAACAAGTGCCCAAATAATCAATATGCCTTGGTCTGTTTCGGACTTTCTATTTCGTAATGCATTTCATTACTTATTGATGATATAATCTCCGATATTGTGTCTGTAACTTCGATTGATATTTACCATCCGTGTTAAGAAATTTGTAAACTGTTAAGTGACAAATCAATTACAATACACGTGTATGAAAAGGTGAACGCATGCAAACAGGTGGTACTTATTAGCTATTAGCTACATAGCTCGTTATGTTAAGATAAAGATGTATACTTATATTAATTTGGTGCGCCATACGCGCATTGCGACAATTGATGCCCCTTCGGGATGAAACTAGAAATCCAAGTTATAAATATTTGAAGAGCAAATTAATTACTAATTTGACCTTAAGGTAACCGCAAAAGAACAATTCTCAAGATTATTTATTTAGCTATATATGAAGTAGATACTCCTGAGTTTTATAATAATTTACATATTTTTTCGCCTCGATAGACTTTAAGTATATTCAGTACGAAAGCACTGAAAACCGTGCTTGTGATTACCCTCGGGAACTAACAACCCACCATCAGTGGTACCAACTCCAGTGGTTATAATAGATATTAGGAGATATATACAGGTATCAGATTGTGCGCCATATGCGCATTTCGACAACTATTGTCTACAGTGAAGCTTCAAGGCTGAAATAATAGCAGTCAATGAAAGCAAACCATTCAAATAGAGGCAAATGTGATAGAGATTCACTGATTGGTTTATTGTAGGGATAACTTTTTTGCAATAGATTTTTATATTTTGTTAAATGTCTAATATTTTTAATGCATCTTGCGTCGAAGTCACTAATAGTAACGGCAAATAAAAGTAGTGTAACTACCTAAACAAATTTAACTACCGGTTATTTGAGCGGTACATTTTTCATTAATCCAAAGATCAAAATCATCGGTCCTTCAACTTCAAATAACATATTCTTATTTTGCTCTTATATACAAAAAACAACAACGCTAATTGGCACTCTGTAAATTTTACCAATGCTGCTGTTGTCATTATCTTCGACGCCGTCCACTCATTTCTTCAAGACTTTATCCAACAGCCCTAACTGATCCATCCCAAAAGATACAAGGTCCTCCAAGACGGCTAACTGATATCATTATTGATTCTCACAGCGATGCAGTGATATCCACGGAATGCAGTAAAACGAATAATCTTCATTTGATTGGATTTAATGTCAGACCGTAAAAACCCATGATATATATGTTGATAATTCATTTCTCGCGCATTATTTAACACGAAAATGTCCAATTCCAATGCAATAGACCAAATACCGGCTACGCCAGAAGTCAATTATAAATTCATATAGCCACTAGATCATTCATACTAAGACATGTCCATCATACAGAAGGCATCAATTCAATCTAGTGATCACTTATTGGAAGAAATAGCCAAATATCAATCACGATGTTGGTATTGATATCTCACAGCAAACTGAAAATCATAACATTTAACAATACAAAATTCAGATTTAGGTTTAGTCATGCATTCAAATTCATCTTCTGTTTTGACTACAAGTAACAAAATTACTTTTTTCAGAAAGAAAAATATTTTATGTATTTGAATCAGCATGCTTGATTTGTCAGCAAGAGATAATTGATTTTACTGGTTTCACTCGTAGTGTTTGTTTTTGATTTTATGAATTATTCTCATTCTGTATTGCTCACATCAAACTTTAAACTTTTCAAAACTGAGATGGAGATATTTCAATTCTTAACCATAGATGGTGCTAAACTTCCTCTGTGGAAATATTTACAGTAGAAAAATTAATGCATGAGTTACTGGAATCTTCATTTGTTATAAATGGTATTCCGTACAAATTACCAAGAAAGCAAAGTGTGAATATTGATTATAGTTTGGCGCCCTAGAAAGATGCAAGCTTCTATCAATCACTTGATCTTGGTATTTTTTTCTGCAAAAAAGAAACATAATGTATATGCGCTGTATCTTTATGATAAACTATCCACATGAATTATTGGCGGATGCGGATGGTTGATCCATGATTTGAATATTTTCTTTGGTTTTAAAGATTTGACATTTCAAACATGGTTAAAAATTCTTCATTAGTTCATAACATTTATATACTGTTATATTACTGATTCTCTTTCTCATTAAAGCTTAAGTTTAATGTTGACTTTTACTACTCACATGAAATGTCATTCACAAGAATATAGGCACACATCCCCAGCCAACATTTTGTACATTTTTCTGTAGCTGTATCAATAAGAATATAGACTCACATCCCAAGCCTCACTCCTCTTTTTTTTCTTCTTCTTCATTTTGTTTGGGGGGGGGGGATCAAAAAGATTTGACACAGGTGTTGACTGAAAACTTACTCGGGTATGCACAGCTAAATGATAATTAGTCTAAGACAAACACATTACACAAATATTTGATTGTACCAGTTATTGAAATACACCTACATTAGACGGTCATGTAAGCAATAAAGTGATCCTTACATAAGATATGAAAAAAGATACATATTAACATGTACTAACCTGAATTGTTCTCTTAAACGTACAATTACATAGTTTATTATTCAAACCATACAAAAATGTATATTCTTCGACACATTTGTGAATTCATCACAATGGACGTTTGTCTCAGTCATGGAAGCTTCAAGCAAATTGAGGTTATCAAAGTGACTTTTGAACAAAGGAATTATCGTCATTTATCAAAGCAAATAATAACACAATTTTGGCTATTGAGAATGTACATCGCTATTTATCTAATTCATAGCGATGAAAGTAAGTTCCCATTGTGGCATTTGTGGTAAGCTTAATAGAGAATGCATCTTTACTTCTATGGTGTATATATGTATAAAAGAAATCGAATCGTTCGAGAGGCTTTCTCTCTTTTCTAATCAAAACTATATATGTCTAGATTCAAGCCTATAGAAAGATAAGTACATACGATTTTTTCTAATAGATGCTTTTATTTTTAATAGTAGATAGTTCTATATGCATATTATGTTAACAATATAGTGAATATTTCTCAAATAACTTTCCTATTACATTCCTCGAGTTTCACCTTAGTCGTTGAAGAATTCCAATGCATCATTGAGTTTCTATACATAGATTTGTATATTTAAGATTCACAGTTAATTGTGGAACAATCACATGATATCAGTTATTTTCGTAATTGATATGAATGTCACATTTCTTGCCTTTTGTCGTGTGGAGATAGTAGAGCTGTTTTTATAATTAGTTTTGCTGAAGAATTATTATACCTCTGTGCTCCTATACCTATATTGTATGGCTGCCACACTCTCCATATATGTGTTCGTTCACACTCATCTTATGCATGCCGTTTTGAAATAGTTTTGTGTCTTCTGTATATCTAATTCTTTCATTTGGGGTATCGCTAGCAAAATACGGAATGATTCATCCTCTTTCTCCAGGTCCTTGGTCTCACTCCTGACTCCATTAATGTCACTGTGGTACATAATTACAAAACACTAGTCACTTTTGCTTTCTACATTTCACTCAATTGCTGTTATACCTCTATTTGGATTATGTATTGCCCTGGTAATTTCTTTCAGTGCAACCCTATTTTCATCTCATACATACTCTATTATTACTATTATCATTATATGATGATTATGAAGATCAGAATCACAATGTACCAGTAACAGTCACATTATATGTCACTATGAAGGATATTTGTATGATATTCAAGTTAAATTTTAGATTTTGCTGCATATATCCTACAGTAATAAACCTTTGCAAAGACTAGTTACAAACAGATTTATTCTGTGGTAATGAATTTAAGATAGTGTCACATATTAGTGTTCTCAAATTTGTAATCTACAGAGAGCACATTTTCTGCTTAATACCTCGATATACTCCTATCAATAAGTGAAGATGGTTCATTAGTAACCTCTCTCTATGACAAACGTGGCGATTTCAATTTTATTATTACCAACTTCCCTTTTCTGAGTAGCAACGTACCTTCCTCTCCCGCATATGGCGTCTTCATTTCACAACTTATACGCTATACCAGGGCATGCTCTTAATACGAAAAGTTCGTCCTGAGAGCGAGGCTTCTGGCCACGAAATTACTATCACAAGGATATATTGAGAACAGTTTGAAATTGTCACTGGGGAAGTTCAATGGTCGATATAGGGATCTATTGCAATTTCAGATTCCTCTTTCAAGAATGTTAACCGATATTTTGGGACCTGACCATACAAAATAACCATCTTAACTTTTTGACTATATTTGATTTGACATAATACGTATATACATGTATATACAGACATTTGTTCACCTGCGTTTCCGACACCGAAATTACAGGCAGGCAGCATTTCTTGCCTCGAATGGGAAAATTTGACTTCGTGTTCCTGTCTGCTTCGTATTTTCATGCGTGTATATTTATGTATTTACCTCCTCGACTTGAAAGGTTGTTGCAGGACTTTTGCGACGGGTGTTGCATGCAACTAGAGGACGCTTATTCCTCCCGGGCACCTGGTCTCGCCTCGATTTTATTGGGGTTCGCATTTGTCTGAATATGACACTAAACGCGATATTGTCCTCTTTATTCCATGGACTATGATATATGGTTTATCCTTGG
Organism: Pteria penguin; assembly: GCA_035048485.1. NCBI lineage: Eukaryota > Metazoa > Mollusca > Bivalvia > Pterioida > Pteriidae > Pteria > Pteria penguin. The sequence goes on from CM068582.1 coordinate 6,677,505, forward strand.
GTATTTCTTTGCTTTTTACTCTTACACAAAGGATTGCCTCCTTCGTGTATAGATCTGTCATTTAATTTTCTTACATTATTACAATATTAACACTGCATTTCCGTGGTGACTTCTATCATATGGCTCAGTCAGATACTTTAATCTTTCCTTTGGATTTCCACATTTTCAGCCTCGGAAATAACTTAAAACATAACCTGTAGAAATCGGCACACATATATATCGTTCAAGAACTTATACTAGTGTATGTGTTTTATGATTTCACATTATTTCAATTTATGGTATTTTTTCTCCCATTCCTAACAGCTTCCTTAACAAACTTGTCAGTATACATACACACTTTCAAGAAAACAGGGTTATCTTAAAACTAATCACATGCAATAAATTTATACGATCTTTCTTTATAATTGTGCAGATAAGAAGCATTGTTGATATCATAGAAATAATAGACAATAAAATACATTGAATACATTTTCCTCTCTTCTCTACGTTAATGTTCATATATATATATATATATATATATATATATATATATATATATATATATATATATATATATATATATATATATATATATATATATATATATATATATATATATATATATATATATATATATATATATATATATATATATATATATATAATTATGACATATCATTGTCATGTTTCAAAATATGTATCCCTAATCCCGTGAGCTTTATGAATCTATCTAAGCGTTAAAATGGACAGTGTAATGCGAACTAGTCATCAAGTTACGAACTGAGGAAGACCAAATTTCATAAAATGATTTAAATGTTTATGGACAAAAAGTAATTTTTATGATTGTACTGCTTTCGTGTTGAGTGGAACAGTGAGCCCGTAAACCGGTTAACCACACCTATTGATTGTCATAAATTTATCATCCCTAGTCGGTATCGCAACAGGTGAGATGCTTTTGCTTAACATGTTGTGGTCAACATGAAATGGGAATCGTTTATATTTGTTTATAAAGATTATAACCCCTAACTATCGTTTGTATTGAGACATATACGGATTGTGGCTTGTATCACCGATAGCGGGGATACTTATTTCTCCAAGGCAACTGATCCATCCTCTCTTTAGATGTCTTTATACAAACTGAATTGTTATAGGAGTTGTACTTTAGCAACTTGTACTCTATTTATAGAATCGATTACCCTCTAGAAATGTTGTTTTGACTATGTTTAAATTTCAGTCATTTAAAAAAACTGACTATATCGTATTTCATATACATTGTCACTATTGCTTACTATCGTAGACGTTTCGTTAGCCGAGAAGATTAAAAAAAACCTTTTAATTAACTTAATCCTCTTTTCTTAATCATTTGAGGGTTTGATCCCCCCACCCCCCTTTTCCCCTTGTTTACTTTTATGAGGATGTAATTTGCATTCTAACCTCATTTTGTCATCACTAAATATAGACTTCAACTTTCATTTTGAAATGTGAACAATTTCTGAAAGCTACTGAATGTGTGATTGAAGTCATGCCTACCTATGAATACATAAACCATGATATATTTCATAGTTCTAATAGGATATTTTTCAAAAAACGATGTCTATGTACATTGATCAATTTTATTTTCTTTCTACAAGTTTGAAATCCTTAGTGTGTGTTTTGCATTGTGGAAATCAATATCTGTTAGAAGATTTCTAATAACTCTGGTCCTAAAATACATTTCTGTTTGATTTACGATCTGTGTGTGGGGTGGGGGGGTTGTGCTCTGTTATTTTCGAAGTCCGATACATTTTTGTCAGGAATATTTGCCCTGTTCCATTTCCACCCCTCCATTTCAACGATATAATACTTTTTGTTGCGACCCTGAGCTTCTGGTGAAGATCATGATCCTCTACAGCATTGTTTTTGGGCCAATCTCCAGTTTTTCAGTCATATTGCAACGTCAAAAAGCAGCTTACTTAAGGAAGTCGAATCACAACAGTTACGTGCACCGTTCTTCAATCACTACAAGTCCTCCGTATCTGTTATTGAGCCCTTCTACTGTAAACTTTTTTAGTGTTTCAATTCGCCCAACAGGGCAATGGGGACACTATGTTGGCATTGTCGGAACATATTCACATTTATCAAGGTGCTAAATCTCGTACCCTCTGACTTAAAGTCGAAATTCCCGCGTGCAAGGGATCTTAGGTAACTGCCACATAACGTAAACACTGTTGTTTGACCCTAGTTTGTACAGCACTGCTTTCCAGGTTTTTTTTTTTTTTTTTTTTTTTTTTTGCTATTCATGGTTGTTTGCGATACCATAGGGGATTAAGTCAAATAGTTGAATAAGATATCATTTCAACTTTCTCGGACAACTTAGTGAAGAAGTTCAGATAATGCCATTAGAATAAATTGATTTCATTAAGCTTTTGTAACTGGCTATAGAATAAACTTAGTACGTTGGGTCGACAATATTATTATTATCAATGTTAATCCTCTTGTGGTTAATAAACGTTTAAGAGGAGAAAATATGTCTTTCAGTTTAATGTTATGACTAGAACCGTCATCTTGCTAAAATAAACTAAACTAAGTTTTATGGATGTTGTCCATACTTCATACTTCATAATATTTTAAGCTGCCGATCAATTCCCACTCAAAAATTATCTTTGTATGATGGGTTGACGACTGAAAATCACAACTAGGACTCAAACGAGGCTAGGGAATCAGGAATGTAGAAAGTTGAACGTCAAATTACTGGTTAAACGAATTTTAACTGTGGTATCTATATATGCACATAATAATTGGCTGTATAAATTCGTTTACATGGTAAAAGGTAACTATTCAATGGCGATGTGATGAATGCAGAAGCGTATTTATCTGTACGTTGAAGAATTTTCTACAGCAAATAGTCTAAACAAGTCTCATCAAAAATGACTCTCAGATTCTTCATTCACTTGACATCGGACCCCGAGGATTTCAATTTAGTTTTACATAGGGGTAATATCAAGTGTTACCATGTTCGTAATACAAATCACAGTGACATTAAACATAAGACAATTCCCAATGAAACATTTCTCACCAAAATAAATTAATACTTTTGGTGTAAATACAGTTCCATTTTATCAAATAGCATTATTATTTGATAGACTTGTGACATTTCGACTGATGAATTGCGTCGATGTCGGCAAATTGTACTGAGTTGATTTATCGGGAAAATTTACAAATGAAGGACAATTCTGTGAAACCCTTAACAAATCAGATTATTTACGCTACTTGGCGGTCGTGAGATTCTAGTGAAATTCTGGGCGCTGATGGACAGTCCCGGATATTGTCACGTGCTTCGTGTATCGTCGTATCGAGATTTCAAGAAAATGGAATTCAGAAGCAATAAAACATGTTTAATAAAAAGAATTTCTCTAATATTTATAGGAGAACGCGCAAGATCTAAATACATTCATGCTTTTGTACAGATCGTATGATACGAGCCATTCTTTCGTAAAGGTTTTTAGCATGTGATATATCAGGAAGATATACAATGTGAATTAACTGATAACAAAAATGCCTACTTTAATCAATGTTACTAAGTATACCTTTGCATGACAATTACCAAATTCAAAATAAGCTATAACGGAGTATTACAAATCTATCAATGATCACTCACACCAATTTTGAGAAAGCAATATTTACAATGATCATAATCAGAATAGACGAGTTGGCGGTTACTTTCGAAAGCTTCAAAATTCCACTGCATAGTATACATTCTGCTTTAGCAAAGTACCTAAATATAGGTTACATATAAGTCTTGACATATACTTGGCTATCAAAAAAAAAAAAAAAATAGCACATAAAAAAACAAAATGTTTGATTGAGATGCGACACCCACTTAAGACTATTTATTGCAATGGAAATTGTCACATAATTGCTGTTTTTTATCTATACTTCGTTGACAGTGATGTTACATCAGCAAGTTCCGTATCTGATAACTGATAATATATATACACATAATCATTGCTATTCCCGCATACCGTTTTCAATAGCGATATACTTTCGTATAACCGGTACTGCTTCATTAATCTAGATATTTGTTACAATTGAGTATGTTAACCTTAAGAACGGTTATTTATTTCTAGATGAATAAAATCACGACTTCATGTAAGTACATAGATCTGAATAACAGTCACTACTAGCTACATAAATATTCATTACCTTCAGTAATAATAACACAAGTCCCCAAAAATTGTAACTGATGGCTAGAAAGCTCTAAATAACAGGGACGTAAATCAAGAATAACGGCAGGGAAACGTTTCATTTAAGTGACCGTGTCTTTAAAACAGACGATCTTCACATTTTACATGATATGAATAAGCGGTCTAAGACCCGACATGTTACTTTTTGCCAGGGTTTTCATTTTGTCGTAAAGAACTGGAAAGTGACGTCACAATTTAGGCAATAACGTCAAAATAAAAACCCCGACAAAGGATCGCATGTCGGGTCTTTAGCCACTTATAATGTAAAATATGAAGATCGTCTATTCGTTTAGTATCTTCTATCAACGGCATTTTCTGACTAATCCATGATACATGTTATTGCATCTAGTGGATTCAGGAGTTCATAAGTTTTCAGTATACCTATTTTGTGCAGTCAAATATCTTTATATACCCAATTTTGTTTTTGTTAACTTCGCTTTCATCGTATGTATTTGAGCATGATTGATTGATTGATTATTGTTTTACGTCACTCCACGATTTTTTCACGCATATGGTGACGGCATCTGTCTGATGCATTGCATACAAATTTAGACCTTTGCAACGGACCCATCCGAAGCAGTGAGGGATCTTTTACGTGCCACGCCTACCGTGACAAGGGACCTCGGTTTTTACTGTCTCATCCGAAAGACAGAACACCGGTGCGCCCAGGGCGGGAGTCGATCCCGCGACCTCTCGATCACGAGTCGAGCACCTTATCCACTAGGCCACACCGGCTTTATTTGAGCATGAATAATAACAACAAATTGCAATTTAGACTTGTTGAATAACAATAAGGTAGAATGACATCTCCTGATCACTGTTCGTAGAATGTTTTTGTTATTCAAGCATTTATTATACCAATTCATACCATCGTAGGTAGTAGATATACCAATGTAATATAACACTTTTTCAATTTACAGAATAACCTGTCACCTCCACTTTTCATATACGATGAAGGACGGTCACAACTGGAATAAATACTTTTTCATTTTGTGTTGAAGAGCAATGAATAATACATAAAAGTATTCACCGATACCACTCGCAGAATATGTACTGGGATCTTGATCATTTGATTATAGAGTTGTGCAACGGAGCATGAGGAATATATATGGTTTATAGATTCTGCGATCATGGTCGCCCTAAATCAGTAAATGTAAATCAAGAATGACGACAATAAATTCAGAGACTGGATTAGAGTGTCACATATTTCTTCTATTGTCTTGCTCAATGATTATCATACAATGCACAACGTTTGAATACTCGGAAAATAGTCCACCACATGTTCTTATGTTTGGAAACTCTTCAGCACCCATACGATGTATTCCAGATACAGAAAAAGATGTAGTGGCTGATTTCTTGGATCAAGTTGAAAAATATGAAGAAAAAAAGGCGAATTGTTCAGCTGGAACAAACCATAATCTAGGACATGGTGTCATTCAACAGTATGGGATTAATAAATTCAAATCACAAGCTCTTATGACAGTAAACAGAGCTAACTTTCTAACAAGAATATGGAAAGAAGCAGAGCCAGGTGTGGTGCGATCTGAAAAATTATTTTATACTCAAGTTCTTAGTTTGGTTGAAAGTGATGACTACATCTTTGCAGCAGGAAATTGTTATGATTTATATGAATTTCACAACTACACTAGGTTTTGTCCCTATGCCTATAGAACAGGAAATGGAACAATACATGTGAAAGATCTTTCTATGGAATATGATTATGATACGGACGGAAACGGTTCTGAATGGTTCACGATCCCGAAAAAGAAAGCAAGTCAGATATGGAACTTCAACTATACTCTCGGTATGTATAACGATTCCTATCAAAATTGTAACCAAAATATGTGACCCTGATCCTTCTTTTCTTTTTATAATACAGTGTAGGTCATTCTTCCACGAACAATTTTTGTAATGTTTTGATTGTCTGTATCCAAAATGAAAGTCGAATTCAAATTAACACTAACAATGTAAAATATAGAACAAAAACATTGATAATAAGCTTCTTTACTGGACCAATACTCATTCGTCGTATATCAACCATAAATTACAAACTGTAAATTACAGATATCATACGTTTTGAATGTCTAGTGCTTTTCGCCCATCTAGCATTATAAGATTTCTGTCTGAACACATATTCTATATGCTTATTATTTGTTTGACATGGTGCGTTGAAATTAGATAATAATGTAAAGATGATGGATAAATCCAAACCATAATCCGAAAATCATAAATCCAAAGAACATACAAAACCGGTAAAATGACAACCAAATAGAAAACAACCAAATAGTACTGAATTATTATCATTTACTTATTTTAACCCGAAAAATATTTTACTTGTAGAAACAATACTCCAAGCAGGCAATCAATTTTTTTATATTTTCAATGATGTGATATCATATTTTGTGCCAACGAAAATGCAAAGAAAATCTTATGCATAATCGTGTGCTCTTTGATATTACACTAATGCGATTAGTCTAGAAGCTATTTGATCAGTTTAGCACAGCACGTGTTTTCAGACTGTCACATCAATGTAGGTAATGTACGACAGTAATGGTTGTGATAGAGTTCTGGTATGCACAGGGACATACCACAATTAACATTCATAGACCGTTTAAAATGGTAGGAATATGTATCTCCTAGTTCATCAGTAAATACAGGCAATATTTCTCTTAACATACAAACATTACAAAATAATTCAACACAGGATGAATGTATCTAATAGTCATAATACACACGATCAGGGATATTAAACTATACAGTTAAATTCGGAAAACTGTTTACGACTTTTATATTACAGATGATAGCGTGATACAAAACCAACAATTTTGTCTCTGTAAACGAGTTTTTCTACAATATTTCGGATATTTACATTATATTATTAATGTTCATTCCCAACATTCTTTACATACATGCTTGTTTATTTTCAAACCCTTTTATGTAATTTTCCTTTCTTAGTCATGGAACCGATGCGAAAATTGAATGACAAATAATTTAAAACTTGTGTAACTCTGTTATAAATGCTGATAAAACGCCACACTTCAAACATATCAACACTTGTCATGGATGAAACTATTACAATTGTGGATATATATCTTAAACTCATTTTATATATTTACTTCTTCGGTTTTTACTTTACCCAGGTTTAAGGATAAGAAGATCTCTGTAGAAAAAAGCAATTAAGAAAATTAGTTGAAATGACGATTCAAGTAGTTTATCCGGTGATTTAATGAGATGAATGTTTTGCACTGGTTTTTGACTTGGCTAGAATTTTGTTCCCGATTCATTTCTTCAAAGTTCCCTAGGGTCAGACCAGACACATTAATCATGTTACACAGTGAGCTAATCCCAATCAAAGAACAAAATTCCTACGCGGTAATCATTGCATCTTTAAGACTGTTTCCTGTAGAAGTTTATCGGATTTGAGAATCATCAAGATAGTATTGACTCGGGATGTTTTCTTGTATGAAAGAGAAGAAACACTTGATAAATGCAAAATAATTATTTGTACTCGATTTGTCTTAATGTTTCATTCATCAAGTCATTAATTTATAGAAATCTATAGTGGTAATACATTAAGTTTTCATTTCATGTAAGATAAGAACAAAACTGATATTCTGTATATGTAACAGGGTGGAACCAGAAACTCGACGGTGAGATTTGGGAGTAAGCATCTCCTATTTTGCTAGACACACCCGCAATGAAGATCCAAACTGACAACACAGATTATTTTAACACTGGGCTCAGTGAAATGAGTGTTTAATTCGTGTCTCGGCAACACATTATGACCAGAGTATACAACCATAAAACACGTTTAATTAGCAGGGACTTTATTTTTGCGTAATGTCAAGAATATAAATTGTATGCAACTATCTTTGCTTCCCTTTGATTTTGACCATTGAAATGACAAGAAATTTGCTTTTCCCAAAAATACAAATGTATCCTAAATGAAATAATCACGAAAATAAAGTCACGTGAACTTTAAGTAATAGAAAGTAATACTTCAGTCTCATTTTCTATGAGCTCAATACTGCCAAGAAAATAAGTCTAATAATTATATACGAAATCAACCATCTACATCTACTGCTTATAAATGAATCTACAATATCGGATAGATTTCCCTAGATCTCAGCCTTTGTTCAAATTAGATAGATTTTTTGTTATTCTGACACCCTATATGATTGTTTCCAACTCAAGTTAATGTGCAGTTCACTTCTGTTTGTTTGTTAAAGTCGTCTTTTACGAGCGTAGTATGATCTTCCATCTGACAGTGAATTGTCGTTTCATTTTACCATCCTCAGTCGGTGCCACACCAGCATCACTATTAAGTATGTTTGTGATGTCTATATATGTACTAAGTCTTGCAGTGTCCGAATGTCCGTGGCACTTTTCTCTTAAAACTGTGTCAGATGTCTTCTTTCCTCTTCATTGACCTGAAGCAGAGCCCGGATAACTCTCGTGAGAGCCCGGATAACTCTCGTGTTACAATTACCGAGAACACAGCAACGTTCTAAATCAAGTATAACAGAAAAAATAGTTAAATTTCTAAAGTACCAAATCAATCGGAAAAGCATGAAAACAGCACGATATTGTAAAATGTTCACGCACTAATATGTATAAATAAACAACATTGTGAAGAAGTAATTTTCAAATTGCTTCTCAAGCTTGAATGTAAAAATCCGCCAAAACACATCAAACTTTTGTCTAAGAAAAAAAATCTAATGACAAAAAGGTATCTGCCAAATGTGAATTTAATTACAGTTCGAGATTATGTTTCTATTACGTTATCAATTATCGCTCACCTCCTATGGCGGGCACTGAGACAGTGGAATTAGCCTTCCAGCAAACTGATCGAAAACTCCAGCCGGCTGATAGAAGACTCTCTTTGCGAGCCTTCCCAATGCGCACCCGCAATCGCCTTAATTAATCTGTACCCTCATTCGAATGATTACATTTGCACCATTTTCGATTGATTCATCATAAAAAAGCATTCCGTGTATTGATACGTAAAGTTACCTAGCAGGGTGTATTTACATAACCACGCTCTTTTTTTTGGTAACGATAATAAAGTTAATTACAATGGATTATCATTATATAAGGTATACAAAATATATTTTAGTTCATTATGTCCTTTTCTTCATTATATCGATATATGAGTAAATATACTTAAAAAAGGAGTACCTAATTTTAAGAAGATGTCATAGCATAAATGGAGTCGATATATTTCAGTTAAGCGGGATCGTTTCGAATTAATAAAAGGACTCAAGTAGGTTATTACTAATATTGGCCAATACCAGACGTATTCCTTTGGTTATATACATTTACATATAATATGTAATTAGTTATAAATCCATAAAATAGAAATTAATGGGATTTCTGTGTATACATGTAGCTTTGGAATCTATAGATTAAATATAAGTTAAATAAATATAACACAAGCTTGTTTCACTTACTTTATTAATTAGCCTTATGCGAGGTTGTATCGAATAATTCAATTCATTAAAAGCATAAAAATAATTGATTATAATTCTTATCTCCGAAATCTAATTCTATAAATACAAAAATTGAATATCAATCCTTTTAGGGAAAAAAGATTATACTTACAATATTTTCAATAATTCAATTAAAGTCTACGATAAATTAAAAAAAAAATTTTTTTTTTTTTGACCGTATGAATAGGATATACACCTCTAACTGGTTAATATATGTTTTTAATGATATAGATGGTATGCCTCATAGGATAGATATAAAAACAGTTAAATCGTACTCCGTAAAGGTATTAACATAAACGCTGTAAGATTTGTAAAATATATCTCTGTAATTAAAGGAATATTGCCTTGTCATGTTCCTGACATCCAGTGCGAGTCAAGAGTAATGAAAGTGTGTTCTATCTACATAAAGTTGGCCTGCGTGTCAATCTGCTCTTATTAAAAATGAACAAAGTTACCTAGTGCTATTGGTTTAGTCTCAGTGTGATACAATTTCAGTTCATGACCACTTATCATACTATTTAATCACACTTTTTCAAGTCAACGTCCTACGAACAACAACATATTATAAAATCTTGATAGTAGGCTTTTTTTAAACGTATCTATATTTGGACCTCATTATAGACACTATTATTTATTCAGTGATTCGTTGTTTAGAGAATTTTTCGGCAGATGACATCTTATTTCATGTATTGATTTTTCATGGGAAACATGATTCCCTTGTATTGTTTAATCCATTATGATCTAATTATATTTGTATACGGATATATGTTCTCTCTAAATGTTGGAACTCCTGTAGTCTATGTTACTCAAATGAAGAATGGCAAACATCTTGGCTGATGTTACGTATATTTCGTCGGGTGAAAGTCAAACAGGAGATGCTCGTTCCTTCCAAGCATATTTTTCTGTTTCCAATACTTGTAAAAAAGAACTTTAAACATAATCATTAATGTGCCACATAATGTAAAAAATATGTGTAGCATATTAGTGATTAACGTTATATAAAGATACACATAAGATTATTTTAAAATCTAGAAAGATATATAAATTATTCTTAAACTAAGGATTATCTCCAACATGCATGACTCTGTCCTGAGATGGGTTCTTTGGCTTTTTCTTATGGATCACTTTGGTTGTGAGTTTGCCCTTCAAATATTTATACTTTCAAGGTCCACAGGTTATGCCTTGAGCATCACTGTAGAGACATAAGATGTCGACATGCGCATATTGTGTACTACATAAAAACACGTATACATTTTCTGATATCTATAAACATAACACTTTTTATAATAAAAATTTATTGAATAGATACAGAGGAGCCTCGTTCTGCATCAACGGAAGGAGCTTTCATACAAGATGAAGTAATCACGACTACGTACGAGAGCGGTCATTGGAGTCTACCATACTTTGACTGCGGCGGAAGTGATATCTGGATGATAACATACACAACACCTTTTTTTGGATTTAATAATGGAACATTCAAATTTAAGTGAGTAACGGTATTGTAAAGCTAGGCTATTTCTCTCTACATTCAGAATCTGATATTGTTTGTGTGCTTATTACGTTCTTACGAGTATTTCTTACTATGTTCTTATTATTGCGAGTAGTGGAAAGATGGGCCCGTAAACCAGTTAACCACACCATTTGAGTACCGTTTGTTACTCAGTTGACCGTTCTAAGTCGGTATCGCATCTGCCGTACAATCAATACTTTTGTAATGTATTTGCATGTATGTCATTACTTGTTACCAAAGAAAAAAGAGGAGTTACCGGCTCAGTTATGTGGCAGAAGTCACCATGGAGCTATACAAGTTTGGTTTTTAAGTCCTACAGCTAAGATAGATGTCTTTCTCTTTCATAATAGAGCGAAAGCATTTCTTAATGTTAGGTAATATGCATTGTCGGTGCGGCAATATAAACAAGGTAAAAGGATGCACATTTATAAAACCCTGTAAAGAAGATGCAAAACCAGGTATCCAAGAAGAGCAAACATCTTATTGTCTCGTCCCATAAACCAAACATAAAATAGCAAAAAAGGCACAAAAATAGTTCAAAATTCTGAGTGCCCAGGATATAGACAAACACAATGTCACAACATAATGACCATGATAATATAACACTTTCCTCGTAAACATTTCTAAGAGTCCCCATGAATAGATAAAGCATGCTTCATTTAGGTTCTCTTCGCCTAACTAGACGTAACCAAGAGGTAGACAATATTCAGATTGAATATTTTGTTAATTATATCATTACCCTAATGCTGTTTGGCTGTAACATTTTTTATGATGTATTTATTGATATTCATCGAATCTAATCTGTATTGGAACACGTTTTATGCCATCTGCAGTTAAGGAGATTCAGCATATATTTGAATGGTCATTTAGGAAATTTAACTCGTCTTGAGCACCCGTTGTGTTAACGATTCTATAAATGCACACCGTAGTAATTTGTTTTACCCTTTTTACTGATGTTATATGGCAGTGGTAGTTTCTACTCAGTGTTTGTTCACATTCATGTATTCATATAGTGTTGAGTTATATGTGTGTGGCTAACCACACAGAAGACGCTCACTCCACTCGGACATCTGGTCTCATCTCTGAATTTCAGCGGTCCGTGAATGTCAACTGTGGTACATTGTTGTAAGTGCCATAGCCATGTGATACCAGCTATTTTCGTATTTAACATAAAAATTGACATTAACATTCCTAACTTTCGTATCTTACAATATCTAAACATATATTAACGTAAGCAAGCTTTCATCATCATAATGAATATAACAGAATTCCACTTTATAAACAAATATATATCATTTAATACTCATTTTCGAATGCTGCATATTTGCATACCTGTAGATTACGATAGAGTGTTTACTTTTTGAAGGCCAGTGCCTATAATATTAGTTTTACCAATTTTTGATACTAAGGAACATGAGACAAATACAATGTTACATTAAACGAAGTACAGTTGAATGCAGGTTTACTTGTTTATTTCATTTTATATTAACTTATCACTGATTTTCAAGTTCAATTTTTGACTAATGTTTTGCTATAAACGTTTCCTTTATGTGCAATTCGTTTACTCTCATGACCCTTTCCATTCTTTTCGACTGTTAAAGAAGACATACGTAACCCTCTAAAATAAAACTATATTGATATAAACATGTATTTATGTTATATTACATAGTAATGAATATTAATTGCTATACAATGTAAAATAACACACACACGCACTAATCGATCTCTCACAGATAAAAGAAAATGTTAAATCAAGTCATTTTGTGTCGGCCATGTACCTATCCCTAATATTGTAGATTTATATGCTTCTTATTTGTATCATTCAAACATTTTATTGTCCATATTTAATCCAATGACCCCTCATTTTATCGCAGATGTATTTCGTATTCTTATGAAGGATTTTATGCAGTATATTCAAAAACCCAGACGTTTCGACCTTATTAATATGTCTAATGACACCTCTAGATATTCAGATAACATTTTGGTAATACATAACCCTGAGTTTGAAAATTATATATTTAGTATTTATCCCTCTCAACTCTAACTGAATAAAGCCAGTATATATAACAATACTCATAATTACATATATGATCGACGTGACGACTTGGGGTTTCCTATCATCAATTTCACTTATTTGGATGGCGATGTACTAAGACTCTCTTCTTTTGGTATTTATATTTCTCAATTGATTAGGTTAGCTAGAGTTTGCACTGACGAATTTTACACTAAATTTACAAATCAAATCAAAGTGTTGACTCAGGGATACAGATACCATAAACTTAGAAAAACTTTTGGAAAATTTTACAGATCATATTCAAAACTCATATTCGGAAATATTAGTTATTTGTGTCTAGGTGAATTTCTCATCCCAGTTTCTACGGTGATCTGGCATAAAAATTAAGGAAGTCATATATTTAGATAATTTTATTTTGTCCGGATCTAAAATTGTCAAATGTCTTCTACATCGAAAATATGACCCTAAGATCATCGCTAAGACTGTTGATCCTGTATTAGGTTCTTATACAGCCTTATGCAGGTTTTTCCTTGAACGTTGCACATAGACTAACAGGGCGGTTAGGACTCGATCATGGGCCTTGACTTAAACTTTTCAGAGGAGGCATAGTCCCGAACCTCGCTCCCTCTGACTGTTAGTTGGAACTCATACAGATCAAAGGTCTGAGCTCGCTTCCAGACCAGCAGAATACAGTTGCTTCATGTTGATGTCGCTCTATATAGTTTTGATATCATAATCGTAATCTTCATTTCTGATATTGCTTATATATTTTTATGGCCTTTCAACTTGAGATATATTCAGAATTATTCATAATTTTTATAAAAAGTATCTTTCGATGTCTTGCCCTTTCCTTTTTTAATTTTATTGCATTTACGATGAGTTGGAAGAACCTTAACCCCACAATTTGAGTACCGTTTGTTACTCAATTGACCGTCTTTAGTTGGTATCACGTCTGTTGTACAATCAATGTTTTTAATGTTATTGCATGTATTGCATTTCTTGTTACCAGGTTTTATTGTACATCTCCTTGGTGAAATCTGCCCTACAGCTAAATCACATGTCTTTCTATTTCCTTTTATACTGTTGTGGACGGACAGTACTATAATTTTCCTATGACAATCGTATTTTAGTGCCAATGGTTTTATCTCTTCAATGACTTACATAGAAGCGAATAAACTATCACCCAATAAGGTTGAAGTAAGTAGATAAAGATATATTTGACTGAACTATTTTTGATAAATGTAAATAAAAAAAATTATTTCAGATATATGTATCAAGAAACGGAGAATATGTTCATCATAGAATGCATTATAAGTAAACATGGTGTCACGTAACAAGTACACTAGAATTGCGTGCAAACAAAGACTGGGTATAATAGAGATCGTAATCTCTTACTTTTGGGCTTGGTATAAACCAAACCAAAAACACGAAGTGTACCAGTATATTGCACCAAGAATGTTAGGTTACGATTGCACTCAACTGTATGTGCTTATTACAACAGTTTTTGATTGTAAAATCAGCCAAGTGAATATCATTTATTATCAGTTAATAGAAAGCCAAATTCAAACAAAACCACATTTATTGAGATAATTGATATATTGCTAAGTCTGATGCTATATGATTTCATATCTGGAATTCTGTTTTATTTAAACTCAGTGACATTACTGAGAAAATTAAGTTAACAACATGTGCTAATGAAGATTCTGAGAAACAAAAAGTTAACAATCAATATATTTATGATGTTTGCATTGTGCAATGTTAAGTCCGTACCCTGGTGTGATCATATTATTAATGCGTCCGTCTCTATCTTCTCAGAAAGTGTATGTTAGGAAGTAATGCTTAGGCATCCAATATTTATGGGTATCCTTGTCTGGATGCAAATGAAAGAAGCAATAACAAGGATTTAATATCATTATCTAATTTAAATACATTTTGTATGTCCTAGCCTTCTCTGATATCTGTAGTTGATCACATCAATTGACCGACATGAATCGGTGTTGCTTCAGCATTACTATCAAATACAAATGTGGCTTTTCTGTTAAATGCTTATTTCCTCTGTGAACCCGCCTTTTTATACCATAAAAATATCAGAATCTAAGTCATTACATCCGTATATGAATCTACATATTGTGCACAATATAATTAAGATATTATACACTGCTATTTGTGACGTTTCCCACTGTCTCCTTATCCCATTGTCTCCCTTTGTCCTTTGTTGCACCATATAATACTGTAATCACGATCGGGGATGTAAAAAGCCGTTCGCCGTCAAATGGATTGGACAAGCTGTCAATAGCCATCTATCATCTTAAAAAGGGTGATCATACTAAGAAATTACATGACAGTAAAGCATGTATTTAGATCATGATCTCACACAATGTCGTTAAAGATTCCCCCTGTCCGCTGACAACATTTTGTTTTCCCATAATGGCTCTAGTTATGTCCGTATATAAATTTTACAGGAAGCAAAAGAGCCTCATGAGACAAGAAGTCTCGTAGAGTAAAATAAAATAATGTATGGTTTACAGGTGAGCGTAACTAATAAGCAGAAGATAATCACCTTTTTATTTTTGTTAAATCCATAAATAACATCTTTTAATTCTTTAACACATGCATAATATCTTCATTTATAAATGAAATCACTCGTCATTTATAATAATTGAATTGATCTTTTGATTCCTTCGTTTGTTACAATAGAAATATCACTTCTGTCACTATTGAGTATTGTATTATGATATCTATGAAATTTTATGGTAATGCTGGTATGTTTGGTTACTTTAAAACACGACTAACGCCAAAGACAGAGGTCTATTATCATTGACTATAACTTTCTATAAATTTGATTTTTGAGTATCTACTACTAATGATAAAAAGAAATCAATGACTATTGTATCATGTCAAATATATATTTGGTCTTGATAAAAGTTGAGAAGACTCCAGATCAGCAAAATATTACGACTGCTTTTACAATTATCATTGATACACATACAATTATAAAACAATGTGACGGAAACAATCAAATGAAATAAAAAATAATAAGATATGTTATAAATCTCTCAATTCCTGTCTGAAAACAATAACAAGGATGTCTATGAATTGATTTGACTTCACAATGTTTATTTGTGTTATACCATTTATCAAATTCTGACAGAAACCATAAGTCAAATTGGCATTATTGTCCGGCTTTCTCATAGTTTTTCTTTGCTATTGTCATATTATGCCAAGTGGAGCATAAATACCAAATATACATTATTAATGGTAATTTATGTTAAAGTCAACTTTGCCTTTGACATTTTACACTGCCATTGCAGTTTCCGTTATAATTTAATTGGACTCTCTATTTTATTCCATAGAATGAATGTTAATTTTATTCTTTCTTCTCTGTTTCCAGAATTATTAGTTGAACATTTGTTTTTTTCCGAAACATTTTAGTTTTATTAATTAAATCCATAAATGTTTGACGTTTAGATTCCAATCAGTTTGATGCACAAAGGAAGAACGCTTCTTAAGCCAGTTGATCTCATAATAGAAATTCGGAGATGTATATACATATACATTACCATTTAAGTATCTCAATGCCGTGCATTACATAACGTATTCATCGTTTGACGTTGATGACGAGTACATTACGTTATAAGATACTTCAAAACTTTATAATGGTAATCATTCATCCGTATCAGATATCCATCAATAAATAAATGTCTAAATCATCATCCAAAGCAAAGGAAATAGAGAGAACAAACACACAGAGAAAATCACAAAATATTCTTTAACATTGCCATCACAGTACCAACTTTTAAAAACCGGTCAGGTGACATATATTCAATACCGACTAAACACGGTCAGGTGATATATAGTAAATTTGGTGGGTAAACTATTCAAATTAAAAATCTGGAGAGAAATATGCAATATGAAATATATTTCGTTTGGATTACATTTTAGAGGACAAGCTCCTACAATAGACTTGATCAATAGCTGCCATTGCTAATGGTGTACACTACTCTTAAGTAAATGAAAATTTAAACATTATCTGGTGTGATCATAAAGTCATTAACTGTTAGAGATTTAAATCTTAAGTGTTACACCCGTTAAACTTGGATAATACCCTCGTTATAGACCATTCCCAGAATAATTAGGGCGTTATTGGAGCTAATTAGGGCGCTACTTGACCTATTCTTAACAAAGAACATCTCGATAATGATATTGGTAGTGGTATTTGGACTGTGTGGTTGAATGGAACATGAAGGTTGTGCCAGCAGCACTGCCAGAACAAAATGATATGTAATTACTCAAATCTAAATTGCTTTATAAATTGGCAAAATACTTGAACACCAATTGTTGTTGACAAATGATCCTCTGCACATTTAGCGTTTTATGTCAGTTATTAGTTTTGCAAAGAACTCTTATCTATTTTATTGCGTTCAGGAAATACTGACATTCCTTTCGTGTTATCTAATTTTTTTCTTTTCACCATTTTTGTATAGATGTTTAAAAAGGAAGTAGTAAGTGATCTGCTTCTACCTAAGGTAAGCAAATATGAAAGTAAATCAAGATCCTAAACCAACATTCCGGAAATGATCCATTAGGCGATACTGATTTAGAACGACAGATTAAACGGCAATTATAGCGCCGACTTCGGTTTTTCTATTCAACAATTTTAACATTTATTAACTAAACCTATTATATGTAGGTGAAGGTCAGCATGGCAGTGAAAAATAAACACCATTTTTACAATCATTAATGGATAATCCGTTATTTTTTTCACCAGGATATTTCTGTAAATAAGCAGACATCAGATAAAAATATGTCAGAGCGGTTAGTTAACTAGTTAGTTGGTTTGTTTGTTTGTTTGTTTGCATTTTTTTTCATAATTTACCAAGTTCCCTAACATGAATATGATAAAAAGGATTTCAAAATATGTTTATTTGCAATATGCCTTGAGCGAGAAATTTAAAGTCACTAAATTATGAACACTCACAGCATTCTGATGTAGTTACACATCAAAACAATCCAATCAAGATCGGATGTCTCTCGTCGATTGTTTTGAATATTACATGACCAGGCTCTCACATCACAAGGTTCTGACGATTGTATTGGGCTTATTATTCTCCAGTCAGTTTAAGTGAGTACAAACAATGAAGATATTATCTTCAGACTAGGTTGAGATATTCATCTAAAAAATCCATGGCAAATACTCAACATGCACATTTTCGTCAATTCGGATAACTCGAATGAGATGAGACTATTTACTGATTATTTCAACTGTAAAACCATTATACCAATGTAATTACCGGCGTTAAATGTTCGGTGGACTCATAGTTGTACATGACCGTCGTATGTGACCAATCGTATGTGACCAGTCGTCTGTGAACAGTCGTGTGTGACCAATCATATATGACCAGTAGTATGTGACCAGTCGTGTGTAACCAGTCGTATGTCACCAGTCGTCTGTGATCAGTCGTTTGTGATCAGCCATATGTGACCAGTCGTAGCTGAGCAATTGTATGTGACCAGTCGTGTGTGACCAGTCGGCAAGAGACGGTTACTCTTTCATGGTGCAATATCCTATTCAGATTCCCTCTCTGGCCAATTTGTTTCCAAATTTCTATATTACTTTTCGAAATGTCTTCTGTCTACCGCTGTGTTTGTGTTCATTTGATATTTCTTACAGAAAAGATCGTTAGATAATTCTTAATTTTTAATCAGCTTATCAGCGTTGTCCACAAACTAGCAAAAGAATATATGCACTGTTCATCCAATTGCTTAGGGAGTATTCGGAAATTTATATGTCTTCCTTCACTTTTTCTTTTTGGTGGGACTATGTCTTAGATACAATGGCTATTATGGGTGAAGGGAATTATTTTAACTTCTTTTTAGTTATTCTGCTTAATTTTATCTTCCCTTTTTATCTATAACGTTCTGTTATGTTGCTAATGAGTACGACACAGCATCCCTGCGGTATATTTTACAATTGCATCATGTGCACCTAATGGTTCTTATTTATAGTATTACTCTTTGACTCAATTTTTCAGCCACTGGTTTTCACTCTTCTCGTCAAATATTTATATATCATTAGAATTCCAATCATTTGGGCATGAGTATAAGATGTCGAAATGCGCATCTGATGTACAAAATTTTAATGTATATATGTTAAAATATGTCTAAATATAATATAAGAAAGTTTGACAGTCTTTGTGATATTTCGGCATTAGCATAATGAATCCTTATTCCTTTCATTTTTTGGAGTGTGACTACTCCATTCTATATTTCTTCCATATGTAGGAAAATGCGATCCGCAAATCGGTAAACCACACAAATATACTGTAAATTTCCTATGTCAACACCACGATCGTCATATACTCTAAATATCTGTTGTATTTTGTGCGGATACTCTATTTCTGCTTCTTTTGCCTGCCTTTAAGTGATTTCATGTAGGAATAAAAGTCATTACTTCTCCCTTCTAGGGTCATGGAGAATTTGAAGTAACGGCAAGTGTGTATATTCTATGGTTACTTTTGTTATTTTTCCTATGAATTAATTTCGTTGTCCTTTGTCTTCATCTAAGAGTTTTATTTACTGCAGAATGTACTTTTGTTCTATTTGTGTTTAAATGGAAGCTTTATTGGCCCCAGTTTATTTTTTTTTTTCTTTTCTTTTTTTTTTTATTTTTGGAAAGGGGGGGGGTTAGCTCACCTGAGCTGAAGGCTCAAGTGAGCTATTGTGATCAATCGTAGTCCGTTGTCCGTCGTCCGTCGTTAACTTTTCACATTTTCAACTTCTTCTTCAGAACTGCTGAACAGAATTTGATGAAATCTGGTATGTATGAAGTACTCATAGTCCCCCACAAGTGTTGTTTTTTGTTCAGATCCGTCAATATAGGCAAAAGTAGGTCACAGAGGGTACCCTCCTTTAACAAACTTCTTCAGGCCGGGGGTATACAGAAGCAAACTGAATACATAGGAATGATCTAGAGAGATTCTGAAGTGTTGTTATTTTTGGTTCCGTTCCGAAATCAAATTTTTGACGTTTTTTTCGACATTTTTTGGACTTAGTAATTTCAATGCAGAAAAGTGTAATGTTTTGCAGTTAATTGATAATGATGAGTTTTTATGGCCTAATTTGATCATCATTACGGTAAAGAATATTCCTGTGAAAGAATTTTGTCAATATCTCCATTTTTGGATTTTTTTTATGAACTTTTAAGACTTCCAAAAAAAGGGAATGTTGGCCATTTTTCACATTTTCAACTTTTTCTGCAAAACTGTTGGAAGGATTTTAATAAATCTTTGTAGAAATAAATCCCTTATAATCCCCTTCAAATTCTGTCGTTTTCGTCCAGACTTCTTTACAGGTGGCGCCACCACAGTCAAAAGTATGTCAAAAAGAGTACCCTCCTTTGACAATCTTCTTCTTCATACTGGCTGTATACAGAGACAGAATGCATAGAAATGATCTAGAGGAATGAGAAGTCTTGTCATTTTGGTTCCCTTCCAAAATCAAATTTTAGAAATTTTTTCAACATTTTTTTGGACTTGGTGATTTCAATGCAGAAAAGTATCATATTTCCTCTTAATTGATAATGATGATGTCTTATGGACTATTTTGATCATAATAAGGGTAAGGAATGTTATTTTGAAAGAATTTTGTCAATATCTCAATTTTTGGATTTTCTATGATTTTTTAAGTCTTCCAAATGAGGATGTATTAGACAATTATTCACATTTTTAACTTCTGCCTTTATACCACATGAAAGAGTTTAATGAAACATGGTATACATGAAGTATTACAGGTCCTCTATCAGTTTTTACATTTCATCCAAATTGGTCAACAGATGGTGCCACCATGTCTAAAACATAGGTCTCACAATGGTACATATACCACTTGGTAATTAAAATATGGAAAGTAGTGGTTCAAATCCCGCTGTGGTCAAAATTTTGTTTTTTCATTTCTTTACATATCTAATAAGTTTTTAGATGTTTCTCAACACTCAATATATGAAATTAGGTCTTTTAAAGTTGGATCTGGACAATAATTGAAACAATTGTTGTTCACGACCCAGACTTGAAACCAGTCAACAAAAGGCCCCACCTAAAGAAAATGAAAACGTGTTGCCCTGAATCACATCTTGCAGAGACAGAGCAAATGTTTAATAGCAAAATGACCTGAATGGATGTGCAAAAAACTGTTGTTCTTTTTTATTCTGGTCTGAAATAAAATATGATATATTTTCAACATTTGTGTTGACTTAGTCACAGTAATGCAAAATAAATAATATTTCCTTCCTGTATGACTGAAAACTAAATACTCAGGTGAGCGATATAGGTCCACTTGGGTCTCTTGTTTTTTCTACTAAAGGGGTCGTTGCAGAATTATCCTCAATATACTCCTAATTATCTGGACCATTGAATCCAGATTTCAATTATCCTTTCAAGTATTAAGTACGCCAGTAGTAGTTGTTGTTTGTCATTTCAGAGGAACGAGTGGAATTGACATTGCACTGCGCACAGTAGATATCAATCAGTGCCCGCAGCAGGCAGGCGAGGAAAAAAATGTTTTTGCCGGGTCATCTCGATGTAAAACGTCTACAACAAAGGTAGTGACATACTACAAATAAGAATTGTGTGTACGCTTCACAATATTATATTATTATACAATTTCTACAACAAAGGTAGTGACATACCACAAATAAGAATTGTGTGTACGCTTCACAATATTATATTATTATACAATTTCTACAACAAAGGTAGTGACATACTACAAATAAGAATTGTGTGTACGCTTCACAATATTATATTATTATACAATTTCTACAACAAAGGTAGTGACATACTACAAATAAGAATTGTGTGTACGCTTCACAATATTATATTATTATACAATTTCTACAACAAAGGTAGTGACATACTACAAATAAGAATTGCGTGTACGCTTCACAATATTATATTATTATACGATTTTTGATAGCCCTTTAAAATGGGAAATCATATTATTTCACTTTTATTTCTTGACATTACAAACTATATACCTGAAATATATCCATTGGATTTCCGTAAAGAGGTTTCATCCACTTTATAATTAATAGTTCTGACTCTGTAAATCGCACATTATCCATTATAATCGATATCAATCGCATTATAATCGATATTAATCGTATATATCAATGTTGACAAAACGGTTTCGTTGACCATTATGTATAATATTTCGTTAAATGTTTTCTTAACTCATTCATCAACAATTCACAAGAAACAAAAACTGTCTGACGCCTCAAACTTCGACTTAGATACGTATCGACTGCAGACAATAAAGTAATTATAGTGAATACCCATGTCGGTTTGTAGGGAGTAACATGGTTCATCAATATGAACAAAATATTTCCATAATACTTTTACATGCTTCCAATCAGTTGTTTGCAGTTAAGTAGTTTCTGCTTTTTCGTACTCCTTAATATTGCTTACGTTACTGATTTTCTCAGTATTTGATTACCTCAATTTCCTGTATAAAGTTACTTCTGATTTATCTGTATCTTTGTTTTTTCGTGATTAAGTGTGTTCCCATTCAAGGAAAAGGGTTTCGTCGTGGTTCGTACAACTGTGTTTGTAAGGACGGTTATTATTTCCCCTACACCGATTCAGAACACAAATATTTCATGGGAACGGAAGTGGAGGATGAATACGCCAAGAAAAAACAGGTAATTTATGAGTAGTGCAAAGTCACTTATCATATGGTTGGTTGATAAAGCTTGACATGTTATATTAGATCACATTATGATCCAGGTATACGTCAGAATGTATGCAAATTTTATGTTGGACCAATTCATGTATGTGGTATTATAGCAAGCGTTTGTAGCATAGTACAGCAGGTTATGAGATACATGTGCATAAATACGGAAATAATTGCGATTTTACTAAGCCGAAAACTGAAATTTTAATCTACACCGATCGATTGTCTATGTCAATTAACCATAACCACGATTGCTGTATAATCACGTAAAATGCGACGATTGATTGATTGATTGATTGATTGATTGATTGATTGATTGATTGATTGATTGATTGATCATTGTTTTAAGTCACTCCACGGTTATTTCACGTATATGTTGACGACATCTGCCTGATGCATCGCATAGAAAGTTTTACATTCGCAACGGACCCATCCGATGTAGTGGGGGATCTTTTACGTGCCACGCCTACCGTGACACGGGATCTCGGTTTTTAATTTATCATTCGAAAGACAGAACACCGGTGTGCCCAGTGTTGGATTCATTGGATTCAAACTCGGGACCTCTATGTCGCTAACCGAGCACCTCATCCACCCAGCCACACCTTCTTCGTTAAATGCGACCATACCGTGCATTAGTCAATAAGGAACATATATGATACAAGACAATAGAGAAATTGGCTTTCGCAGACCACTGGAAGAACCAAAATTTTGGTCAAGTGCCATGTGTCAGTAAGCATCCCCTGCTGTAATGCCGTTGGATTGTGTGTAGTATAAGTCGTCGCCACAATAAGTAGTAACGGTATAGGTGTATTCAAAATAGATAAAATGTCATAATTAGTATAAAGTACGTCATATAGCATTATCACAATATTTTGTTTCGTTTTATGAATGTTTATTTAATTCTTATAATAACAAATGCATTACAATAAACTCCCTTTATTGTGTATGGATATCATTTATTTCAGTAGTATTTCAGTTTCCGTATAAGAAAATGTCAATATGGCGTAGCAAGCATGACCGATTTTAATGAATTATCAAAACATGTGAAAGAGTGCATCATTCTGATTACATACATTTTAGGTGATTTTAGCTAATTTAGGATAGAAGTACTTCCGACGCAGGGAAGTGTAAATTTATTGGTCTGTAAATTGATGTGTCTTCATTTGATTTGATCCCTATTAACATGAACAATTTGTAATTATATTTAACAATATAGTGAATATTTTGAAACTGATTTATTGAAATCATAATCAAAGGTGAAATTCTACTTATACTCTCACGAACTTTTCGGTTTCGGAAGTACTCGAGAATCATAAATCTGTCCTCAATACGTTTGGTATTGACTCAAATAAATTGAATTTAGAACTTCCATATTTGTACTGTATTCCAAAAATGCACAAAACTCCGTACAAACAACGCTTTATCGCTGGTTCCTCAAAGTGTTCCACAAAATCTGTATCGATGCTACTCACAAAAATATTATCAGAAATTAAATCTGGCCTTCATAGATATTGCGAAACAGTATATTCCAGAAGTGGAATTAATCAAATGTGGATCCTTAAAAATTCCAAAGAGTTGTTATAACATCTAAAATCAAAAAGTTTTACTAAAATTCACTCCATCAAGTCTTTTGACTTTTCGACTCTGTACACAACGATCCCTCATCAGAAATTAAAAGACAGATTAGCGGAAATTATTCAAAATGCATTTACTAGTAAAAACGGAAGCCGCAAATTCAAATATATAGTAATAGGCCACGAAAAAACTTACTTTGTTAGGGAAAATTCTGATTCCAAAAATAAATACACTGAAACAGCTGTCATCCAGATGTTGAACTTTCTTATCGATAACATTTTTGTGGTGTTTGGAGGTAAGGTTTTTCAACAAATTGTCGGCATTCCAATGGGCACTAACTGTGCTCCGCTTCTGGCTGACATATTCCTTTATTCATACGAAGCTGAGTTCATTCAGTCTTTGCTGAAAAACAATTGGCTCTTGGCTTCAATTTTACTTACAGATATATAGATGACTTGCTTTCAATTAATAATCCTTCATTCGCGGATTACCTTAGCATCATCTATCCAAGTGTACTGGAGGTCAATGAAACCACAGAAACTAGTAATTCTACTTCGTATTTAGATATTATGTTGTCTTTCGACATTAATGGTCAATTGAACACCTCACTCTATGACAAACGTGACGATTTCAATTTCGCTATCACAAACTTTCCTTTCATAAGTAGCAACATTCCATCATCGCCCGCATACGGCGTATTCATATCTCAGTTAATACGTTATTCCAGAGCATGTTCAAATTACAATGACTTTGTTCTGAGGGCTAGGGGACTTTCAGTTAAGCTGCTCAACCAGGGTTATATATGTGCTAGACTAGCATCGTCACTGAGGAAGTTCTACGGTCGTTACGAGACTCTTATTACTCCATATGATATCTCGTTATCCAGACTTTTAAATGATATTCTGGACTGAGACCGATTCCGATCACTTTACACAGATTTGACACCTTCTATACTAGAAAGTTACCTACTTCGACTTCTCCATATATAAATACATATGGAATTCACACGATTTGACTCTTTCTACGGGGTATATGTGACGGGTGTTGCTAGCAAGCAGGAGGGGCATATGGTTTCATGATTTTTGGACTTGTGGTTTGGATTTATCCATCATCTTTACATTTGTTCAAGCACATCTTTGCACTATTGAAACATCTTTTGTGGAAAAGTTCTACCCGGTCTTAAAAAATAATACCCATGAAATACTTAGGTATAATATTGGAAAAAGACGCAGTATATTGATTCCAAAACTGCAGAATCTGATAAGTACATATCCCACTCCTCTATATTTACTAAATACATTAATTCAATATCAATAATGTAGTTACTGGTTGTATAATTAGACAATCTGCATTTCGTAATTATGCAATTTATGATATGTTTCAATTTATTAGTTACAAAAGACAATGTTCAACACTACTTTATCAGCCTTGTTTAGACTTGTATTATTTGCCGTTGTCTCCGGACCTTGTTGTAGCCTGTGAAACCCGAACACGCAATAGAAGGAAACGCTCTGATTCCGATTGGATTCACAACTATGGCGCAAAAGAGATATTCACTGATGCATTATGCTTTATCTAACGCTTAATCATGTTCTATTACACTAGTAGGAGACGATTTTCTGATGAGGAATTTGGAATTCAGGAAAAAAAAACCTAGTCAACGTTGCAGACAGCAGTGGAAATCGTTTCATTTTCACACGACCTATTTTGTCATTTTCTAAAATTAGATCAAATAGTCATTGATTTAATCTGAATTGCAAATCCTTATATCACTCTATTATAGATCAAGGGTTGTTCAATTCATGGTTTGTCTAAGGAAAATGCAATTTGGCAAGAGTGCAGATTTTGATAGAAATTATATCATTGCTAATGTTGTGTATGGTTCTCTAAATGTATATAACGCTTATTTAACACAGTTTATAATATAAAATGTTCAATTTCAACAGAAACAGAAACTTCTCTGGTTCTTTTGTCTAACAAATAATTTAAGATAATGGTTTGCCGAACTGACTTTTATAGGAATTTGATTTAATTGAAGTACATGTATATAGTTATCATCCATATTCAAGAATAATAATACCTACAAAATACTTGACATACTAAGCGGATTTCTTAATCACTAATTGATATAAAAGTTTCAACTAATTACTAAGTATATTAAGATATAGACATTAACATGAACACAGCTTGTACTTATACGTTTAAACGCATTTATAATTACTAATTACATTGACGAGTGTAGAGGGAGAAGCAATCATAAATACAATCCTCCGATACAAGTTTGTATAGCGTTATGATGAAATACGTGTGTAAATTACCAAATTCACTAATAGTATAATACCTTTGATTTGTATGGCTTTTGCTTAAACATTCAAATACTCGACTGAATACATAAGACAGAATTCGTAGTGATGATACAAATCAAACAGTAAATGAATGTCTTATTTTAATGAAATTATTTCGATAAAAGAGATAAGACAATGGATAAGAAAAGAATAATTCATTTGAAACATTTTATGCAGAGTTTGCATAGTTATTAATATGCTCAAGATAAAATATCAACAGAATAGCAGATTAGTTATATTTTAATGTATCACATACTAAATTAGAAAGACAATTTTTTTTTCAGGTGGGGGGTTATATTCAAATATCAATTTTTACCCTACTATCTATTTTCGTCCACATAGAATTTAGATTCTGCACGACGTTAGTTTTAAATTTTGTGAATGAATGTCCGCCGCAATGTATTGCGATGTTGCATCAATACTTTTCAAAATATGTTACATTGCTTAATTGATAAGTTTATGTAGAAAAATAATTGTACATAGATTTATATGTGTTTTTTTCCTAAGTCGGTATCGTAATTGCACTACAATCAAATATTTTTGTAATGTGCTAGTATATTATTTATATTCATGTATTGTATAGCTCCATGGTGACTTCTGCCACATAACTGAGCCAGTAACTCCTCTCTTTTCTTTCATACGTCTGATTTATAACCTCATTTGTATATTACAGTGCCTTGAAAACAATTATGATTCCTTTGAATGTTTACCATGTGCTCCCGGATGTGATACATGCGAAGACGGAAGTCCATGCATGCTCTCTCTAAATTGGGTCATGCGCAGCATTCTCCTTGGAGTATCCGGTTTAATCATGTGCTGCATTCCAGTATTAATATGGTTCACATTTCAGTACAGTGATGTCAAGGTATGGACTACTAACTGTTATAACATATGGGTTTTATTTATGAACTGTCGAAATCTTTTTTACAGAATTACACATCCAATAAAGCTTTAATTCAAATCCGAGAAGACAAGGCAAATCAGCCTGGTTAAATTGTAGCTCAAAAGAGCTAAAATGTTATGTCAAGTGTTTACTAGCTAAGATGTGATGAACTGTTCATACCGTCTCATTATTTCATACCACAAATCTAAAAGTGAAGTTTTAACATTCCAGTTCACTTGATCGTACTTATCTTTTATTCAAATACTATTGATAAAGTGATGGAACTATCCGTAGAAATGTATACAATTGATATAATTACCTAACAGACTTCGACAATGAATCATTTTGATTATGAATATATGCATGGCATATTATGTCATAGAAGTAGATCTAAATCAATAAATTATAGTTTTCGTGAATGGCCCTCATTAAGGTTGTTTCCTAAATTTATCGCTGACGCAACGAGTAGAAACTAGACGATTCTACAAAAAAAGAAATAATAAATAATGAACATAAGTTACTGTCCCTTACTACATCTGTTGTCAATAACTATACAATTTAGAGCTTTAAATAGGCTTTTTATATATTATTCAGACCTCTAGCAGATCAGTGACATTTCAGGTGCATCGAGTACTTAGTGTCCAGCATCAAGGGATGAATAGCGCAAACATATTCTAATAAAAACGAAATATTGCGTGATACATGACCGTTGTTTGGGAAATGAGAGAACATGTTGCGACATGACGTCTCAGTTTTCACAGTACTGGTGCCGTGTGCAATCTAATTTTACCGTAAATAAAAATGCAATTCAATTTCTGTGTATGCATACGAGAGCATTATCTGTGTAAATATACAGATTGCTTTGCTGTTGGATCAATAGGTCTTGAAGATGGAAGACTAAGCTACATTGACACTAAGATCGGATTGCGTTTCGAATGTCGTAAAAACTAACGCTAAGTGACGACTCCGTATTTATAAGACATCCTCGATAATCCTATTGTTCCGCTTTAAGTGAAAGGCTTAGTCGACTATTTTATCAAAGAAAAACAAGAAAGTTGCCAATATGTCGACTCACTAATTATCGTTATTGATTCCCAAAAGGAGCATTTCTTTTGGTTTCCTGTCTTGAGTATTTCTTGTAAAGATATGTGTATTCTCCTTGTTCTGTTCAGTAAAAAGACGTGCACCTTTTATGAGTTTCGAATTTGAATCAATTACGTATTTATATCTCGAGTGTCAGTAACGCAGGCAATATTGGTTAGCTCCGCTGTCATAGAAAATATAATTCATTGACTCCTGAACAGTTCTTCTTTAAAGTTCTTTGCATAACACAACATTTATATGCTGTTGTTTATTTTCGACATTTCCAATTAATCGTATTATAATTCTATTTTTCCAGGTTTTGAAAGCGGCTAGTCCTGTCCTACTGCGCATAATTTTACTTGGTGCTTTCTTCCTGTATTGTCCTGTGAGTTTATTATGTAATGTACAAGCAATATGATGAGAAACTGACGTATAAATATTGAAGAGATATATCGTTATTTGTTTGTATTTGCCATTTGTCATTTACTTATTTCAGGTAAACACCTGAATCTATAATATGGTGTTATAAGTCTTACTTACGGATATATCATATGGCTACTTCACGTATAATTCTAGTGAGGTATAACCATTGGCTATCTATCCCTTTTCTGCTTCACAATATGAATGATTAATTCCAATTAAATTACAGCTAATCGTTGGATACTTCAATGCCAGTGTCATCACGTGTATTCTTCGATTTTGGTTTCGGGAGATAGGATTTTCCATATCATATGGCGCCCTTTTATTGAAGACCTGGAGGTTAGCTTTACCAATTAAAATAAACGAATCCTTCCTACTGCTTTGATTGATAATGACTAAAAAAGTTAATATCAATTATCTCATGTACAAGTTTTACAACCGCGCTACTTCAGTGTATCCTGGATATATTGTTGTCAAAAACAACACACATGATTGTCACTAGGTGATGAGATATGATGGTGATTTATGCTTCGGTGTTCAATTCTTTCATTATTTACCTTCATCACTATATACGATTTGGATACCATTTACATAGGCCAAGCTCTCAAAATATATTTTTTGGGATTAGTTCTTCGTTTTCAGATAGTCTTGCATTTTTACCCTACAGTGTATTCCCTGTGAATTTATCTTAGTTGGTATATATTCACTTGGGGTGATCTTCAATGATCAAACTCGCACTAATGTATGTACAAACTTAGTGACCTATAAACTTCAAATTCTCAATTCAAATATTTAATGATATTTTGTGAAGTTTTGTGCAGTTCCACTAAACAGTTTATATTTCAATTTCATGACATCAGAAAAGAGTATTCATAATTATTATAACCAGTTTCTGTTTGGTACAATCAGCTTTTTATGTTACAATACGTATGTGTTTTCACCTGTTATCATAAACTAACTGAAAAACAACACACGTCATTTTACAAGTTACCATTTTACTTTATTATTAAATTGAAATATCATCAATAATTTTTAAATGGAATGCCAATATTGGATTTATTTATTTATTTATTTTTATTTAAAAGTTGCGAAAATTATCTGATATTGAAAGTCTTACTGCGAATTATTTTTAAAATAAATTTCTTTTGTCTTACCCGACCCCATGAACCATGATATTATCTATAGAAAAGTATTAACTCACTGATCACAGCCATATTCTATGCAACATTTAAATACATAAACAGCACCCGGAACAGTTTGAAAATATGAAACAACATTGTCATTGTATATCGATTTGATGATAATAGATAATCAATTGGGATATATAAATATTTTTATTACTATTCAGTTAGCACTTCAAAGACACTTCTTTCTAAAATGCGAACCAAAGTTTTGGGACAAGGTCACATAAACTGACAGTCTTCACTTTTTTGACAATACTGGATTCGAAAATATATATATACCCAATATGACAGATATCTACAGAACTTTTGCAAGGAATGATTAATGCGAGCAGGAGACGTTCATTGCTCCCAGGCACCTGGTGCCAACTCCATTTTTAAATTGGGTTTGCATTCATCTTGATTTGGAAGTATACACGATATTGCCTGTTTGTTTTAGAGCTTTGAAATGAAATTTAACCCGAGGTATTTTTTTCATGTTAATCATAAACTAAATACCAATGTTTATTCCTTAGTTCCAAGCGTAAGCATTGCCTCTTTATATTTCAAATTATAGAGATACTCATATTGATTTTCCTTACTATAAACATTTCGCACTTCCGTGGTGACTTCTGCCATACGACTGACTCCGTTACTTTTAATTTTTTCCTTACTTTCCTTACAATTTTTGTATTTTGTCTGGATTATACTGAAAGAGAAAACAGAAGCCATCTGACAAAGCTGTATGACACAAATCACCAAGGACAACCTGCACACAAAAATGACAAACAATACATTTTCAAAGGCTGAATAGACCTTTTTCCAATTTTGAATGATGTAAGGGGTCTTATACCTGACGAACCACTTTTTGCCGGAATTTTCACTCTGACGTTAACGATTGGAATGTGACGTCACAGTAATCTGACGCAAATCTAAGCGTTGATTTTGCATTTGTCCGGCATTGCCCCTTACATCATGTAAAAATGGCTAAAAAGGTTATTGTATTGCAATTTAACTACATAATACTGATTGTATCATTACAGGATATCTGTTGTTTTTCGAGTACGGTCCGCACAAAGAATCAAAATCTCTGACACAGATCTCATAAAGCGTTTAGTCCTGATAACATTTGTATTTGCCGCTTACCTGACGGCGAGGACTATAGCTGGTACTCCCAGAGTTATAGAAGGTAAACTCATATATATATAATAGTACGCTTTTTCATTGTCTGTATGATGTTCACAATTAAGTCAATGAATGTCCATCATAACAGTCCTGATCAAATAAAATAATATAACAGAATTACATAACTGGAAGGCCATATTATATAATTTTCTACATTGTAAAGAGTTTTTTTAAATCAACGTTTTCATGGAACATTACGCCATTTCATAAATTCCAAAATTGCTGGTGAGAATTTTCAAACGAAAGATAATGGTGAATTTTTGTACAATTAAAATGTTAAAAGCTGAAAAGTTATCGACGATATTCATGTATGATTGAAAATTTTAACTCTTTATTAACGACTGCATTAAAGTTACACGAACTAAATGTGGCATTTATCAATGTGAATGACGTTTTCGAATATCTCCTGAGTATGTCTCAATATTTTCGACTTCATAAAGTATATTTTATATCACTTAACATTACGAGTTGAACATAAAACACGAAATAGCGCAGAAATAGAAATCACAAAAAAATATTGTACGAACTTGGGGAAGTCAATTGAAATGATAATTAGCACTTAGATGATGCGGTTAATGGAACAGGAATGAAAATGAAATTGGAATTTACTGCTTATTGGTCTTTCATGTAAACTGACAAATATTTGAAACTAATTATGCATCTACTATATTCAAATTGGTAGACTACTGACGTGGTTTACCATATCATTTATTTTTTATCCATGTAATTATCTTCCGCTGATTGTGATTGGTTCAAAAATTGATTGGAAATTCCGGTCATCTAATTTACATACCAGTCACATTATTTAGTTTATCAAAGGTAATGTGTAAAGAAATAATCTTACAATAAAAATCTGTTAGAATATTACTTTCTTGTTCTTACACATTCATTATTTAATAAAAAAAAAGTGAGTTGCTCAGAAATGACTCTACTATTGTTTTTAGACACAGATATAGAAAGTTTAGATGGAATGCTGCATCAATGCGTGAATTTGAAGCGCGGTCGGTTTTTTTTAAAATTCTAAATAGATATTGGTGTATATGTAATTAGCGTCAAGAAATAACAAGTTTCTTCAGCATACACGGATGAATAGATTAATTTCTGAAAATAACATTACAATCGAACTATCTGCTAAATTTCAGTTCAAACTATTACCACCAAATAATATAAAATCTAAAGCAATGCCGAATTCAAAACGGATGGTGTTTTTCCTTGTTCCATCAACGAGAATACGAACCAGGCAATCACCTGTATCAAAAGAAAAAAATGTAAAACCATCAGCATACCGTACAGAAGAAACATCGTGACCATTAAAAAGCTGGCCAATTAATTGACTTACAGTATCATAGAATGCAATCTATATCTAAGACATTTGACATTCCAGGGAAAAGCACTAAAGACTTAAAAGCATTCCAGTGTTCCTCGGACTGGTGGGATCACAGTTCCGCTATAGGTATTTGGCGTTAGCTTTTAGAATTATCCTTAACCTATCACTTTCCTACTTTTTGTGAATGAAATATGCTTCTGGTAAGTGATACTTGCGTCTAAGTTGATACTTCTATAGTAATTTATATCAAGGCAACGTACACCGAACGAACGCAGAAACATAAGTATTGATTTGCATTCATCCCCTAAAATAATGCCCTTCAAAAAGGAAACGAAAATGTCTATAACTTTTATTAATAATGAATGTATTTGTTTAACCAACTTGAGTTATGTGTTCTTCAGATTTAAGTACTCAATTATCAGGTTAAGTTGTGTTTTACAGTGATTAGCATTGAACTTCCAGGTACAGAAGCTATGTTCTTTCAATACATTCCTGCTAGGAGTTACTTCTATAAACCGTACATACAAAACTCATTCGCCATACTGACTGAGTATTATGGAAAATTAAAAATACAAATATGCAGACAAGTTTCTGTGTTAGTTATGGTAAAATGAGGCAACGGATGCATTACGATTCCGTGTATGACTTCTTCAATTATCTAAATTTGTTGTATTTTTTCCGTGTTGTTTATTTTATGTTTAATACTTTGATTGTTAGGCAGCATTAGAAACTTGAAACGTTTTCCATTGCCAATCTGTCTCAAATTTCATTTTTTAAGATTATATTTTAATTTTCATGATAATAAATATTATCATTACCACTGCTTAGGTTCACAATATAAATGTAAAATATTTGATATTTATAAGCCTTTGTGGTGATGTATACTGACTTTAATGTTTCTATTACAAAACAAACAATTTTTGCAGACACACTTTCATAGAGAAACATAGAACCATTTGCACGTTAAGATCAAGGACAATGACGTATAGAAACGTCTACTTAGACCACACTTCATTGCACGTGTACAGTTCCGGAAGATAATTGTCCGAACATAGTCTTTTGATGAATGAAAATAAGATGCTAAACAAACATGTCGTCAGAAGAAACGTCAACAAGATGCTCTAGAACATCGATAGTCGCTTATATATTTGTTTCACTTCTTGAATGAACAAGTTTTGTGACAAAAAAGACATTGACATAATTGATGTGTAAGAAGTACAAGTATTTGCTGTCAACTTCTTAGAAGACACAATTTCGTAAACCGAAATATCAAGACAATACAAATTAAAAGGTGTGGTGATCATAATAACACAATTCAATATCACAGATTAAACTGTATACACATTTTAAACATTTCAACAAATGTTGGTATTCTTAAAACAGATTTGTTCTAAATAAAATGATAAACAATAATTATTCGAGGATGACCTATGCATATAAATTGTTAAGATACAGAGTGGTAGTAATGAACCAAATAGATGTAAAGGTTTATTTAACAGTTCTGGACAGCAGAGGTGGGATCAGGTGCCATGAAGGAGTCGTCAGATTTAGTTAAGAGTAAATATGAAATTGTATATCCTTGTTCGATATTACATACTTTTGGATCCATTACGAGTGATCGACCCAGAATGGATTTTCGAACACTTTAGGTTAAACAATATAAT
This sequence comes from Pteria penguin, assembly GCA_035048485.1. Taxonomy (NCBI): domain Eukaryota; kingdom Metazoa; phylum Mollusca; class Bivalvia; order Pterioida; family Pteriidae; genus Pteria; species Pteria penguin. The sequence goes on from CM068582.1 coordinate 6,712,082, forward strand.
TATGCACTTTATCCATTAAACTGTTTTGTTTGATAGATGAGAACATAGCCATCATATCATTTAGCTTTCAATTTTGTAAGCCGTCGAGAATGTTTTGGTCGTGGTCAGAAATAGGTTCTAAAAGCATTAACATATATCAAAACACAATACTACAACATGTATTAAGTAAACCATATGGAATCTTAAAATGGTTAGGTGTCATTATTTGGGGATTTTGAAGTTATGAGTTATGCAGTTTCAAGTACTTTGGAAGACTTAAACATGTTGAAATGAATTAAGGCATCCAATGAAAACATGATAATTGTCCTATTCTACAACATTTCTACTTACCCTTTAATGCCAATGTTTTCAGATCTAAGTAATAGGCTTGCGGCGCCGACGATCCGGGTTCGATTCCCTGGTTGTGCCACTATATTTAAGAGGTTGGTAACCTCCTGCTTCCATATCGCGATATAACTGAAATATTGTTGAAAGCGACGTAAAACACCAATCAACCAATCAACCAATCTAAGTAATATTCTGAATGTTGATAATTTTGTATTGAGCCATTATTATATGTGTTTGCATAAATCCTACTAATCAAGTAAGAGATGTAATAAAATAAATATCATTGAATTTGCCAAAGAAGTATTAACCTACAAAGATCTGATCTTCCACAGCGCAGTTTGAAACATTCTCCACTCTGAATCTCCAATTTTTTATATTCCAACTTAAGTTAATCAAGATATTAGTGAAAGACAAAAGATATATATATTAGGTGTACGACAAAGTAGCCATAGTCATGCAAAGAGCAAAAAACATGTAAAAATGTCTCCCTAGCATTCCATTGTAATGCATTGCGATACTGACTTACGACGTTAATTAAAATCTAAAATATTATAATTCAATCAGTAATTATATACATAAATGATATGCAGAAAATATTCGAAATATTTCGTATACCTGATGCATTTTTTTTTTCATTTGCAGCGGAGCTTCTCTTTTTGCTCTGGGGAGTCCGACTATGCATAGTCGTCCGAAAGGCACCATCGGAATTCAACGAAAGCCGCTTCATAAGTTGGGCAATCTACAACGAGACTCTTCTCTCGCTATTTCTCAATGTTTCAATGTGAGTGCAACTTCAGAACTGAATCCCTCACAATTATATTATCGGTGCATAAAATACTTTCTTTTCGTGAAATATCGATATGTATGAAAACTGAAATCTAAACGAAAATACCCTTGCTTTTTCCTCTTAGAGTAATTGTGTATTGGATTTCTTGCTAATGATTCTGTCATTCTACATTCTATATTGTGAAGGAATTTTCGGAACATGCACTCTTAATGAGAAATTAAGTAGAAGTAAAATTGTTGATATAAATATGTTCCAAGTAATACTTTCCATTCCATGCTATGACAACTTATCTATAAAAATAGCATAAACAATTTAAATGAAATTGCCTATCCTAAATCCATAGAAACTGCACTAAACTTCACGGTATTCATTCATCAGATTACAATATGCGCCATAAAAGAAGGTTTGCACGGAAATACATGATAATTTTCTACAAAATAGACTCAATAATTGATGTTCGTACCATATAAATTCATCATCAATTCGCTTGCGTTGAGATATCATTTTATTACACGATGTGAAATATTTGTTTCATAATAACGATGTTGAGGAAATTTTACTGTGGTATTGGAATTTCTGGAGTAATGATTTCTGTTATACCCAATGAAAAGAAATGGCAATTGTTCGTGAGCAACACATATGCATCTTAATGTAAGAGATTAGAGGTCACCATATATCATATACGGGATAAAATATGATTGCCTTAACATTCTTCCGCAAATAAAAGCTGAGATGATACTGTATTGGTATTTGTGAATATTTCTTATCCGTCTTATGTTACTGATAAGTATTTTTATGTATCCGAAATACTTGTGCATGGTATATACGGCCATTTTTATCTTATTCACCATACTGTCAAGTGAAATATTAAATTTCTTGCCAAAAAATATTACAATAAACCTGCCAAAACAATATATATGCAACTTGAAAATTTGCAGTTGATAACTGATATTTATATTCCGATCCTTGTTCTTAATTCGAGGCATGAAGGTTATCGTTAAGCATTTTTAATTATGATTTTATATCCTACGAAGGCAAGAAGTTTTGAGGCTTTGAAATAATGCAATTAACACCCACAAATAACAAAAATAAAAGCTTTTTATCCATATTTTAAGTAATTGTATACATAATTTTTTTTCTAAAATACGAAAAGGATTTCGTTCGACAGATGCCTATATCTGTACTCTCTACGGAGTTTTTACTTAATAATATTCAAATAAAGCATGTATGCACACTAACCTCAATAAGAATACAGAGGTGTAGAAAGTTGGAAGGAGGTTGGGATTATAGGTATCACCCTGTCTGTCAGTCTGTTCACATTTCCCCGGGCCATACCCTCTTGTCGGATTTGAATAATATTTCACACAATTGTAGTGCATGACACAAGGGTGTGTCATGGCCTGACACATGGTCATATCTTCAAGGTCAAGGTCACAGTGCATACATAGCCAAAAAATCCTTGTCCGGGCCATAATGCCTTACTACCAAGTTTAATTATTATCCAGGATAATATTTCACACAATTGTTGTCCATGACACAAGATCATATCTCCAAGGTTAAGGACACAGTACACGCTTGGTCGAAATCCTTACTGGGGCCATAACTCTTTACTACTATGTTGGATCTGGATACCATTTCTACCAATTATTGTACATGAGACAAGGATGTGTCATGACCTTGACTCATGGTCATACATTCAAGGTCAAGGTCACAGTGCACACATATTATATTTTGTCCCAGCCATAAATTCTTATCCCTTTAATGGATCTAGATAAAATTTTACACAGTTGTTGCTCATGACCAAAAGGTGTGTCATGATCTTAAACCAAGGGCATATCTTCAAGGTCAAGGTCACAGTGCACACATAGTCGAAATCCTTTTCCGAGCCATAACGAATTACTTTCAGGTTGGATCTGGATAATATTTCACACAATTTTTGTTCATGGTGCGTCATGGCCTGACTCAAGATCATATCTCCAAGGTCAAGGTCACAGTGCATGCATTTTTAAAAATCTTTGTACGGGTCATAGCTCCATACTGCTGTGTAGGGTCTTGATAATATTTCACACCATTGTTTTCCATGATCCAAAGATGTGTATCACAGTGTACGGAGCGTGTTGTCCGTCTGTGTGTCTGTGCGTTTGCCTGTCCAAGAAAATTGTCCGGACCATAACTTCTTCCCTTTACTTTACAGGGAGATAAAATTTTACACAATTGTCGCTCATGACACAAGGGTGTGTCATGACCTTGAACCAAGATCATATCTTCAAGGTTAAGGTCACAGTTCATACATATCCAGGATTATTGTCCGAGTCGTAACTTCTTTTCAATTTGGAGGGAGATAATATTTTACACAATTATTGTCCATGACCTAAGTGTGTTTCATTATCTTGAACCAAGGTGATATATACAACGTCAATGTCATAGTGCATACATAGCCAGAATTATTGTCTGAGCCATAACTTCTTCCTGTTACGTTGCTGAAGACTATAGTTTACACAATTGTTATCCATTACCCAAGGATGTGTAATGACCTTGAACCAAGGTCATATCTACTAGTGCAAGGTCAGAGTACACACAAACCGGATTGTTTTCATTGATTATACCTCAAAGTACATAAGTGGGACATCCATTACACTTATACCAGTGATGTATCTTGGGATGAATTACTGCATGTTCCAATTTTGTTGCCGCGGGGCGTATTTGTCCCGTTTTTTTCTTTCTTTCTTCTTTATCTTTCTGTCTTTGTATTATATTATAGATATTCAGCAATTTGCAACTTGTTACCAAAATTTATTTCACTCACGTAGCGCTCTTTGTTTCCTAAGATTACTTGCCAATATACTTGCTTCTGTAATATTTTCTGGGAAGTGATATGCGAAATAATTGGAATCTTATATTTCTAACAATCATGGCAAGTTTGACTCACCATTTTAAACATTATCGTAATTCAAAACTTCCACATAAAGTTCCATATCGATCTGAAATTGATGAAACTGAATTGTAAAATGAATACTGATTAGGAAACATGCGCTTTGTTATCGAAATTATCGAGTTGGGCGTTTGAAGTTTTTATGAACAAAACCTAAGAAAAGTTCTACGTCATATAATATTTCTAAATGTGTTACATCACTTAAAGCTGGACAGAGATGTGAACGAAATGAAACAATTTTGTCATTTATTGATTGATTGTTTTATTTATTTATTTATTTATTTTTTATTTATTTATTTATTATTATTATTTTTATTATTATTATTATTATTATTATTATCATTATTATTATTATTATTAACCCTAACTCTAAGCGTCCTTGAATGTCCGACATGGATAGTACCACCAGTGCCACCAGCATCAGTTTCTCTCGTATTTTGCCTTATGGCAGATGCAAATAATGCATCAGTCCCAAGCATTAAGTTTCTCCCACACACATTCTATTAAAAGCATAACAGTTGCAACAATTTATATCCTTAAATTATTTCAAGGATCGAAAACGTCAAAACACATGAAAGTATTGAAAGGGGATCATGAATAACCTATCATTTGCTTAAGTATTGTCTATATGCAGATGCTGAGGTAAGGCAAATACTTTTCTCTGTGCATAAGTGCGAGTACCTTATAAAATATCTAATCATCATCAAAATATTAAAATGCCACCGGTTATGCAATGAATTATGAAATATTAAACGCCTCTGCAAACTGGATTTGTGCCAGACCATCTGAACTGACTACCTCTCATATTTTGACAAATTTGTTATAACAAGCCTATCTGCTATATAAATATTGTTCTTTGCCCTTTTCTAACATTATTCGAGGCAATGTGATGCTTATACTTTTCTGATTGATTAATATTAGTCATAGCATCTCTGTTGTTCTATCAATTTTTTTTTTTGGAAAATGATGATTCATATATTTGAATAAATCAAAATTCTCTATCATATAAGGAGTTTAATTGTCCGTTGACGTCAAAGACTTAACTTGTGATACCAGAAAATGATTGATTAGTAAAATGAAAGGTAATCTTGCAGAAACAGTGTCAGGGTTGAACTGAAAACAAACAGAGAACAAAACATGTAATCACGTAAGCTGATGTAACACTTGGAGAGATAGGCATCCTCTATTGACCCGCCACACCTATCGCTCATCCGGGCTGAAGGAAATTAAAACGTGGATTTATCACTCAGACATAGAAATCGCACGCTCTTTTGGTATATTTTCTACTATTTAACGTACACATAATTAAACAATTTTTTCTTCAGGTAACAGGAAAGCTATAACGAAAACAATTTGACAATTGATACGACTGAAACTGAACATTTAAAATAGCTTAATCTAAAAATATTAGCAAATACTTATAAATGAGTAAACATCATGGTAATGCGATTCCTATATAAATCATATAAAATGCTGCTGAAACATAGATAGATACCACATGGATGTCGAAAAGAAATGGTATTTGGTTAAATACACGATTTTCCAACAGCTAAAACTCGAATGGATTTCAAAGGTGACTAAATGCAAACCGTGACGGATTTTAGAATTTAATAATTGAGAAAATACGTATTGTAGAGCAAGGTAATCACAGATCCCTTGAAGAACAGAGGTAAAATCAGGACGAAGGACACTCTCTGTCGAATTATTACACCCCTTGTTGTGCATACGTTAAACTGAGCTCTGCATTACAGTGCAATACAATTATGCTATCAGTTCATATATATAATGAATTGTGACGACAGCAGAAACCAAAATAAGATTCCAAAATCAAAACACAAACCTTATGAATCGAAGTGGTATTGGATGCTATAAATCATATTTTTGTCAAACAGAAAAAAAGCTTTGAGAAGGAAAGTATTAATTGAAATAAACAGGCAATCAAACACTATATGTTAGTGTTAACATGTCCACATTTATCTAGTAAAGATATGTTTTGTTTGTTTACTGACATAAATGTATTATCAAAGTTTTCATACTTTTTATTTCTTTTGATAATTTGGCGTCCGTATTGACAGGATATTTCTCCAGGATCCGTTTCCTGCTGATCCAGATCTTATGTACCTAGTTGTCTTCATTCATACTCAGCTCACCACCACAGTAACGTTAACCTTCCTCTTTGGTAGCAAAGTGAGTATTAATCACTTACATCTTATTCTGTAAGAATTAATTTTTATATTTCATATATCTTAAACTGATAATTAGCGTAAAAGAAAAGGTATCAAATAAGAATATTAATTGGCAGTCGTTGTCATTGGGGTACACACATAGAGTCCCTGGCCTACAATCATTACATTTCAAATCTAGCAGATATAGATTATGTTCTGTAGATTGCCTACTATGTTCCTCCCAGACTAGTCGCCACATCATTGTTGAAATATTCCTTGAAACGCTTTAAGTTTTTAATATGTCACATTAAAGATTATCCTGAATGGCAATTTCAAATTGTACAATATCCGTTAGGTTTAATATTATATACAAGATTAACTATAAATCTTTCAGGCTTTACTTGTATACAAATATCGAGGAAGGAACAACACAGATTCTAATAGTCAGCATAATACCATGGTAAGCAAAGGATCAAAACCTACATTTTGTGCCAAGCAATCATCCGTAAATTTGGGTAGTATCCACACCCATCAAGGTTGCAATTCATCTAATTATACATACTCTGACCGGGTGGACGACGCTGAGTGTGAGAGTCTCCTCGAAAAAGATATACAGGTGAGATATATATGACAATTTACAGGTGTGCTACACTGAAATAAGAGAAAGCGTGTTGAACTGAGTACTAATATATGCTAAAATGAGCACAAAGATAAATGTGTCAGAAGTTTGCATTTTTGTGGAATATAATTTATGTATTTGCGTTCGGTTTTTTTGGCATACATTTATTTGTGACTATGTATTTCTTCTTTATGCTTTCTACTAGTTTTCGAAGTGACTACGGCGATAGTAACAAACGGATATATCATCGTAAAGATACATGACATATTGCTTTATCTGAAATATTACAAAATATCATAAATTAGAGAATTAGAACCATAAATCATTTCTCACCTCGTTTGGAATACAAACAAATGATTCAGAGCTCAAATTGTCATATATTTTCTGGATTCTAAAATTGCACAAAAATCAATATAAACACTGATACATTGCCGGCTAGTCCAGGTGCTACATTGAACGTTATCAATTTTACGCACGAAAAACTGACACGTATAGCGCTAGGTCTTCAGTTGCTTCACAATATCATAAGCCAAATATATGATATTCTAAAACACAATTTATATAGTGGCCTGTTTTATCGATCTGACATTACGGAAAATTTGAAACGGATGTAGCATGCAAGCCGAAAACGCTCACCCCTTTTAAACATATAGTCTCATCCCATTGAAGTTTCGCAATTGTTTTCGCTAAAAACAATAACAGGGACTTTAAAGTGATTTATTCTTATATATCCAACATGCAATAGTACTGTTTCGAATTTTTCTTTGATAATAAAGAAAACATGTATATTTTCTTCATAGTCTTCTAAAATTATTGATGCATGACGTGTATGTTGTATTTACTTTAAGACATTAATTCTGTGTATAATAGATATAAACAAATCCTTTCTTGCAATACAATTTTCAAAAAAGAGAGCATGTTCTTATTGAACACCGCTTTTCTGGCATGTCAGGGTAATTTATCTCAAATATGTATGTATGTGTTACTTATAGGAGGAATTCAGACGTCTGTATACACAATTAGAGACTTTAAAACAAAGAAATATGAAAATAGGCAATAGACATTTACAACATAAATTATCGGCTATGACTGAAGCAGCACAGAAAGACGATTCACCGAATTCAGCGCCGTCAACACCGAGTATGAACGGTAAAAGAGTTATTATTAACCTGGATCACTATAAGGAAGCTACCACATTGTAGCAGGAAATGTTTGGCACAAAATGTTGTCTATGGACACCAAAGACAAAATTAGAAATCAACATTATTGAGTGGAGTGAAACATGCAAGTTATATACCCAGTGTGAGATGAGAGACTTGTTTGCATGATATATACTGCAAATAAAATTCTAGGAATCGGATTTGTTGCAAAGATTGTGAATTCATACTTATGACTGAAGCCGTTAATATGAGCTTTAATCCAAACTAAACGGCATAGTATTGAAAATATTTTGAAGCCAGTAAACAATGGTATGGTCAACGAAGTATGTATCACATATTGTCATAAAAATTATAATGTGCTAATGTGATCAAATATTGTAAGCAAATCGGTAATCGCATGTTTCCAAACTTCGCAATGATTACTCCTACTGATGTTCACACAAAGAAAGTTGTCAATGGTATTTGGTTTCTTTATGGCAGAACGAGGTCAAAATATCAGTACTGTAAGCCTAATGGGTTTTTTTTTTTTTTTTTGAGGGGCGGGCGGGTAGGGAGTATAACTGTAATACCGTTATCTGCCCTATACAGTTAATTTATCTACATAAGATACTTGTAGTTTTAAGAAATAGTTATGATAATGAATTTTAGAAATTTTGAAAATTCTATGCATGTATTCCTTTTAAGGCGCTGGGCATAATGGTATAAAAATCTATTGCATTTGACGATTCTTAAAGATATCAGATTTGATTTCTATATATTCAAATAAGTTAGTTTATAGTATGAAAACATTCTTATTTTAGCTGTAGACAAATAATACAAGATCATCTATATAGTCCCTTGACTATGGCTTGGGAGGTGAAACAAAAGTCAGACATCTTTATGAACCAGCAATAATTGATTAAAGCTGAAAATAACAAATCATAATCAAGAATAGGTCGCCGATGGAAATATATATATAATAACATAATAAAATAATTTGCTATAAGATTCGAGCGTATATTAGAAAGTGGAATCACCCAGTCAAAATTGATATATGTCTACAACAAATCAATATTCGTTAAACAAATAAGTATGTAGACCGATATACAGTTAGTTATTTAGTTATGTTATAATTTAATTTATATTAATAAGTTTCATTATTTTACGTGGAATGTAATTTATTCTTCTCTTAAAAGTGTAACCGATACTATCTGCTGTCATTCAGGCAAAACATTTTAGATAAATTGAACCCTTGTCTTTATTACTCTATTTATTACAATGAGTGAATAGTATTCAGACGGGAGCAATATGAGTAATGTTCATGTCAACATTGCAATAAACATTGTACATAATTCATTATCCATTATGTTTGCCCTGACACATCACAATGATTTATTTACAGCTATAATCAAAATATTTCTCATATCCTTTATCATAATTTTGTCCGTCTTTGTTTATATATGTGCATAATATTATTGAATAAAGAAAATAAGCAAGCCAAGACATATTTCTTTTTATTTAAATTTGTTCCACGTCGTGCCTCTTACACTCATATAAAAGAACAGCTGTCAAAGGGAATCACTAAAAGTCAATGTATCCTCCCACCTATGTATTGCCTGATGTCATTATCCAACAGATTAAACGGATTAATCAACAATATCATTCAGGTTACCATTAACTCATACTGAACTTTTTTATACTGTGTATCACTTTTTTGTTTGCCTTGTAGAATATAATTTATAACTTTTGGGAAATCTTGATGAGCAAACTTGTCAAAATCAGGAGGAAACTTCGTGACTTAATGAAAAGAAAATCTGAAATGAAATTCTGTGAAATAATGAATCATACAGCGTTACGTTCTTGTCAAAAAAATACAATAAATATACATAAAACTACAATTACTAACACGTTCGAAAAATTTCGCTTAGTTTTTCAGAGGCTATCCACTGACATACTCAATTCCTTATTCAAATGAGTTCTCATTTATCCGATTTTTCTGTGATGGTATGATATCACGTGGTTCAAACTAAAAGATAAAATCTATAGCATTACTGATAAGTGTTTCTTCACAAAGGTAGTTTCTTGCGGATTCAAATATATTTGACATATCTGAATATGAATTTCGTTACAAAAATGATTCTCTGTTTTAATACTCTGATAATGATATAAAGAACATGTTTGGTTTTGTGAGGGACAATATATATGTTGTATTTTGTACAATCGTGTATTAAAGCAAATCTTCAGTATGCCAATGAGTACTAACTATGCATCTTAACTATTTTGTTGTGGGGAATTGTTTCTGTTTGCACGTAGATCAGAGTTGGTTCATGTTGATGTCAGAAAATATGTTTGATATTTTTATTCATGCTATCATAGTGTTCGTGAAGTTCTTGTTCCCTATGTAAGATCCTGAGCCGTATTCAATAAGGAATATTCATTCTACTGGACAAAACAGAGATACAGGCTACTATCACGATTACTGGAGGAATCAGAAATCAGGTACCATAGAAGGGAAAGAATTCCCTGTTGAGCGGTTCCACTCTGCGATGCAATAGTATTATTTGAGCTGGTGTAACTGGTAGTCATATATAAAAATTTAAACTTTATTTATTTTACAACGTCTAAGAAACAAGTTAAGAACTTATATAAATCTTGCTCGATGGCGCGGATCTTGGCGTAAAGGAGTGTGGGAGTACCCGGAGAAATATACTTTTATATACTCTCAAAGAATGTATAATTGAAAACATTAATTGGAAAAACCAATTGGAAACAGGAAACTGTCTACTGCTTGATAAACAAGACGTTACATATAAACCTACGATGAATAACGAATGATATGTATGACAAATTATAGCTACATGTATCCCGACGACAATGCAACAGACACTAGAAATTAGTATTAAAATGACAAAATCTTATTATAATTAAACTAGAATGATATACACCTAAATTAAATTAATTCCCAAGTCAATTTATCTGAGTTTACTGAGTGGTGGGGTGGATTGAGGCAATAAAACCCCCATATAGAAGTCACAATGACGGAGACCTGACACCGAGGCTGATCTATAGATAACAAAAGATCATGAAGAAGTTATACGGGGAAATTGATATGGAATATGAAAAAGAAAATAGCTAGTATACGACAGCTGAACAAGTGATTTATTTACGATTATTTCCATACTCTACATTTAATATAAACTCAAAAATTATATATTCTGACACCTGTTATCGGGACAAACCATACTGGAAACAGGGGACCGACAACTGTTCGATAAACACAAATCCACATATAAAAGTATAATAAATAGCATAAATGTATAATTAGTATGACAAAATATAGCTATACCGAAGACAATGCAGTAGAGACTAGATAATCAATCACCAAATGTTAATAGAATTGAAAAGTATACACAGCATAAGTTGAAACCTAATCCTCACGAAAGAAATTCGGGACGATTGGTTAAAGTGGCAAATAGCCAAATACCGCTGCGAAAACAGAAAAAAAGAGGAGTTACTGGCTCATTTATGTGGCAGAAGTCACCACGGAGCTATACAATACATGAATATCAATAATATACTAGCACATATAACACATTACAAAAATATTTGATTGTAGTGCAATTACGATACCAACTTAATTAGGACGGTCATTTAATTTGACAAAAGCCAAACAAATGGTGTGGTAAATAAATAGAGAACAATAAATCGGTCAAAAGTCTCTGATAAGTAAACCGTGTGATAGTGTATGATCACATTACAAGCTGTTTAATAAGGACTACAATCCAGTAAGGAAGTAAAATGTTATTTGATATGGAAAAGCGTAAAAAAGGTCTATATAGCGATTGTTAAATTTCCAGACCTCAAACATTGGTCGAGTTAACTTTTCACACAGCAGCTTGTTTCGGTAAATGAAAGAAATGTATTCTAAAGAAACTTTAACTTATCGGATCACTTTAGACATATAGACACCATTCACAGGTGATAAAGGAATATAACTTTACGTTAATGGAAAGGAAATGAAAATTGAAATCGTTAGGTTTATCAATAAGTAAAGTAGTATGTTTACATTCTTGATCAATATTCATTAGAAGATCTAAGTACGGGAAATGTATTCTATTGTATCTTTGTCCCCTCTGACTGTTGGTAGGTACTCCAATTGATCAAGGATCTTAGCACGAATTTCAGACGGGCTAGCGCACGGTTTACTTATGTTGATGTCGCCTTATATATTTTTATAGCAACATATTATTCTATAAACGTTTCGAGTGTAATAAAATTCTTATTACCTCCCTTCTTGAGAAACCCGTTGATCCTTGTTCTCTATATGGAGGATTATAAATAAATTGTTAAATGTGTGTCCTTTGATTGTGCTGCTTTTGCGGTAAGTAGGAAGGTGGGCGCCCGTAAAGCGGTTAACCATGCCGATTGAATGACTTTTGTTACTTCAATTGACCGCCCTAATTCGGTATCGCACCGCAGCACATCGAATATTTTTGTAAAGTCGTTTTCTGTGTACATTTTACTATTATCATTTTTTGTGTACATGTCCTTGGTGATTTTTGTCATACAGCTTTGTCAGATGTCTTCAGTTTTCTCTTTTAATTTCGAGTTCGTTAGAATGCACTGCGTGAACATAAATATCGATTTTATTTTGACAATACATCATCAATATGTCTGAATGTTAAATTAAAAGTTTTGCCGATTGCGTTTATGCTTATACTGTAGATTTTGTATAAATTCTGCTTCGTATAAATAGAGAAACAAATCAGCTTGTACAGGTGCACAATCAGTGCCCATACAATGGTTAAAGCACGCCTTCAACATCAATAGTATGACCTCGAGATTATTGCAAAGACCATAGGTCTTGTATTCAGTCGCTGTAAAGTCCTATACGATAATGCTATTAATTGATAGTTTTTGTATTTGCCGTTTTATTGATTCGAGAATATATGTATCGGCCCAAGGCTGAAGTTCATCTCAAATGCAAATTAACAAAATGGTAATAATCTCCCCATATGTGTTTTTTCATCCTCTGCATGCTGCATCGTCATTTTTTTTTTCGATATAGAACGTGATGTCATCAAAATCTTGTATTAGCCCTAGGGGTAATAAAGGATTTTCCTGTCTTGGCCCGCAATATTGCATTTTTCCAATTCATATCGTGCAGGCCGTTTGTAAAGTATAAGGGTTAATATCTTTTAATCATTTAATAAAGACTTATTTGAGCGTTGCACGCTGACTAACAGGGCAGTGGGGATTTTATGACGGGCATTGTCCAAACCATTTCAGAGGAGAAAAAATTCCTAACCACGTTCCCTGTGACTGTTAGTCGATCAAGGATCTGAGCTCGCTTACAGACCGGCAAATGTCGCCTTACATATTTTTTAAACTAGCATATTATTCCATGAAGGCTTTTTGTGAATTTTTTTATGACCTCTTGCCTTGAAAATCTTGTTGATATGTATATGGAATATAATTTATACATTTTCAAATGTGTGTCCTTTGATTTTGCTGCCTTTGTGGTGAATGGGAAGGTGGGCGTCCATAAACCGGTTAACCACACCAATTGAGTGACGTTTGTTACTTTAACTGACGGTCCTCCCTCGGTATCGTAACTGCTGTACAAGGGAATATTTTCGTATGTTTCTTTGTTTATTTGACAACTATCATACCTTATGTACATGTCCTTGCTGACTTCTGTCATACTACAAGGTCAGATGTCTTCTGACCTATCTTCTGTGAGATACTGACTGAGACTAAACAGCTGTCATCCAGATGTTGAACTTTCTTGTCGATAACATTTTTGTGGTGTTTGGAGGTAAGGTTTTTCAACAAATTGTCGGCATTCCAATGGGCACTAACTGTGCTCCACTTCTGGCTGACATATTCCTTTACTCATACAAAGCTGAGTTCATTCAGTCTTTGCTTTTACAAGGAAAAAAACAATTGGCTCTTGGCTTCAATTATACTTACAGATATATAGATGACTTTCTTTCAATTAATAATCCTTCATTCGCGGATTACCTTAGCATCATCTATCCAAGTGAACTGGAGGTCAAAGAAACCACAGAAAATAGTAATTCTACTTCGTATTTAGATATTATGTTGTCTTTCGACATTAATGGTCAATTGAACACCTCACTGTATGACAAACGTGACGATTTCAATTTCGCTATCACAAAATTTCCTTTCATAAGTAGCAACATTCCATCATCGCCCGCATACGGCGTATTCATATCTCAGTTAATACGTTATTCCAGAGCATGTTCAAATTACAATGATTTTGTTCTGAGGGCTAGGCGACTTTCAGTTAAGCTGCTCAACCAGGGTTATATATGTGCTAGACTAGCAACGTCACTGAGGAAGTTCTACGGTCGTTACGAGACTCTTATTACTCCATATGATATCTCGTTATCCAGACCTTTAAATGATATTCTGGACTGAGACCGATACCGATCACTTTACACAGATTTGACACCTTCTATACTAGAAGGTTACCTACTTCGACTTCTCCATATATAAATACATATGGAATTCACACGATTTGACTCTTTCTACGGGGTATATGTGACGGGTGTTGCTAGCAAGCAGGAGATGCTCACTCTCCCCGGGCACCTGATCTCACTCCATCACAGGGGTTCACATATGCTTTTCAAGTAGACATATTTTGTTATTTTCCACTTGTTTTTCATTTTCACTGATTTTGTATGTCCTATGGTTTCAGGATTTTTGGACTTGTGGTTTGGATTTATCCATCATCTTTACATCATACTGTTAATGCTTATGTTGTTAAGGGTTAAATCAACTCGACTAAATTTACCGTATGACGATTGTGACCGCAAAGTAGGTGATGCTAACACATTTTTGGTTCCTGGTGACTAATGAAAATTCTGGTTTTTCGGGTGCCAGTTATTGCCCTTTTTCCAAATTTTATCTTGTACCATTCAAGATTCTGTATCGTAACATTTACGTTTTGGATTTCCAAAGTTTCTATATTGAGCATCACTAAAGAGACAGAATATGTCTATATGAGCATATGGTGCTCTAAGTAATTACACGTTAATATTCTCTTAAATTTATATAACCTAGGTAAATCAAATTTAATGAATCGGAACACTCCAATACCAATATTTTTTAAATCTTTAATTTCATAAATTAACAACATCGTGTATTTTGGTTGGTTGCTTTTACGTCACTTTCAACAATTTTAAAATGATATGGAAGCAGCATGCAAAATAGTGGCGCAACCCAGGAGTCGAACTCGGATGTTCTGCGCCGTACGCCAAACGTTTAACAACTAGATCAAGCCTTCTCCTTATCATGGATTGGATATTGCGTAATATCTCAATTTGATTTACAATAACTTCGGGAAATAAAGTTTTCATTCATGTTAAAGGTATAAACCTGTTACGAAAATAATCAGCCATAATGATAAAATTATTTCAATGAATAAAAAGTTCATATTACACAATAAAGAACCGTAATGAAGTTACATTAAGTATTCATTTCAAATATGCCCCTTCAGGAGAAATATATCATAGCCAAATAAATGAAGGAAGATTTTTTTTCTCTCTCTATATGAATGCGGCGCATTGAAGGAAGTATTTCAGAATTCCTTCAGGAACAATTTCTAGGAGTTCTAGTTATCTGAATTTGTCCTATCCCTAAAAGTATTGTGAAAAATAATATTGTTCGTAGACTAAATAACAAACCATATCTTAAATACTTTATTTAAAACATTCGAAAATCAAGAAATGCCCAAACAGTCATATTTATAAAACTAATGTTAAGTTAAAACACGTGAAGGAAGATTTTCCCTCATGCACGGCCACTTTGATTTTAACTGTGCTCTTTCAATATTGATATATGATAAGAATTTCAATCATTCGGCCAAGAAAATCTCTGAAGAGATAAGTCGCCAAAATGCGCATCTGTTGCAAAAAATTAGTATTTAGACTGAAGATCTTATATTTACGATATAATAACCTAAAATGCCATAATGACTACGAACATATTCATCATTCAACTTAAATTATGTTACATTTACTTCATTTGATGTGATCGTGATGGCCATATTATACCCTGTAGTGATGGTCATAATATGGACTTTGTATAGTCTATAGTTCACAAACGCGTCTTTTTAAAAGAAAAATATGAATGCACCAAATACAAACATAACAACCCAGAATACTTCGACTGCTAACACAGTCGATACAACGACTTCTACCACTGGACTAATTCGGCGCTCAGGTAAAGTCGAGATAAAGGTATCTCACAGCGCGCAGCATAGTTAAGGCGTTTTTGAAGAGATGCAAGATTTTTTACGCGAAAATGATGCAATGATATTGACGTCATAGCCCCCGTGTTTTCATAATCCTTGGCAACGCCTTTAAGCATGCATTATTATGATTTTATATTTCTAATTTCAAGAAAACTGTATAAGTTAAAGTTTATTTCTATAATAATTAAGTGCTTTATCATTTAATCATTTATACATTTTGAGACGACCCATTAATAGTAACAAATTTTGAATGAACCCCATAGATTGTAGTCATGGCCACTGCATCTTCAATGTCGATTGAATGCTTGGGCAATCGAGAAAACAGGTGCACGATAAAAGGTGAATAACATAGCATGTGCAGATGAAGAAAGGCCTTTTTATCAGATGAAAAGCAATTGTAACTATTTTAAAACTGAAAAAAAAGATTAAAGAAACAACCATTTCACATGAATTATCTGACATATTTTGGTGTTTTTCTATATATAATCGAGACCCACAATTTTTATACATTGTATAACGATAATATTATATACACATGTAAATAGGTTTTACGGATTTGGAAAGTGTTTATCTATATATTACATATTATATCTTTTTTTCAAGATATCATTCTTTCCTTAATTCTCATTGACAAGTTAAATTTCGCGGATAACAAAGTTATTCGTCTATTTTTAGATCTGGGAGTTACTTGCTTTTCCCGGCGTCTCCGAAACGTTTGAAATATAATCTAAGCACTCGTTTATCTAACAACATTGCAGAAAAATTAAAAGCACCCCCTCATATCGACAAATGATGATAAAAGTCTTTAGATATATGAAAAATGCTGCGGGATCCTACTATAATAACAAATAACTCGGCATTAACATAAAATAGATCGAAAAATGACGCTTTTTCGTATGATACTCGTTATTTTTGTTCATTATACAATTATAAATGGAATTTCCCATGATCCCGCAGCACTTTCACTAAAGAAAGAGATACAACGAAGGAAATGATATGAATTTCATGCTATTAATGATAGGGTAAGAGGGGGTGCTTTTGAAAACTTTACGGTGCTTTGACATTGTTCTATTTTTAGATTTATGTTGCTATGAAGTCACGTGACAATTACAAATATGTATGGAACACAATTCGGAACATGTGTTCAATTAAAGAATAATAAGTCATGTAAAGATAATAGCTAAAATAAGACAGTATGGGACAGGAAAAGTAATATTCAATCTTATTAGGAAAAAGACGAAATCGGCCTTAACTGTGCTGCGCGATGACGTCGACTTCCAATATTTATTTTTTACATATTACCTGCCAAACTTCTCATATAGAATCGTTGTTTAATAAAAAGTGCAATTATTTCCCTAACGGACTATACCTGCGAGTTCCATTTTTGTTAAAGAATGCGTTTTGGATACTTTATGTTATTATTTTCTTGTTTTTGGTGAGGAAGGTAGTTTAAAGAGTTGAAAAGTCAAAAGACTTTATGCTAGTGACGTTATCAAAATTAGGAAATTTCATATGCTCTCGAAATACAAGACAGAAATCCATATGCATTCTTTTATACTAAACCCGCTATGATTACCGCAACTACATAAAGAAAGCGGTGGATCTTTACCTCTACAACAATGATTTTAAATCACATTGCCTACAATTCAGATATCAAATTTAACACTAATACTTATAGAAAGGCATAGCCACATCGATATCTCAAATTACAGCAAATGATTTAAAGCAAACAAGTAAGATGCTAAAATAACTAGCGGTAGTCAATAAGGAGCATCCACTGCATTAGAGAAAATATATAATAAAAGCAATCAGGGATCCCTGGAAGTACCAGACGTGGGATCAGGTGTTATGACCCTTCATGAAGACATAGCCTGCTGACCGGCCAAATCTGTTGTAAGAGTTGGTGTTGGTTGGTTGATTGGTGTTTTATGTCGCTTTCAAAATTTCGTAAATTAAAGAACCATAGTCTGAAGATGCTCTAGCATATCAAATCAATTGAGACATGTAGACACCATAAGCACACAATAGAGGATTACTACAATATAAGGGGAGTTAACAGTAGAAAAATTGAAATTTTCACGTTTATAATATAATAAAGTAATAAGTTTAACATCCGTTTTGGTCAATATTCAGTAACATATACAAAGTATGACAAAATTAGACATCCTGATTTCATCATCGATAGATGATCCGTCATTAAACACTGCATAATTTATTGATGTAATATTATTACTTGACATACCCGTCATAAATGTCTGCTCTTATCTGTAATTATCATGTCTATTCCTTAATGAATTGTATTACTTCCCAAACATATTTTATGACATATTTGGACCGTTTTTAGATCGTAAGAAAACAGTGGCAAAGTACTGTCCCTGATTTAGTATTCCTCTTTTGCATTTATTGAAATAATTGCTAACGTTAACAGTGTCCAGAATAAACGGAAGGTTTGACAAAGTGTGAAAAACTTAAGAAATGACAGATTCAAATAACTATCCTCTATTTCTATAGTAACAAGGGTCACATAATCTCAAAGGAAAGACGATTTTTTTCAAGATGGTAAGATCTGTAACGCAATTTCAAATGAAATTTTAATTCTGACGAAGAAATTCTCGAAATTTGTGTCATAAAAGCATGAAAGGAAAAAGTCTGACGGCGCGACAGAAACTCGGGAGACAGGGATATATTCGTCCATGGTTTATCCGTAGCTAATGAGAAGTTTAGCTGTGAAAATGAGATTGCCTAACATCTCGTGAAGCAAAATGAGACTTTATTGCTATTTCCAGCAATCGTCAAGTACCACGTCTTTTTAATACTGGAAGGTCAAGATTAGATACATGACTCATTCGTTAGATTTTATATATATATATATCTCTTTACAACTTGAGACTCATCATCCCAAGTATGCTCTAAATTTTGCAACTGCTGATTGAAGATAAATAAGGAAACACTTAGCGATAACCTTCGCTGATAGAATTAACATAGGTATGAAAGTTAGATACAATGATTTCAAAATAATCAACATGAAGAAAATCCGGAGCAAACTGTATGGTAATTGCAAATATGTCGCTGATGTTTTGGGTTCATTAAACGATAATTTCAGCAGAGTAGTGACTTCTATTTAAGGCGCTGGCCTAGACGGCGCTGGAACAATTAGCCTCTATAATAACACTTACTGACCTTGTGAAGAACGCACAATCAGGCTTAGTAAAACAATTAAAAGGATGTTGACACTTCTTTCTCAATCATGTAGCACGTTTACTCCTCCAAAACGTTATTCTTGGATGATATTATCTCCATGTTATTTATGTGATTTAATTTATGAGTACACAAGACTTTGGATAATATGAAAAAAAAAACAATAGTCATCGGTATAAACTCTCAGTCTTACAATTTCAATATCATTTCCCGTAATTTTACACCAGTCTCAATAAACCTGGTTGACCTCACAATGGTTTGACGTCAGATACCTTCATATATGGGAAATAACTCTGTATAAAGGTAAGACCACGTTAACTTATTGCTCCATATGCGCAATTCGACAACCAGCTAACAGAAACCCCTGGAACTTCGGAAATTTAAAAAAGCTTTAATAGTAAATAGTAAACCTATATGTAAGACCTAATCCCAATCTGAGGACAAAGCTATGCATTAGTTGATTTTCCTTTTTTGTTCGAATAAATACAAATAACATATATTATATTAAATTCAAACGGTGGATAATCATGTATTCCCGGAACATAGGAGAAGTAAGTTGTGACTATTTGGGTAACCATAACCGCTATTCATGATCGGAGCATGCACACGATACAACGATATAAAAAACTTACACAAGTTGAATGTTGCCTAAGACAATATAGAGTGTATCTGTCAGTCACAACTCAGAAAAGGAGTATCATAACACGGCGCGGACTTAATAAAGAAAATTACACGATATACAATTATATAACATAATAAAGAAGTTCACAAACAAGGTCAAGATAACGACCGTATATTGTAGGGATATTTATTTAATTAATTCTTTACAGTCTCTTCTTCACAAACAAGGTAAGCATTTCCACGGTATATTCATTTAAGTTCTGTAGAGTCTATGACAGCGGCCTAACTCAAGAAATATGTTTATGAAATCATCCAACGCTGAGCTAACTCTTCCGTGTCCAATCAACTTTAGGGCATGCACACCATAAGCAGGCGACAAAGGATTGTTGCTACAGATGTGAATTTGATTAAATCGTAGCACTATCCGTTAACATAACTTGCTCTTGCAAAATGTAGGATTATTTTAGCCTTAATCAATATCGAAGAAGTACCAAACCGTCAATCATTCTCAAAGTCCAAGGACAGATACAAAATCGTGTAAGTTTCAAGAAGGAATTGTTGTAAACCCCGAAATACTGAAAAATTCCTAGGTGAGACCAGGTGCCCGGGGAGAGTAAGCGTCTCCTGTCTGTATGAATCACCCGTCACAGCAGTTCTCAAGAAACATGTTAAAATCAAGAGTTTTGGTTTCCTAATTGTACATACGAAAGTAACTTATTCCAATTTGCTCTGAAATAAATTCATAATAGCAAGCCTTGCAAACGACTATAGTATTATTGGAAGATTTACCCGCTGAAACCATAACATATTGGTCTATTACAATCAGATACGAGATCCGGATTATTGTATGAAAAAATGTCAATTATTTACTGTGAAGCTTCGAAAACGAGATTTTTCAGCCAACTTGTCATCGTTAGCAAAACACATAATTGTTCTCCGGTTCCACATAGTACAGTTAAGAAAAAAGAGGAGTTACTGGCTCAGTTATGTGGCAGAAGTCACCATGGAGCTATACAATACATGAATATAAATAATATACTAGAACATATAACACATTACAAAAATATTTGATTGTAGTGCAATCACGATACCGACTTAGGACGGTCATTTAATTTGACAAAAGCCAAACAAATGGTACAAATGGTGTGGTTAAACGGTTTACGGGCCCACCTTCCCACTCACCGTAATAGCAGAACAATCAAACGACGTACATTTAAAAATATATAAATAATCCTCCATGTAAAGAACAAGGGTCAACAGGTATCGCATATTGAGAGGTCATAAAAATATAAACACGAAAGGCATTGTAAAACACATAATGGTATAAAAATATATGCGACATCAACATGATAAACCGTGCTCTGCCAGTCTGAAAGCGAGCTAAGACCCTAGATCTGTAGGAGTCCCGACTAACAGTCAGAGGGCACGAGGTTCAGGACCATGTCTCCTCTGAAAGAGGTTTGGACAAGGCCCGTCATATAGTCCCCACCGCCCTGTTAGTCAGCGTGCAACGTTCAAGTAAAAGTCTGCATAACGCTGTAGAGGGGCCAAATACAAGACCTATAGTCTTTTTGATGATCTCAATATCATATTGTCTATTTAGGAGACGTTTGACTATTTTATTACATGATAAAATAACGTTATCGGAGCCTTTTACTTTCCTTAGTTTATATACGAGATCACCGTAAAAATTAGGATACATACTGTTGAAAAGAAATACAGTTAGGTGCAGTCCTAACCTTACATAAAGTGCACTTTATGACTGCTTTTCAAGTTAACTTGGCGACAACAGAGTAAACTTGGAATCAAGTTTAGTAGTAAACTTGATTCCAAGTTTAGTACTAAACTTGATTCCAAGTTTACTCCAAGTGCACTTCAAGTTTAGTTTACTTTCTATATATGCATATACCGCTTCATTTCACTTGATGTAACCGAACGGAACACACGCCTTTAAATAATCGAGTTGTTTCTCTTAATAAAACATTTGACATGGAAACACATATCGTAAAGTCGTCTCGGATATCAATGTATATAAGGGAAAGGACCATTTCATTACGTGGAAGTGGCCATGCGATATTTGAGATTCGACGTATCTTGATGGAAACTGAAAGTGTACAAGTTTCACGACGAGCGATAAGTGCTTTCATAAATTAAACGTTATGTTACCGGTTCGATTATAGACACACATAAAATTCAAGGTAAGAAGAGATTATTATCCCAAGAAGCCACTTAAATTTTACCCTCTTTGCCACGAAACCGAAAATAGAAGCCAGTGTAGTTTTCGCTATGGAATGTCCCAATAATGGCAACATCTATACACCCTGTCGCAGAGAAACCACGAAATGCCAAAATAACGAGGAAATCATATAACAATAATAATTCATCACAAGAAGAAAAATATAGATGCAGTTTGAAGTATCGAAACTTCCGATAAAATACCATACGAATGTTCAACATGAAATCAATAATGTAAAATTGTTAATTGTTTAAAAATATTTACTATATTTTTCTAATAAAACAATTTATATATATATATATATATATATATATATATATATATATATATATATATATATATATATATATATATATATATATATATATATATATATATATATATAAAATATGCAATTGTACATAATCAGACAATTATTTCTATCGTGTTATACGAAACTGGATAACTAATAAATAAACGTGAAAAGTTAACTTGGTGTCACGTTATAGTAAACTTGAAGACGGAATTACTTTAAAGTAAACTTGATATCAAGTGCACTTGACTAAACTTTATGACTGGTTTTCAGGACGAAAAACTAAACTTGAAGTGCACTTGTCAAGTGCACTTGAATGTAAGCTTAGGACTGCACCCAACTGTATTTCCAAATTTAGATAGAAGTTCTGAATAAGATCTGAAGAATTTGCCGAATGTTTTTCTTAGCTTGTGATATCTGTAACCCTGAGTTAAAAGTTTAGTAGTAATTTGTAAATTTCGTTTATGAAAGTCCAAAACATCGGTGCAGCCTCTGACAAATCGAACTAATTGAGATATATAGATACCATATGGTGGGAGTCGAGGGACATCGCCATCCAAGTAAGGGAAATTTACAATAGGAAATCCAAAATCCTCACGTTTATCATAAATATTAGTATATATTAATACCATATACATCTTCGTGTTTTCCCTATCGCTTGGTGTAATTCTCAACCATCTGCTATGATTATAAATGCAAGACTGGAGTGTACGAGGGAGGATGAAGCATGTGGATACGTAGAAGACTTTGTATAAGATAATTAAAAGGATAAAAAGAATGCACTGTTATCTTTCGCCTAATCGGTGGTTCATCGAATTGTTCCACAAAATCTGCATCTGCTACTCACAAAAATATTATCAGATATTAATTTGGCCTTCATAGGTATTGCGAAACAGTATATTCCAGAAGCGGAATGAATCAAATGTGGATCCTTATAAATTCAAGAGTTGTTCATCATAAAATCATAAAATCAACATCTAAAATCAAAAAGTTTTACAAAAATTCACTCCATCAAGTCTTTTGGCTTTTCGACTCTTTACATACCGATCCCTCATCAGAAATTAAAAGACATATTAGCGGAAATTATTCAAAATGCATTTACTAGTAAACACGGAAGCCGCAAATTCAAATATATAGTTATAGGCCATGATAAACTTTGTTAGGGAAAATGCTGATTCCAAAAATAAATACACTGAAACAGATGTCATTAAGATGTTGAACTTTCTTATTGGTAACATTTTTGTGGTGTTAAGAAAGATTTTTCAACAAATTGTCGGCATTCCAATGGGCACTAACTGTGCTATGCTTCTGGCTGACATATTCCTTTACTCGTACGAAGCTGAATTCATTCAGTCTTTGCTTTTGCAAGGAAAGAAACAATTGACTCTTGGCTTCAGTTTCACTTACAGATATAAAGATGACTTGCTTTCAATTAATAATCCTTCATTCGCGGATTACCTCAGCATCATCTATCCAAGTGAACTGGAGGTCAAAGAAACCACAGAAAGTAGTAATTATACTTCGTATTTAGATATTGTGTTGTCTTTCGGCATTAATGGTCAACTGAATACCTCTCTCTATGACAAACGTGACGATTTCAATTACGCTATCATAAACCTTCCTTTCATAAGTAGCAACATTCCATCATCGCCCGAATACGGCATGTATGTTTTGTATATATGTATATACATATCTATATATAATAATGATATAATTAGAATATCACAGCGTCCATTTACTTTAAATACTTTAATCCGTAGGTACTTTCGCCATTGCGACTCATCAGACGGAAACTAATGTGCACAAGTTAACAACATAATAACAGTTGTTGATTGTTTGATGACGTCATGGTGACGTCAGATGGATTTATAAATTTGAGAATTTGAGTTGCTAAACGTTTATTTTCTATTAAGTTTTGGATTGTTACGTTTGATGAAATAATCCTTTTTAGCTGCTCTTAATAGTTTATCATTATTCCACATTTTGAAAAAAGGGAAAATTTTGAATTCCCTTTCCACAGTTAGCAAACTGTTCGCAACATGGAATATTTCTAACACTGGGGTCCGTTATCTGTTGTTTGGGTACTCTAACTCTTGCGTTGAGTTTCCCGTATATAATTTCCCCGCATGTTGCACAATAAATAACATCCATTGTTTTGCAGTACATACTGGAATTTGCTCGCAAATTTTCGCCGTTTTCCTAGAAAATAACTTTATAATAAACTGTCAGGAATTCTTGATGGACAGTTAAGTCTATACATAAAGGAAAATTGGAAACGCTATATGGATGACTGTTTTATATGTTGGATTAAAAGTGAAGAAGAAATAAATCGAATCGAAACGTTTATTTTATTTATTTCTTGAAATATATATATATATATATATATATATATATATATATATATATATATATATATATATGTATATATATATATATATATTCGTACTTTCACACATAAACAAAAACTAAAGGAAAGGAATATTAAAATAATTTATTTTAAACAAAATGCAAACGTTAGTAGGCACTACAAAAATAAATATCTAAAATTCAAGTTTAGAATAGATAGTAGAAATAGATGATACATACATATCTCTTGAATACAATTACTTGGATCATTAAAGACGTCATACACTATGAACATTGGACAATGTAAATTTTAACAGAATTTCATCACAAAAAAATTTCTGTCACCAGAACTACAATGTACTGATTTAAATGATATTTGTAAATGTTGCAGTTTCATATCGCATTCTAATTATTACATACTTAAATTACAGTAAAGTATATAAATGCTTCAGTTAGATATTTATGTGAAACACCTATGTCCCTGGCAGCAAAACATTTGCTTCAATCTGGTTGGGGACATAAAAATTTTCAGTAAATGTCAATTAGTGATGTACTGTATGTAATTGTACCGTTTATTATACAAGGTAGTTTTTGACAAGGCTTTGCAAATCTTCATACAATACTTCAGTACCATGAAACATTTTCCTGCTTATGCTCTTGTCAATAAACGTTATTGGTCAGAAAACATTTTCGATAGATACGATGTATTTACATTGATCACATGATAGTTTTAAAGTCATAAAATAGAAGAAAATGGATGAATATGAAAAATAACAGAGCCACGTATTCAATCACTTATTTCTATTTAATAAATAAAAATTGGAACCATTTGTACATATACGAAACGATAACTAATAATTAACAAAATATTCATACAGTAATATTTATTGTAATGAATGTAACTTATCAAGTAAGAATATACTATGATATCTAATCTGTGGTCTACTTGCAATATACAATACTCATTAGACGGGACACATCAGAAATTGCTGGATCTGAGATGTTTTATAACCCAAAGACGCCATTAAATCTACTTTGTAGTACATTGGCTATTTCTGGAATTAGCTTTTTTTGGTTAATTTCTCATACAAAATTCATTCTATGGTCAATACATGGATATTGTCGGACTGTTCAACAGAGATAATAAGAGTTTTATAACAAAAACTTGTATATAGTTAATCAGTCCATAACGAGTAACTCTATATCAGTGTGATGTAACTTTATTAATATAAATATTGACAGACTGTAATATATGTTTTGCAATTCATTCGTTACTATTTTACCTCAACGACAGAAATGATGACCGTAAACAATATATCGGAAAGGAACTGAAAGGCCTGACTTAGAGCAGATACAAAATGACAAATCTCCTAAAATGTGCTAGACATCAGGAATACGATAAACTATACACTTCTCAACAAGGATACAATTCATTCAACAGAAAACGAAGTATTCTTTTAATGCTCTTGAAAACAATTCATATAAATGGTGTCATATAATCTGTAACAGAAGGCACTGATTCTCTTTCACGAAGGACATTTCTGTTAGTTTCTGCAACCATAATGAAGTTACAAACATGTCATCCTTTTGTATATTTACTGTGCATTCACAATTTTTCAGTGTTTCTTTTCACATGATAATACAGATAAAGAAAAAACAGCACATGAATTCGACAATAAAGACACTGCACTGAATTCCACGACATCATCTAATAACAAAAACAATTAAACTCAAAAATTATTACCCTATCTAGTCAATGATCTGTCAGATAATGAAACACGCTATAATAATATAGGCTGAAAATATCAGGCAGATGAGAATGATGAAACACTGCTGTTATTTTATTAAGATGCGAGAAATCTATACAAACATCCTCTCTATCGGAGCAAAGCAAGTTATTTATAACAAGAAGGGACCATTTTTGGTGATAAAATTCATTAAGGAAAGGGATCCTCCTTTCGATGAATAAAGATATAGCAAGGAGGAATTTCCTCTTTATAAATTACCCAAAAATTATATTGTCAATTTTGGGAACTCCCAACTCCCCCCCCCCCCTTTTCCCTCTTACTTTTCCCGAAAGCGCGCAAGATTCTACCTTCAGAGACGTCCATATAGTGTATACACACACACACACACACACACACACACACACACACACACACACACACACATATATATATATATATATATATATATATATATATATATATATATATATATGCATGTGTGTGTGTGTGTAGGTGTGTGTGTGTATGTGTGTGAGGGTGTGTGTGTGTGTGTGTGTAAGAAATGTTCAATTTCGTGCATTTGTTTATTATCTCATTAAAATCATTTCATCGCCAAGACGACGACGTGTTCCCTTAAATGCGGCTATATGGCAATTCTACTGGGAGTTAAATCCAATAGCCGTCTAATTTACCTCTCAAAACAATAACACGGATTACGCCAAAAGTCAGACGTTCATAAAAATGTTCTCGAATTCACGAAGAAAGGGGACATTGATACGGAACCCGATAAATACCACTGGGAGAAAAATTAACACTGAAGGTCTAATGAACCTTCATGTACAGATTACATAAATGTCTTGCGGGTGTCAGTATCGTAACATATCAGGTTTGCGTGTCATAATGTTACCAAATTATCAGAATGAGCTGTCTATTGACTTTATGAGCTTAGAGGAGTATTTCAAATGCGTAATAAGAAAGGAATCACATACATGATATGATTGACATTTCTGGTACATACGAGACAGGGTACATAGGGCCGATAGAAATTTTAATTTATCATTGGATGAATGTAGTGCACACTAATTAATATACATAAATTCGCTTATGTGCCCATGTAATTGCCGTAAACTTAACGGTTACTAGGAAGCAAAACAATTTTTAAAAATGAAAAAAATTCTGGTTAAATAATGTTACTGTACAGATGGAATGATCGTGACATACCTGGGTAGACTGTGTATTTCCTGATGTAAATAGTTGTACCATAATGTAAGGATGTGTATTCAATAAAAGGATATGCATTCAGATGACGGGAAGATGTGTTATCATTGTTTGTCTAACATCAGAAGATATATCAACAATTCAGGGTTTAGAAATTCTTGAAATTCATTAAGGAAAGGACATAGAAAAAATTAAACAAAACCGAGAAGATATCAAACACTGCAATTCTTGGCAATATTTAGATACAGCTGTCGACGTCGACGCTACTGCAATAATATTCAATATAGGTATGAGAGAAGTCGCGCGATTCCGTGGCCCTACTTATATATCACAAACTTTGTGTTATGACTTGGTTGCGTTAGAATAAGGATATCAGTAAGGATACCAGTTAAACGGTGACATGGTCTGAAGCCAAACCATACTATACCTTTATTGATATGAAACTTCTTCAATGAATATTTGGAACATCGAAGTATTTAGTAAAATTATCCAAAAGGAGACGAACATTTGACTCCTAGTGTGCTGTCATCAGAGTTTTGTTTCATTAAATCTGCCATATAGCGGGATCCACTATTTTCGAACAATGTGTTATCTTTTTGGATTTAGTGTAAGGAAACTGTAACTTCAATAGCATTTAGATACCTTGCGTAAATCTTTCCTGTTAGTGTACCGATATGAATCTAAATCACGTACATAGAGCTGATTTTGTAACTGGTACTTCTTGTTCTATAAACACCCTTAGTATTCATACAATAGGTGATAAGTCATGGTATATGGTACATAGGTAAATAATATATAAGTCGGATCGCCATGAACTTACTTAATGGGCTCTTTTCATCCAATATTACGTGTGACCTACATACATGTACATTAAAGTTAGGTTTTTTTTGTAGTAGGATGCCATTTTCATCCATTGAAAATAAATGATACTGAAAAGAAATTCATTAATGAATCTATTTTCTTCCTTTTACAAAACAAACGCACCTTAAACGGTTAATCACAAAATCAAAATCTCGCACGACTGTATTTTCGCGAGGTTTTATTTCGCGAGACATCATTTACACAAGAGCAGTAGACATATAATATATCTTTTGAATTTAACAGTAAAATCAAAAGGTCGCTTATGGAGGACTTCATTTTTGCGTCAATGTAGATTCGTGAATTTCAACACAAAATTATAGCTCTCGCCAATAAAACGGTATTATTATTATATGTATTATTATGCTAATCTATTTGAAATATCTATAAAAACCATACAAACAAAAACCCTATGTTTGACTTTTGAAAATAACAAAGTTTCCATTAAAGGTTAATATGCGTCATTCAAGATTTTGTTCAAGTAGCAATCAATTAAGATATAATTCTTAAAAAAAAAATAAAATCATTGCTAGCACAAATTCTTACCCAAGCGACATAAATCAGAAATTAGTTCATTATCACTTTTTCATGGCTATTGGTTTATACATTTTTGGAAAATCAAGACACTAATTAGAGCTCTAACGATACAGTATCTCACGAAATGATTCATATCACGATACTTGAACAATGATACCATATGTATCATAATACTTGAACAACGATACGTAGCACCATATAATATTTTAATCAAGAAATCAGGTTTATAGTTTAATGCATTGGTTTCTTGAAGTATCCAAAAGATATCTTAAGGAAGAAGATACATATAATAACTTAAACTAGAAATGATTAACAGATACTAAACATAAAGAAAAATAAATGATAATCAATTTAAACTTTTTTGTATGATTAATTCTGTTTGAAAATTTACATACGCATCTTAACAGGTACAGATATTTCTATAAAGAAAGAGATTACTGTATCATTGCCTTATTGTTTGACCTTGTGTATTGTATCATAGTCTTTATATCATGATATATCATATATCGTGGTATATCGTTACACCTCTAACACTAATTTACAACTAAGAAATAAAAAAACTGCTGAATTTCCACTGCTATGTTGTATGAATTGGTCCTCTCTAAAATTCCACTACTGTCTTCTCGTATGACGGTACTAACCTGTTCTTGCTAAATGTTGACGTAACAGACTCAAGTGGCCTGCCAGGTTGGCTTACAAGTTTACACTCTTTATGTCTTATCTTCGTAATGGAATGTTCTTTTCAATACTTTGAGACAAACTGCCATTATGGAAATTGTTTTCCTGCAATGGTGTACTAAATCGTCCTACAATGATACAAATCTCCTAGCCGATCCAATAAAATTTTTTATCCTATTTCAGGCTATTTTACACTACCTCATCAATGAATAAAATCAATGATGTGAACTACTTTCTCCTGGTCACACCGAATAAAGATAGGAGGTCGTGTACACAAACCGTGGAGAATTGAAGGGAGAAAACCACTGCCAGTTAAAGGGATGTCCGAACACTGATTTAAAGCTCAGCCATAAAGATTTCTTCTGCCATGTTGCTTGCTCTTTCTTTAAATTTTCTATTCCCTGAAAATAAAAATTATAAAGAGATACTATGCAATTTGGATTTACATTATAATCATAACGCTTGAGAAAAAAAACAAGTTTACCAAAAGTAACTTCCCTGTAAATGATGATGAAGAAAACCTATCAGTATTTTATCATTTCTCAGTTGGACCAAAATATTGGAAGCACAATCCAATATTTTTGTAATGTCGTTTTTCCGTGTATATTCTACTACATGTATTATAATTTTTTGTGTACATGTCCTTGGTGATTTGTGACATACAGCTTTGTCAGATGTCTTCTGTTTTCTCTTCCCTATATATGTATTTGACTGTTCGTGCAACGCTAGATAATGTGTCATGGAGATAAGCATCTTTAAACCATACAATATTTATCCAACTTATGGAAGACTTGTAGAAATTAGAATTACAAAACCTGAGATCAAGAAAACACGACAGAAGCAATGAAGGACAAAATCTAAAACAATGAATGAAAAGAAAAACTGGCGGTTGAAAAATCGATAACGTAAACTTTGTGAGGGATTTTGACAATTATATGGTTAAAAGAGTCCATATCTTAGCTGACCTCGCACAGATAAAGGGAACTAAGTCAATCAAAATAGATGAGACGAAAGGGAATACAGTCTAGTACTGGGACTCCACTTAATCTCCATCCGTATATATATCTTCCCTTATCGAAACTAACTCCATTATGGAAGTAATTGTTTTACATTTCGCTCATCATTTATTTTCTTTTCTACTCCATATGGGCACATAGCCAAGATTTGCAACAAGTTTCCGGTTTTTCAGGAAGTATTAAGCATTGAAAAATGTGCACTACCTAATTAAATCATCGGATATCAGTCATGCTTGTGGAAATAAAGGAATCTATCACGTCCATTCATTATGCGGAAATCTGCGCGCTCGGAGAAACACATACCTTATGGAATGTTTTATGAAAGCCAGCATAGTCAATAAGCAATTATAAAAGTTGTACCTATTAGCCAATGACACTGACAAACGTCAACATTGAGTTAATGAAGTTTATAAATCAAGTCTTAAATTTCTTATAACGATTACGCGAGTCTACACAAGAAAGCACTAGACTAGCTTCATCTCTTTGGCATCCATCATTTATTTAATTTGCCATTGCATTTACACTCGATAATGATACGAACGCCTCTTTAAAAAAAGACAAGACCAGGGATAAGATGATGATAAATAAAGCTGAGGGAATATCGATCCTTCCCATGATTTATGGAGGTTCTCTAAATATGCTTGATTAAATAATTAAGCCAAAACTGCACGCTAATGTAAAACTGTTCTTGCTGCACGTAGGGGGTCTTATTGGCAAGACGGTATGATAAACGCGTCCAGATCCACAGCTTCCTGCACTTTGATCTCAAAATCGCTATCAACGCATAAAAAAGGACCAAAAAACGCACGCATTTCAAAGTACCATCTAAAATCCTATCCATCACAAATGGTTAAACTCAGACCTGGAATAGTCGACATCCAGGCCACGGACCATAAAAAGGGGAAAAGTGACCAAACTTCGACCGCATTTCATCGAGTACAATTAACGATCTAATCATTTTCGGAGTTAAATAAGAAATGGGACAGTCATTCAAGAACTGAATTAGAGCTGAGTAGACGAGATATCTGTTCTTGAAGTGAATAATTCAGGAAGGAAAAATATCTAGAACATCATGATTGCTGCCATTATACGTCAATACTACGTTATGGTGGCAGATTTGTTTAGTATTCTAGACGTCGGGAACGTTTTTATTCTTGCTCAACAGTCGTGTGACTGAATTCCTACTTTGTAAAAATCATCATATTGAAAATAGAATTTTAAGCGACATCAAATAAAGAACTTTTCGTTAAAGTCCAAAAATCATTTATAACATTTGCCGTGCGATAATCAAGACATGTTTGATACATTTTATATAATGGGTTCGTTTGAAAAAAAAATGTACCGCCTTGTTGAACTCTAAGAATATTTTATTGTGTAAATCAGATTTCTAGAGTTTTATTCTGGTCTTGCTATGGTATGAGGACTCCCGCCACGGGCACTTCAATCACCAGAAATCAAAATAGTTTCCCATGGGCCTTACAAGGGATTGTCGAATGATATCTTTAACTGCATATAGTAATGAAATTTTGAGCACTAAAATTCAAATCGATGTAATACAAAGAGGCAAATAAACACGCATTTTGAAATGCAATCATACATAAAAGCACTTCACTTAGCAACGTCACCAAAAATAATTTAGCCGCGATCTCGACGCATTAAAACTAAATCAAGATTTTCACTTTAATCACTACACCCTCGCCAGATATTTGGCGATGAGAAACGTAATTATGTTCACTTAACTGTCAGAAACATGGCTTCGAGATGGGAAATCATTTCAGATCTCGATTCCGAGATAGTAAAAAGTCTTCTGAGATTCCGCAATCTTGGAAATGAACTAAGAGCATCGTGTTTATACAACCGTTCGTAAATAAGTCGCCGTACATTAAAGGTTAATTGAAATCCGCATTGCTCTCTTTAATTAACTAAGCAAATATGCTGGAATGTAAACCTCGGTGTCAAATACATACATACTCGCACAGTAGAGATGCGGGTGAAATAAGATGGAACTTGTAGTTATTGAGAAAAGCTTAATCAGTCGTACATGATTGGCTAGAATTCGACATTTTATTTGCCACAATGACTCCACGCAAATCCAAAGGGACTTATAATCAATCAATTTACTACATTGAGAGTATAATAAAGGAAAATAGCCGTCAGTTTACGAAGAATTATCCTGTAATATAAATTTTATAAAATTTGAGACTATTCATAAACTCTATAGAGAATGGTGGGTGATAGCATGTCTGCTTTGATGTGAAAAGCCCCCAAAAAGAGGTTGTAAAAGAATCTCATCTCTGTATCATAACAATCTTCCGTAATTGTAATTTTCTTGAAGTTTATGGTATGTTCATCTATTCAAAGTAGAAGCGTAATGTTGAGAAGAATTATCAAATGAGCGCAATATTAGCTTACGAAGCAAATGTTCATCATCAAATTTAAGTGGAAAAAAAAGGGTCTACGCTTTTGAATAAAAAAATCTTAGAAAATATTATTAATCTAGAACATATTTATAATGCGTATGTTTCCGATGTGGGAAATTACTACGACAAGAGACCTACTAAAAATTCATTTAAAGTGAAACCTGCCTTAACAGTCAGGGAAATTACTACCGCAAGGGAACTAGCTAAAATGCAATTAAAGTGAAACCTTCTTTAACAGTGAGGGAAATTACTAAGTCCAGGGAATCAGCATTAACGTCCATCTCTATCAAAAGGTCATCCGCTTATAGAAGTCGCTTTTCACATTCCTATTTTCTATTTTTTGAAATAAACCTTTGTATAAATGTCACCACTGTATAACGGTCTACTCTGTATAAAGTCCTCCTCTGTGCAAAGGCCACCTCTGTGTAAAGGTCATATCTGTACACTCATTACGATTTATAATGACAGCATGTAAAATTCAAAATAGGTCGCAATTCTAGAGAGAAGAGTGTTTGCAGAGGCAATGCGATTTAAAAACACTTCAAAGGAACAAAGAAAAAAACAAAGAAAAGGGAAATGGGAGGGAAATAAAAGAACAGAGCAGAGAGATCACTGAAATTAATATATGGTATACATGTGTACTTGACACTAGATTTGACATTGGAATAAGGTCTTTTAGAACACTAATTACCATTTACTGACTTCAGTAAATCATATGTTTTACAAGATTTAACCGACACTTTCAAGAGACCTTTTTCACAGTACAGCGCGTTGTGGAATATCAATCAAATTCCATTATGACTAATATTATAAGTCTGTTGTACTATTCATGGTGCATCCTTAAAGAGTAATAGGTATTAATATTATAAGTCTGTTGTACTATTCATGGTGCATCCTTAAAGAGTAATAGGTATTAATATTATAAGTCTGTTGTACTATTCATGGTGCATCCTTAAAGAGTAATAGGTATTAATAGTATAAGTCTGTTGTACTATTCATGGTGCATCCTTAAACAGTAATAGGTATTAATGTTATGAGTTTGTTGTACTATTCATGGTGCATCCTTAAAAGTAACAGTTATTAATGTTATGAGTCTGTTGTACTATTCATGGTGCATCCTTAAACAGTAATAGGTATTAATATTATAAGTCTGTTGTACTATTCATGGTGCATCCTTAAACAGTAATAGGTATTAATGTTATAAGCCTGTTGTACTATTCATGGTGCATCCTTAAAAGTAACAGTTATTAATGTTATGAGTCTGCTGTACTATTCATGGTGCATCCTTAAACAGTAATAGGTATTAATATTATAAGTCTGTTGTACTATTCATGGTGCATCCTTAAACAGTAATAGGTATTAATATTATAAGTCTGTTGTACTATTCATGGTGCATCCTTAAACAGTAATAGGTATTAATATAATAAGTCTGTTGTACTATTCATGGTGCATCCTTAAACAGTAATAGGTATTAATGTTATGAGTCTGTTGTACTATTCATAGTGCATCCTTAAACAGAAATAGGTATTAAAACGTGCAATTTTGCTAATTTTACAATAAATTTGATTAACCCAGTTTTGAGCAAATTTTCTGTATAACTGGTGTTTACACCAGTACAGCCAACATTGCAACTTTCCCAATTTAACCTTCGAAAAGCGATACCACTCCCTAAATCAAAAGATACCAAAGCTATGCCTATAATGGAAATGAAACTGACTGTCGATCGATATTAGTGTATCAGCAATGTTAGTAAATATATTAACAGCATGTACAAATGCAACTCAACTCATTACACTGATAAATGAACTAAACTGACCGTCTTTAGTCGGTACCGCAATTGTATTACAATCTGATATTTTGGTGAAGTCTATTTGTGTGCTTATTCTTCTTTACTCTTCACTAATGGTGACTGTTGTCATACAGCCAAGTCTTCTTTCTTTTGTGTTACATCAAGATCAGTTAAGTGGGATATGTAGGTCACTGTCGGTTAAACATTTACATATTTCTCTCGGTTCACAATTACATGATTCTAGGATTGAAATGTTGGACAGACAATGGTCAGTAAAACATTTACATATTTCTCTCGGTTCACAATTACATGAATCTCGGATTGAAATGATGGACAGACAACTTTATGGATACAAATAAAAACAAAAATGCACACACACACCGAGACGGATGTATTCAGACAGAAAAACAGGAGACAGACAAATATATACACACATGAACAATCACAGACAGAAACGTAGACACCATAGAGAAATATCATCAATCCTTAGTACTCAAGTGCCTCGCAATCTGCTAAGAAAGCACTCTGTTGGTAATGTGATTATAGGCAGATCCCACTCCTTGCCAACAATTACGTTGTTATAATATGTTTCTTTGGTTCATATAACACATTTGGGAAGGCGGATGACTTTAGAGAGTAATGTCCTAATTGCATAGTGAAGTGTAAATATGATTAGAAATATATAATATATATTAGAACAATGTGACACATAGCGCTTTTTCCGTTTAGGACTTTACCCACAAGAGAGGGTCATAAATAGAATACTTCCATCAGACGGCTTTTTCCAACATTCTTAATTCATTTACTACTTCTTACTCATAATGTATCTTTAACAGATAAATGGTTCAGATTCATTTTGGGTACAAGGCTGTTTGATATGGTCTATACATTAATTCTAGTATGCTCCTATACAAATTTCAAATGATTCTTAAAACTGGACCACAGCACTCAAGTGGATCACCAATGGATATACTTGAATGGACTTGAAATATGAAAACAACTAATTGGTTCTTCAAAGGAGGCAATATAAATTGATAATATCAGGTACATTACACACACACACCTACACACACACACATTCTCTCTCTCTCTCTCTCTCTCTCTCTCTTCATTTTACAGAAAGCCCATCATTCAGGCAAATTTATTATAACAATTTTGATACCAAATGTTTGTACTAAATATATAGTGTAATCATATATGAATACATTATATAATGTGGTTCTTAAAAGTTAGATTCATACGAATGAAACTAACACTAGTATATATAAAGAAAAAGTCTGTGTCAAATCTTTGATAAAGTTTCTCTAATACCATTTTGCTGATTACCGACCGTTTCCACATTTTATATGGCCATACACCAATGTCGAAATCCCACGTTTGTACACCGCAGTCTATCATGTTTATTCATTTTAGCAGGATTCTCATTACATCAGAATTAATGCTGTATTTTGTGCAGCGATTCATCACTACACCAATGCAAGTATAGGTACTCGAAGACACCAAGAAGGAAAACCACATTCTATTACTCAATTATTATGCTTACTCTCTCAATACTTCTATTGTCATCATTGTGCTAAAAACAGACTGTGCAAAAATAAAAACACTGTCAGATATAGTATCAATTCGAATAACAAAGATAAATTCATGCTTGCTCCAATTTTGAAAATTGGAGGTTTTTGATTTCAATTTTATCTTACTACAGTCAAAGAGTCGTATTGCCTGCTCTTAACAATCATAAATGTTGACTACATAATCTTCAAAATGGCACCATGACATTGAACAACAACATATTAAATAAACTCTCATCTTTCTAAACTTTATCATAATATACCAGTGATTCCATTCCAGTAAAAGAATCTGAATAACAAGAAAGGACAGTAAAAAGTTCACTTACTGTTTCATCTGAGCAAATAGAGGATATTTGTGTACCACACATAATTGCCGTAAATATTCCAAACAGCAGGCCTTCAAATATGAGGAATATAAGAAAAACAGTGGTAGCAGGAGGGGAAAACCCTGTACATGCTGTAACAAAGAAATGAGATAATCTTTACAAAAGTCATTATCAATTATATAGAAGTGTAGTACTGTTAATAGCCTGTATATGAATGAAGATTGCTAGTACTAGAATAAACCTGGTACACCTCTCTATCAACCAAAATTTCATGGAAACCAAATAAGTTTATATTAAAGCTATAAAGATATTTGAGTATGCTTGGGTTAAAACTTCAGAAACTAGAATTAAGATTGGTTTGACCCCTTGTCAATTCAAATGAACAAGTACATCTGCTATATTTGCGTGGTATATCAAAGGTATCCTAACTGAATTTCCTATTAATGTATTGTAAGAATTATCATTTTTCAGACTCAGACCATTATCTGTCAGTGCATTTCCTCTGTCTCTTCAGACTGTCTGACGATGGTACACTAAATGACTTAAAAAGCTCACTCCCTGCCTACCTGATTATTCCTTACTGTTACTCAACATCCTGTCATTATTAAAAAGGCTTTCACAGCTGTAATATCTTTATTTAATAAACTCAACGTAGATGTCGTATTATATAGACGTCAAAGAAAAATTCTGAATGATTTAATCCTATTGTCTTGTGCTGTAGGATCACAGAATACACTTTGTCATGACTAATTCATTGTAATATGAAAGCTTTGTGTCTACATTATAGTCAAGAACGTTACACAATAGATGTTTATTAGACCTTTGAGATTACATATTTCCAGTTTGTACTACAGAATTTAATCACTGAAAGAATAACATGATTAAGCAAGTACAAGTATTTATGAAAATCACATTTTTCTGATGTAATACTTAAACCTCAACAGAAGAACGCACTAGCTTTTATTGACTTTCTGTTTCATTTTAAAGTCGCAATCAGTAGATATTCTTGGAAATTGAAAAATTTTATTAGCATTTTGTTCTGAATAATTTCATAGAAATGTATTATAAAATCTCACTAGCATTTTGTTCCAAATAATTTCACACAAATGTAAATAGAAATTTCTTAGAAAAAAAAAATGAAAATCCTTCACAAAGAACCTTCAGAGCCGAAAAAAAATTTCAATACACAAAACAAAGACTCTACGAAGAAAATTGCATCCCACATGGACATAAATCAATATTCTTTCATTGTCTTCACAAATTTGTTCTTAAATGGAATGTGATCATAAATCGCCTGATCTGGCCTCTAACTCTCTGGAGAGGGATTTCCTGGAAATTTTTCCTATCCACCAGAGAGCAGTATGTGATATATGAGTCATTTAAGCATTTAAAGGCAGAAAATCAGATTTCCGCAATACTACAATAACAATTCTTAGACCCCTTCATGAGCATATACAATTTGAAAGTAACACCACAAATCAGCACATCCATAGTTATAAAACTAAATGTCATGCAGCACGATAAGAACAGATTGCGAATGTCAAGGTCATTTATGTAATTTGGCAATTCTTTTTTCCTTTTCCATTTGTAGAAAATTGGTCTCTCATCAAATATTTTGAGAATTCAAAGACAGAATAAAATGGATTGAAGATAATAAGGCCATTATTTTGCGATTTAGAAAATGTTTCTCTCAGCTGCTTTCATATATTGGTCTCCACAAAAGGTGTTGGGTGTTGAATGCAAATAAATAATAGTGAAAACTAACTATTTCTGTTAATGTTAGACATTGAGTAATGACATAATTAAAACCTTTTTTCTTGTAATTTTCAAGAATGTATCTAACACTACAGTTTTTGACATTCTAATGAAATCCAAGTTATTCTAGATGGCCTATTTCTTGATTCAATAAGAACTGATTTTTTGATTAATCACCTACACACATGTACATTTTTACAATTTACATAATTAATTTTACATTCACTTGCAGGATTCAAAAGCTGATCTTGAGACACTAGTACAAAAGAATTCCTTTAGTAAAATAAATAACCTTTAAACCCATTGGCTTTCTTTTTTCTTTTTTTTTTTTTCTTAGACAATATCAGATCAAGGGGAAAAATGAGAGGTCCAAGTTGGATTATTTCACTCATTTGAACACTTTGAGCACGTGAAAAAATTTTGACACATGTGTCTGTATTTTCTCAAATTAAATGTGGAACAAAACAAGCTGCACTTGTGAAATATGCAAGTGTCTGTATTTCCTCAAATTAGATGAAACAAAAGAAGTTTGTTCCCTGGGAGGAACTTTGTCAGTATCAGCTGTTATACTAAAACTAGGTCAAACTTCAAGGTCAAGGTCAAAAGGTCATAATTTTGTAACCATCACAAATGTCTTGTCACAAGGAATACATGTGAAATTTGAAAGCTCAATCACTTACCATTCAAAAGATAAACCCAATGTTAAAATTTTTGAAATGTAGGTCAAAGGTCATGGTCAAGATAACGAGCTCAAAAATGATTGTACTGACAGACAGGTCTTGTCACAAAGACAACACAATCATCATGTGAAATATGGAGGCCCTATCTCTTACAGTTATATGGAATGTTAAAGTTTTTTGACACAGAAACGGACAAACAGACAGGTCAAAACCTAGATTCCCCCTCCCCGAATCTTGAATTCTGAGGGCATAAAATACACACAAATACATTTAGCTTTTGTTCTACTCAGCCCATATTGTTTGATTATTGTTTTACATCAATCTGTAAATATTTCATGTACCATATGGTGACAGCATCTGTCTGATACACTGCTTAGAAATTTATACCTTTGCAACAAACCCACCTGAAATAGTGAGTGATCTTTTACATGAATTATAAAAACATTTCAGTTTTGCAACAAAAAGAAAGACACAGCTTACTTTATCACTATGGAATACACATGTGCCAACGGCAGACATTAAACTTGTATGTAAGTAATCATACATGTATTACCATTTCTAAATTCCTCAAAATTCTACACAATATGCAAGTAAGTACTAATTTAATTACCTATCTTTATTTATCACATCTTTTGCTGTTTATGCAGTGAAACATCACTATGTCATAAATTAATTTATGACATAGATGACGTCATAGCGTGGAAAAGAATTGTGTCAAGACAAGGTTTGATGAAATAAACACCTTTAAACTGAGAGTAAACGTAATAAAAAGAATCTGAATTGAATTTTTATTTCATACGATATTTATGAAACTTGAAAGGCTTGGGGATATAAACAAACAACTCGTTTCATAAATACCGTATAAAATGAAGATTCATTTCAAATCCTGTGTTTTAGATCTTGAAACCATTTCAAGATTATGTCCTCCGAAAATTTGTCATTTATTACAAATTTTTATCAATAATTGATAACAAGCATTGTTTTGGATACAAGGAACCTACACCTAAGACAAAGCCTCAGTCCTTAGACATCATTTTAGCTGTATATTATTATGTTCATGGGTAAATCTGATT
This sequence comes from Pteria penguin, assembly GCA_035048485.1. NCBI lineage: Eukaryota > Metazoa > Mollusca > Bivalvia > Pterioida > Pteriidae > Pteria > Pteria penguin. Next base: position 6,752,670 of record CM068582.1, read on the forward strand.
ATTGTGACATGGTACACATAAATCACTGATTCTGATTTTCTAATTCCATGGAGAAGTCAAAGACATTACACGTCCAATCTTCTGAACTGTGCTTCTTGGCACGTTCTACCCCCAGGAGACACAATGTCACACACAGTGACACACAACCACTCTTGTTTTTAACACGTATCATTACTATACTTATGACCCAGTTTTCTACTGAAGAACGAGAATGCTCTCAGTCAAATCAGAAACTCATGTTATGCCGAAAAAGGAATTAAACGCCATATCACAAATCAGTGTTGAAACTTCTTAATTCAAATGCAAAACTCTGAGTCATCAGCACAATAACCAAGGGAATCTATTCTTCAGTTTATTACACAGATTTTCCTCACTTTTCGCAATGCGAAAGACCTCTGTAAATTGTAAATCAGACAAATCGTGTAAATTGATGGAAATCTAAGTCGACATCAGCGATTACATCATGCACAATAAAGAATCAAGCTTGCATTAAATGTAAGTGTTTGAGAGAACTGATGGTTAACAAAGTGTTTGTGAAACGCTATGCCCAAAGGGGCAACAAAATTCTTGATGAGGACATTTTTGCAGTGTAGGACAAACTTGATAATCAGTATTGCAAAGTCATAAATTATAATATTAATAGAAAGGTCTCACAACACAACACACACACATGTGAAATATTACAGCCCTACCTCCTATAGTCCAAATAAAGGTGCTATGGCAAGTATTTAAAAAAAATTTTGAATGGAGGTCAAATTTGAAAGTCAAGGTCACAAGGAAATAAATAATGGTAGAAAGATTACACAATCAAAAATTACCCATGTGAAATATCGAAGTCTTGTCTCTTATGGTTCAAACTGAAAGTCATTTTAAAAATTACCTAGGTCAAATGTAGGTCAAACTAGGCAGTCAAGGTCACAAGATCATACCTTATGGTATCAACAGAAAGGCTTTCATAACAAAAAACACACTTCTGAAATATAAAAAGTTACAGCCCTCATGGTTGAAAACATATGACAAGGTATCAAGTTTTCAGAAAGATGGTCAAACGTGAAAGTTAAGGTCAAAAGGTCATTAGTCAATGCAGAGGTCTTATAACAAGAAACCCACATCAAAGTGACATTATTACCTACACAATATAGTCCTATAGACCACAGCAGCACATCCAAGTGATATTATTACCATGACACTATAGTCCTTAACACCACTGCAGCACATCAAAGTGGCATTATTACCTAGACACTACAGCCCTAGAGTCCACTGCAGCACATCAAAGTGACATTATTACCTAGACACTATAGCCCTAGAGACCACTGTAGCACATCAAAGTGGCATTATTACCTACACAATTATTCCTAAAGACCACTGGTGCACATCAAAGTGACATTATTACCTAGACACTATAGTCCTAGAGACCACTGCAGCACATCAAAGTGACATTATTATCTAGAAACTATAGTCCTAAACACCACTACAGCACATCAAAGTGGCATTATTACCTAGACACTACAGCCTTAGAGACCACTGCAGCACATCAAAGTGACATTATCATCTAGAACCTATAGCCCTAAACACCACTGCAGCACATCAAAGTGGCATTATTACCTAGACACTACAGTCCTAGAGACCACTGCAGCACATCAAAGTGATATTATTACCTAGACACTATCGTCCTAAACACCACTGCAGCACATCAAAGTGGCATTATTACCTAGACACTACAGCCCTAGAGTCCACTGCAGCACATCAAAGTGACATTATTACCTAGACACTACAGTCCTAGAGACCACTGCAGCACATCAAAGTGGCATTATTACCTACACAATTATTCCTAAAGACCACTGGTGCACATCAAAGTGACATTATTATCTAGACACTATAGTCCTAGAGACCACTGCAGCACATCAAAGTGACATTATTATCTAGAAACTATAGTCCTAAACACCACTGCAGCACATCAAAGTGGCATTATTACCTAGACACTACAGCCCTACAGACCACTGCAGCACATCAAAGTGACATTATTATCTAGAAACTATAGCCCTAAACACCACTGCAGCACATCAAAGTGGCATTATTACCTAGACACTACAGTCCTAGAGACCACTGCAGCACATCAAAGTGATATCATTACCTAGACACTATAGTCCTAAACAACACTGCAGCACATCAAAGTGACATTATTACCTAGACACTACAGCCCTACAGACCACTGCAGCACATCAAAGTGACATTATTACCAAGACACTACAACCCTAGAGACCACTGCAGCACATCAAAGTGATATTATTACCTAGACACTATAGTCCTAGAGACCACTGCAGCACATGAAAGTGACATTATTACCTAGACACTATAATCCTAGAGACCACTGCAGCACATCAAAGTGACATTATTATCTAGAAACTATACTCCTAAACACAACTGCAGCACATCAAAGTGATATTATTACCTAGACACTACAGTCCTAGAGACCACTGCAGCACATCAAAGTGACATTATTACCTAGACACTACAGCCCTAGAGACCACTGCAGCACATCATTGTGGCATTATTACCTAGATGCTATAGTCCTAGAGACCACTGCAGCACATCAAAGTGACATTATTATCTAGAAACTATAGTCCTAAACACCACTGCAGCACATCAAAGTGGCATTATTACCTAGACACTACAGCCCTAGAGACCACTGCAGCACATCAAAGTGACATTATTATCCAGAAACTAGAGCCCTAAACACCACTGCAGCACATCAAAGTGGCATTATTACCTAGACACTACAGTCCTAGAGACCACTGCAGTACATCAAAGTGACATTATTATCTAGAAACTATAGTCCTATACACCACTGCAGCACATCAAAGTGGCATTATTACCTAGACACTATAGTCCTAGAGACCACTGCAGCACATCATTGTGGCATTATTACCTAGACACTATAGTCCTAGAGACCACTGCAGCACATCAAAGTGACATTATTACCTAGACACTATAGTCCTAGAGACCACTGCAGCACATCAAAGTGGCATTATTACCTAGACACTATAGTCCTAGAGACTACTGCAGCACATCAAAGTGGCATTGTTACCTAGACCCTATAGTCCTAAACACCACTGCAGCACATCAAAGTGACATTATTACCTAGACACTATAGTCCTAAGACCACTGCAGCACATCAAAGTGGCATTATTACCTAGACACTATAGTCCTAAACACCGCTGCAGCACATGAAAGTGACATTATTACCTAGACACTATAGTCCTAAACACCACTGCAGCACATCAAAGTGACATTATTACCTGAACACTGTAGCCTTAGACTTAGAAAGACAACTGCAGCACAAAATATACTTTATGAAGTCACTGACCACATATTTGGTGAATCATCTTCATAGAAAACAATAGCTGCATTACTTATCCCCATAAACCCTATTATCTGATGTTGACTAACTAAGTTAACATGCTTTTTCCAGAGAAAGATTGTTTATATCTATTTAGATTTTCTACAGAGCACTTAAAAATTTACATTTTGTTTTCAAATAAAATAAAGTAGACAACAAACAGAGTGATGAAAAGTGCTGCTGTTTGACCTTGACCTTTGTCCACTGACTACAAAACTCTGTGGGCATTTTACTCCAATCATGTTGCATCTGTATGTAAAATACGAAACCAGCAGGTTGACAACCTTCTGGGTTACCATATCAAGTGATAAGCAATTAGAAAACTTTTACTATTAATAATCCGAATCTATCAATAAACAAGAAACCGTCAATGACGGTATGACCGGATTGCAAATGCTAAACGCAAAATGTTGACGGTGGACGGAAAGACGGACGGACAGATTTTGCCAATTTATAGACCGGAATTGGTTTGCATTAACATTAACAATACATGTATGCAAGTGGCAAGCTAAATGCAAATGCTAAACGCAAAATGTTGACACCGTGCAGACGGACGGACAGACAACGGATTTCGCCAATTCATAGACCGGAATTGCTTTTCAATCCAGTCAATAATTGGAAACTATCGAACTTTAACTAAATATATATATATATATCAAAAAAATTAATTTTGGCTTTCCCATTCTTTTCTGTGTCACGCCTACCAGGACATGGGACCTCTGGTTTTATTGTCTCATCCAAAAGACAGTCAGAACACTTGTGTGCCCACCGCAGGGGACGAGCCAAACACACTCATCACTGGGCCATACTGGCTTTGGATATATGGTCTTGCTCTTATTGTTGTCAAGTTCAGTATCTTCGATAGTTGCCAGTTTGATTTTTTACGATTACTGCACATCTGGCATTTAAAACTTTTAAATTCGTTGTTTAAGTACACATAATGACTATAGCATAGTTTTCTATCGATTATCAAGTTTTGAGAGGTTCCGGCAAATGACAATCGAAAGTCGCCAACTATCGTCACTAGCCGTATCACAACCAAAGTCTTCACTAGCCGTATCACAACCAAAGTCTTGATAAGTGGACAGACAAACACACAATGACAAAACAAATAATTCCTTTAAGGCACTCACATAAATACAAGGTCCTAATTTTTCAATTTGCCCTACCAACCTTAATCTTTTCTACAATGTAAGTTGAAAACATAATGGGACTTTTTACCTCATGTTTCATGAGAGTATAACTAAAGAAGCCATAGCATAGCACAAGAGAGACAACTCTTACTGGGGTACTTACTTTTCCAGTCCTTGCCAACACAGGTGATAAAATGACTGATGGCCATATACAACGAATGGAAAGATATAATACATATATACATCTGAAAAAAATGAAAAACCTATTTTGGAATTTTTCTTTGTACAGTTATCTATAAAATATTAAAATTACATCAAGCAATAACTTTTCTTGAATCTTCATGTAAGTAACTTCCAAATATCAAAATATTGCACGTAATGTCATGGTATTCCATACAATCGATTCTCACGTTATTAGCCACATTCATTTCAAGACAATTTTACTGTTATACGACAAATTTGCAGTTATATCAATTTGCCAAAATTCTGATGACATTTTACAAAATACAAGCTCTTTCCCTATGCTTGTTTAGACAATCATATAGCATGGTCTTTCATTGAAATGACCAAGTTCATTATGTGTTATGGTAAAGCCTTAATTCAGTAATTCATGTTTCATAATCATTAACTTCGTGTACAAATTGCATCACGATCAGTAGTTGTAACGGTATATAATGTACACTGATGACAAATCAGAACATGTTTGTACTGCCAGAACAACTGCAGAAAATGGTGTTTGATTGCATAAAACCATTTATTATGTCATCTACTGATGATAGGTTTCATTCCAAAGCTTATTGAAATATCCAGCAAATCTGATTATGATTTTGCACACATTTTTGTGATACTTGTTATCAGTGCCATTATTTATCAAGCGTTCAGGTATAATTTCAACATATACATTTGTGTAGATACATTGCAAATATTTGATATGAATCTACTGAAAAGAAAACTATTCCATTTAGAATGTAAGAATACATTTATAAGACATCTTCTGAGGATCTATAAGTAGCACTGGGCCATCACTCACTATATATCAGGGGAGTCCATCAATAAATCATCTAATTAAACAAGCATTCTGATAGTATTGCTTAAGCAATACAAGTCCCCCACCAGTCCCAACACAACCATAAGGGATTGAAAAGTAGGTCAGTGGCAGCAAAACGGTTACAGGCATTCTGAGAGTTTTAGTATGTGTTTATTAGTTAGAGATGCTCATTTTTCTTTCTTTTCTTGCTACCACATTACAGCTCAACATTTGTAAGCATAACCAAGAAAAGTGGGGGAAACTGATATTGAACAAATGGCAATAACTCGGAAAAAAGTAGGTCAACCATGACCAAAGTCGAACTTTATCTGTAATTTTTCATGGGGAAGCTTGCTACCATGTGACAGCTTGATATATGTAAGAATCAGAATGACCAAGAAAAGTGCAGAAAACTGATATTGAATAAAGGGCAATGACTCTGGAAAAAAAAGGTCAACGAATGACCAAAGTAGAACTTGATCTGATGGGGAAGTTGGCTATCAAGTTTCAACTTGATATCTGTAAACATTGCCAAGCAAAGTCTGGAAAACTAGCGAGACAGACGAACAGACACACAGACTAACAGACAGACAGAATGGAACCTATAGTCCCCTCCAGTTTCACCAGTGAGAGACTTGTAACACTTGGCAAGGTAATCACCATCACACTTTATACACTTTATTAAATTATCTTTTTATCAAACATAAGGGTGTGTGAATATGCTCATTTACTGCTCGGAATTGCAGTCATCATCAGAAGGCAAATGAGCCGCTGCAGTGACCAAAATAAATAGCATGTACATTCATTAACTACAAATTTTTGCTGCCAATATGCCAAAATACTGAGTGCCAGAGAGTTGACAGTGCAACACTTTTAGAAAGTAGAGATGTACTTACGGTAAATAAAACAAAGAATTTTTGGTTATTCTCTCCCACACAATTATTCACCCATGGACAGTGGTGGTCCATCTTCCTCACACATCTCTGACAGACACTGAAACAAGACGGAGGTCACATGACATAAAGATGACGTCACTGTAGCATACTGTTGTACTCTTAAGTTATTGAATGTGGAAATGAATAACATATTACAAATGTATCGTGCCAACATAGGGACTGACATGTTCTCAAAATTCAGTCAGACCACACTGTTAAGTTTAAGGAGACAACTTCTAATATTTTTTTATATAGGTTTAGTTTCTTCCCAACTCTATGATAAATTCATAAAAACTTATGTCGTTGATAAAATGAATCCAATAGTTTGATTTAAATGACTGATTGCCACTATAATGTCATACACAAGTAACTTACACTGTATCAAACTATGATTTATCTGTTAAGCTATAATAAAACTATGAGGCAGGTATAGATGAAATGGATATGATGATCCTTCAGTTGTTAAACTGTCAATTTCTTACATCTGTTTGTAGTAATTATATCATCATTTGATATTCTTTTCTTTTCCTTAACTGAATTTGTGAACTCTACATTATCCTCCAAGTGAGAAAAAAATCAATTCTACAGCTGTATATTACTTGCACATTATTTTTCTACTACATGAAAGTTAACACTTACAAACGATTACAGTACATAAATTACGATACAAATTATTCATGAAAAGCAGTATTAAAGTTGAAAACTATAAACCTTAACATGATTCTCTCTTTATATTTACTTACCTACAATGATGTGCTCTTTCTGGTTTGATACTAGAACACTTTGGACATTTAAAGACAACCTGCCCATCTCCTAACCCCATTAGTTTTATATTTTCTTGTGTTGCATTCCCTTTAGGCACAGATCCCTGTGTATAATTTAAATGTCATACAAACTGTATAAAACATTATCATCATATCGACAAAATAAGCATACTGCAAGATTAAAATTGGTGTTTAAAATTCATGAAATCTTCACATACCAAACTGCTGGGTATATTCTTCTTTTCGTAGTGCAAATAATGTAAATAAACAAACTATGTTTATAGTCGACATTTTATACATGATAATGCAGTGCACAGAGTTCTCAGAGATGGTTACCATATATTGTACATTTATTTCATCTTTCAGAATCTTTTGCGATGAAAAAATACTACATGTATGGTATGTCTGATCAAATATGCCCACTTTTCCATCTCAAAAAAAGAGGGCCAAGACAAAATACAGTTTGTTTGTTTACTACAATATCTCATGGCCAACCGTGGTCCCCCCCCCCCCCCCGCTCCGAACTCTCTTTTGATTTTCTTTTTCAATCAGGAGACAAAAAGCAAAACTTTCTTAATTTCTTTTTTGACCTAAGCAAATATTTGTATTATCTACATATATAAAATAACAAATACTGAACAAGAATTATTCTAAATTCTTACCGGGTCAGACAGCATTGTCCTGATATGTGAAGCAACAGCCATGAAGGCAAAGAACTGGAATATAATGCCATTTACCCAACTCCATGTTGTGTGGGGATTGTGCATAAGCATAACAAAGATCACGACAAATTCTGCGTACAGTACAAGTAACCAGGTAAAAATGGCACACACCCATCCACAAATGTCCTTTACACACCACAGTAAATCGCACTTGATGCCTAGCCAGCCAAAGTAAGGGTTACAGTCCACGTAGGCCACCCCATCCTCTACAGGACCTTTATGTTTGCTACGTAGTGTCTTGATAATAGGTCCCTTACGCACCTCACCATTGTCTCTGAAATGATACGAACAAAATTTTAAAATATTTATATATATAAACATGTATATTTAAAAGCCACTGAATTGCATTTACACTAATTTACAGGCTGGGTGAAAACATGAAGACCAGACCAAGACTTGAATCTTGATCCCTCTACAACCCATACAGCTGCTTTAACCCTGACCTTACTGGACTGATGATCAATTGGACAACAATAGTTTTTTTAGTTCTGAATCTTTGTTTAACTAAATAATAAACTGAACTTTGAGGTATTACTTTCACTTTCCACTTTGTTTCTATTGTACACATACAAAAATGTAGTCTAAAGAAGTTCACCAGCTATACATGTACATGTCTACATGTACTATGAATAACTATAATGGGTGAGCCAGTTTGTATGTCTGTCGGCTTGTCAATTTAAAGTCAGACGTCCGTTTGTAGGTAGTAGAGAGCGAGGGGAATTCTAAAGTATCCGAAATGTCAAAAATAATTTGCCTAACAGTCCGACACGCAAGAAAAACAGATGATTAATTTGCCATATCAATTTAATTAATGTTCAGTTATATAGGAATTTACTCAATGTGAGTGATTTGTGCAATTTGCATACCTTATTCAAAGATTAAAAATACATGTAGTAAATTACAGATATTATGAATAATTTGGCATATATTTTAATTAATACGCAATTTTAAAAAAAAATTAGGAAATTTCAAATAAGGTACTGATTTAAATGAAACATTTGATTAACCAAACACAGAGGAAATAAAAAGAACTGTCCAATTAAAATGCACAATAAAAGATTAAAAAGCCAATAAAATTTTGTATTTCGAATTATGCAAAATTCAACCAAAAATAGTTTTGAGATTGTATAGATTGTTTGCAATAGGCCAGAATTGATGGGAGTTACCTCCCGTTGTCGGCCATCTTGTGTGTCAAACCATAGTTTTTCCTTTAGATTCTTACCATTTTCAAACAGCTCATTTGAGACAGGCATTTGCAATTTCATATGTAAGATACCGTGATAACATTTTCAAATAAATGTTGTAGACAAATTTGAAAGAAAAAAGAGGAGTTACTGGCTCAGTTATGTGGCAAAAGTCACCATGGAACTATACAATACATGAATATAAATAATATACTAGAACATATAACACATTACAAAAATATTTGATAGTAGTACAATTACGATACCGACTTAGGATGGTCATTTAAATTGACAAAAGCCAAACAAATGGCGTGGTTAACCGGTTTATGGGCCCACCTTCCCACTCACCGTAACAGCAGAACAATCAAACGACGTACATTTAAAAATTTATAAATAATCCTCCATGTAAAGAACAAGGGTAAACAGGTATCGCATATTGAGAGGTCATAAAAATATAAACACGTAAGGTATTGTAAAACACATAATGGTATAAAAATATCTGCGACATCAACATGATAAACCGTGCTCTGCCAGTCTGAAAGCGAGCTAAGACCCTAGATCTGTAGGAGTCCCGACTAACAGTCAGAGGGGACGAGGTTCAGGACCATGTCTCCTCTGAAAGAAGTTTGGACAAGGCCCGTCATATAGTCCCCACCGCCCTGTTAGTCAGCGTGCAACGTTCAAGTAAAAGTCTGCATAAGGATGTAGAGGGGCCAAATACAAGACCTATAGTCTTTTTGATGATCTCAATATCATATTGTCTATTTAAAAGACGTTTGACTATTTTATCACATGATAAAATAACGTTATCGGAGCCTTTTACTTTCCTTAGTTTATATCCGAGATCACCGTAAAAATTAGGATGGGAAATTCCATTGGATACATACTGTTGAAAAGAAATATTTCCAAATTTAGATAGAAGTTCTGAATAAGATATGAAGAATTTGCCGAATGTTTTTCTTAGCTTGTGATATCTATACCCCTGAGTTAAAGTGTAGTAGTAATTTGTATATTTCGTTTAAGAAAGAAATAAACAAGTATAAGTTTTGAAACCGTCATGAAAAATCATCAAATTTGGTTGAATTATGCATGAAAATACAATGTGACATAAAATGGCCGCCAACGGGAGGTAACTCCCACCGATTCTGGCCTATTGCAAACTATCTATAGTTAACTGTATTATGGTCATGATGTAAATCCACATGATGTTTCGGCTTCTGCAACAACCTGTATATCAATCACCATGACTAAGAGTAAGATAGCAAATTTTGGTTCAAGTTACATCTCGCAAATGAATGAATATTGTGTAGACGAGTTACACAACCCTGCAAACGCAAGATTTTTTGGCAAAGAAGGCATGAAAATAACTGAAGTAAACCAGAAATTTTTGTGCGATATGAAAGACTATGATCCTGATGTTGTGTTTGTGTGCTTAGATGGGAATGTCAATGTCATTTCAAAGGACTCTATTCCAAATGATATTTTTCATTCTCTCAAAGAGTTTACCCTGGACCTTTCTAGTGGTGGTGCAAGGCAGGTTTTAGTGGGAGAAATTTTGGAATGTGGTAACTTTATGAAATCACCAAGATTAACTAAAGAATCATTCGATTGGATACCTCAAGCGGAACTTGGGCTCACATTAAGTGTAATTTAAGGACAATACGTTTTCAGTCGATTATGATGACAATCTTTTAAATTTCAATGCCAGTGGGCTAAGTAAATACGTTCATCAACTTTCACATGTGTGGTGGTGGTGTGAATATGTACATACCGGGTATGTTGTGAGCTGTAAATACACAGAGCTTTTAATTGATTATTTTGTTTGTCAAGTAACATGTATGATTGTTTCCATGTCATAACCTTGTATATAATTGAATGATGTATATGCTGTTTTAATGTAGACTTTATGTGATGTGTCATTACGCTGCATATCAGTGATGTGTATTATTAAACATCATTTTGAAAAAGTTGTTCTATTATCTTGGTAAGAGTAAAAGAAAAAAGGAATATGTGCCAATCAATATAACACAATAGATTTTGGTTGGTTGGTTGATTGGTGTTTTACGTCGCTTTCAACAATATTTCAGTTATATCGCGACATGGAAGCAGGAGGTTACCAACCTCTTAAACATAGTGGCGCAACTAACACAATAGATGAATACTTTATAAATGCTTCTATCAAATAACTACATGTACACCTGAATAATTCATTCAAATCCATTTATAAAGTATTCAATTCATCTACGTAGTTGTCACATTATTGGTTTCGTACAGAAGCCAACAGATTTAAGTGACGAGTAACCAATGCCGCTATATAATGTTAATTGACAAATTACAAGGACTGATACTTCCACAATTTTGTCGAATAACATATTCAATTCCCATCATGAAAACTGAGAGTCCTTGAATACATTTGCTTTTTGTATCATGCTCAAATAAACAGAGTAATAATGTGTGACTTGTAAGAAGAGGTCGAATCATGCACATATCAGATCCAGTGATAACAGGATAAATAACGAGAAAAACTGAAAATCTTCACATATATAATATATTAATATATACAGGAATATATATATTTCAATTCCGTCATGCATATTTTTAATAAGTGATGAAGTATCAAGGTCTAATTTGCACTGGATAAACAATTATTTAACACTGTGAGTGTGATATTTGCCAGTTGCTATTGTTTACACAATACATAAAAACATACAGTGTCTCGACAGGCACACAGTGTAAAATTGGGCAATCTTTCCACATCAATTTATCCTTCAGTACTATCAAAAGGCAAAGACCAAAGTCAATAAAAAGAATATATTCAGCATTTCAGGTAACATGAGTTGCAAGTAACCCAAATATATACAGTTTATGGCAAAATATTCATCCACCACCTTGCAGGTGTATACGTTTTACTGCAGGCGTACACATGCGTACTTGATTAGGATCGTTGGTAAACAGGATGCGAAAATGAAGGAGATTGAGAGTGACATTGTGGAGACAAATATTTTGAAGAGGTGAAGTAAAGTTAATAGTGAGGATGAAGCTATCACTTATCTATGCATTTGGAAATTACGGGCCCTACATGGTCCTAATGTGGAAAAATAATCTGATAACCTCAATCTTGATGATCGATGGAAGATTAAACTAGATACTATGCAATCAGAGTACAGTCGAGCTAACTAATATGAAAAAAGCATTTGAAATTAATTAAGAGACTTACGCATTTCCATAGTTTTCATCTTCCATAGTTTATACTCAAATATGAGGTTATTTACACATAATTTTGCATGGAAACAGAAATTCGCTAAACCGAAATTTCCGCAAAAATTTATGACGTAGTTCACATGAACTTTTGAAACTAAAACTCAAACCAATTCCGGACGATCCGATTGCGCCAACACGGTACAGATGGATGTGATAGAGATTGTGCTTGAATGATTTGTAAGGCGGCATGGCAAACTTTCTCTGTTGATATAAGTAACGTGTATAAAGTGTATGCAAAACTGTCAAGGATGATTCGAGGGTGCAGTATTGTTTGTCCCAATAATACACACGATCCCATCCCATTACCCCATGATACTGCTGTAACCATTGGAAGAAGCACTGATACTCGCTGTATTGATCCAAGGTGCTCAAGAAAACAATGTGAGTGATATCAGCGTGAGAGCAAAAGCTTGAAGACCAAATGACATCAGATGCTTGTATTACATGGGTGGGGATTTTTGACGGTAGTTGAGATCCTCTGCCCTTCTCCAACTTTTGATATCGGCGGTTTGTGAAGAGGGTCAGAGAAAGTTTCTTTATCAAAAGTTGAAATATTAGTGATACCAGCTGGTATCCAGATGTATAAGCCTCAGGTGACAAATAAACATTTGCACGGCGAATTTGCATCTTATACATGTAATCCAATAAATGAACATTTAACATACTCTATCGAAGCGGTATCTTTTCCAAATAATGTCTACGACTTCTGCTAGCTGCCGTTTTATCCGAAAATATTACAACATTCTCATTTCGCCATTTTTGTATACGGTATGACGGCAGATCTTGCAGAACATGACTTTGCATTCGTGAACATCAGCAGCTGACACATTTTTGTAAATAAAAACACGATGCAACCTCGTCAGGAATGCAAAGTCACGTTCTGCAAGATCTGACATCATACTGTATACACAAATGATGAAATGGAGGAATCTTGTCGTGATTTCAGATAAAACGGCAGCTAATAGAAGTTATAGACCAAATTTGGAAAAGATATTGCTATGATCAAGTAAATTAAATGTTCATTTATTAGATCGTAGGTTGCAAGTTCTTTTGGTAAACGTTTATTTGTCTCCAAAGGCTTGTACATCCCAATACCGGCTGGTATCGCTGAAATTCCAACTTTTGATTAACAAAGCCTCTCTGACCCTCTCCCACAAACCTCCGATATCTAAGGTGGGAGAAATGCAAAGACTCTCAGACTATTTTGACAGGGGTTCATCTTTGACAATTTTTATTATGGAAAGAGAGTCCAAATGGGACTTGCGATGTAAATGTACATGTAATTTACCATTTTTACAATAAAAAGTCCCAAGAAAAGTAATTTTTATCAAATCTTCTGGTGCATCAGGACTTATGTTCCTACTCCAGGATTTGTGCATTGTTATCACCTGGCCATCACATTCACAAGTTTAGGAGCCGAGAATCATGCATGACAATTAGCTTGATTTCAAATATACAAGACATCCAGATTGCTTGGCATTTAATTCTCAAGTGCTAAGTTAATTTTTTTTCTTGACATCAAATTAACATGCCATATTTTGTTACTTTGTATGACATTTTCATGTAAAGTGGCTTAGAATGCAAATCATAGTTTTTCATTGTGATGGTTTCTTTCTTTTGTATTTTAGTGGAGATAAAAGCTGACTGGAATAAGGAGATAGTGACAGTGAAACAACTGGGCAATAATTCTTCAGCTATAGATGGAATAGAGTTAGAAAAAGGTAATCAAAGCACATGTGTAGACTTGGTCATTGTGTGTCAGGTTGTGTCACTCTATCTCAATGGTTAGACAACACCATCACCATAAATAGGACGTCTGATTTAAACCGTATGACTATTCAATCAAGATAATTGGACACGTTTTTACAATGATTTGGCCCCACTGTCTTGATAGTATAATGCAACTCTGTCACATTGAATGGACCACTTTATCTCTGTGGTTTGCTCGCTCTATCTCATTGTCTGGGCACTCTATCTCATTGAATGGACCACTTTATTTCAGTGGTTTGTAACTCTATCTCATTGTCTGGGCACTCCATCTCATTGAATGGACCACTTTATTTCAGTGGTTTGTAACTTTATCTCATTGTCTGAGCACTCCATGTCATTGAATGGACCACTTTATTTCAGTGGTTTGCATACTCTATCTCACAGTCTGTGTCACTCTGTGTCAGTGAATGGACAATCTTATCTCAGTGGTTTGTATACTTTACCTCATTCTCTAGGTCACTCTATCTCAGATAAATGGACGACTTTATTTCATTGGTTTGTATTTTCTATCTCATTGTCAGGCTCACTCTATCTCAATGAATGGACAATTTTACCTCAGTGGTTTGTATACATGTACTTTATCTCATTATCCGGGTCATTCTATCTCAGTGAATGGACCACTTTATCATGATGATTGGGACACTTTATCTCCTACATTGAGTCAATCTATCTCATACATTGAGTCTATCTATCTCATACATTGGGTCAATCTATCTCATACATTAAGTCACTCCATCTTCACAAGTCAAGGGAATGCACTACGTAAACTTCTTTTTCCATAGTCAAAGTTTTACTTAGCACATCCCCATGACTCTTGAAGATATGAGTCACTCTGTCTCTTGCATTAATTTCTCTGCTTATACATTCAGTCTCTCCATCTCATGTATAAGGTCACCCTGTACCATTCTAAGTAACAGATATGACTACTGTATCACTGATTTAGTACATCTGTCACTAAAGGTATGGGTGATCCACTGAGGCTGAGTGTTGTTTATTGTCTAACGCCATAGCACGATAATGTCACTCTTATGGTGGCAGCACCTGAAGCTAATAAGATCTTTAACTTGTCATTGTATACAATGACTCCTGTGGCACTTTATATTGTCTCCTCCAAAGGATGGATTAGGAAAGCAGAAGACAATAAAAAACTTGAACCAACTTCTAAAATTGATTGATTAATTGATTTTTGTTTAACGTCACACCACGAATATTTCACATATATGGTGACGGCATCTGCCTATTGGGGGGCATGCAAATTTTGACCTTTACAACGGACTCACCCGAAGCAGTGAGGGATCTTTAACATGCCATGCATACCACGACACGGGGCCTCCGTTTTTACTGTCTCATCCGAAAGACAGAACACCGGCATGACCAGAGCGGGACTCGAACCCGGCCTCCCAATCAAGAGACGAGTGCGATATCACTAGGCCACGCCGGCTTACCAACTTCTAGGAACAATTATGAGTCACCAGTATAGTAATGAAAATATTATTATCTGTGCTAATGTGTATAATTTATTGTTATTATTTGATTATAATTTGAAATTTTGAATAAAACAGTTATGATAACGGACTTATATTTTCAGTTTTGATATTACAGATAGACAATGTACTCTTTCGAAAGGTTCCATTTTATATTTACTGGTTGGCCAATATCCTCAGAAAGTGGAATTCGTCAAAGATGAATTCAATGACAGCACTGAAAGTACAAAATCTTCATCAAAAAAGTCTGACACAAATTCTCAAAAGTCAAGAACTGCATCAGTAGAATCAGGAAAAGGTATGAAAAATGATAGCAAGGAAGGAAAGGGCTCGAAAAGTAATAACAAGGAAGGAAAGAACTTGAAAAGTAATGATGATTCCACAAGTTCCCTTAAGGGAAGTAAAAAACGTACAGCTCCGGAAGATAGTGCCAATGAAAAATCAACAAAAAAACCAAGATTATCTGAGAATAGTTCTCCTGTAAAAGAAAAGGCCACTTCTAGTAAATCTCATTCTAAAAATGAGAAAAACAAATTAGATACTCGAAGTGATGTCAAGTCAGATAAAGTATGTCATGACAATGAAAGCGATGAAGAAAATAGTATTAAAATATTAGAAGAAAAGCTCAAGAAACTAAAGAAGAGTGCTGCAGAGAAGAAATTCAAATTTTCTGATAGTGAAGAAAATCTGAAAGATAATAAACATGTTTCGCCAATGAAGAAGAAAAAGAGAGATAATGAGTACGATTCACCTTCACCTGAGTCCTCAAAAGAAAGCGTGGGGATCCCTGGATTACTCTCTGTGGGGCTACCTGTGGAAGAAACTTCTTGGGAACAGTTTGAGAAGTTATATGTGTGTAAAATGAAGGGAGTGCAGGCCAGAGATAAGGCAAGTCTTATTTTCAGGAATTTTTCATTAAGAATTTTCATTTTTGTAGATTGAGACGAATAGGTTGCATATTAACATTCTTAATTCTCCTGAAATGATACTGATGTTATTGGTATATTTACAGCTCTGGGTGAAATCTTATTGGTATAAATATACCGGTAAGACTTGAAATTTCTGTCAATATTGTACTGCAGACGTAAAGCAAGATTTCGTATTTTTAAAGTTCACATACTCTGATGAATAATTTGAGGATAGGGGTAGATATGAACGCACTATCAAGTTTTCAAAATCTCTTTTGAAGCTTTTAGATTTTACTGGAATAGTTATAAGGCAAAATTTCACAATCTTAAAATTTCTCTTAGTATTCCTTATTTATATCTGTGTACACATTTATGGTATGTTTTGCAACAATGATCCAAATGGTAGGGTTGAAAAAATAAGCAGAGTACATGTCGTTCAAGAAAAAAAAAAAATAGTTCATATTTAAAAAACATGGCCAAATGGTAACTGCAGAATATTTAGATTGAAGAATTTATAAAAAGATTGATATTGAATTCATTAAAGTTTGTACATATATATATATTACATTTTTATTGCTTCTTACAGATTGCAGGTTTTGATATAGATGGTACGATTATCACAACCCAGTCTGGTAAAGTGTTCCCCACCCATGTCGGGGATTGGAAGTAAGTGTACAAAATTATGATCAAGTTTGCTATTTTTGTAATGAAAACATGTACAGTATATGAATACACAATGAATGTGTCTTATGACTTTCCCTTAATACAAATATTCATATAAAGCCTCATTCGTGTATGAAGTACACTTAAAAAGTTTTAGATACAGATGTGAAAAGCTGGAAAAATAAAACAGATTGTGGATATGAACTTAAGATGAAAAAGATAAGAAAGGCAGATTTACTGACATGCCTGATCATTGTTCAAAAGTGGAAGTTTTATTAGGTTGTAATGTTGTTGTCTATGGCTTTAGCAAAGACTTACTGGCAGACTTATCCTTAAAATGACGAATTTAAGTCATTGTTTTCGTCTGAGTTTCCAGGTTAAAGATTTTTCTCTTTTCATTTAGGTTTTTATTACCAGAGATACCGGGGAGGTTAAAGAAGTTACATCAGGATGGTTATAAAATTGTGTTCTTCACTAATCAGGTCAGTAGGTCATTAAACCTATGGTATAACCACATTTTAGCAGAAAAAGATGGTTTGTTTTTTGTATATGCCTCCTCCATATATGACTTGGGGTATATACATGTAGTATTTCACCTTGCCATCATACCATCATAGTATAGTTTGTCTTCAGAATTCCTCCTAAACACTTGGGAGAATTTTTATGAGACTTAGCACAAACATAAATCACAATATGTAGATTGCTGTCCAAAAAGTTTCACAGGAGTTATAGTCCTTGGACTTACATTTCACCCAATTTCAAAATATCTTTTTCAAAACACATACCTGAAAAACATTGCTGCTGGCAGGGGCATTTGTGATGCACCAACACATCTATTCTTTTTATATATTTTTTTTTCAATTTACATCTTTATTCAGACTTTTTGTACAAGTTTGGATACACTCACGATAGATATATTAAAAAGCACAAATACATATTTCATACATCATATTTACATAGTAGGTATAAGTTGATTATGATAATATTCAATATTACATAAATGTTCTTGTTTGCTGCACATCCCCACCCATTTGTCATCAAAAATATGATTGTTGTATAGACAATGATTCAAATTTACGGCAGTGATTTGTCATCCATAAACTTATATACGTTTTGTGTTTACATATAAACACCTGTTATGTGCAGATAATCTTTCATATTAGGATATATAATAATACATGCCGTATGTATACACACAAGCATTAGCTAATCAAGAGAAAATGTCCGTATACACCTACTAATAATCGTAATAAAAAGCATTAATCTACTGTCTTCTCTGAAAAAACGAACACCTTCAAGCCACCAGCTGAACTGGAACCAGGGACCTTTTGATTATGACCTAGACACCTAACCAATCAATTGAGACATACTAGCTCAAGACAGCAATATAGTTTTACAATATAGTTTTACGATATATCATCATACTCTTAAATTAACCAGATTTTACTGACACATATATATACCTTTGAACCAGAGACATATATACACATGTGTATATATGTCTCTGCCTTGAACACATTTTTATTGGCATGACAGGGACGTAGCAATCTCCAATAAAATACAAATCCCACTAAAATTTGTAAAGGTACAATACCTGTATGAAATATGTTACTGATATACATATACAATGTTATGAATACAAAATGAATTTTGTTCACCTTTACTTACCTGAAAATACTGTATGAGAGAAGAATGAGTAAGACTGCATTTCGTCAAATCCAGTACATAAATGTACATGTATAGATTGTCCTTTATCACTCTCTATATGTTCATACCAATTAATTCACCAATCGTTATATCAATACATTGCGATTACCTTATTGACCATTTTAGAGCTGTGAACTGTATTGTTTCTTATATTCCAAAGTTTGTGTTATTGTGTATCAGTTAGGTGTGGCTAAAGGGAAGACAAAAATTGAAGATCTGAAGAAAAAATTTACTGCTATAGTTGCAAAAATTGGTGTACCTGTCCAGGTAAATGCATATTCATTAGTGATCTTCATTCAAAGTAAACGACTTAAATTCAGTCAATTCAGATCCTCTAAAGAATTTATCAGATTTATTTTTTACAAATAAAATTAATTAAGCCAGTCTTTTAAATCATATTGATAAACGAAGAGCCCTACCACTTTTTGTGTTGTCATGTTCTTTGTCATTGGGGACTTAAAGATCATAGGCCCAATCAGTGAGGAATTGAAACACATAGGCCCATTCATTGGGGACTTAAAACACATAGGCACATTCATTTTGTGGACTTAAAGATCATAGGCCCATTCATTTGGGGACTTAAAGATCATAGGCCCATTCATTGGGGATTAAAAACACATAGGCCCATTCACTGATACACATAGATCATAATCCCAGTCATTGGCTCCTTAGAACACATAAGCCCAGTCATTGTTGACTTAAAGATCATAAGCCCAGTCATTATGGACTTAAAAATCATAGGCCCAGTTATTGGAGACTTAAAACTCAGAGATCCAGTCATTTGGGACTAAAGATCATGGGCCCTGTCACTGGGAAGTTCGGACTCATAAGCTCAGTCATTAGGAACTTAAAGATACAAGGCCTAATCATTGGGGCTTAAAACTCATTGGATCATAGTCCCAGTACTTGGGGACTTACAACTCATAGTGTCCTATTCATTGGGGATGTAAAGATCATAGGCTCATTCATTGAAGATTTTTTAAAACATTGTATGCTCATTTAGCCAGTAAATTAATTGAAATATTAAAAAGTTTTTGATTCCATAAGATGAGATACCTGTTGATTCCTAGATTTATTATTATTATTTTTCATGTGTAGATTTTGATTTCAACTGGAGGAGGTATTTATAGAAAACCAGCGAGAGGGATGTGGGACTTTCTACAGAAGGTAATGCATGGATCTGATGTTTAATTTGCACATGTAATTAGTTTACAAACTACATAATAAATAATATTAATGGCATACTGAATTATTGTGTCCCAAGAATTGAAGATTTGAGAACATACAGTATTTGGCATATTTGTCTATGAAATCTTAACTTTGTTGCTAGTAAAACAGAAAAAACAGAGCTTTGATTCTTAACATGATTTTTTTTATTGACACCAACAATTTTTACCTATTGACTTAGACCTTGACCTTTGACATTTCAGATTCTTTCCATATATTTCTGCCACCTTAGACTTGTTATTCATTTCCCAAAAAGATTAAAGCACTGTATTTGAATGCTGTGTGGTGTGGTGTTACCCTCCAACACTGAACACTGGTAGCCACCATACAGGTGATATAGTCCCTGTGTGGTGTTACCCTCCAACACTGAACACTGGTAGCCACCATATAGGTGATATAGTCCCTGTGTGGTGTTACCCTCCACCACTGATCACTGGTAGCCACCAAGTAGATGATATAATCCCTTTGTGGTGTAAGTGTCCACTACTGAACAATGGCAGCTGCCATATAGGTGATATGATCCCTGTGTGGTGTGACCTTCCACCACTGAGCACAAGCAGCCTCCATATATGTGGTATAATCCCTGTGTGGTGTTACCTTCCACCACTTAACATTAGTATCCACCATTAATGGTGATATAATCCGTGTGTGGTGTAACCCTTCCCCCACTGAATAAAAGCATCTGCCATAAATATAATATAATTATGTGTGGTGTTAACCACCCCCCCTCCCCAGTGAACAGTGGCAGCTGCCATATACATATAGGTGTTATAATCCCTGTGTGGTGTTAAACCGCCTCCCCCCTCCCATCGAACAATGGTAGCTGCCATATACATGTACTGGTAGGTGAGTTATTACATACAACTACAACTATTAAATGCATTAAGAAGTTGAAAAACAGGCTCTTTGGAATTATTGATAACTGTTTCTTCGCCAAAAATGGTTAACGCAGATATAAATTTATTGTTTTAGGATATCCAGATACATATTTTGTGAAAAACCACTCTGAATCTAAATATAAGTACTCTGAAGATGACATTAAAAACATGCTGGACTTTCTGATTGACAATATATATGTTGTGTTCGGTGACCAGGTCTTCCAACAAACTATTGGAATTCCTATGGGGACTAACTGTGCTCCTTTACTAGCCGATATGTACCTTTCATCGTACGAAATTGACTTCATACAAAATCTAAATAAGTCAAAATAAGAAGCAATTGGCATTGTCCTTTAATGTTACATTCAGATATATTGATGATGTGCTATCTTTAAATAACAAAAACTTTGATACATACGTACATACAATATATCCCAAAGAACTTGAAATTAAGGACACTACAATATCCAATTCATGTGCTTCATATTAAGATCTGCTCATTGATATCGACCGAGATGTTAAACTTACTACTTCAGTTTATGACAAACGTGATGACTTTAGTTTCCCCATTGTTAACTTTCCATATACTAGTAGCAACATTCCTTTATCTCCTGCATATGGCGTTTATGTATCCCTATTGATTCGATATGCGCGAGTGTCATCCGAGTATTGCTCTTTCATTTATTAAAGTCAACTACTAGGAGAAAAGTTACTCAAACAGTGATATGAGATATCACGACTTATGTCAACATTCCACAAATTTTACAGTCGTTATGCAGACCTTATTTGCTCATATGATGTATCGTTGTCTGACATGTTGACTTCCTTATTTCACAGTAACTAAACCATCTGTATTACCTATACTATACAGCAGTATTCTTACTGCTTATGACATATACCTATTTTGACTAAGGCTGTGCCATTTCCTAATTCTTTGACAGCGAATAATACTTTTTCGCTTATACTTATGGCATCACGATGGGTGTGACCGGTCGGCAGGGGATGCTTACTCCTCCATGGCACCTGATCCCACCTCTGTTTTGACAGAGGTTTGTGATTGCTAATATTTTATTTACATATGTATTGTTGTGTTTCTTCGACTTCGAGTTGTGGATATCGGATCAATATTTTTGATTTGTACCTATAAACAAAATAAATTCTTGGATCCATAGCATCGTAAATTACAAGATTTTTATCTGATTTTCAGACTTTACATATGAAGATCATCTGGGTTTTATTCTTGTTTCTCAAAGATTTTTTTATATAGAATCAATTGTATATGTGTAAACTTTCATCATGTTTACATTTTGTAGAGCGGAAATGATGACATTAAGATTCTAAAGGAGCGAAGTTTTTATGTTGGAGGTAAATAGATCTCAATAAATCCTGTATTCTGTGTTTCCTGTTGTAATCAACTGAAATGCTTTTTGTTTGCACTATACATACTGCATGTATATTCTAATATCCAAAAAGTGACAAAATCAGTTAATTGTAGTCAGTATCAATCAGAGCCTTGTCTGTCCACTTGAGTGGTGCAGATGTTATCTTCGAAGCTTTAGCAGAGAGGTCAATTTGGGCTAAAGCTCACAATTATTCAATGTTAGAGATAGAGCAAACCAACTTGGATAAATACTACCTACCTTTAGCAGGTAAATTGACACATCTTTTTACTAGTCTGGATTAGATATCAAATCCAGACTTTACAGAGATGATAGGCTACAGTGAGTTTCAGCACATCGTCTGGCTTACTTGATGACCATTTATTTAGGTTCTACGGTTCCCTTCATCTCTAACACTAGGCTAAGCCACCACAATACAGTGGAAATAATCGTTGTGGAGAAGACGTCTTCGTGTGAGGTCAGAAAAATAACCCTAATCTGGGGTTAAACAATAACATAGAACATATCTATCTATTTACTTACATCCATGCTGTTTTTAGATGCTGCTGGTAGACCAGACAAGTGGACAGGAAAAAGGAAGAAAGATTTCTCATGCAGTGATAGACTGGTATGTATTGTTTTATTATCTGAAGTGAATCAAAATGATTGATTTTATGTGATATCCAGATTATAGTAAAATTCAAATTATAAAATAAAATGTTGTAATAGTAAGAATAAACTGATTGATTCTTTGATGTCATATTATTTTTTTAAATGTCTATTAAATAGATGTACAGGTTTTTATGCCCACAGAAATTTAGATTTCAGCACTTATATTTTTTGTTTTCCCTGTCTGTAAATTTTAAGCGAGGCCATAATTTTGTAGCTTTTAGTTCTCTGGAACTAAAGTCTGGAAAGTTAATGTCGTACACCCGGCATTGTTGTCTGGTGTCCATAGATAAAACGTTAACCTGGCCTTCATCTTTTTAACTGGAAAAAGTGCAACTTTGATGTTCAACATACGTATTCCTCATGACCAGGGCTTTCCATTAATGACTTTTGACCCCGCGCCCATGACTTTGGACTGTGACCCACTTTGACAAAAACTTGAGCCATTGCTGTACATTGTGAACTGCTGAAGAAATCCTCATGTCATAGACTCTTCTGACTTAAAGTTCTAACTGGAAAAAAATTTGACTTTGTATTTTAAGGTCAAAAGTCAAGGTCATAATGCATATCATACATCAAAGGTCAAGGTCATAATGCATAACATACAAAAAGCCTTGTTAACTCTATAGAAGAAAAACTTTGTAGAGTCTAAAGCCTTTAAGTTACACAAATGTTGGCCGTGGTAAGATGAACCCCATTGATTTTCGGGCGTGAGAGATTTTGGTCAGTAACTTCTTTTTAGATATCTTCATGAGGAGGGGAAAACACAATTTCCTGAATGATCTGCTTCTTACATTATTCTCTTTGAAAATTAACACCCATTTTCAGGGAGCTTTGTTGTCTTCAGTGACAACTCTTGTTAGAATGTATCTCAATATAGCTGCTGTCTTTGGGCATCAATATTTCACACTCATAAACATATCTGCAAGGTATAAGCACAACTCCATACAATCTGATTAAAACCATAACTTTATTCTGCTTATATATTTGACCAATTGCAATGAAGATCTGGCAAAACCCTGTAAAGGGTCACGTTATGGTTAACTCTTATTTTCAACCAGTCAGTGGATCGGCTACATTACATATTGCATTACTTGTACATGCCTATAGGAGTCATTGATTGGCTACGGGAAAATAAGATGTCTGTGACTGAAATGTCATCAGAGTTCACCAGAGCATGACTCCTTACGAGGTTTCGCCAGATCTTTATCTGCAGTGGGACAAATAGATAAACAGAATAAAGATTTGGTTTTAATCAGATTGGACTCCATACTCGGTGAACATCTTAAATACATTTATTGAATTCTTGATGCTACATATTTTACTTAACCTAAACCTAAAACTTAATTCAGAATCCTCTGTTCAATCACACTGTCCAACTGATCAGGTATGAAAAATATAGACAGTTTATTCTTTACAGTTCGCTATGAATGTCAATGTTCAGTTTTATACCCCAGAGGAGTACTTTCAGTGTCAGAAACCAGCACCTTTCAGCGTGCCAGAATTTGATCCAGTGAGTGATAATCATTTATAGAGATACAAACACAATAAATCATGCTTAAAGAAACTGATAATAACTTGTCCACCAGTAAAGAATACTTGTTTTGTTATACTAAATGTCTGAATACCTATAGGCATTTGATATACAAGATAATTTCAGTGTTAGTCCGTGGATATTTTTCATGTTGCCCAGTCTTTAAAAAGAATATATTGATAGAATACTTTAAAAAATGTCAGATGTGCAGATGCAAGTTCTCTCAGATTGAGACACCTGCCTTATCCACACATTTGACAGTGCTATTATCTACTCACCTATCAAGTAATCAGGTTTGAGGAAATTAATGTGAGGTGAGATTATGATGATTACTTTATAAATTCTTTCAGAGAAAAATTGACACGAACAAGACATTGCTAGAACCACCTGATGCCAAAGTTACATCATCGAAACGAGAGGTACGTAGACTTGCAGTTCATCATGATTCTGAAACAAAAATTTATCAACTCTCCTTTTTTCTTGAAATTTTGAATCTGTGTGAATTTTATTTCATTTCCGTATAACATAAGTCATATCCGTATAACATAAGTCATTTCCATATAAGATAAGTCATTTCTGTATAAGATAAGTCTTTCCGAGGTGATCTACATAAGCAGGTAGAAATTTCATATTGGTACATCATTAGAATGTTTTTGTCTTGGTACAGAATTATGATATATACATGCACAATGCACGACATAAATGGGCAAAGATAATGGCGACACAGCTCATTGATAATATATGTGTATTTGTAGGTCGTGGTTTTGGTTGGCTATCCAGCATGTAAGTAAAGATGTATTCATCCATTGTGTATGCATTTCCATAGGGGTAATGGTCATTTATTGGTAAACGTTAAAAATATTTGGGATATGAAATTATTAAGGTACATGTAATTAATTTGTAATCGAGATTATAGAATTATAGTGTAAATAACTTTATTTTGTATCATTTGTAGATCTGATGTATTTCATAGAATATGAAAAAAAACTATAACATGAGGGAAAAATCATCCAATAGTTTTTATACTTGGATTATAATTTTTCATATGTTCCATTTTAGGTGGAAAGTCCTTTTTCACAAAAACTTACATGGTGCCAAAGGGATATGTACATATCAACAGGGTAATTCACTTACATTTTCTCTCTATGTTTTATTGTTTTCACTTAGAGCCTTAACATTTACTCATGATTTCCCCAACTATACTAGAAAGAAGTAATTTTTAACAAATTAAAAACTCTTTCATTTAAATGAGGAACTTTTTTCAGTACATATTTCAACTATTCTTATCGTTTTCTCATTTGATTTTAAACTGAATCAGAAAATTAAAATTTAAAGCATTTTGAAATTCAAATCATGGCTTATCAACACATATACTTATGATTAAAACTTTGATTAAAAGTTTTCAGATACATGTATAAAAAGTTTATGTATTTGTTCTGTAGGATACCCTTGGTTCTTGGCAGAAATGTGTATCAGCTTGTGACAAGGCATTAAGAGAAGGGCAGAGTGTAGTGATTGATAACACAAATCCTGATGTGGAATCTAGAGCAAGGTGAGACAACTATGGCTATACGGTACATGCTTAACATATGTGTGTGCAAATGAAAAATGAAAAAAACAGTACTATTTTAGATATTTAAAGTGATATTAACAACTGTGTTGGCAAAAGTTGTATGGTAAATCACCTTGAAACAAACAAGAAGCCTCGGTTTCCTCTTTTCTGATCTATTGTAAGGGGAAATGGTTCTTTGTCTCTTCTTTTTTTAAAAATTAGAGTGAGTGAGGAACATTTGTTGGTGTGTCTGTTCAAAAACTTGCTACAAGCTCCTTAGACTTTTCTCTACCTTACTGCTAATGGGTAGGCTTGGCATACATGTAATGGTTAAGCCCTTGGATTGTGCCACTATGATTTTTTGGTTACTGTCTGCTTCCATGTCACAATATGACTAAAAATTGTTGAAAATGATGTAAAACACAACAATCAACCACCCATTCATTTTGTCAATGACATTTAATTTGTAACCTTCATAGCTTATGGAACAATTTAATAAACCTATGTGAACTTTTATCTTTAGCATTAATAAATGGAGAAAACATATTTATGACATTTTAGTTATCTGTGAAAGAGTAAAGTCATATTCAATAGGTTAATTAAGTTTTTGTATACTTGTGGTAAACGCTGGAAAATCTGCCATTTTACTTCAGGTACGTCCAATGTGCTAAGAAGGCCAGTGTCAGATGTAGATGCTTCGTGTTTAATGCCACTCATACCCAAGCTCGACATAATGAAAGGGTCAGTATACTGCAGTCATGTATATATTTTGTCTTCTTATTACACTTAACATGCCCATGTTAAATTTCTTAATGTTAAATCTCTTACTTTGAACATAATAGATTTTTTATGCTTCTATATCTTCAGATCGGGTGACATATTTAATTGAGTCATTTTGTTTTTTTGTTTGACAGACGTCTTTTTATAAACACTTTACGTACACATGATGCAATGATGCAATATTGAGGATCTCTCAGATTCTTTTGTTTTAATGATATTTCTTGCAAATTCACATTTTGTGTATGTATATAATTTTTTTTTTTCACAGTTTAGAGAAATGATTGACAAATCTCATCAACCTATTAATGACATGATCATGAACTCTATGAAGTAAGTAGTTATATCTACTGTCCTTCCTTCTAATTAACTGAAACATTGACTTTTATCATTTAAAATGAAAAAAAATTCTTGATGGTGATATAAAAACACGTCAGCACATTTGGGTGCAGGCTTTGGTAATAGTTAAGCACTAGGCCTGCAGTGCACAAAATTAGATCACTAAAAGAAAATTGTACAAAATGATGAATTGTTCATCTTTCAAATTTATTAACTTCCAGTTATGATAAAGTGTTAAAGAGAATGTTGAAGATGAGAGATGATTGATACAAACACGAACAAATGTACATATATTATTGCATTATCTTTTTATTCCCAAGTAATAATTTTCAAAGACTGGAGATGAAATAGTTTAACATTTTGACATAAGCCGTAGTTTGTATACATGTAAGAAGATGTATGGTATTAATATTTTACATTCATCTTGTGATAGGACCTTACCATTGACAGCTAAGTTTTTGACTTAGTGACCTTGACTTAACAAAACCTGTGTGAATAGTTCATCTCTCGAGGGGCATCAGTTTTTCACAGACATTTCAATTCAAACATTTCAGATCTAAATATAAAGAACCAAAAGAAGAAGAAGGGTTTAGTGCAATAGTCAAAGTGAACTTTGTACCGAAGTTTGAAAACACCAAGCATGAAAGACTGTACAAGCAATTTCTTCTTGAGAAATGAGGACAAAATATCTATAGTTAAAAAAAGCAGTGTATAAACATAAAACATTTTCTTTTATTGGACATAAGCAAAAAGGACTTCACATTTTTTGGAGGAATAATGGTAAATCACCGACCAAAAGTTCTTGTATATCTTTTATAACATTCAAGTAACAGTTAAATTTTGTTGTCATAGAAATTGATGAGGCACTTATATTTTAGCAACATTCACTACAGCAGCAGTGTAAATATATATAACTATCAGGGTGGTATTGTCTCTACTTACTTGTAAATAAATGACTTATGATATGTTGTTTCCTTTTCTTTTCTTACTCAGACTTGTGAAGAGTTTTTTTGTTTCCCTCAACAAAGGTATTTGGCGTATGTTGAATTTCCACTTTCACTTTCTATTAAACTTTTCTGTTCCATTATCCAGTTTTTTTTTTTTGGTCATGATATGATGTCTCTGTTAATGGCAGGCCTGTGTATTGATTCATTAGTGGCTGCTTTTCCTTCATCCCTTCATGCATTCAAAACATTGTAACAAACGTAAATATGTGCCATGTTACCTGATTGTGGTAATGGATATTCTTTCATACTTGTAGGCGTTAGACACATACTTAACATAATAAAGGATTCAACAGTATTATAACCTGTTATGCTCCCATCATAAACAACCAATAACTAAGGCATTTCAAGCTTTAATACGATTCATTTATGCTAAATTTGTTTCTGTATTTTCATACTGTAAACTCTAGAGCCAATTCAGTTGTTCAGTTCAGAATCACAGGCCCAAGTTCATTATGATAATTTTGGCACAACTTATACAAGTTCCTAATTCAGAGCAAAATTTATTTATAGTTAGTCCTAAATGAAATTCAAATTCCGTCAATATTCAAACTGGTCACCGTGGCGTCCATTTTTAATGCTTTGTTAAAAGTTAATTAGAATAATAGTACTTGATGTAATAGACATTATATTTATTGGCACAAATGCATGAATAATACATGGTAATGACCCATACAAAGAATCATCATACACAGTATCAGTACATAGTGGCATAAATAGTAAGTGATAATACATGTTAGTACATGTTAATAATCTACATTATTCCGACCCTTAGTGAAATTATTATTATTAAGTTGTACAATTTAACAAGTAGATGGTAGTGTACAGCATAAAGACAGAGTAAATAAGTTTGCAAGAATTCAGTGATACAAATAACTTTGATCTATGTATCTTCATTGGTACATGCATTACAGCAACAAAACTAACTGCTCAGATACTGTGTTAGACACAAGTAAATTTGTTCACAGAAGTATAAAATGGAGGTCAAGGTCACAGAAATTTTACCATACTTATCGCTGGTAGTTCTTAAAGCTATGTGGCCTAGTGGTATCATGCCCGCCTCCTGATCGGGAGGCCGGGGTTCGAGTCCCGCTCTGGTCATGCTGGTGTCCTGTCTTTCGGACTAGACAGTAAAAACTGAGGCCCCGTGTCGTACATGGTATGCATGGCACGTTAAAGATCCTTCAATGCTTCGGGTGGGTCCGTTGCAAAAGTCAAAATTTGTATGCCCCGCATCAGGCATATGCCTTCACCATATACGTGAAATATTCGTGGTGTGAGGTTAAACAAAAATTCAATCAATCTTAAAGGTAAAGTTCAGTTTGACTGTTAATGTTGTATTATAAACTACCAGAAAACAACCAACATGATAGAGGCATTGTAGATAAGCAGAGTGAAGATGCACCATCTGTTACTATTTTTAAAATACAGTTTTATCTAGTGGCCATTCTAGTCTAGTAATACTTCATCAAATGAGACATCGGGACCAGAGATCAGCAAGGGGATGCAGAAAGATCAGTGCTAGGGGCACAATTGAAGCCGAAGGCTTAATTGAGGTGTGTAGTGCCAAAACGTGTTGGATGCAGAAGGTGGTCTTTCCCTCCTGGTGATGGGGATCCAGGGCCTCTTCCTGATGATAATAATATACCCAGAATCCCATCATATGGTATTTATATTAGTCTATTGGTTCTGTTTGCTAGAGCCTGCACTAACATTTTGGATTTTCATGCAAAATATTTTCAGATTACTTTTAAACTTCTTACTCAGGGTTACAGATATCATAAACTTGGAAAAACTTTCATAAATTTTACTGATCTTATTCAGACATTTTATCTTGATTCAGAAATGTCACTTTTCAACAAATGGTATCCAGCGAAATTCCCATCCCAATTTCTACCTTGATCTAGTATACAAACTAAAAGGAGGGTCAGAGGTTCCGATAACTGCATATCAGTGGGTATTAAAATTATTAAACGCCTTCGACATCGACAGTATGCCCCCAAGATCATCGCTAAGACCATAGGTCTTGTATTGGGTCCCTCTACAACCCAGTACAGACTTTTACTTGAGCGTTGTACGCTGAATAACAGGGCAGTGGGGACTCTATGATGGGCCTTGTCCAAACCTTTTCAGCGGAGACAAGGTACTCATCCTCATTCCCTCTTACTGTTAGACGGGACTCCTATTGATCAAGGATCTGAGCTCGCTTACAGTCGGGCAGAGCACGGTTTACTTATGTTGATGTCGCCTTACATATTTTTGATGGCAACATATTCTTTAAACGTTTTGTGTGTAAAAAATTTCGATGACCTCTCGTCTTGAGAAACCTGTTGATCCTTGTTCTCTATAAAAATTTATTTATAAATTTTCAACTTGTCCTTTGATTGTGCTGCTTTTGCAGTGAATAAGAAGGTGTACGTGTGCACCCGTAAACTGGTTAACCATACCAATTGAATAACATTTGTTACTTTAATTGACCGTCCTAAGTCGGTATCGTAACCGCAGCACACTCGAATATTATTGTACTGTCGTTTTTCAGTGTATAATTTACTATCATCATGTTTTGTGTGCATGTCCTTGGTGATTTGTGTCATACAGCTTTGTCGGATGTCTTCTGTTTTCTCTTTCATGGAAAATAGTGCACATTCTTAGATGATAAATGCACATTTCAAAAGTGAAATTTCAAAAGAAAAAGGACGCTTCAGGTCTCATGAAAATGTACTGATGTAGAAAAGATGGCCGCACATGAAGCCTCTACAGGTCTTTTAGACCTCTTGAAATATGCTATACTTGATATTGGTTCCAATCCAGCTCTTCTAAATTCTCATGAATATGACTTACTGAAACAAATTCTTGAATGGCCCAAACAACTTTATTTCATAAATAAAAACTTTATGGCAAAATGACCCATAGCAAGGAAGAAAATATTGCAAAGTTCAACAGTAACAAATACATGTGTATCACTTTTCAAGTTTTCTTTATCACTATGCAGCAAAGTGACCAGTTCATATTATGCATATAGTGACTACCTGTAATCCATAATATATATATGCTTATTTAGACAAACAAACATGATCTCTTCACTTTACAAAGGCCTAGATTTCCTATTGGATCAACATCACCACAACACACATATGTCTCAAGGAAAGCAACTGCAAAAGTTCATACTACCTACAACTTCCCCTTCCCACACGGGGTACGTTCTGTCAAGCCCTTGACCAGATCTCCATATTCAAAGAATCATCCTCCTGCACTGTACTTTCCGGCACGGATACTGGTTATACCAGTATTCTTAAGAATACTATATTTAAATTCGTTCCAGTATTCTCCAAGAATTCTTTAATCAAGAATACTAGAAATACCAGTATCCTTGTATAAAGATCTAATAATCGAAATTCTTAAATCAAGAATACTGGAAATACCGGTATCATTGTGTAAAGATTTAATAAAATGGGGCGTTAAAAAAAAATAAATGGCCGGGGAGGGGAGGAGAGGGGGAAGAGGATGGGGATGAAATTAGGGGTGAAAGAAGAAAGGGGGAAAAGAGAGAAGAAATGAGAGAGGGGGGGAGAGGAGGGAGGGGGGACAAGAAAAGAAAGAAAAAAAAAGAGGTGGGTGGGAGGGCTGGAGAGGACACCCCCCCTCTTTTTTTTTTATATATATAAACTAGGTTTGTGATTTTGATTTGATATTTTTTATTTGACACCCACAAACAGTTTACAAGAGATCATCATCATCATGTACACATTACACAAAAAGATCATCATCATGGTCGGTGGTGAAAACAATATTGCGTTACGAGGGCGCTCCGTCTCAAAACAAAACCGTCTTTGTTCGTTTTAGAAGCGTAAGCCCCTCATAAAGTAACACTTGTGTTGGTTGTAGCAGCGGCGACGACAAGAAAGAATGAAACATCTTCGTGCTTGAAAGGTATAGAGTTGTAAACAAGTGGTGGTGAGCGGACTGTACAGTCCGTAGGTGCGATAACATCGATCTCGCAGTCGTGCCAGATCATCACAAGGAGGAGGAGGACAAGACTACGACGACGACGACGACGACGACGACGACAATAAAATTGCGAAGATGATTATTATCCTTCTCATCATCATCATAATGTGTAAGTCCCGCACACACACGATATATGATGAGAATAATAATAATTTTAATATGACACACACCGTCGTCGAGATTTTCTCGACCAATCACCGGTCCATAGTAGTAGTACTAACTAGGAAGTCCTCCACTCCTCTGCTCTCTCTCTCTCTCTCTAACAAAGAGTGGAAACTACTACTACTGACAAGGAAGAAGACCACTCTCTCTCTCTCTCTAACCTAACAATAAATGAATGAAACTACTAACAAGGAAGAAGACCACTCTCTAATCTAACAATAAATGAATGAATGCGAAGATTATTATTATTCTTCTCATCATATCATGAGAGGGTGTAAGTGTTCCACCTCTCACACACACACACACGATATGATGAGAATAATAATTAATATATATACCAAGAGAGAGAGAGAATAGGAAAAACCACAGTACACATTTCTCGAAAAACCAATCATCAACACCGTCAAAAGGAAGAGAGAGAGAGAAACCCACACAGTTGTTCGTCACACATTTCTCGAAACCAATCATCACCGTCCATATTTTATATATATATGGAATTCGGAGAGGATTAGTGAAGAGAGATTTGTGGGGGGTTTTAGTTTGTTGTTGGCTGGCCACATCGATGATGAGCAAACCTCACAGTCAACAACGAATACGCCCTTGACTGGTCACCCGTCAAAAGGATGCTTTTTCGTTGTGAATGCGAATGAATGCTGTTCCTTTATCCTTTCTATAAAAAAATGAGAGGAGAGAGACTATCGAAACAACCTATTATGATGATTTATTCACCCAAAGGTCTACTTTGCACACTCATGTTTTGTTACCAATAAAAACCATGAAGTGTGCTTAGTAGAAGAGAGAGAGAAAGAGATACCATCGAAACTTATTATGATGATTTATTCACCCAAAGGTCAACTTTCCATACTCATATGTTTTTTTTTTTTTGTTTCACTAAGTCATTCTCTGGCCATCGACGTATCACTACCATCATACCATCGAATCTCCTGAGCGTCTTGCACTAGAGCACACAATGGACAGAACAAATGTACCAGACAATCACCACCGAATCCTCCATCGATTCCTTCCTGGTCCCGAATCTTTTCTCGAGCTTTAGCGGCGAAGTAGATTCCCAATATAGGTAAGAAGGCATACACAGTACCAACTAACAAACAATTGTCTCCTACCGCTTCGGCATTCTTGCCTGCTGTATAACAGGGTACGAGATACGTGATGAGGCACAAAGTACAGTTGTTAAAACAACCGAACAAATCGTTAGACCACTCTCCCATGTCTGTGTGTGTGTGATTGAATGTGCTGTGGTGGTATATATATATAATTTTTTTTTATAGTTACAACCTCGTACAGGTAGGTAATAATAATGTAAATTACAACATTGGGAAAAATAAATATTTGACAGGTAAAATTAAAGGTGTGATTAATTACAACCTTCAGTTTATGTGTACAACCTAGTTTTTTTATAATTACAACCTATATATCTCTCCCCTTTTAAGGTTTGATATTTTTATGTTTTAAAACAGAGTGACACAGGATGTCGGACAAGATCGATAGTTTGACGACCAACGACGAGATTGATGCTAAAGTAATACTACCAGAAGATGATGAACAGCCTGGTGATGACGAAAAAAAGGACGGCGAAATAATACTACCCGAAGATGAACAACAGCCCGGTGATGACAGGCCAGAAGATGAACAACAGCCTGGTGATGACGAAAAAAAGGACGGCGAAGATGAGGAAGAAGAAGAAGAAGAGGTGATTTCTTTACTAAACGAAGAATTTACTTTCGAATACATATATGAGGAATTGAGAAGATTGAAAAATATAACGTCTATCAGTTCTTTGCTTTTGTTACACAACAGGAGGAGCGGTGAATCGGATCTTCTACGAATTATTTACGATTTCGACGACAAAGAAATCATGATACAGGAAGGAGAGGATGATGATGATGATGATGGTCTGACGATGACGACATGTGATGCTGATGGAAGAAATGAGAATAAGAGAATAGTTTATAGTTTGGATGAGATAATTGACATATTGGTCACAGATACTAAGAGTGAATGGTTGCTGAAACGATTTTTAAATATGATTCGTAATAAGAAGCCTTGGGGAACAGGAATTATTTACAAGTCACATCATGGACAATACTGTTACATTGACGAGACTCGGAAAGAAGAAAAGGTTAAACCCGGACTAGAATTTCAGGACAAGGATTTGCAGATATGGGTGCGTCCGTGCGAATACGTTGGAGACTTAATAACTCCGTTCAGAAATCCTACTTTAAAATTTTTTGACCCTCATGAGGCGTACGAAGCGATATTTGGTGAAGACGACATAGGAAAACAAATTCTCGATAGTGTTCGAAAATATGTTGTACCAGACAGGTAAAAAAAAAATCAACAATAAAATAAAATGTTTTTATTCTAATTTATGATATTTTGCTTCTCTATAATCCACTCCCGCCTTGATCTTGATGATGACTGCCGTGATGGAGATGGCCAGATAGGATAAGGTGATACCTTCTTCTAGTCCTACGATTCCGTGGTATTCCACTAATGTCGATAATGCGAAGGTGAAAAAGGCCATGTAATGTAAAAATACCGGGTAAGAATATTTCCTAAAGGTGAAAAAATCGTAAATGGCTATCAATATGAGCAGACCAATTCCTATGCCCGACGAAAGGGCTACGTCCGCTTCTCGATTGATACTGTCGTCAGAGAGGGACCAGACTCGCATGATATAAGTAAGGGTGATCAGTATGGTTGTCGTTGCAGCAGCCCATATGACATTGAGCATGACGTGCAGGTTGATGACGGAGAACCAGTCGGTCCGTTGTAAAACCTGCAACACTTCAGCTCGTTCTTTGACTCTATCGTCTGCCAATTCCTCTTCATTTTCGTACAACAGGGATTGGTATGTATCCCTATCCGTGTACAACTTAACGAAGGCCTCTCGTTTGAGATTGTCTAAAGGTTGGTATCCCTCGTAGCATTGAGCTGACGCACATTGAGTGAATATGGCTTGGTAGCTGATGACGTACAATACGTTAAACAAGGTCACGAGAATCATGATTATCATGACGGCGATACACTAATCCACATTTAAATTGTCGGCACTGAAGGATGTTGCCAAATCGACGATGGCGTCCACAAAAAAAGCTATAAAGAGAAGAGGAAATGTCACGACGGCAAACGTGTTGGACCCCGATGACACCATGGAGACCTTACGAATGTTGTAAAAATATATCCACAAGGCTAACACTGGCAAAATTGCTTCCCACACGTTGATGATGACCGTCTTGAAAAAGACGGGATTGCTACTTTGAGCCATTGTCTTTGTTTCTAAGAGAAATCTGTAAACCCCGTCTCGGACATTTTGGTGTTAACCTCGATTTTAATATCTCTAAACTTTGTGTCTAACGGGACATTCTGTGACGAAGATGACGGCCTTCCTTCGTCGAAATAATGTTGTAATATCTTCCATATGTTAGTCCTTTTAGGGTAAAGAAACGTTGTCGTGTTGCTTACTCTCTCGCAGACGTATCCGATCTTAGCATAGTACTTGGAGGTGGCAGGGAACATGTGCCAGGTGGCGATCGAATCGACACCTTCTCCTCCGCGTAGAAACAACACTTTGTCCTGGTAATCTCGTACGGAGTGTAGACCGGTCTTAGCCACGTAATGTTCAAAGTCTGGTGTGGTGAGACGTCGTGTACCCACCATCAAGTCGTATTCTATATGAATATAATGGTGCGTAAAGTATTTATTCAACCGATCTACCACGTTGACTAGTTCTTGGTTAATAGGAGAAGAACAGTCTTCCTCCGATAAAATAAACGCCGCGATGGGTGGATCCATGAATAGCAAAGAAAGGAAAGAAGAAGAAGAAGAACCACCGCCCGATCAATTGTATCACGTATACATGAGAATACCGTCCAAGAACTTGTGTATCAAACTCTTGCTTTTGTCGAGTGCTTTACCTACCGTGATACGAGATCTAGTGGAACGCTGCGAAGTGACGCCCATTAATAACGATGATGTAAATACTGCCATAATGGGTATAATGTACGATAGGGTCATGGAAGAAAAACAAGACCATCACGAGTACGTCATCCCACCGATGTCTTCGGAGACGGACGACTTCTTTCTCTATCGAAAACACAGCATCGTGTTGGGAATGAACTATGCACACCTGACATTGTGCGACACGGTCGTGAAAGATCCGATAGGTGTCGTCATATACGATTATCAGATGCTGGTCTACAAGGACTATATCCGTCTAGTCGTCACCAGCAACCGACGAGCTATCTATAATCTGGTACAGTGGACTGTGATGGGCTTTGTCGTTCCATTTTTGATATGGCGGCGTCTTTACTCTTATTTATTTGGTAGACATCGCGTAAAGATCACCATCCGAGCGATAGACGAAAACAAAAAAGGACAAATATGGGAGTACAGGTCACTGTTGTTTATTCACAACGAAAAAAATTGACACACACACACATCAAAAAAAAAAAAGTGCAAGGGGGGAGATTTGGGGCAGATAACTCTTGCATGTATTTTTTTAAAAAAATTAAAAAATAAAAATTTATTTAATGTTGTTTATCTCTCTTTACTAAGACTATTAAAAATGACCAATACCACTCAATTATGTCTGACTGATTTTCACTTTCACATTATCAACAATATTTCTCCGGACGAGATAACGATATTATTTAATGTTATTTATCTTTTTGTTACCTTTTTTGTCATAGAATAATTTCTTTATACGTCTTGAAAAAAAAAATAAAATGTTTTTATTATTATTATTACTACCCGCGCTTGTTAATGGACTAATAGATCCACATCTGGCCGATCCGAATAAGTACACGTGCGGAACGATCGATTCCTTGTCAACCAATCATCGTGGATTTGTGATAGTTAACAAAGGTCAAACAAACCTGGTATCTAATTGTATCTTTCTCCAAAAATGGGACCGCCAGCATAATGGGGATTTCGATTGGAATCCTACTGGAACTATCCACAACAAGGCGTATCATTTACCCCAGAATGTTACGTTTTATAGCGCACCAACACGCGACCACGAAAAGCTAGTGTTAACGACCCATCGATATATAACTCTCAGCCCATCCAAACAAAACATCAGTTTATTGTACGAAAAGTCATCCTCGGCGTGTCTTCCGACGATCCAACACCACAAGTTTTACTGTTACGACATGGATACTAAAAATGTAACGCTTTGCAGCAACGAGACAAATCAGGATGCCCTCAGTATAATATACGAACTCAAAGATTTTACTCTGTTTACTTTACACGACGCTCTTCCTACTACTACTACTACGTCTCCTGGTAATACTACTACTCAATCACCACCGGTACTTAATGCTGTACAGCAACCTCCGCCTTTTCTTCGAAATAAAACCTATAGCATGGTGAACAAAACCGAACCCATCACGGATTTTCTCGATCAACTAATCGAGTTACATCCTTGCGTTACTACTACTACGTCCTCCTCTGCTGTCACCAATACGATACCATCAACATTACTATTAGTGATAATGATATTTATTGGCCTCCAAACAGAGAATCATGTCTAACAAAAGAGCAGGGATACCCGATGATGATTATATTCCAGCAAAGATACGACGACGACGATCGTTGTCATCCTTATCTACTAGTAGTGACTTACTCGACCCTTTATTAGACGAACTCATTAAAGACCAACAACTTATCCTTAACGAAACGACTGGAGAAATAGAGGTTTCTACACCCCCCGAACTGAATTTGGATGATTTGGATTGTCTAGATATCAATCCATGCGAAACACCACCACCAATTATGAACATTTGCCGTTGGACGGCTCTCACAGGGGATGATGATGACGACGAGACTACTGACGACGACGACGAGATTCGTTATGCACCAAGAGGGGGAGATCTCTATAGGAAACCAATAATACTCGACACTACCACCGACGACGAGACTACCGACGACGACTACAAGATTGTTTATGCCCCAAGACCAGGAGATCTCGAGAGGAGGCCAATAATACTCGACACTACCACCGATGATGATGATGACGACGACGAGTCAAGACGACCGGGAGAATATATTAGCGACAGCGACTGGTAGCGAGATTATTTGTTATACTGATTTTAAAAATTTACGAATTAAACCTAAAAAAAAAACACCCAACTTGATTCCCATTTTATATATATATATATTTTCCTCCCCCCATAATAATGGCTTCTTCGTCATCTAGTACTATAGATCCCAGAGATACTGCTCCAGAGACGGATGCAACCGATGAATATGATCCAGCTGAAATGGAACAATGGTTAATGGACCAACCAGCCATAAAGAATATATCGCAAAAGTTGTTTACCCAGACCGCGGATGATGTGATGTTTACCCAGACCATGGCGGGTGATGTATTTCAAGTTATACGCGAACCGGGTACAAAGCCCGTGCGTAGAAAATTAACCCAGGATGAACAGGATGTAAAATATAAGGATTTTATGAGTTTTATAACCTTGGGTAGAAAACCACCTTTGTTTGAAACAGCTAGCGACTTATTGAAACAAACAAAGGAAATGTATAATGAAATAGATAAAGACATGAAGAACAAAAAAACCAATTTGGAAATAGCGTTAAATGCGCAGGCATGGAACAACTCAATATGTCGAGAAGAAGCAAAAAGAAAATTAGAGGATCGACGAGCGGCAATAATAATGCGCGATATGCGAGAGGCAAACGCAAGAGCAGATCTACGTGCCAGGGAATTAGGCATACAAAATCGAAAGGAAATGAGGAAGTATATGAAACTTTTTACACCTATCCCTTCTACTTCCACACAACCTGATGAACCATCACCCTCATTCATCGACGACGACGACGAGAAAAAGAAAAAGAAGAAGAAGAAGAAGAAGAAAAAGAAAAGGAGATTTGATGAGGACGAGGAGGAGGAGGATGAAAGCCCTTTCGTTATCAGACCTGCAATCAAGGAGGAGAAAAAGAAAAGCAGATTTGATGAGGGCAAGATCACTATCAGACCTACAGACATTAAAGATAAGGTGAAGGCGATTATGGAATTTAAAAAAGAAAAGAAGAAGAAGGAATCAAATTACCCAGGATTTTTAAAGGATTACGGCGAGAAAGGAGGAGTAATATATATAAGCGACTAGCAAAAATAAAATTTTTTATTCTAAAAAATAATTGTCAAAATATCTAGCTCCATACACTGCGGCATCTACGAGATAAGTATCGAATTTCTTGCGCATCTTGACTTCTAAATCTATATATTTGGTGACAGTATTTATAAGGGCAGCCAATTCTCGATGTTGTTCGCCGCCGACTCTCGGGTACGTCCTGTTACAGTAATCGTAGACGTAATTGAATCTTCTTTCTTCGTGATGTTGCTGCGAACGTTGACGCAGACCATGATCAAGTGGATATTCTCTACTGTGCTGCCTCCCGTTGCTGTGATAATTGGTGTTAAATCTGTCATCCCCCCTCCTTCTACTACTACTACTACTACTACTTCGTCGTTGTTCACTAACGTGGCATTGATCCAATTTACGATCCTTGTCATAATTTATCTTCTGATTCCTGTCCTCGTACGATCTTCGATGAGGTTCGTAACGTCGGCTTTTTCTCTCATCGTTGCGGTATTCGCGGTAGTAACGGTGATGTTTGTATTCTTCAGAGCCCTTGCAGGAAAATTGATTATTATCATGCTCATGTACCTGTTTCTGCCCCCTTTTATGTCTGTCGCTTGCCTTTTTATATTTGTCATCAATCCCTCCATCATCGCTCACGGGATTGTTTTCTGTGAGTATTTTCTCTTGGGAAATCTTTAAAGTGACTGCTAGATTACCCTCGTCGTCGTCGTCGTCGTCGTCGCCGCCGTCTCCCTCCTCGTCGTCATTGGTAAAATCGTACAGATTGTCCGTGGTAACGACGAGCTCGTCATCGTTCATGGTTTATAATTAAAAGGGGAAAAACTATTCGCTTATGTTGGTATTTTATATAAAATAATTTGAGGTTGTAATTATCATTACGAATCATACGTGATAGCTACTGGTTTTTTCTCATCGTTAGTCGTCGTCGGTCGGTAAACATCTGTCATTTTAGTAGTGGCACTGATTATGGGGGTCTGGTAAAACACGGGTGGTACGAATATCGATCGTGACATCTGTCCCGTTTTACAGATAATATAAATGAGTGTGATCACTAATAGTAGACCCGATATTATATCGACGACATTTAATATCAATTGAACGTGTGCTTGTTTGTACATATTGATTATCACTTCAGCCATTGTCTCATTGTTGACAGTATTACCTGATACGGTAATAAAGGCGTTGGTATCGACCATGACTTTTTTTGTTTTTTAGTTGCAATGGTGAATTTTTTTTTTTTTTAAATTTAATTTAATTTAAATATATTGGGGGGACTATGGTGTTGAAGGATAGGTAATGCACGGTACGACTGGGCAAGTGCCAAAGTTACAGACATATAACGTACAGGTGAAAGAAAGACTCTGTTCGGGAACTCCATTGACAACCGTTCTAAACATTTTAAAGTCAGATCTAAAGTTTCCGACATCTGTTTTGGTGAAGTTGCTCATGGGGTACGATGCACAGCCTTGATCGATTATCCTGTAACCGTTGACGAAGCATTCGATGGGAACCACGTCAAAATCTTGCGCATACAACGGGTCTAAGGCGATCTTAAGCGATACGGGAGTCTTGACTTGCACAGAGTTAGATATTACATTGGCCTCGTTCCCTTGCTCGTGCAAGAACATCATGGCTTGGACGGTGGATAAGTAGTCCAATCCCGTTACTGTTTCCAAGTCAGAGTTGACGTCCAAGTTAGTCAATTTTAGAGTACTGCCGAGAGCTTGACACTGCATCAAAATTACCACGTCTTCGTCGACGT
Organism: Pteria penguin; assembly: GCA_035048485.1. Lineage (NCBI taxonomy): Eukaryota > Metazoa > Mollusca > Bivalvia > Pterioida > Pteriidae > Pteria > Pteria penguin. The sequence goes on from CM068582.1 coordinate 6,794,058, forward strand.
TGAAATTCGCCTCCGACCTGAAAGAGACTTGGAAGGCAGCGTTGTACGACAGACCACAATGAGTCATATTCAGTCGCACGCTATTGGAGGCGGAGAGGTCTCCTAGCTGATAACTACAGGCGGCGTCGTTTTCTTTACCCACTAGACTCATGTGGTGGTTGCCATAAACGCTGGGTACCTTAATGTGTACTTCGTCATTGAGACAAGACAACAACAATATGGAGGTCTGTGCTTGTAGATCGATCGCTAACAAGGGCATCACCATTTCGTCTCCTCCCGCTCCGCCATTTTCTTCCACGGTCCATGTCCCGTAATCGATGACTCCGTTGAACGTGGCCACGAGTAAAGCTTGTCCGTTCGCCACAGGGTACACTACTGGAGTCACAACTTGGGCCCCTTTTACCAAGACGAGGTTAGCATTGGTTATCTCGGTAGCGTCTCCGTTAGAAGAAGTGGCTGTTAGGTAGACGAACGTGTCGTCGGGAGCATTGTTTACCACTACTATACTATTGGCAGTAGCGCCCGGAGCGTTGCGCTGTAGATCCACTTGTACAGTTACTGATGCGGCCGCGGCTGCTACCAGTGTCGCGACAAAGACAACTGTCAAATACATATTTGTTGCTTGAGAATTTTTTTTGGGGGAGTGGGAGTCCATCGTATAACTTTATTTAATAATTACATTAAAGATGATGAAGACCTTGCTACTCCTATTACTGTTGGTAAAAGTGACACCCAAAGACATATTGTCACAGTGTCGGCTCGTCCATCAGTACCTATTTCTAACGTTTACGGACGAGTTCGACAACAACTACAGCGGCAATTTTAATGTGATGGGATTAGATAGCCAAGGCATAGAGTGTTGTCGTCATGTGTACAGAAAACATGTGTCGTGCATCTTGAGAGAAGATTGTTCGGCCAGATTTTTCAAGAAACAACTGACAGGATTCCTCATCCAGACAGTGGGAGGTTTTAATAGCACGAGATGTGCTCTCGAGACGATGAACACACCCCCCATATATGTAATAGACAACGATGGAACAGATAATAACAACCTTCTTTTTGATCACGACGACGTTCGAATCACCGACCCTCAAATACACAATATAACAACAACTCCATCATCATCATTGTCCTCGGCACCATGCCAGTGCTACGTGCGTTACTATAACCAAGGCGTCTGGGCATTCATAGGTGCTTTAATCGTCGTCTTAATTATATCGTCAGCTGCTGCAATACTGATTATGCTGATAGAAAAACAAAAATCCACATAAACATCTTTTTGTTATTTTTTTTATATCAATTGTTTAAAAAATCATACACTAATTCGATGACTAACTGTTCATGATCAGTGTTATATTCTTGTTTATCACAGTTTTCTAAACCGGTGCGCTCTTTCAACCAATCCCATACTTCAGAAGTTATCCAACGTATTCTTCCCGCGCGGCCATTGGCACATACCTTCATTAATGCATTTTTTAAACGGTCGCTATTAGTAGACATGTAAGCAAGCGCTTCGTGATGTGGTTCCTTCATCTTTTTTTTATGTAGGACGTACTTTAAACAGAGCGCAAAGTCTTTTTTAGCTTGAGACATTAATTGGAACTGCGCATTTTGCACTCCTCTGGTAATATACTTGAGAATTACACCGGTCGGTCCCTCTACTTTGTTCACAGGCCAATGTTGGTCGCCTTTACAGACGTAAAACATGCATTTATTTTCGTTAAAATACATCTCGTATCCATCTATTCGTATCATGTCGTCCGTGGTCGTACGACCTCTCCCTCTCAGATCGCCATACAGGTGTGGCGGTGAGACGTAATTATTATTTTTGTACACGTCTTGTTCGACAGCTATAGAATAATACGAGTCAAGGAAGAAATGATGATGATATTTGTTGTCGTCATCCCTCTTGTGATTGTTGTCACGGTTACTCAGATGGGTTAAGTACGATTCCATTTTTAGGAACTGATAAAATTCTCTCAAGGGGGTTTGTGTTGTGTAGTGACATTGTAATTATAATTACAATCTTTCAAAAGTGGTGATATAATAATAAAAGTTTTTAATGAGAGGTTGTAATTATGCCAGACCTTCTAACCAAGTGCAAGGTGTTAGTGCGCGACTTGACTAGAGACTATCATAGTCGCGGCGTCATGCACAGACGTTTATCACCTACTACGGTTCATAATTTGAACAGTGATATCGACGCTCCCGTTATAATCAATTATCCGGATCTTTCGGTGCCTCAGCCCGTGTCGATGTTACATCCTGATATTTTAACCACCGGAGAAGCTACCGCGATATATCATGATTACTATGCCTTATTTGCCACCGTTGTCTACCTCTATTTGGGATCTAAGATATTCAACTCGCCAAAATGTCCCATTTTAGATCCTTTGAGACTACGTCAAAAGATAGGTATATTTATGCAGAAAGGAGATTTTTCCGAGATACCCGAAGCGATCAGAAACGTTGTGGATTATTTTTATAAATTAAGCACGGGTGATATCGTTGTATAATGACTGATCAAGTGAAGATACTAGAAGAGTTTGTAAAACCATACCGAGTCCAGGATTATGACGAGCTGACTGTTTTCACACCTAAACCTCATTGGCATTACTATGAAATTCCTTTGAACGACGACGATGCAGTATGGTTTCATCAGCAAGGATATCTGACCATAAAAGGGGTTAGCAAAAAAACCAAAAAACCTGTGGCTATCAAGTTTCCCAAAACGGCGAATGCTGCCGATACGTTATCGAGACACTATCACGAGCTGAGAGAAAACGACAATATGCCATTCCTTCAAAAAGTCATATCGTACAGCAGCCACGACGATAATATACCTAGTAAAATATTGTTCGTCGTATGCGAGTGGGGTGGTGTTCCACTATCATCTACCCCGTTGAAGAAGAGAACTGCTCTAGAAGCTTTATGCCTGTTTAAAAATTTGTTGATTGCCCTTAAAACCCAAAAAAAAACTGTTTACGTTGATAGAACGCGGAGAGTTCTGCAACATACTGATCGACGGCGAGACTCTCACACTCTGCCCTGCTGAACCCAATCTCTACTCGGACGAACCTTGTCAATTATCAAATTTCGCGTTGGCCAACGTTTTGTGCTACATGTTAGAAGGTAAAGGTTTGGGTCTCTTAAACTCGCAAAGATTAAGTAACATATACGAAATAAATCTCGGAGCGTTCATAGACGACTTGAGGTGTAGGTCCCAGTCTCCCGCCAACATCGAGCATATACTTAATACTGTAAGCACACAAATCAATCGCCTAACGAGACTGCAAGACGATAAGGACTCTGAATTTTTAGCAAGGACGATATTATCGCCTAAGCACGCCGACCAGTACTCCGTCAAGAAAGAGGGGGGTTTCCAACCTTTTAGGGCTTGTGGTGACGAGGCAATCGTGGTACAGGCAGCCGATGAGGATGCGTCGTACATAGTGTGCAGAAGCAACGAAGGTTATACCATCAACATGGTAACACCCGCTTGTAACATGACTCTACTCATGGCTCTTAACACCTTAGGTTCCGGCATCTGTGAGCGTCTTAAGTTGTTTAAATGTTTATTGAACCCAGAAATGATGTGTCCAACAATAGACCTGAGTTGTTACCTGGTGTCGAATTTCGATCGACCCAACATGAAGATTTCTTGCATAATCCACGGCATGCGTAGACATCCTCCGGTTGATTGTGCCACCATGTTTAACCGTCTGATGACTCCTGTAGGTTTAAACTTCAACGCTGAGAACCACACTTATACTAAAATGATGGCTATTGTTGACGAATTAATTCTAAAAAACAGTAATATCGATTCGATAGAGACCGTGATAGACAAAGTGTGACATATTAAAACAGTTTTAATGAGTTTAATAAAAATCCAATGATAATATCATTTTTTACCTTTGTTGTTATTTTTGGTAAAAATCATGTCGAAAAACGTTGGTCGGGGGTGGAAAAACGTTCGCGAACTCTGCAAAACCGGTACACCCAAATCGAGAAATGATTTATTTCTTCGGGCCAAATATCTAGGAAGGGAAGCTACTAAGGCAGAGTTGGAATGGAGAAAAAGTCAGGCAGAAGATATAATTGAGATCGATTCAGACGACTCGTCAGATGAAGACAAAAGGAGAAAAAAACACAAACCTCTATACGACGACGACGACGACGACGATGTAGTAACGGTTAGCTACCGAATGACGCCCCACCAAAGAAGAATAAAGCAGGAAATAAAAATGGAAATAGGAGAGGAACGAGATAGAATAAATCGTGAAAAGGCAGCCGCTCATAAGTTTTATAGAGATGAACAACGACGAGAAGCAGAGAAAGAACGACGACGAGAAAGAGAATTACAATCTGCGCTTAAATTGTCCGCGTTAGAAGCAGAGAGGCGTGAAAGAGAGCCAAGAAATATATATAACAAAGAAGCATTGAACAGTCGCGATCGATCTTATTGTTCTTCTATCGATCAATCTTTCGATCAATCTTCTCAGCGCGATCAATCTTTCACTTCTCCGCGCGATCGATCTTTTCTCGATAGATCTTTTCTCGATAGATCTTATCGCGACGATCGATCTTATAATAATAAATCTCTTCTCCATGGATATTCAGACCAACGGCCTACCGTTAAGTATTATCCACATACTAAAGATTTAGAAAAAGAGGACATGAAAAAGAAAATTCGTTATCTTGAACAACAATTGACATATACATCAACGAAAAGAAAGATGGATGATAATACACCGCCGTTATTCGAACCATCACCCAATAAGAAACCATCTTCTACTGCAACAGCGCCACCACCATCACCACCACCTCCATCGCCACCACCTCCACCACAGATTAAGAAATCATCTACGGATAGAGGAAAAAAATACGATGCTTTTTCCAAAAACCAACTCGTGTCCTTATTGATGGTAAGCGACGTTGACGATGAACAATATGAAAGGATTAAAGCGGAAAAGAAACAACAAACGGGAAAGAAGAAGAAGCAGAAGGAAGAAGTAGAAGAAGCAGGGAAAAAGAAGGGAGGACAGAAAAAGAAGAAAGAAGAAGAAGAAGAAGAAGCGGAAAAGGTAGAAGAACCGGAGAAAAAGAAAAAAGAAACGGGAAAAAAGAAGAAGAAAGAAACCACTGATACCAAAAGTGAGCAGACTACTACTACAACAACCAAGACCAGTGAGAATGCTACTACTTCAACAGCCACTACTACTGCTCCGAAAAGTGGCGGTGGATTACAAAATAAAACAAGTGTGTGGACTCCAGAACCCACCACCGCTCCTCCTCGAAGAACTATAAAAGAAATTCTACAACAGAAAAAAAGTAAGCAGAATAATCCACCTGCTCCGATAATACCTCTAAGCCAATTAAAACCAAAGAAGCGTTTAGAGCTACAGCGTACGAGTAACCCAAATGTCTTCAAAGAAATAGACCCAATAAGTAGTAGTAGTAGTAGTAGTAGTAGTTGTAGCGATAATGACAGCAGTGACGACGATTTGGATCTGACACAATAATTACGACCTGCGCTTTTTCTTTACTACCTGGTGAAATCCCTTTTAAAGGGTTGAGGAATACCATTTGAGTTTAAATCGCTTATAAACGAGCTGAGGAACGTACAGCGAGAATGTATTATAAACTATTACTACTGATCATTCTCTTGGTTGTTACAAATGGATACCGGACTAGATTTGAACCTCTGGAGGATCCTTTCTGTTTTCTGAAGTTCGTAATGGATCACATACGCAAAGATCTTACCAGCTGTGGGGTATTGGACTATACCAAGAATGGCAACATGACCTTATACTACAAGACAACAACATGTGAATTTAGTTACAGTACTGTGTTTGAGTACGACATCACTGAGGAAGATGCAGCTCATTTTATCCATATTAGCAATCACGAGATCCCATCTGATTTTGATTGGAACATGAAAGTGAGCGTCAACGGTACTAATATACCGCTACTTCTACAACGATTGCGCTGCGAGATGGATAGGGCATCTGACTGCCTGAAAAAAGCAAAGTGTCAAAAGTATCAATATGTGGAAAATACGTATTTGGAAGGAAAATGAGAACATTTTGAGAGGACTTGTTTTTTTTACTCTCATTAGGGGGTTTTACGCGCTAGATATGTCAAGTTATAAAATCATACTGGCCCGCCAAAACCTTCAAATGGAGTGTTTAAATTTAATCTCCCCCCCCCCCCCCCCCCCATTGTAATTGAATGTAAGAAAAAAAATAAAAGAGTAGAGTTTATATATTTATTTTGTTGTTTTTGTTATTAACAATTCTAAACACTAGAATAGAAAGGTAAAACGAAACGATGACGTCGGTTGTATAATGGCCTTTAGAGGCTAGAATAGAATACATTCCCACGAGATTTAAAATCCAAGCAAGTAACACAATCGTCTTCTGTGAAACGTATTCGTTAATGGACATATTACATGTAGTAAGTATGATAGTATGCCCACTAAACAGGTAATCTCCGCACGTTCTGTTTCCCATCATGATAAATCCCATTCTGTTAAATACGTTCCAAGCCCTGTATAATTTGTTCCAAACGTCGGCATCTGGATAGACGTCACATTCTTTTTTTTTGTTGGGACAAGGCATCGATGTAGCCAATATGGTTGTAATTCGTAGAAGGTATAATGTACCACATGCAAGAAACATGCGCGTCATGATGTACATCCGAGATTTGTGAGTGATACATAAAATAATCCACATGACGACTACAGCCGTTAGGCATGTTTCTGAAACAAACGCCGCCTCTGAAATATACCTGTGATTATCCAAAACAATATCGGGTAAAGGTGGATGGACATTCCGATCAGGTAGGCGGTCATTAACAACGATAACTACAAAACAGGTCAGTAAATGGGAGAGTAACATAAACGTGAAACTTAATAAAACGTCTTTACAAGTAGACATCGTGAAGTTTCATTGAGATCGTAATTAATTTTTACAAAGATCGTAAATAAAAATTACAACCTTTTAGTCCCTTATCTAGGGTAATTACAACCGGCGACATCACGGAAATTCCACTACTTATACGTATAGATATAAATTATAATATACGTATACGGTTTTTCATTCATTCTTTTTTTTTCACAATGGACGACGATAGATGGATAAGGATGATGGATATGAACCCCAATATGTCCGTGGAAGAATACGAACACAGGGAGAATTATTCGAAGGATTTACCAAATCATACTGACGAAGATATCGTACTCATATTGAGTCTTGACTATGGGGATTTTCAGTTCTCCGAGATTTTTGTAAAAGAAAGGAATAGTAGAGTTCCTGATCAACGACCATTAGAATGGTGGGAGATAAAACGGAGTGACAAAATTGCGGTACAGTTGTTTGAAGAAATACAACAGAAAGGGCCAAGTGAATTGATAAAATACGGGATGAGAAATTGTTATTTGGAAACTATACCTAAGGAAGCCATCAATGCGAATGCGTGGTCATACGAGGAATATGATGGTGTGGAAACCATTAACATTAATCAGGCAAAGATCACTGTGGCCATGGTGAGAACTATTGTGAATGATGAACACATGACTGCGGAAGAAAAGATTCAAAAAGTAAAGACAATAACAGAGTTGATTGTACTGTAAAATATATAAAAAAAAAATCAAGATTTCTGTTTTTTGATTTGTTTATTCTGTATTCATCCAAGCTAGGTAGTCGGGTCTATTTTTTATATGAACATCTAGCAGAGCTAGGAGAAGTGTAGTCACATAACAATACGGAATGGTAATGATTCCCGTAATCGCCACCGGCCTCAGCGAATCGTTGTGAATATGGTAGATAGACTTCTTACCCATCTTGTAGTAGTACATGAGGTAAAAGGTACCATAGAAATACATGAAAACGATGGGCGCTAACGAATACACTCCAGATAATGCAAATAGTTGTCCGGTTCCTTTACCGACCAAGAACTCAAAGTGTGGTTGTCTAACGACGAATTGGAACGCAAGACTTAGAATGACGAAAATTAAATGTTTCGAGATATCTATGAAAGAGAGCGTGTTCTCGTCTATTTTTGAGACGGCGATCCCGACGTAGTACGCGATTCCGACGAACAAGTACACCACTCTGACGGTAAATCCCAAAAAGGCTAAGATGTGAAACAGGATGGTAGCGCCGTAGGTCTGAAGGTTGTTCATGTAAATCAAGTGAAATAACACTCCTAGCGTTGTGACGATTGTAAACGAAAAGAATGTCCAATTCGTTAAGTATTTGAAGAATTTCTTAATCTTTCGTTTGTAACAAAAGTGATAGAACAATACAGCATAGATGTATATTATCACGAGTAGGCTAAATCCTAAATAAAGTCTGTCACGACGAGTATAAGTCGTCATGATTTTTTTTGGTTTTTTTTTTTCTCCCACGTATCATCTAAATAAATGAGTTTTGTAAACTTTGACGATGTACCGGCTGACCCTTTCGTTGGTGGCGTTTTGATCCTCCCACATAACACGTTCTAACCATAGGGCTAGATACAGGTCGGGACAGACGAGATTGGCTCTAGAATTTAAAAAAGTACCTGTGATATGCTTGACATTGATAATGTCGGCAATTTTTTTCATGTCCGTAAAAGTATCGAAAAATTTGACGAATCGTCTGGTGTTGTAGAGACATGTGTAGTTAGACATGTGATGGATCATGGAAGACTCGTTGCAACCGGGAGGTAGTCGGTTGGACGTTTCTTTGATCACGGTGTGTGTGTTGGCTCCCCTTAGTTCTTTCTTGACGTCATTATATTGTCTGTCCCATTCGTCAAACGCCGTGTAATTACGACTTAAGACCATGCTCGAACATACTTTACAGTGCCCCCCGCACAACTTCTCAAAAATATCCCCGTCGGTCGTCTCCGCCGCCACAATCTCACTAGACAGGCTCAACCTGGTGTCCGCATAGTCCCTCATCCGGCTACTACTACTACTACTACTACTACCGTTATCGTTTTCTTTTTGACTGCCGCAAAATATCACTTCTTTGTGGGCATTATTATTGACGGCTATGGCAGATACGGTACGTTTCAACTGTCCGCACGACCCGTTACACTCTCTACGCGGCAGGTTTAATTGGTAACTGATCCTCCTGAAATTGAGTTCACCGTGGTAATTGTAGTCACCCATCGTCTTGTTTAAAAAATCGGCGACATTATTATTAGTAGTTTCGTCATCATCGATGAAACAACAATTAAAAAATAAATGATAGACCATCATTGCTGGATGGATCTGAGAAAAGTCTTTGATTTGTTTCCGCATCATCAACACGACAGCGGCGTCGACGATAACTCCCGGAGTCAGAGGTAGAGTGCTATAATACAAGTTGAAAAGTTCGGCATCGTCTAGTTTTCGACAGGCTGCACAAGGACCACAAAAATCGGTACCACGGTCCTCAGAGATCATCCAGTGATCGACGTACCCACGAACTAATTGTTCGTAGTCTTGAAAGTAAGACTCGTCGAATAAAACATCGTAAAAAAACATGGCGGCACCGGGGCCAATGTCAGAGAATGAAGTGAAGAAGGCAACCTTTAATGATCTAATTAACATGATCCCGGATTATGGTGCATGGTTCGCTAAAGATGATGAATCTCCCTTATATTTTTTTCCCACTTTCCTTTTGCCTCTTCAGTCGGACTTAACAGAACAAATGAATGAGCTTTTGCGTCAACTCCTTAAAGATTTACCTTACCAGCAACAGTTGTATTACATTCTATTACTACTTAGTAACAAGGACATTGTACCTAAAATTCTGAAGACTTTTTGGGGTGTAAACATCACCATTGCGTATTTTGAATCCCTGTGGCTAAGAGTTATGTCAAGATGGATTATGGATTTTAACGAGTGGATAAACAGTGGGAGCGAAGACATACCCACCCAGATCCACAATGTCTATTTGAGGAAAGACTTTGAAATTATCGTAAAAAATATACAAGAATTAGATTACACACCTCTTCCTGACATAACAGATGAAGAGTTAAAAAATGCCTTAGAAACATATAAGCGCATGAAAGAAAGAACGTGTACGTGTACGATAGATGAAGAATTCGTTCAGAACCAATTCCAAAAATTGCAAGACAACAAAGGGGTTTTGGAATCAGAAGAAGATAACAGTCCCATCCCGTCGTTGAATGAAGCACGATGTGAAGAAAAACAACCAAGACAAATTACCTGAACATTTAGTTAGTAGGTTTAAAAATAGTGATGATGATGAAGAACAGACTAAAGTAATCGAAATAACAGACGAAAATAAAAAAAGAATAGAAAAAAATAAAGAAAAATTAAAGGAAAAAAACTCATACCAACCAAAAACAACACAACAAAGCTTGGATGATTTTACACCCCCAAAGAGATCAAAAGAACAAGAAAATCTCATAAAATTTGTTCTTCAAGAAAAAGAACAAGAAAAAATTAGAGAACAAAATGAAATTATATTTCCATCAATGTCCGATTTTAAATTCAATTTTCAACCAAACTTCGATGATTATGAACCATGGGTACCACCACCACAATCAGCCTTCGAATTTAAACCAACTAGACCAACAACTTTTAGATCAACTGGTAAAAACGACGACGTATTTGGTACAGGACCAACAGATAAAAAAAAGTTTGGTAGTAGATCAACCTTCACAATTGACAAAGAGGAATCATCAGATAACAGTGAAATCGAAAAAAAATCAAAGAAAAAGAAGAAGACACGACTGGAGTTTGCTGAACCCAAATGGGCTGTTTATTACAACATACCCTATCTTGATAACGCTAATCGATATCCATATTCCGATGTGTACGGTGCTCAGACCTGGAAACGATGAATACAAAAAAACAAAAACAAAATTTACAAAAAAAGTGCACCGGGTACGACGGCACCTTTCTGAGCCACGGTGATGTTATGATACAAATGATTTTTTACCATCTTAGCGATTTTTTCACATAACGCGAATACCCGACGCTTGTGTTTAGGATAGGCTTTGCTCAACATCTTACAACAGGAAGTTATTTTCTCGACAAACAGTTTGATATACCCATCGGTACAGAGAGCCAACACGCAATTGACATGCATTAAACGATCTTTAAAAAAATGTTTAACTATTTCTGGATTTCTTTTCTTGTGCACGACGTCCATAATGATGCTCGAGTTGGGTAGTTCATTCAACGACCCGGCTAGACACAAGTGGCGGTCTTGACACAGTTCGGAGTATGCATATTCGGCAGGATAACGACAACGACGTTTATCGACGATACTACTCAGCAAGTATTCTTCTGATGGTATCAGATACTTTTTCAATTTTTCAACGATCAAAGCGTCGGTGATGCTTTTTATTTTATCATATTTTTGACTGACCAATTTAACTAGCGTCTCGACAAATTTTTTGACTACAGGAAAACTGTTACGACCCACCAGACCTTTAACGATAAACCCCCCACGATCGCGACCAAAGTACTGGTTCGACGTGGCAAAGAAACAACAACCACCGCGGTTGAAGCAGTACTCTCGTTTCATCGCGTACCGCGAGTCGGCAAGCTTGATGCGTTTCAATCGACCTTTAAACGTTATTCCGTCCGTGGTGACGCTTACGACTTCTCTTCTTCTTCTTCTTTTAGAATTAGTCAAAATGGTGGCTAGACAATTCGTCACACCTTCCATTTTAATCAGATTGTACGTGCGCTCGTCGTAATGTTTGGCTAGACCCAACAGCGACACGATGTCTAACTTGACGGCCGGCACGCCGCCACGTAACTCGCTCATCATACTCACAGTCCTGGCCAATCCCGGGTCTATTCGCTGAGCGTTTAGTTTTAACACGGTAGCATAGTAGTTACTAAAGTCAAAACAGGTCGCCCCTTGTGGGTAATGCGTGTTTTTTTTAGTCTCACAGACGACGCTACCTTTCTTGTACCACGTCGCGTTGCTGACACCAGCAACAATTGATTGACGACCGTACATGGCACAGGCGCGACGCATAATGTCGTAACAGGGTGGCTTGGGACCTAGAGTTCTGGGTATTATTATTCTCTTTCCGTCAATACAACTCTTGGTGTAGTTTGATCCGTAAAATATGATCTTCATGTTCTGTAATTTAGTGGTTATCATGTCCATCAAATCTCTGCCGTGACATATTACTCGTCCTCTTGTTGGATCGTAACAAAGAAAGTAACCTTTATGATTGATCATCACGAGAGGAACGTTTATCAAAGGTTGATCTGAAGAAACGTAACGTAACGACGCGGTCTTTCCATATTTCATCTTACCGACCGCGAGAGCCTCTTTCGTACGACAGATCAAGACCAGTTTCTCAGAACATTTTCCAACAGAAGAGGAAGAAGCAGCGACTACTCTACGTCTGATGCCGTCCACGTCTAACGTGTGAGTGTAACAGGCGTAGGGTTCTGTACATAAGTCGATAAATTCTAACTTAGGTAGCCGCGGCACGGCCAGACAGACATTGAGACCTATTTGGTGTAAGTGCTCTTCCTTTGATAGAGACACGGTTAAAAACGAACAGAGCTTTTCCGCGACGTGCTTAAACACTTTCTTATAAATGATCTCACGTATTGCCAACGTGGCCGGAAGTCTTAAGAAAGGATCACCGTCATCGAAATATAGATGATAATAATTCTCTTTAGTCGGTATTAGAACACCACTACCCATCTGATTGTAAACAGCCAAAAACTTTTCTCTTATACGCGTCTTGAGAAAGTGATGGTTGCGATGATGAACGTACTTAAGTACGAACTGGGCTTCCGTCATCTGTTCTGAGCACGTAAACAAGTTCTCGTTCGCGTAGTTGCGCGTATCGAAAGCGGGTATCACATCGTTCACGTCTGCAAACCCTTTGAAAAAAGAAGATTCCACGTCCGTTATTTGATGACCTTCTACCGCGTTGGCAGTGGCGGACCCTTCCTTGACGATTTCAATGGGTAACTCGTAGCTACGAGAAGAAGTAATTACGACTACGTCTACAAATTTCTTGGGAATCACGTTACCAGGAAAAAATTGTCTAAACGAAATCGTTTTTTCATCGTACACGCGACGGCTGTTTATCACGACATGTTGGCCGCTGTCTTCACGAACCAACAATACTTTAATCGGTTTGTTTGGTTCGACGTGATAAGCCAAGACGCGTAATGACATTGCGCGGCGCGTGTAAAAATGAGATTATAAAATACTAACAACTCATATACTCCCCCCTCCCCTTAAGAGGTTGTAAATATAATTACCTTCTAACTAAAAAAAAAAAAAAAGCTGAGCTCAGCTTTATTATATTAGGTTGTAATTATAAAAACAAGAAAGGGGGTTGTAATTATAAAATTATAACCTGAGAATATGAGTTTATTATCCAAAGAACCTCGCGAGATATTTCATAAACGATGGGAACTTGAAAGAGGTAGGACCACGAGGAAGATGGAAAGATCGGACTCGTGGTCCTATATTCCTCTTCCTGTAAATATATCCGGGATTAACAGAGATGAATTACTCAAAGCTCTTTGGAAACGGGCAATACCGGCAGAATATTTCGGATTAACTAGGACAGTTCCTCCTAAATTTGATATCGATCATGCCAAGAGGCAATTGGAGAATTTTAACGATGTGGGTTACATTTGCGGACGAGCAATTCATTGTAACGTTTACAAGAGTGATTACATAGATCCAACCCTGTACGACCAAGAAGCCGGTATAGGAACATTTCAAAAAGTAGTCGATAAAATCCGAGCCAAAGAACTGAAGAAGAAGAGGAAGTTGTTATTATTGCGTAGGTTGTAATTATTTTTCTGGTCGTATTTATAATTACAACCTTATTCTACGTTCATAAAAGACTTTGTGTATTATATACTTTTGACAAAAAAAAAGAAGAAAATGGACGACGACGACGATGATGCTAAGCTAGCTATTATATTGATTAATGATACGATGGCGGTTAAGCAATCACTGACTGTTATAACCTGGTATGTCTTGTACGGAACGGTTTCTGCAGTAGCGATAGGATGTGGATTGGCAATTTTACCTCAAACTGATTATAATCCAGAATACGTAAAAGCGCTCGTGTTTGCGGCGTTACTTCTAGGCGAGGGGCTTAATGTCGTTTGGCCATTTACGACGTCGACGTATCCTCATCTCCGACAGAGTTTGTATGTATCAGTTAAGCTACTATGTTACTTGTTTGCCAACTTGATACCGTATTTCGTAATCGAATCTCGTATAGCAATTACTATTGCGGGAATATTGATACTCATCTCGGGAGGCGTCTTTACGAACCAACTCTGGGCTATTACCAACCCCGATAATGCCAACATAGTACTTGTGTCGTATAACAGTATAGTCGTGGTGATTTTGACAATTTTTTTATTTGAAAATTCGTTAGTTGTGGCTTCTGCATTATGGTTTGTCACAATGATCGTTCTAATCGAAGCCGTGCATTATTATGAAATTTTTGAAGAGTACATTCGAGAAAAGGCGGAACAAACACAACTCATCGTTTTGGATACAGTGTCGTCGATGCATCTATCTGATGATGGTATGCAACTGGATTTCAAAAAATACTATAGAAGAAGAGACATGCACATCATGATAGGAACGTGGTTTGCGGCAATCGGATCAATGATCACTTTTCGATCGATAAATCAGTCGTTAAATCTAGTGACATTTTATTTCGGTGTATTGATGGGCAACTTGATATACGCTATAATTTATTATCGACGAGGAAAGGCCGGTCCCGGTACATGTGCAATTTGGAGCGCTATAAGTTGTAAGACATTCGTCAATGTTGTATTTTGGATACTATACACGATGGGATACAATAACCACTATTACTGGTTGGTGGCGTTCAACCTGGTCAACGGAGTCGGTTGGGGTGTGATTCAGAGTATATGTCGATGTAACATTGTTTTAGAATCTAATCGTAAACTAGTTTCGTTTTGTAATGCTTGTGGAATGATGGGTGGTGTTGGGTTGAATGTATTTCTATGACACGGGTCGTAATTACCACAGATCATAAATATATTTACAATCTAATTTTCTGTTTGATAAAATACCATCTCGAATTAAAAAAAAACTCCCAGTATACCAGCAGAAATGATCGTTGCCGCCATTGTCGTTGCCTGTTTATTACTAGTAACATCGGCTTGTAATACGTCGACATTCATTGATGATGAACATTGTTCCAAGATTAGAAAGACTTTGACAGATTCCTGTTTACGCAATTGTAGCCTGAGAAAATATAGGAATTGTTATAGAAGATGTCAAGTAATGACACCAGACATGGAACGAGTCGTGATTATCGATCCGAATAAATGGATACGTGAATAATTTTCCCACCCAAAAGGGGACATACTGGTGCTAGAAGGAATTTATTTGGACTATGAATGGAGGATGAATGTGATTATAACCCAATGGGATGAATGGAGAGATGAATGACATTATATATAGAATAGAAAATGTTGATTTTCTTCTTGGAGGAAAAAACTCTTGAATAAGCATATTAATCTATCTAACCGCTATATATAATCTATTATACCCACCAATATGTTATCGATGTATAATCTTTTTTTCATACCACCAATATTGTGTTCAATGTATATAATTTGATACACGGTTCATTCGATGGGTTGTTTTATCATTATTATAACCAATGCACAGTTTTTTTGTAATCGTATATAAATGTGTATGTGTGTGTTTGTTTGTGGTGGAGTGTGGGATTGATGGCATTATATTTTATAATAATCATAGGATTAGTATATTAGATAGACTTGTAAATCTAAAATAAAAAGATCGAATAAAATACTGTGTCATTTTTTTCTATTATGAAGACGGCGATTGTATTGTCATTAGCCCTCTTAATGCTATTAGTGATACCAACGGAAGCCTCAAGGAAGATATCCACTAGAGTTGGTTGTAACGAGTGTCAGTCAGTAGTAAACAGTTGTCTGCGGTTTTGCTTCAGGATGACTGCGACGTGTAATAGAAAGTGTTCAACGAGGGTTATAGGTTGAGGTCACTGAAACAGTTTGCGGATAAGGTTTTAAATGCTGAGATCGGCATTTTTTGGAGTGGTTTGAGGTTGTAATTAAATGCCGAAATAGGAAATGCTGAGTGAGCACTTTCACTCGTAATTTATAATTACAACCTCTTATTGTAATAAATAAAAAGAGGTGCACACAGATCAGTATCGTTCTTTTTTCTCCTGGACGACGAACCATGAAGGCCTTCACTTTGTTGATTCTGCTGTTCGTAATACTAGCGGCAACACCAGTCAACGCTTCATTTCCAGTCGACGCTTCTTTTCCAAGTTTTGTTGCCTGTAATCGTTGTCTGACGGAGCTGGGGTCGTGTATAAGGACTTGCTTAATAAAGAAAGGTGTGTGTACTCGTTGTATCGGGTTGAATGCGACATGTAATCAAATGTGCCCGAGGCAGTTGAGGACGTGACACATTTAATTGATATTAAAATATGATTTGAAATTTTGTTTATGATGTTTTTTTGGGGTTGTTTGTTAGAGATACACCATGTTTATTACTACAGAAAACAAATGTACCTTCAAGATTGGGTTTTGTCGTATCGATCGATTAGATAATATCAACAACAACTTATGGGGAGAGGTGTTTTACGACGACGATAGTAACACGAACACCATCAAAGATGCTTACGAACAGTACTTGTGGTCTCGTCTACTGAACGATTGTCCAGAGAATCGGTTCAAAAACAAGACTCAATACAATCCTTACACTTCGGCCACCGACAGAAGCGGTAGAGGGTTTTTTGATTGTGTTGATTCGAAATGGTTTGACGACGACGACGACAATGATGATGACAATAGTACTAACGTTAAGTATTTTCAAAAGATTAGCCGTTACGTTTCGGAGAGCTTGATCAAGATGACTAAATACAAGAAATGTGTGTGGACTGCCATGACCATCATGTCTAAAGAAGGTTATCTATTCGAACCGTTTCAGTTGTCCATCCTGTATGAACACTTGTTTTTTTACGTCAACGAACACGATCCGGGTATCCTGCGACTCTTTATCACGGCCATGCAACCGTATTTCTTGTTTGAAGCTATTTCAATCGATCACGTAGTACATATGTTTACTAAGAAGCATTACGTGTCGATCATACCTAGACGCCACGGTAAAACGCTCATCATCTACGCCGTCATTGCTGCCTGTCTTATCGCTTTTCCCAACTTGACTGTTTTGGCTGTAGCTCAATCTAAAAACATCATCAACACTACTAAGAAGAAGATCTGTGGTTACATGGATTTTTGGACGCACAATATCGAATCCTGTTGTCTTAGCTACTCTTTTCCTTCACAAGACAACGTTCAGATCTCTTACCGAAATAGTAGTGATAATTCATTGCTAGTTTGCGTGAGTGCTCATAACGACAACTCTCTACGCGGCCCCGATCCACAGATGTGCATCGTGGACGAGACCATGTGTATTAAACCCAATCGTTTCAACAGTATTTTGGCTCTGGGTCAGAAGAAGATGTGTAAAGTAGGCTTCTTATCTAGTCCGACACCCGAATCGAAAGACCTTTTGATACAGTTTACGACGAAGTTATCGCAAGAGGAGAGCGGGACCAATTTTTATCACATCAATTACTTTTGTGGTTCCTCGAATCACGTCAAGTACAGCGTGAGTCAAGACGGATGCGTCAACATGGTCTTCTTTAAACCCCGTCACATCACGTTCACACGGGCCAACAAGACGCTAACAGAAATCATGACTTGCAGTACCACGTGTTACGACGGAGAGTTGGGGATCATCAGAGAAGACGAGATAGAAGAAGCTAAACAACATCAAAAACACTCGATCGTCAGCAACACCTCGGAAGAATGTACGCGGGCGTTCGTTTCTGCTTTTTATGATTTTTATAAGAGTCCCGATTTTATCTGTTACGACGATGGGCCGGTAGATGATGCCCTATTCATCTATCTCGACCCGGCTTTTAATGCCACCGTGCAGTCCGGAATAGGTCTCGCGTGCAGCGGATTTAATGGTAACAATAACTATGTTATATATTACATGAGCCACAGACTGATCGACGTGGACGAGTTAATCGACGTCAACAAGATCATCTATTTTATGATCCTAGAATGTATGATGATTCTACACCACAAACTCGGCAATAAGATCAAGTTCTTCGTCTCTATAGAAAACAATTGCCAGATGAGTAACGTGGCTAGTATATACCAAGAACTGAAAGACACGTGGCCTAAAAACGTGTCCGGTTTCCTGTATTACACATCGTCTAAGATAGTAGACAACTTAAAAAGGGTCGCCGATCAGCTGTTACCCGGTTACAGCATGACCATTAGTAAGCGTAAGATTATTTCGGGGGTACTAGCCCTATTTAACACCAAGAAGGTGAAAGTGAGCGTCCATATGCCTTGCGAAGGAAAGACTAAGAACGGCAGCGGATTAAACGTTTTGCAGTACTTCTTGTCCGAGTGCCGCACGTTTAGGTGGGTGATGGAAAAGAGGACGTACATGGGTAAAATTAAACGAATAGCCACCGACGATTTAGTAATTGCTGTCATAATGAGTATTTATTTTGCTACCGCTTACGGCACTAAAACGGGTGATTTTGTGAGTGTTCCTCCAAAATCTGACTTACCATGGCGTCCCATCAAAATATGCTGATGTTGGCTCATGCGGTCGGAGATCTGAATTCGGATACCGGCGTCGATGCAATCGACTTATGGTTGCATTTTTTGAAGACCTATTACGGTGACGTTATCGGAGGACTAAACGCGGCTTCCGCACTCTTCTATATGGCGAAGGAGGTACACAGACCTGAGGCCGCATATGATACGAGTTTATGTACTGTTGCAGTTCAGATCCATTTCATACCCAATCATTTCGTGGTCACACACAGGATAGGCAAAAGGGTGTTCATTTATAATTCTTTAAACTCTTTTAACTTTAAGGATAATACTCTTGTTGATCAAATTGAACTGATGTATAAAAACTCTGCCGACTACATCGTTTATGTTATACCTATCGATCAACAATCGACAGTGTTGTGTGGTCCTATCGCAGCCGCCCTGGCCTATTATGCTTGCGAGATGCATGATCGATGGATTCATACTGTAAATTTGAATTTACTCGAAATCAAAAAAGACTGGGCCGATTTACTTCTTTTTATTCAAAATGCCATAGGTGATACCCATACCTTAAGAAATGACGCGACGCTTAATGCCATAATCGCTCAAACAAGGGTAATTTTTCCTCTTGAGGTAATAAGGTATGGAGATGACAATCAAATCGACCGACGTCCATATACCCAATCATCATCAAATGTATCCGCACGACGACCAATTACCCGATCAATAACTAACAAGAATAAAAATCTACCACCACCACCACCACCACCACCACCAGTCTTACAGTCACGACTACCACAGAATGTTATAGCCCCACAACCACGACTACCAATACGACCACCAGTAAACATTCAGAATGATCTACCACCCACGCCAATACCTATGGAGTATGAAGCTATACCTCCCACACCAATACCTATGGATGATGAAGATGTGAGGGTAGATACGGAAATGCCGGAAACGTTAGGACCGTTTCGTATATATGATAGTCGTACTCGCCGTTCCAGAAGCACGGCTGATAGAATAAGAAATCGCCGTTCTAGAAGTAAAAGCCCGACTGATAGAAGAAGAATAAGAATAAATCGCCGTTCCAGAAGTAAAAGCCCGGCTGATAGAAGAAGAAGAAGAAGTCGTTCTAGAAGTAGAAGTCCTACTGCTAGACGACGAAGTCCGACACCGCAAAGTTCTCCTAGAAGTCCGAATAAAAGTCCTACTGCTAGACGACGACGAAGTCCGACACCGCAAAGTTCTCCTAGAAGTCCGAATAAAACAGACGGTGATTCTTTTGAAAACTGGGTTTTAGCAGTGAGACAACGGGCTGCTGCTAAAAACGACTCTTTTGAGGAGCGAGTTTTAGCAGCTAGTAAACCAGCAGCACCGAAACAACAACAACAGGCTTCTAAAATACCAGTATCGGGGCGGGTTTCTTCACCAATATCGATTTCTTCTTCCGATGCTTCTTCTTTACCAATATCGAGAACTAGTACACCAAACCCGGGTGCTCCCTCTCCTGATAGTTTAAATTATTCAGCTAGTAAACCAGCAGCACCGAAACAACAACAACGGGCTTCTAAAATACCAGTATCGGGGCGGGTTTCTTCACCAATATCGATTTCTTCTTCCGATGCTTCTTCTTTACCAATACCGAGAACTAGTACACCAAACCCGGGTGCTCCCTCTCCTGATAGTTCACCAATATCGATTTCTTCTTCCGATGCTTCTTCTTTACCAATACCGAGAACTAGTACACCAAACCCGGGTGCTCCCTCTCCTGATAGTTTAAATTATTCACCCATAAGAGAACTCGTAGAAGAAAAAAGCAAACCGAGTGCTCCTTCACCCATAAGAGATGGCCGAAGACCATTCATAGAACTCATACAAGATGATAGTGATGGATCTCAGTCACCCATAGAAATAAGTGATGGATCTCAGTCACCCATAGAAATAAGAGGATCATTCCAAGAAGAAGAAATGATCCTAGAAGAAAAAAAAGATGACGGAAGATATTCACCTATAGAAATAGACCCACATTCACCTATAGAAGAAGAAGAAGAAGATCTACGTTCACCTACAGAAGACAATTACTTAGACCTACGGTCATTGAGAGAATCCAGAGAAGAAGAAAATAATCACCGACATGATGATGATGATGATGATGATGATGATGATGATGATGAAGAAAACAGAGATGATTCTCGTTATGATGAGGACCGAAGTTCGAGTGGTGATGTACAAGAAAAATGGGTCCCACCACGGACCCATAAGGACCCAGTAGAAAACGAAGAGAGCTATTACGTTACCCTAACCCCTACGTCTGAAGAGAGCTATGACCTTACCCTAACCTCTTTAGTAGACCCTACAGAGGGTTCTAACGATGACTATAGACGCTTAGAAGAAGATGCTCGTTTTAGAGATGAGGACCATTCTATGGTTGACCGCCATTCTAAGGATCCTACAGAGGGTTCTAACGATGACTATAGACGCTTAGAAGAAGATGCTCGTTTTAGAGATGAGGACCATTCTATAGTTGAAGACCGTGTTAGTGATGGAGACCGCCATTCTACCCTTAGAAAAGATATACGCTTTAGAGAAGAAGAAGAAAACGATGAGGATCATTCTATAGTTGAAGACCGTGTTAGTGATGGAGACCGCCATTCTACCCTTAGAAAAGATATACGCTTTAGAGAAGAAGAAGAAAACGATGAGGATCATTCTATAGTTGAAGACCGTGTTAGTGATGGAGACCGCCATTCTACCCTTAGAAAAGATATACGCTTTAGAGAAGAAGAAGAAAACGATGAGGATCATTCTATAGTTGAAGACCGTGTTAGTGATGGAGACCGCCATTCTACCCTTAGAAAAGATATACGCTTTAGAGAAGAAGAAGAAAACGATGAGGACCATTCTATAGTTGAAGACCGTGTTAGTGATGGAGACCGCCATTCTATCCTTAGAAAAGAGACACCGCAAAGTTCTCCTAGAAGTCCGAATAAAACAGACGGTGATTCTTTTGAAAACTGGGTTTTAGCAGTGAGACAACGGGCTGCTGCTAAAAACGACTCTTTTGAGGAGCGAGTTTTAGCAGCTAGTAAACCAGCAGCACCGAAACAACAACAACGGGCTTCTAAAATACCAGTATCGGGGCGGGTTTCTATACGCTTTAGAGAAGAAGAAGAAAACGATGAGGATCATTCTATAGTTGAAGACCGTGTTAGTGATGGAGACCGCCATTCTATCCTTAGAAAAGATATACGCTTTAGAGAAGAAGAAGAAAACGATGAGGATCATTCTAACTTCCAGCAGCAGCCGGTAATATCTCCTACTTCTGGAGACCACCGTGTTGTTCCTATACACTTTAGAGAAGAAAACGATGACGACGACCATTCTAACTTCCAGCAGCAGCCGGTAATACCTCCTACTTTTGTTTCTCGGCCGCCTTCTTTATGGGGCAATTACGTTAATTATCATGTACCAAAGGGATCTACACGAGGAACTCCATATCCTATGAACACTAATCAGAAAAAGAGCAAGGTAAATGAGAAGCAGGAGAATGAACAACGACGGATAGCCGAGTTAGAGAGGTTACGAATAAATGTACGACCAAGGTCACCATCATCACCACCACCACCAACACCACGAAGTAAAGTTAAGAGACGTTATGACACCACTAATTCGGACTCGGAATTACAACCCACGATTAGAAAAACAAGAAAAAAGAGACATATTACCGATCCGCAAGATGATAATGATAATGATATAGCCCAGATACAAAATATTTTTCATGCTATTCAGCTTAGACAAGACTTTAAAAAGCGTCAACGTCCCGCACCGCCGTACAACAAAAGTTTACCCCCAATCAATATATATGCTCTATCCGATACGGAAAAAAAGATGCAACAGATACATCAATCTATCGTAACGCACCAACGACAGCTTGTTCGTCCTACGATAACACCACATCGTAATCCAAACGATCCTTCACCACCCGATGGTAATGGTGGTGGTGATGGTGGTCCACCACCACCTCCACCGGTATGGGTTTCTGCGACCATCCCGAAACGCGTCATGGCTAGTTTATCCGAGTTTCTATATTTTACGGTTCACAGACAAATTCAAGTTACTGTCAGAGGTTTGCTCGCTCAGCATTTAGACATCGACTTTCCCATCAATTATGGCGTCGACGTGCTTCATCCTCTGTCGGCCAGAGACAGACACTTTAACAATCCGTACCACTTCATTAGACTGCAACAGAAGCAACAGGCACCCGTAGCGTACAGAAACCCTAACGATAGGGGGGAGAAAGACGCAACAATAAAGACGATTCCATTTTGAATAACATCAAGATGAAGAGAGACATTGAACACGAAGCCATTATCCGTAAAGGAGTGAGTAAGAAAGCCATACAATTTATCAAGACGATAGTTAAACGCGAGTTTTTTAACCCGACCAACAGGGCGACGCATTTTGAGTGGACAGTGCGACAAGCTAAAATTATTGAAAAAACGGCGGCGGCTAACAACGATCCGTCGGGAGCGGGATCATATGAACGCCGCCAACTCGTCATCAACACCGGCAACGTGGGTCATCACATGAACTTCATGTTCGACATATATCAAGAGTGTTTCCCCGTACTAGTCAAGATGCAACCGACCGAACTGCAGCATCGCTACGTCTTCAATATGACTAAAAAAACTCAACACTTTGGCCAGTCTCGTCAACTCTGTCGGTAAAGGCAAATACAACCCCACGGCTCTGATGTTTTGGTGTTTCAAGCGATTGAATCATTTGCGTACCTTTGACGACTTAAGAAAACACTTACTCGAACGTCGTGAATACGGCGATTACGACTTGAACAACATACTAGAGTTTGACCTGTCCGACGTATTCGGCAACGAGAAAGACGGACTATTCTTACACCTAACAGACGGCAAGGCCTTGGATTACAAAGACCCTCGCACCGCTCTGCTGATACCCGATATCGCTCAAGACCTATTACCCATATTGACGAGCGAGTTGTTATTATTGACTCTTTTATTAGTAGTGGCTGCCATCTTTCCGGAGTACCTGAACAACATTGTCAACGAGAAATTTAGCAGGGCGTTTGAAAACAATGAAGTCGGATGTTTTACCGTACTACAGACCTTTCCTGGTCTGTTTACCATGTTATGTTATTGGGCTCGAAAACACGCCAAGCACAATCTGACTTTCGTACAGACCTTAGATGGTATCCATCACGGTAAACATCTGATGCGAGAGACTTATGTGACTAACATGAAGACCGTGTCGCAGGAAATTACGACGATCTGTCTGGAAATATTGGATCATTTTAGGAGGTTTCAATTATGGCGGATCAACACTTATCCGTCGAGACGTTATTATTCCTCCTTACAGCTAAATGAGTACAAAGACTATTTTATCAACCCATCATTTTTATTGAGCAATACGTTTATATCATAATAAAAAATTTTTTTTAAAAATTAACGAAGTTTGTATTCGATGTACTACTAACACAACATGGATTACCTGGTCCACACATTTCTGCCAATCGGTTCAACATATTTTTTTGGGGTTTTTTCATCTTCTCCATCAAGGTGGCTCGTAATTGCTGCACCTCTATCAAAGCAGGTCGTACTTGATGTAAATTATATCGCCGGGTACTGTCTAAATGCATGCATTTTCGAATAAAATCAAATACGAGTTTTCTCTCTCCTTTATCGTCTTCGTGGTCCAAGTTCGGTAAAATACCGTCCCAGTATTTTATCTCCTCTACTTTATCGAACGGTACGTTGCCTTTTAGTATAGTATAGTATAGACATCCTAGAGAGAATACGATGGCCTTTTCGATCACATATTTCTGGTCGTTGTGTAATTCGGGTGGATACATCACGGCTGTTCCAGAATGTCGATAACAATATTTGGGATCCTCGTCATCATCATCATCATCATCATCATCATCATCATGAAGGCGGCGGCCGCGAATCATGCAATCGACTTTTTTTTGTAATAACTTCATACTGGGTCTAGAATACGCCGAGCCAAAATCGATCAATGTGATGTGATTATTTTTAGTGTCTATTATTATATTTTCATCTTTGATGTCTCCGTGAATTAACTTGTGTTTATCGTAAAGATCGACTATTCCGTGTAGTACTTGTGAAAAAATGAGTTCCGCCAAGGAGATATCTCTAATGCCGGTGGGATGCACCTGGTCGAGATACGTAAACAAATCCATCGCCGTCTCGGGATGATCCATGACTATGAAATGAAAGTCTTCGTTACGATAAGTATTCAGCACGGTGCATACATATTCCTCGTCTTGTAAAAATTTCAAAGCCGTTACTTCGAAAGGTTCACCGTCAGGGACACCCATCTTGTTAGGTATTCTTTTTACAACGACGAAATTGTAAGGAACAGTTTTAGCTTGTCCTTTGTATACTAGATTGGCTTTGTTAGAGGCCATAGGTGGTCCATACAGGTGATACATTTCTTCCACTTGTTCAAAACCTTTAATGCGTCTAAACGCGACGTTGTCTTCATCCTCCTCCTCTTTCTCCTGATACTGCAATAGATTACTGGTACTCATGATGAATTAGAGATTTTGGACAGAGAAGTTGACAGGTTTTATATATGGAAAATCAATTTGTAATTATAAGTACAATCTTGGAGGAAGAGAGCGGTCAATTTTTGTTATTTTGTTGAGGTTGTAAGTATAAGTACAAACTAATTATAATTTTTTTTAGTTAAAAGTGCGTGTCTTAGTTCTAGATCGTAATTATTAAGTACGACCCGTCCGGATGTTGAGTGTTCTACCGAATATCCTGTTACGGGAAATTAAGAAGAGCAACGCGGCTTACGATGAGAATAAGATCGTGTTGATTTACCTTAATTCTAACGAATACATCATACAAGAAAGTACCGAAAATGCATTGGACGAACAGGTCATGGATCACGATAGTGGTAATGGCGCACGACAACAAAAAATGTTTGCTAACATACTCGAATCCTACGTCGTCAAAAACGGTACAGTCGTGGACCTGATGCCATACGGTAGTGGTAATAGTCGAAAGAGACGTGCCATCGTCAGCAGTGATTGCGATACACCGGCGTCTTCTAGTAAAAAAAATAAAAATCAAATCAAATGTGACGACCCCATCACGTACACGCAGTTCATTACTAATGCCGTGTACAATAACAATACCAACGTTCAACTGGGTAGCGGAGTATTTATCAAGACGGTCAGAACTTTGTCGTTCAATGCCTTTAAGACGGACGTACCTTTAGGCGTCGCTACTCAAATCATAGGCAAGTTTGTAGCCAAGGATATCAAAAACAGTATGAACAAGAGACGAGCTAAATCAAAAAAGACCACGAGGCACGAAAAGACCGTCACTAAAGATTTTATACGTATACTTCAGAAACGCGGGTCGTAATTATAATTACAAAATTAAAACGGGGGGTATAAAAGAAAGGAAAGTGAACCCATTTGTTTATCGTTTGTCATCATGAAACCCATCGTGATCGTTGTGGATGGACCCTGTGGAGTTGGTAAAACAACAGTATTGGATAAAGGAAATATACTTCCTTTCGATACGATAATTTTACCTAGCTACGGGACGGTGACCATTAAACAGTATGTCGTTAACGAAGCGGTTAACGAGTGGACGAATATCTGCATCGGTAACGGTAAAGAAATCAATATCTTGAATCCAGACGATTTGACTTCCTTTCAGCGTGAGGTCTATATCTATGTAGATTCAGCTAAGAAAATTAAAGATGCCATGTACGTCGCGGAAGCAGAAAACGATGACGACGTTCTTCCAATCATATTTGTAGACAGGGGATTGGAACCGGCCCACTTTATATTTACCAAGATGGATCGTGAAAAGAAGTACCTCAACCCGATAGAAGAATATCTATTAGAACACTTGTACAAGGGTCTAGTAGAACAATTCGATATGAAACCCGACCTTGTCGTATATCTGCAAAGTTCTCTAGACGTCAGCATTAAGGGGGTACTGAATAGACAGTACGAGACGGATAACCACCTACGACTAGAGTTGGTTCAAAACATATGGAATGCCTACGACAAGTTTCGAATGTTGCCTACCGGTACACAAGTGGTCACGATAAACAGAGATGACTATGAAGACAACGTAGAGGGGATTAAAAAGGAACTCGCCAAACATGTAACAGCTTTACTCAGCCATTATTAGAATGGCTTGTGTAAAATATCAACCCAACAAACATATCAACCACCATGTCAAGTAATAAAATTAGTTGTGATACCAAAGACAATATTGATTACTCTTCCTTAAACGGCCCTACACCAGCTAAAAGAAGAAGAATAGAAAATGATGACGACGACGATAACGATGGTGACAAAGAAATGTCTTTACCACTACCAGCAGAAGAAGATGACTTGATGATGGTAGACTGAATAAAAAAAAAAACAACACAAAATTTTTTTTTGGGTTTCTAATATATTTTGATAGTATAATCGTCATTTATCTTGATTTCATTTTCAGTTGGCAATTCGACCCACGGTAAATCTCCCGGTGGGACAGCTGTCACAATTTCCATATCTACGTTTTTCGAACAAAACAAAAACGAGTTGGTTCTTGTAATAAAAGGTAATGAATGCACCCGCCGTATCTGGTCATATCGTAATATCAACGATTGGTTTACGGTTTTGATGGCTTGATCGTTGAGTAAACTGTGATCGTGACAAGGAATGCAAACGTATCGATTACCACATGGTATACACTTCATATCGGTTCTCGTTCCACAATTAAAACAAAGAAATCTGGCATTGCATTTGTAAGTGAACTCTTGCAAGACGGTGTGTCTGTTGTTATAGTATTCCTCCTTATCGGCGGACACCATCATGTTTTGGGCGGCCCAATAAGAAAAACACTTGATGGGATCGAACGCATGTTCGTCGTAACAGGCTTTAACGGGATTGTAAGCGTTGCGTATCGAAATCTTTTTCTTGACGACCCCATCTGAAGTCTTCTTAAACATGGTGTAACCGACTCCCAAACAAAAGACGACAATCCTTTGTCTAGTATCTATTCGTCCCGTCACGATGTCCATGGGATGAGCTAGTAAAACGACACAGTCTACTCCTTGAAACTTATCGGCGGTAGATAAGTTTCGAACGTAATCGTACAGTTCACCGTTTTGTTCTTGGATATCTTTCATATTGCACGTGTTGCGTATAGTCTGGACCAGTACTTCTATTTCGATGCGACGATACACATATATTTTTTGTGGTTCCAAGTTAAATTTCTTCTGAGAGAATAAAGAGACAACGTCACAAGACCGTTTCATCGTGATTTTTTATATTTTTTTTTAGAAAGGAAGAACTAATTTTTGTTTCTCCCTATATATATATATAGATTTGGAGGTTGTAATGATAATTACTATGCGATGGCAAACATCAGAAATTTGTTGATGTTCACCAATAATGATAGCTGCTGCTTCCCGAGTTTACTTTTGACCATATCGATGACTGTAGGCATGTCATCCGCTGGTACGTGATCGCTCACAAATGTTTCATAGAGTCTCATCATAGTAGATGAGTCGTTACTATTGTCACGAATGACGGCCCTGAGGTCCGAAATACGATCTACAAATTCATCGTATGCCACGTTAGACGCGTTTTGTTTAGATAGCAAAAACGAGTCGTATAGCAACCGCTTGATCTTGTTGACACAATGAGTCTTTATTAACTCGTCATCGTCATCGTCGTCGATCTGATCGTAAAGTCTGACGTCCGAATATGAATCGCTAGAATCTTCGAGACTTTCGTTTGTCGTGTAATGGTATTTTTTAATCCAACGACCTATGTTAGCCTCATCAAAGGCGGCGCACGCGTGATACACTCCTCTTTCCGTAGTCAGAGCCGTGACGATTTCGTATACTTCCTTTACTTTGTGCCATCTATGTTCGAGACGGTGATCTTCTCTAGAAAAGTTTACATAAGAGTCGAACAAGTCGAACGAAAACAGAGGAGTCTCCGTTGACAATCTGGTCAGGACCGATTTCTTTAATCTATCGTATAATTGACCGACCACACTCTCGAATTGTTCGTACCGCAGAATCATTTTGCCTAAGACATGTTTGGTACGCGTGTACGGAACGAGACTGGTACACAACTCATCTATCGTACAGTAGGCCCTGCCCGCATAATAGAGATCCGGTTTTTTTATAGTGACATACAGTAATTTGAGAAGAGTGGCGAAGTAGAGCCAAGGTTGACGTTTGAGTGACGATTCGGTGGCAATCTTACGAGATATAACCGAAATCGTCCGATGATTACCCGAGTTTTCAACGAACCGGGGATCTCTTTTGACGCTGATGTTCTTTTTTTTTTTCGTCTTCGGTGGTAATAAAATACATATGGCTAACGTACTGTATTTGCGGACTCGACCTATCATCTGATAGACGTCCGACACATTTAAGGGGGAACTGGCTCTCATTTTATTTAAGAATAAATAGACGGTGTCGAATCGATCGCAAGATACGTCTATTCCGACTTTAAAACAACTGGTGTATATAAACACGCGACAGGTCGATAAGATCTCGTTTAAAGTGTGGGGACAAGACAATTGAGCTTTGGTTCGTTGGTCCGTATCTCCCGTAACCATCACGACTTCCGTCTCTGCAGTCAATTTCTCGTACCGCGTAAAATAAGTATAAAACATCTGGGCATGAAGCTTACTCGCGCAGACCAACACCACGTTCTTATTCCGTTTGATTACGTCGTTTACTGCGTCAGTACACGCGTCTACGCCTATGAAGGCGTTTAGTATCGGATCGCTAGACCGAGTCTTGCGATACCAATTGGCCAGTATCCACAAGTAGGCGTCTTCCGCCGCACCAATCATCACGTCTCCTTTACAGCGTCGTCTGGCAATCAGATGCTGCTCGAGTTGTACCAATGTCTTGATAGGTTCATCTCCAGTCGTCGTCTTGACGAGATATGCGGCTTTCACCGCGCTAATAAAGTCTCGAATGAACGTGTTGGGACTCAGAGAACAAGCCGTGTACACTCGCAGTGTACGCCTGCCCTCTTCAAACAACCCCTTGTTGGAGTTGAGCACTAGGTAGCTGTTGCTGCGGGGAACGGACAAGACATGAGTGAACAGTACGTCGTAATGCCATTCTGTCAAGTTGGCATCGCACACGACGACTGTCGGAATGGAAGTGATCAACTTTGAAAACCGAATCATGTTGACCGTTTTTTGTTGACGAGTCATGGTATCAGAGATGGCCTCTTTGAAGATGCTATCGAGCTCGTCTAAAAAACACACCTCCCATTTGGCGTGATTTTCTGTGTAATCAATGTCCCGTATCCTACCCAAAGATTGGTACTGTAATACGACTTTGGGATTAGATATATAATCAATCTCCCGCGCGTCGATTGTCAAGTAGTTTTCAAACTCGGGGTTCTTGGAACACATGAAATTGGTATAGGTTATACGACTACTAATTACGAGCACGCTGGCGTTCTTACGATGGATGTAATCTAAAAACCGCGATGTCTTACCCGTTCCCATGGCCGATTTAACGAACAGGATCTGCGTGTGTCCGCGTTCGGATGGAAAAGGTCCGATATATTTCTCGAAAGACGGCATGAATCGTCTGTCGATGTGATACACATCATTTCGGAAATGTCGCCGACCACGACCCGGTTTGTTGGGAAATCCAAAGGAATAATCAAGTACTTCGTCTACGGATAACATGCCGTGAGCGTTTTTAATTGTAACCTACTATTTTTAAATAGGGATTGTGAAGTTGTAATTATAAGTACAACCTGATAGTGCGTCATGGGGGCTATATGGGGATTGTAATTACAACCTGGTATCTGATATAAAAATTTACACACACCACTATGAACGCGGCATTTCATTCAGTCATGAATCGTCGTCGAAAAAATGATCAATGGCGACCAACATATCCAGCATATGAAAATAACTCAATACGACTTCTTTCGTACGAGGAGAACTGGCCTCATATGGATCGTCCAGAACAACTTCCTAGCCTGATGTCATTAAGTGGATTTTATTACACGGGAATTGCAGACAGTGTAAGATGTTTTTATTGTGGGCTCGGTTTAAGAAATTGGGACCCGGACGAGCTCCCCGATATAGAACACATACGATGGACACCCACTTGTGCTTATATTAAAAAAATAAAAGGTACAAGCTTTGTAGATCAAGTAGTATATGCATTCAGACAGGAATCTATACGAGAATCTCTGGTGGGAGGTGAAAAGAAGAGAAAGGCGGACCTAGCACAACAACAACAACTTTCTCAACAACAACAACCATCATCATCATCATCATCGGGATACTACTACCCATCTGATTTAGAGAAAAAGCGACCTCTATTATGCACAGCAGCACAAGAGGTCTTAGAATTTAGGATACACCCTAAAATCATTAATTTGGCAACACAGGAGATTCTTACATCCGCTGATGCATGGCAAGGCATGACATTTCCTAACATTTTCAAACGAGTGTTTCGAGTCAGTAGCGACCTACAACTAGATTGCTGGATGAAAGATGGACCACCGCCTCCTCCGAGGTTAGAAGACTGCAATATCGATCAACTACGAAAAGAGAATCTTCGCTTAAAAGACGCGAGATTGTGTAAGATTTGTTTTACTAACGAGTTTTGTATCGTATATTTACCGTGCGGACATCTATGTTCGTGTGCTCAATGTAGTGCGGTAATGCGTGAGTGTCCAATCTGTAGAAAACGAGTTAAGGGAAGCGTTCGAATAAGTTATGAATAATAAACTGGTCGATGACTTTGTGATTGCAATATTTTATCCATAGAGATTAAAAAAATTAAAAAAAAAAAACCAAGTTTTGTACGAGTTATCGATTAAAAAAATTTTCCGGGGTCTGTTTGTCACGGCGGGTTTTATAGCAGCAGCAGCATTTTTCAATAACGATTACTAACACATGACCCAGACACCCACCTAGGCAGCTAGCCATCATTAGAGTACCAGCTAAACATCCGGCAATCATGTATAAGCTAGGTGTATGCTTATCGAGTATTTCAGTTAATCGACCTTCTATATCGACACTATCCATGAGGTTGTCAATGATTTGATCCATTTTTTAAAATGAATGGGGTTTTTTTTCCGTAGATCACGGAAAACGGCACCATTCGCACATTTCTAACAGGGGGGTGAAAATTAATTAATACGTTCGACATCATCCCCTACACGACCAATATATCATCCCCTACTACTCCCGCGACCAATATATCATCCCCTACTACTACAAACTCCCAACACCACTATAATCGTCGCAGCCTCTACGACGACATCAATTATTAAAACCAAAAAAAAACATACAACCATCACAATCATAACCATGGCTTTTCCGACTGCACGAAACAACAATTACCAAAAAAGAATAGCGGATGCTTTAACCAACAGCACCGCGTGTCGTGCTTATCATCCCGACTTAAGGAAGGAGTATTGTTATGTTCCCGCCAGGTATTTCCTGTCGATAATGGGGGATCTCAACCTGTACGTAATCAATTGCGAGTCAGGGGTTGAGATTGAGCAAGTTGTCAAATATGCTCCGCAACAGACTAATGCTA
Source organism: Pteria penguin (assembly GCA_035048485.1). NCBI lineage: Eukaryota > Metazoa > Mollusca > Bivalvia > Pterioida > Pteriidae > Pteria > Pteria penguin. The sequence goes on from CM068582.1 coordinate 6,826,318, forward strand.
TTATTTTGTGTATCAATTCTGTTCCCCTCTTCGAATTTGACGATGGTCGTCTTGTCGTCAAGAAGGCATTTATTGCCATCACGGTATCTGGCTTCTATACGTATATGGATTTTGAAGTAGACACTGCAGCACGCCCTATGTACAAACTAGATAACAAAGATGTGTCCTCTAACACCGATTTTTTCCGGATAGCGACAACCCTGCTGTCGCACTCCGCTCGAATCTGGTATCATACGAGTGCACCAAGGGAGAGAGTACGAGATCCTAAGATCCGTTCTGATTTCATGTCTACCTTTTGGAAAATCATGCAAAGATTAAACAAACCACTATCCTTGCAAGACACGCTCTTCCAGCAAATAACGGATTCTTATAACTATGATCCCAACATTCTACCGACGGATTTAAAACGACATATTTGGAACAGCAGAGCAAATAAACTACAACGACCTCGTGTTACAGGAATTGAGTACGTCGTTGATTAACTTTTATTTGATCAAACAATACCATTTTTTAATCTTGTTACATATCAAAACCATCTCGTCGTTAGTGTCATCGACGGTACACTGAGGATGGGGTAATATTCCAAACTTGATCTTCATCTTCTTATTCCGGATGACCACAACGTTATGAAAACAACATTTGGCTCTACTGTTGTATCTAAACGACGACGTCGTCGTATCATCATCGCCGAAGATTTGTTTCAATATACCGGGCGCTTTGATTTCCACTGCTTGTACAAACAACGACTTGGTCACGGCATCGACGTTGTACACGGTTGTAGTTTTGATATGAGACGAGTGTCTATCTATGACGATAATTTCACGACGGTATTGTAATAAAGCATTAACTCTACGACAGAATTCGGTGGTCATGTACACGGAAGTCGTTCCTTTGATGATAGTATCGGGTCCTTGTGGCATCTTGAATACAATCTTGTTTGTACCGTACTTTTTAAACAAGTTTGAATAAAATTCGTACACGACATTATCTTTTTCTAACTCGATCTGTAATTCATTGGGTAAATCATCAACGATATGGTCTTCTTCTAGGGGGCAAACTATTGCCAGATGAAATTGGTCGGACATGGTCGTAATTATAATTACTACAAACTCATATATATATATAGTAACGATTTTTTTTTTCTCTTTTTTTAAAAAAGAAGAGAGATGGCAACGAAATGGAACTGGTCAGACATGTTATATAGGGCAAATAACTCCGAAGATGAGAAAGCTATAAATGACGTGTTAACATCGATCGTCTACCTGTGTTGTTGTAATACAATTAAAGTAGAACCCACAGAGTTTATCTTGGCTGTACGCCAATGTGTTAGTCAGTTTGTACGTAATTGCCTCTATTACGTGACAAATATATGCGACTTGGCTCAGACCAATCCAAACATGTGTTTTCACTTCAATAACGAGACTCCGCAAGAAGTAATTGCCGCTTACCAAAAAAGTGGCGGGGGTCTGGGACAAATCATGAAGTCGTTACTCGAGAGTACTAGCAGTGAGGATAAACAAATTTATCCATGCATGCGTAACATGTTCTGTCATACAGAACCGTTAAATAGACGATACTTGACTAAAGCCTATACCGCTTATCAGTTAGAAATAGATCAACAACGACCCATCGACAGATTGGATTTTAATTATGTCGTCATCTATCTTATGTTACACGAACGCATACAATTATCTGTCGAGATGGTATCGTCGTTCATCTGGAATAAATTTCATTTAATTGATCATCTGTTTGAAACGATGCAATCAGTAATCATCGCTCGCAACAGATTATGAAATAAAAAAAATATATAAAAAGGTTTACTTTTTTTTTTTTTTTATTCCTAATCTTTTTTCACACAATGTAAAAAGTTTTTACTTTTCCATATTCAAAGAACGTTTTTCATCATTTCCGTGCCATTGTTTTTTTTTCTCAAGGTAGAATTACATAGGGGTTGTCATCATTTCCGTGCCGTTTTTCATCATTTCCGTGCCATTCATGTTTTTCATGATTTCCATGCAATTCATTTTTCTCAAGGTAGCTGCTATCATATTACGTACGGTTTGGTTTAAACCGCACAGAGGGTAACCGCACACGTATGTAGCAATGTTATTTAAGGCATCTTCAAGTTCTTTACAAAGACCACAAGGCATCTTCTTTTCGCCATCGTGTTGTTGTAGATGCCTGGTCCATCCATATACTCCAATGATAAAAAGGGAAACACAAATGAAAATCCCTATGATTGCCGAGACTCGGTAAAGTCTTTTTTTGCTCCTCTTGCTTTCATATTCGTCACCACCAAAAGTTGTAGAGTTATAAGGTTCTTCAGCGTACATTGTTGCATTTGAATATAATTCTAACAGATCCTCGTTTATATATATACCTGTATGAAACACCTGACAGGTTAATTACAACCTCCTCAGGTTGTAACTATTGATCGTATTGGTTCCATTATCATTATCCAATCATATGCCGTCTTCCACGGCTCTTTTAATTATAATTGTGCGATCCTTTTGACTATCAACGATTGCTGCTAGTTGATCAATATAGTCTCGGTCCAGCTCATAATGGATACGACTCAGACTATAGGTGGCAACTGCTAATGCCGAACATGCAACAATAGCCACTACGGCTACGATACATAGGAGTATTCTCGGTATAGTCTTAAAAGTCCTTTTTGGTGGTCGATGATGGTAGATGGTCGTCGCGGACGGTGATGGTGAACGACGACGTATTGACGGTGATGGTGAACGTAATTGCGCATGAACAGTAGCATGATAGCGTTGATGATTTAATTCGATTGCACTATTACGTGTATCGTCCACACGTAACGGATCATGTGAAGTACTTCTTTCTGAAGCCATGGTTACCCCCTCTTGATATATATATTAAAATGTTTTTATAATTCTTTTCCATTCATAATTATAATTACAACCTCGTATCTTACCATTATAATTACTATCTCAAACGTTTAAGGTTGTACTTATTTTCCACTTTCCTGTTTAAAACAGGAAATATTTCACGAGGTTGTACTTATTATCCTACTTTCGGTTTTTAATTTAATTTTATTGTGATTTTTGCATGCAAGAGTTATCTACCCCAATTATCCCCCCCTTGCACTTTTTTTTTTTTGTGTCGATGAAAAAAAATGTGAGATCTGAATAAAATAAAATAAAATCAAATCAACATGTTTGTTTCATTGCCAATCAAAGTCCAGGTCGTACATAAAATCATCAGGTTGTACTAAATCGATGGAACCCCACAATGAGGTTGTACATAAAATTGATGAAACTCGCCACTTCTCGATTGACCAATCAGAGCCCACTTTATATTTAAGGTTGTAATCATAATTATTTTATGACTTTGTCCGCCTCAGTTTGATCTTTGGTTCCTGTTTTGGAAATACCCTACTTTCGGTTTCGTAAAACAAGGAAATACCAGGTTGTACTTATTTTCCACTTTCCTGTACAAGGAAATACCAGGTTGTACTACCCTACTTTCGGTTTCGTAAACAAGAAAATACCAGGTTGTAAATGCTCAAGATTTATTCAGTCATTTCCTCTCTTGACAAATTATATATATACAAATTGAATGATTACAAAGTTCAATAGAGATACAAAGTTCATACAAATTTCAATAGTAAAAACCTGGCACACACGATACAAAGTCCAATATAGAGATAAAAATGTTCCAAAGTCGTCCAACAGAGATTTCTTCTTGTTCAGAGTCCAATACTTTATCCCGTAATCATCGCTTGGGGTTCGATGAATCCTGCACATAAACCATTTGGATTCGGCTCAGTTAGTACTTTAAATCTGTTGATACAGGACGGAACGTCGCTCTCGTAGTGAACAAACAATTCTCCTCCCCTATGCACATTACCACCACAGGCTCCGTTGACGCAATAGATACAGGCCAGTTTGTGCTCAAATGTGCTTCCACAAGGAATGTCCGACCCGGGTATTTCAACTAGAATGGTAAATCTAGGTTGGTTTTGAACCCATGGTATATCTACATGCTTGGCTTCTAACTTTACGATGGCAGTAGTGGTAACAGCCATCATCATGACGATCAGCAGCAACAATATCTTCATTCTGTCGGCAGTATTAAGCGTTTGTTCGTTCTAGACGGTCGTCGATTTATATAGAGAAAAAACGAGGTTGTAATGATGATCTTCCCAGGTAATTCATGAATTTAGGTCATTACTCCACGGGAGAGAGAAGATAAGATTCAAACTAAGGCCTTTTAACATATCAATAACTTTGAATCTTATCTTCTCCCCCCGTGGAGTATTTATCGATTTTTGCACCTGTGTCAACAATATATTAAACAAGGATGGTCAAACATTTTAACATAAGAATTTCTGTTGCTGAACGCAGACTTGTGTTACGTAGTGTTGAAAGGGTTATTGTAATGCCTTTATCAAAATATTTCGTGCGCCATTCACATCACGATCAATGGATAAAGAACATTGATCACATGTGAATATTTTATTGCTCCCCAGATCCATTTTTATGGCACCGCATCGCCCACAGGTCTTGCTAGTCCAAGATTCATCTTGCACTTTGACTCTACATTCCTCTCCTCTGGATCGTTCTATCAATTTTCGTGTAAATAAATATGGCGCCCATGACTGAAGATCTTTGTTGGTTGTTTTATTCGGTTGTTTTCTACATTTAGATGAAGCAAAATTACCAATTATTATAGTTTTATATTTCGCAGCGTAGTTAAGGCGTTCCATGACGTCATGTACGTAAATATGCTTGTTTAAACGAACATATTTATAAATTTATTTTTCCTTCATCAAAATAATTTTTCCTTTAATCAAAAGTGTCTTGTGTGCGAGTATCGCGTCAATGTTTGGTGTTAACTGTTTTGAGACGAACCCCACGATGCTATTCTGTAGTAAAATCTATTTATAGCGGCCTGTCGGTGCCATAGATAAAATCAAAAAGTTCAGGTCTATACGCTGAATCTTACGACATGAACCTGATATCAACTTTTAGAGCATGCTTTTCGCTTTAAGAAAAGTGCTGTGCAAAAGTTTTCCGAGTTTTCAATGATCGAGATATTGAGGATTAAATATAAAAAAAATTAGGGAAACCCTTTAAGTACGAACTTAAATGCTCCCGATAAAAATTAATTTCGTAACTGACAACATTTGCACATCACTTTTTATGAAGTACAATTCTTTCTTTTTCACGTGGTATAATTCACTTTTGATAGATTTTAGTGTATGGACCTGAACTTTTAGGTTATATATACTCCGTTCTTGAAATTTGATAATCGAATAGTAAATAAAGCGCTCAGAAGACTAACCAGAAGATTAGATCAAAGGGACGTAATCCACATTTTTTAAAAGCGCTAAATATAAAATTGAACGAGTTTAAAAGTTGATAATTTATTTTTCAATCAATCGAATAATTTTTTTCTTTTTATTAAATGAAACACACAAATAAGATATAACTTGTTAATCAATCACCAATAATGAACCAAATACTATGACATCACATACATTATGGCATCATCAACATGGCTGAAAATGAAGAATTACATGCAACAATGATAAAATCGTCTGCTGAAATCAACATAAAATCAACGTCTTAACATTTAATTCAAGAGAAGCCATGTAAAAACCATCAAAATGAATATTTGTAACTTTGCCAAAGTGATAATTTCAAGAGCAACTAAAGATAATAATATTGAAGTTAGCCTTACAAACCATCAACAGCAAAACCAGTGTATAACAACTGCATCAATACATCAAAGTGCTATCAAAATTATATGACTATCATGAACAAATACCCCAAAATGCACATAGGCTTTAATTGGTTTAGAAGAAGAGTGCTTCATATTCAATCTTATGTTACAGATAACAAATATAAGAATTCTAACAAACACAGTGAAAAGCAAAATTTTGTGTCCAAATTTTCATTGCACTCACGGTTGAATAGTTCTGAATCTGCAAAGCGTCAACACAAATTTTTTGACTGCTATCCATGTCAATCTAAACATGTCAATGAAATGTCTGATCACAAGTCAACAACTGCATCAGAACTAATTTCAAGAGCTGATGAGCCTGAGGTGTCAGATATTTCTGCCAACCAATCAGGTAGTGCGCGACAAAATTTACAAACCCTCTTTAGAATAACGACTCCTGCAGTTTCGGAAAAATTCAATATAGAATTTACGGATGCTGCCTGTAATTTTTTTGATTTGGAAGTTGGAACCCAAAAAAGTTGGTGAAGCAAAGAGAAATCAAACAAGAGGCCCAAGTGGGCCTATATCGCTCACCCGAGTACCTAGATGATCAGTCATGCAGGTAGGAAAAAATTTCATTTATCTTTGCATTACTGTGACTATGCCAAAACTAATGTTGAAAATGTCAAATTTTACTTCAGACCAGAATAAAAAACATTTTTTTGCACATCTATTCAGGTGGTTTTGATATAAAGCATTTGCTTTGTTTCTGCAAGATGTGATTCAGGGCAACAAGTTAGTCATTTTTGTTAGGTGGGGCCTTTTGTTGACTGATTTCAAGTCTGGGCCATGAACAACACTTGTTTCAAATATTGTCCAGATCCAACTAAAAATGGCCTAATTTCATATGTTGAGTGATGAAAAACATCTAAAAATTTATTTAGATGTGTAGAGAAATGAAAAAAGTTTTGATCACAGCTGGATTTAAACTGCTACTCTCCATATTTTAATTACCAAGTGGTATATGTACCACTATGAAACCTACTTTTTAGACATGGTGGCATTATCTGTTAACCAATTTGGATGAAATGTACAAAATTCATAGAGGACCTATAGTACTTCATGTATACCATGTTTCATTAAAATCTTTCATGTGGTATAACAGCAGAAGTTAATGTGAAGAATTGTCCCTATACTCTCTTATTTGGAAATCTTACTAAATTCATAGAAAATCCAAAAATTGAGATATTGTCAAAATTCTTTCAAAGTAACATTGCTTTCCATCATTATGATCACAATAGTCTATAAGAAATCATCATTATCAATTAACTAGGAAATATGACAATTTTCTGCACTGAAATCACCAAGTCCAAACAAATGTCCACAAAAAATTCAAAAATTTGATTTTGGAAGGGAACCAAAATGACAATACGTCTTCACTCATCCCTCTAGATCATTTCTATGCATTCTGTTTGTCTCTGTATACAGCTAATAAAAAGAAGAATATTGCCTAAGGAGGGTACTCTTTTGTGACCTACTTTTGACTATGGTGGTGCCACCTGTAGAGAGGTCTGGACGAAAACCGCAGAATTTGAAGGGGATCACAAGCAATTTATTTCTACCAAGATTTATTAAAATCCTTCTAATCCTTCTAAAAGTTCAAAATGTGAAAAATGGCCAACTCCCCCCCCCCCCCCCTTTTTTTTTGGAAGTCTTAAAAAATTCATAAAAACTCCAAAAATTGAGATATTGACAAAATTCTTTCACAATAATATTCCTTACCATAATTATGATCAAAAAAGTCATTAAGAAATTATCAATTAACTGAAAAACATGACACTTTTCTGCATTGAAAATACCAAGTCCAGAAACACATCAAAAAAGCCTAAATTTCTATTTGACGGATCTTAACCCCGAACACAATTTTTGATAACCCATCTTTAAAAATTGTTGAAATGCAATTAGTTTCCCCATTTATGCACTGGTTCTCAAGAAGAAGATTTCTGAAGAGGGGTACCCTTTTGGGCACTTTTGACCCCGCCCTGGATCCACCCCTTAAGGAATCTGAGTCCTGAACACTATTTTAGTAGGGGACCTTGAGCACATCATTTATACAAAGTTTGATCCAAATCTGCAATGCAGTTCCAGAGAAGAAGTTTAAAATGTGAAAAAGTTAACACGGACGGATGACGGACGCCACACTATCACTATAGCTCACTTGAACCTTTGGCTCAGGTGAACTAATAAACAAGAGGCCCAAGTGGGCCTATATCGCTCACCTGAGTACCTATATTATCAGTCATGCATGAAGGAAGAATTCATTTATTTTTGCATTAATGTGACTAAGTCAACACAGATGTTGAAAATATGTCAAATTTTATTTCAGGCTAGAATAAAAAACAACACTTTTTTGCACATCCATTCAGGTGATTTTGATATTAAGCACTTCCTTTGTCTCTGCAAGAAGTCATTCAGGGCAACAAGTTAGTCATTTTCTTTAGGTGGGGCCTTTTGTTGACTGATTTCAAGTCTGGGTCATGAACAACAATTGTTTCAAATATTGTCCAGATCTAACTTAAAATTGCCTAATTTCATATGTTGAGTGTTGAGAAACATCTAAAAACTTATTTAGATGTGTAAAGAAATGAAAAAAAAATTTTGACTGGATTTGAACCGCTACTCTCCATATTTCAATTACCAAGTGGTATATGTACTATTGTGAGAACTGCTTTTTAGACATGGTGGCATTATCTGTTAACCAATTTGGATGAAATTTACCAAATTGATAGAGGACTTTTAGTACTTCATGTATTCCATGTTTCATTAAAATCTTTCATGTGGTATAACAGCAGAAGTGAAAAATGTGATTGAATTGTTCCTATACACCCTCATTTGGAAGTCTTAAAAAATTCATAGAAAATCCAAAAATTGAGATATTGACAAAATTCTTTCAAAGTAACAATCCTTACCATAATTATGATCACAATAGTCCATAAGAAATCATCATTATCAATTAACTAGGAAATATGACACTTTTTTCTGCATTGAATCACCAAGTCCAAAGAAATGTCGAAAAAAATTCTAAAATTTGATTTTGGAAGGGAACCAAAATGACAATACATCTTCACTCATCCCTCTAGATCATTTCTATGCATTCTGTTTGTCTCTGTATACAGCCCGTATGAAAAAGAATATTGTTAAACGAGGGAACTCTTTTGTGACCTACTCTTGACTATGGTGGCGCCACCTGTAAAGAGGTCTGGACGAAAACAACAGAATTTGAAGAGGATCATAAGTGACTTATTTCTACCAAGATTTATTAAAATCCTTCAAACAGTTTTGTAGAAAAAGTTGAAAATGTGAAAAATAGCCAACCCCCCCCCCCCCTTTTTTTTTGGAAGTCTTAAACGTAAAATTCCTAATTTCATATGTTGAGTGTTGAGAAACATCTAAAAACTTATTTAGATGTGTAAAAAAAAAAAAAAACATTTTTTGACCACAGCTGGATTTGAACCGCTACTCTCCATATTTCAATTACCAAGTGGTATATGTACCATTGTGAGACCTACTTTTAGACATGGTGGCATTATCTGTTAACCAATTTGGATGATCCGCACAAAAAACAAAACCTTTGAAAAGGACTATGAGTACTTGCATCCTACCCAGTTTTATCACAATCCTTCAAGTTGTTCTGTAGATCAAGTTGAAGATATGAAAAATTGTCCCCCCCCCCTTTTCTTGGAAGTCTTAAAAAATTCATAAAAAATTCAAAAATCGAGATATTGAAAAAATTCCTTCACATCAGCATTCCTTACCATAGAAATGATTAAATAAAACCAAATGAATGCATCAATGTTTACTAAAAGAAAATAATAACTCTTTAATGCATTAAAATAACAAAGTCCAAAATAAAAATGAAAAAACGTCAAAAATTTGATTTCGGAATGGAACCAAAAATATCAACACTTCTTCCCATATGCCTCTATCTCATTCCTATGCAGTCGGTTTGTCGCTGTATGCACCCGATCTGAATAAGAAGTTTGTCAAAGGAGGGTACCCTCTGTGACCTACTTTTGTCTGTGGTGGTGCCACCTGTTCATGGATCCTGACAAAGATGACCACATTTGTCGGGGACCTTGATTATATGATGCATGCCAAGTTTCATTGAATTCCAGCAAGTGGTTCCGAAGAAAAAGTTCAAACTGTGAAATGTTTACACCAATTATCCCACCCCCCCTTTTTCTTGAAAGTCTTAAAAAATTCATAAAAAATCCAAAACATAAAATATTGAAAAATTTTCTTCGCAGTAGTATTTCTTACCATCAAAATGATCAAATTAAACCAAATTAATGCATCAATGTTTACTAAAAGAAAAAAATACCTCTTTTCTGCATTAAAATTACCAAGTACAAAAAAACGTCACAAATTTGATTTCGGAATGGAACCAAAAATAACAACACTTCTTCACACATCCCTCTAGATCATTCCTATGCATTTGGTTTGTCTCTGTATGCCCCCGGTCTGAAGAAGAAGTTTGTCAAAGGAGGGTACCCTCTTTGACCTACTTTTGCCTGTGGTGGCGCCACCTGTTGATGAATCTGGACGAAAAACAACAACACTTGTAGGGGACCATGAGTACTACATGCTTATCAAGTTTCATCAAATTCTGTTCAGTGGTTCTGGAGAAGAAGTCGAAAATGTGAAAAGTTAACGACGGACGACGAACGGTGATTGATCACAATAGCTCACTTGAGCCTTTGGCTCAGGTGAGCTAAAAAAGAACATAGAAAAAGTAGAGAAGAGTTCGTAAAAATTGTTGGGAAGGAGAGCGAGGTACAAAGGTTCCTTGAGTCCGGCAAATCCTATGCTGAATATGACCAAGATCGTCTGACAAATTTCTTTGAATCCACTCAATCTGCAAAAGAAAGAACTAAAATCAGAAAAAGAAAGGAGGCAAGTGGATTGATTAAAAAAAAGTCATGTTGGAAATTTACAAGCCTACAAAGTAAATGAAGAGTATGTAAAATACCTCAAGAAACTGGCACCTGGAACCACAGCTAATCGGTCAAAACTTGCAAGTCAATTTGCATTACAGAAGACAAATGGCAAGTCTGTTAAAAATCCAGGTCAAGTCATGCGAGCTCTGGCAAGTCACCAAGGAATTAACACTGCCAAATTTTGCAAATCACATGTTAACACCAGAGTAAGACGAGCTAAACCACATCTAAAACATGGCTTTAAAACACCATTTCCTCCATCTGCAAAAGATATAAATTACAAGATTAAAAGAAAGCTTTCAAGTAAAGAAATTAAGTGAGGAGAAAAAATTGCACCCAAAATAATTGCTACAAAACAAATTCACCAATTACAAAATTATGATGCTGTTGAAATTCATCAGATGTCATTTTTTAGGTCACCTGAGTAAACTCAGGTGACCTATTGCTATCTGTTTTCGTCCATCGTCGTGTGTCGTTCGTCGTGCGTCGTGTGTTAACATTTGAACATTTTCAGCTTCTTCTCTGCAACCACTGAACCAATTTTAACCAAATTTGGCATAAAGCATCTATGGCTGAAGGGGAACAAAAATTGTGAATTTCATGGTGCCTGCTCCACTAAAATTAATGCAATCTTTCAAAATCTTCTTCTTTACTCCTGGACACATAGCAGCCAAACTGTTGACATGACTGTATTCAGCATTGAGCCCTCTACCAAAATTGTGAAATTCATGGCCCCAGGGACAGGGGTTCTAGTGCTAGGGCGGGGCTAAAAATGTATATAGTGAAAATGCCTTATTTCTTTGAAAATCTTCTTCTCTGCTCCTGGGTATTAAATAAACTAACTAAGTACATAGTTATGATGAGCAAGAGTGCCTCTACCAAAATTGTGAATTGTATGGCCACAGGGTCAGGGGTTCTGGTGTTAGGGTGGGGCTCTCTATTGATTATATAGTGAAAATGCATTATTTCTTTGAAAATCTTCTTCTATGCTCTTAGGTATTAAATAAACAAATAAAGTACATAGTTATGATAAGCAAGAGTGCCTCTACCAAAATTGTGAATTTTATGGCCCCAGGGTCAGGGGTTCTGGTGTTAGAGCGGGGCCCTATATGGATTATATAGTGAAAATGCATTATTTCTTTGAAAATCCTCTTCTCTGCTCCTGGGTATTAAATAAACCAACTAAGTACATAGTTATGATGAGCAAGAGTGCCTCTACCAAAGTTGTGAATTTTATGGCCCCAGGGTTAAGGGTTCTGATGTTAGGGTGGGGCCCTATTGATTATATAGTGAAAATGCATACATTCTTTGAAAATCTTCTTCTCTGCTTCTATCAAAGCACATAGTTATGATGAGCAAGGGTGCCTCTACCAAAATTGTGAATTTTATGGCCCCAGGGTCAGTATTATGGCGTTAGGGTGGGGCTTTATTGATTATATAGTGAAAATACATTAATTCTTTGAATATATTTTCCTTTGCTCCTGGGTTCCAAGTATATATATTTCTGATGACAAAAGGTGCATCTAGCAAAATGGTTATTTTTAACCCCCCCCCCCCAAATAAATGGCCCCAGGGTCAGTGGTTCTTTTGGGGTGAGGTACAAAACTGGTTATAAAGTGGAAATGCATTTTCTCTTTGTTTATACTCCAATCAATCTCTGGGTATTAAGTAAATAGAGTAAGCATGCTAAGTTTATAAATATATAATGATAAGCAATAGTGCCTCTTTCAAAATTGTGCATTGTGAATTTCATGACCTCTGGTTTAAGACACGAACCAAAGTTATTTGAAAGTTGTTACACAATACTCAGGTGACCTATAAGGCCCGTGGGCCTCTTGTTTTAAAACTATTTGAAAATACTTGATTTGATTGTTTTTTTACTCCTTTTTGTCACACCACGAATATTGCAGGTATATGATGACGGCATCTGACTGATGCAGGTTAGACAAATTTTGACCTTTGCAATGGACCCATCCAAAGCAGTGAGGGTTTTTTAAGGTGCCAAGTCTACTGCGACACAGGCATCTCTTTTTACTGTCTCATTTGAAGGACAGACACCAGAATGACTACAGCAGGACTCATACCTGCATCATCTGGGTCAGTAGCCGAGTGTCCTACCACTGAGTCATGGCGTCTTCCAAAATTTTTGAAAGCTGGGTGACTGTGACTCACCTTCAAACATGGACAGATGATTTCTTTCCTCATCTGTCTCTCCGTCATGTATTATTTTTACTGATACTACAACTTAAGTGGACACTGACCACTCTACTTACTTCAATTTTTCTTGCGATTACTTTAGCTTTTGTCTATCATCAGAGTCTATCAGCACTACTTTCATATATTTAATACTAAACTTATCTTCATTATATGTAAATCAATGCGTAATGGGGAAACAATCAGTCTGACAGAACTCTGGAGTATTTCAACAGCACTGGATTAAAGACCAACTTAGTTCTACTTAAAATACAGGTTAAGCTGGGATTTGAATAATGAACCATGTAAAATTTTATTTTTTCATTATCACTATCTATCCTGTAATGTATAGGCCAGTATTGTACCATAATATATATTATTAACAATAAGAATCACTTTAAGCATATAATAATAAGAAAGCCGGCGTGGCCTAGTGGTATCGCGTCTGACTCCTGATCAGGAGGCCGGGGTTCGAGTTCCGCTTTGGTCATGCTGGTGTCATGTCTTTCGGATGAGACAGTAAAAACCGAGGCCCCGTGTAGTGGTATGCATGGCACGTTAAAGATCCCTCACTGCTTCAGGTGGGTCCGTTGCAAAGGTCAAAATTTGTATGCCCCGCATCAGGCAGATGCTGTCACCATATACGTGAAATATTCGTGGTGTGACGTAAAACAAAAATCAATATAATAAGAAGAAGTGGCTCAAATGGGCCTATATTGCTCACCTGAGCACAAATTGCTTATTTACAATAAAATGACAGCTCATTTCAGTAGAAAATTTGCTTTTTTCTACAAGACTTTCTATAAAGTTTGGTGATATTTTGTGCAGTCGTTTTGAAGAAGTCCAAAATGTGTCAACCAATCAGAGCCAATGGCGGCCATCTTGGATTATGGATTGGGCGTGGCCTAGTGGTATAGCGTCGGACTCCTGATCGGGAGGCCGGGGTTCGAGTCCTGCTCTGGTCATGCCGGTGTCATGTCTTTCGGATGAGACAGTAAAAACCGAGGCCCCGTGTCGTGGTATGCATGGCATGTTAAAGATCCCTCACTGCTTCGGGTGGGTCCGTTGCAAAGGTCAAAATTTGTATGCTCCGCATCAGGCAGATGCCATCACCATATACGTGAAGTATTCGAGGTGCGACGTAAAACAATAATCAATCAATCAATCAACATGGATCGGCACGAAAAAACACAAACTTGGTAGAGGATCTTGAGTACTTACTTCCTATGAGGTTTGGTGAAATTCTGTGTAGCGGTTCTGGAGAAGTCGAAAATGTGTCAACCAATCAGAGCCAATGGTGGCCATCTTGGACTATGGATGGGCACGAAAAACACAAACTTGGTAGAGGACCTTAAGTACTTACTTCCTATGAGGTTTGGTGGAATTCTGTGCAGCGGTTCTGGAGAAGAAGTTGAAAATGTGTCGACTAATCAGAGCTAATCGCAGCCATCTTGGATTACGGATGGGCACGAAAAAAACAAACTTGGTACAGGACCTTGAGTAATTACTTCCTATGAAGTTTTGTGAAATTCTGTGCAGTGGTTCTGGAGAAGAAGTCGAAAATGCAGAAAAGCTAACGACGGACAGACGATGATTGATCACAATAGCTCACTTGAGCCTTCAACTCAGGTGAGCTAAAAAGTGTTGTTTATCTCAGAAACATATTAATGCATAGACAGATTGACAGACAACTGTTTAATGTACAGTACAGTCCAGGTGGAACTTAATTTGCCCACTGGTCACAGTGGGCATTTTTAGAGTGGGCATTGAAAATGTCCACTGGACACAGTGGACATTCTTGTGAGAGCCAGTTGGAATTAACATACAGGTAATTGGACAGCTTGATAGCTCAGGTAAATGTCCACTCCTAATACCCACTGAAATTTCAGGTGGACTGCCCAATGTGGACAGTGGGCATTCAAAGTTCCACCTAGACTGTAGTTTATATAACAATATATTAATGTAGATATTCAGACAACAACTGATATCATCTTGGAGCTGCTTGGAGACAACGATATTGTTAAAGACTATATGAAATACAGAAAGCTCCACAAGTCCAATTCAAGGGATAAGCTTTGTAAGGAGTCCCATGACAAGGCTCTATGTAAAATTGAAATGGCACTGAGCAAAGTTCACAATAGTCTGAAAGAAGGAAAATCATCAAACTTTTAAATCATTGGGGAACATATTATTAAAATCGAGTTCCTTACCCATTTATTCTCTCCGTGCCAGGAGGCAGATAAGACATGGACATCTTTCCCTGTTCCAGTCTGAAGCTGCATGGCGTGTTATTTTCCAAGAGCTCCATCTTGCTTGGTGCTTCTCATCTTCAGCCAACTATCGCCCTGTTGTATTGAGGCACCCCTCTTCGTTTCCACCCTAGGACTACAACACAATGATCAATCAAGTTCAACATATAATTAATAATTGTATATTATTCTGAAAAATAGCTCTATACCCTCTACTTGTTGGTTGATAACTTTAACCTTTGCAATAACAATGGGGGTCTATGTCTTTTGAGAACTTAAACCTTTGCAATACATGTATGTAACATTTGAATGCTAGGACTATAACATCTTTTTATGTTAAGGAAAAAATAGTAAATGTTGTTTCCCCTTTCATAGCTGAAAAAATAGGGTTGGTAGGTAATAGATGATACTTTTATTTTATTCCCCCCCTGTTTCTCGTGATCTGGTTCAATCGTGGGACATAGTCAGTTGTACTTTGTTGTTTACATGCGAGACTGTCTTGTTATGAATTATGTCCTGTATTTTACACACTTTGGCAAATGTAAGAATAAAACTATACATCCAATCTGATGAACTTCTGTTTTCGGACAATTACAGCAATAAAATCTGTTGGGTCGGCACGATAAATGGGTTCAGTCCGGAAAGCGGAAACACAACACTTCTTATTTTTTTGCCTAATATTTTAACCTTTGACCAAGTTTCTGGATGGTATAAATTATTACTATTTAGAGGTGGGGTGGGATAAGATAATAGTGTTTTACAAACACATGATCATGTTTACTAATGAATAATTGCATGAATAAAATCTAAAATTAAAACCATTTGTTTATTTTTTTTCTCTTAAGTTATTTACCTGAGGGGAACCAGAGAGGACTATAATTATGCTAATAGTACATGTATAATATTAATAGGAAATGGACTTGAAGAGACATGTGCATGTTTTGATGAAAAAGAAACCCTCTTTACCCTAAATCTCTCATAATGTAATATAGATCTTATCAAAGTAAAATCATTCAAAACTTTATTGTTTACTAACAAATGCAAAACAGTTTAGAACTCTTGTGTTTACATTTTAACCATGGGACAAGAAATTGTGCGCATTTACTCTTTTTGATAAATATTCAAACTTGTATGACATAGGATGTAATTGTCTTACTTAATAATTTGATAAAACAGGAACATTTTGTATCCAATCACTCTTAACATGATTTAAACATGCATCAGCACTGTAAGCGTACATAGAGAAGAGTTTCAGAAGGTAAACAAACTGTAAGCAAATTTTTTTTTCATCAAAATATGCATATTTCCCTATATAAAGTAAAATATTTAAGATTTTTGTTTGGAATATTTAATTGTGTTATATTTGATTAGAAAAGATAATTGTTATTTACAATGATAAAAAAGGTTATTATGAATTGCATTTTTTAAATGTTTAAGGCCATAAACCATAAATGAGAGACATAGGCTCAATAGGGTAGCAAGTATTGTCTCTTCAGTTTTTTGTATCATTGAAAAATCATTGCCATCAACTGATCAAGGCGACAGTTACAAATATTTTTATCATTTATGATTTATAGGATAAGGAAAGAGGCATAATATATAACACAATTGTCTGTGCTTTTCTGTTTGTTTGTTTATTTATTGCTTTGAGTTACACTACAAATATTGCACGTATTTGGTGACGGCATCTGACGGATGCAGGTTACAGAAATTTTGACCTTTGCCTGCCAATGCAGTGAGGGTTCTTTTATGTGTCATGTCTACCGCGACAAGGGGCATCGTTTTTACTGTCTCATCCAAAGGACAGATACCGGCATGACCATGGGGAGGAACGAACCTACGACCTCTCGGTCAGAAGATAAGCACTCTACCATTGAGCAACGCCGGCTTTTCTGTCCCATATGGACAATGTGATGGCATAAATACCCGAATGTATTTTGTTATTTACAAATAGATCTGATGTCTGAAATTATTGGTAACTTCCATCAAAAATCAGATTATTTTCAACTAATACCGTGTATGACTTGCGGAGACAAAGGTAGATAAATGTGATCGACATAGGGGTGTCCTTAGTACTACTTGCAAGACTCTGGTACCCTATTTTATACAGCTGACCTACCTCTGGCATTGTTGCAAGGTAGATTGTAGAACTATAGTTTTCCACGAATTCATGTTAATTTTATGGGAAATCATGCATTCACGGTTGGCTGTTAGATAATATTGCAGAGGTGTTTCTACTTGTTTTCATGATTTGCGTCACACCACCAAAATTGCACGCTTATGGTGACGGCATCTAACAGATGCAGGTTACATAAATTTTTACCTTTGCATCATACCTACCCGAAGCAGTGAGGGTTCTTTAATGTGCCACGTCTACCGCAACACGGGACATAGGTGTTTACTGTCTCATCCCAAGGACAAACACTGGCATAACCATGACGAGGCTCCAACCGGCGACCTCTAGGTCAGAAATCGAGCATTCTACCACTGAGTCACGCTGGCTTCCCTCTTTTTTCATCATTCTCATTCTTCTTCACCTCTCTCGCAGAGGTGTAATTTTGTGATCAAGCCTGTGTTTTGTCATGATCATAGGGCCCCATCGGGTTTCCCTTTCATTAAGTACTCTTACTTTTCACGGGAGTGTACATAACTTAAAACAAATTTTTGAACGCATAATTTTTAATTTTTAATCACAATTTTCATTTTGAGCACGTGCGAGCACGATGGCTCATATCTACGAGACTTGCATGATCGAAAATAAAAAAAACCAACAATAGTTTACTGCAGCAATTGTCATAATTCTGAAGCATACATTTCCAATATATAGTTTCTTACCGTTAGATGTCATCTTCATGCTCTAATTTCGCAAAAAGGTGTCTTCTATATCTTCTCAGCTCTGTCATTTTTATGGTGCACCTGTTGCAGGAATTAAAGCTTCGTGTCGACACTGAACAGGTACTGCGCATGTCTATATTCTTTGGGGTTCATACATAAATCGTTACTATAATGGACCGTCTCAAAATATACTAATGATATAAATGGTAAAATCGTTGATTGTTATGAATTTTGAATTAGATTAAATGTAAAAACTGTCATATAAATCTCAATTTATTCAAACAATAAAGGCTAAACGTCGTTGTCAACCAACGTAACAACACGGGGTCTATGACGTCATTAACGTACCGTCGTTTTCGCGGAAATAATAATGACGTCAAATTCATGGAGTGCCTTAACTGTGCTGCGTTTTTCACTAGGGAGTTAGCCAGCTCCCTGTGAAAGTGGCTTCTAGTATTGTGATGTTTGAGCCAATATTTATCAGCTCGTCGTTGATGCATTTTTTTGATTTGGGGTTTTTTGGCTTTTGATGATAATGAATTTTGAAATTGCGCCTTCTTTTGTAGTTTTCGCAGCTTCTTAATTTTGTCTTTACCGTACTCGAAAGAGGAATTACTTATGGGATCAAATCCCGTTTGGAATGACCTTATTCCAGGATCTAAAGAAATTACTCTATTTTTAGTTGGTGTGTTGTTGGTCACCCGAGTATGCTTCCTATCGCATGGTATCGAAAGAAACCACCGGTTGAAGTTGTTCAATACAATGTTAAAATCGTAATCCACCGGTGGTAATCGTTTTGCTGTCCTCAATTTCGAAATTTTTAAGTACCGCTCCATTGGATCACTTTTTGGTGCGAATCCGTTAGGACAAATCGAAACATAAGTGGTCATCATTTTGTCTAGCTTTTTTTTAACATCTTTTTTTAACAGCAAAGACTCTTTCATCCGGCTAAAAAACATTTTTTGTACGCAGAATGATCCACGTTTCGGATATAATTCTTTGAAATCGATTTCAAAACGGTTAACTCTTCCTTTGTGTAACGTTATCGATCCTTTCAAAGCCGCTAAATAGGATCGATATCCCGTCAGTCGCACCGTGGTTGTATTTTTCAGAAGATTCTGGTTAGCCCAAACTTCTTCTGGAATCAGGTCTTTTCGGCTAATCTTCTCTATGTTCTCTCTTACAATTGTCTTTTGAAAAAGGTCTTTATCCTTTTTAGGATCGAGACCTTTTTCGTCAATTAGCCACTTCGCCCAATTCCAGGCCATATTACTGGCAGCTAACATCTTCTGAAGAACCAACCTTTGTTTTTCTGTCGGTCGCAATTTGGCTTTGTAACAACTCGGTACTGGTTTTATAGTTTTTGATTTTGATTTATAGGTAGCCGGTAAATCTTGTATTTTGTTATATAACTTGTCTAATTCATCGTTAAACAAGTTACTGGCCTTCTTCTCATTTCCTGGTAAAGGAATAATTTCGCATAACTCTTTTGTCGTCAACATATTTACAATATAGCAAAAATAAAAAAAGTATTTCCATGAACAAGCAACATATAAATAATCTTTATAATTACAATCTTTAACTAAAATATTAGTATAATCTCAAATTCTAGTATTGAAATTCTGTGTTTCTCTTCTTTTGCCATCAATAAGTAGTTCGTGTCCTTTTGACATGTTCTTCTCTATTGTTTGGATTTATAGAGAAAAAAAAGTTTCACCAATCAATCGCTATTACAATGCGATGTATTTGGGGTTCTCCCGCCCTAACACGAATAACATAAGAATTTCTGTTGCTGAACGCAGACTTGTGTTACGTAGTGTTGAAAGGGTTATCTCGGGAATTACCATGACAAAAAAAAATGCAGCGAATAAGTATAACCTGTGATCGATATATATAAACTTTTTTTTAGTACGAACGATCGACTGTATAGAGAGAACGCACACCACAATGACGAAGATGGTTGAACACCCAATGGCAACGAGAAGTAAAAGTCAAAGAAGTCAGCGTCGTCTATGCAAATGCAAGTGTCGTTGTTGCGGTTATCATGCTGCAATTAGACAGCGTAGATTGCAACCACTACGCTGCCAGTGTAAATGTCATTGTTGCCGTCGTCGTGCTGAAATTAGACAGCGAGAGATTGACAATGTTAAACGCCGCTTAATCATGGACGAGCCATCAAACCAAGTTACCGTTAAACCCGGTTTTGCACCCATCTTAAATGAATGTGCGCGGTGGCTCGAATGGAGAGCTAGTAAAAAAGATTGTGTGGAGATATTCACCACAGAGTACAGAGAATACCTCGATAAAACCTTGGAACTGTCGAAAAGTCCTATACATTGCGCCATCATAAAAGAGATAGGAGATGACATTAAAAATAGAAGAAATAACAACCCAAATGGAAAAGTCATCCAACGAGAACTTGACACTATTGTTACGAACGCAATGCAGAATAATACCGAAAGAATAACCGCGATTGCTTGTTCTTGTGGATATTTTGAAGAAGGAGTCTTTGTAAAGAACTAAGAAACAGGGGGGTTTAACGATGAACAATATTTATTATATGCTTTGAATTTCTTATATAAAAATTTATCAAAATATTATTCTCTCATGTTTTTATTTTGATGTGATCCACTTTCATCAAGTAGAAATATTTCCTGGGTTGTAAAATAAAAATTACGACCTAAGGAAATAAATAATAAGTACAACCTGATAACATTTTATATATATATAGTTTATTTATTTGATTTATACAACATCACAACAGAGTTTGAATGTTTTTTTTTTTAAATAAAAGTGCCTCTTATGCGGGAAACCAAGTCGTTGCGTTCCACCGAAGACAGAGCTGTCGTCAAATCGGTCTGGGTTAGATTACCGTCCTTGTTTGATAAAATTAACAATATGCCTTCATAAATCTGCGCTCTCAAATTACGATAATTGTTCTGCTCGATAGCCTGCAGATCATATTCTGATATATCACCGAGATTTCTGAGGAAGAAACGCCATTCTTTTCCTAGATGATTGGTGATTAAATCTATTTCACTCTTGAGTGTGCATTTGCTTCCATGTATTCTCTTTTTTAATAGATTCCAATTGTAGTCGATCGTATGGTCTTTCACTGGCAATACTGTATAATCTGCAGAATCCCGTTCTCGTAAATATCCCATGATCCTTTTACCACGTCCTGTATCGAGAAACCCTGGCGTGTTGATCACAATCACATGTTTTGGAGCTTTAGTCAAGTAGTAACGCACGGTAACCCAGTCAGTTCCTGGTAACCAATTACGGTCTTCTAGATTAAAAACAGTCACGTTCTTCCATTCATCTAGTTTTTTAGCCACGAGTGCATTAAACTCGCCTCCCACCAGGTCCTTAGCACCAGCAGCAACAGCAGCAGTTCTCTCTTTAAGTCCCATCTCATCATCATCATCTCTATCATAAAGAATAGCCACATCTGTATAGTATTTGTCGGGTATTATCGACACCATGTTGTTTTATGAACACATAAAGATGTGTGTGTGGTCGTACATAAATATGTTCCTGGGTGGGTTGTAATTACGACCTGATTGGAGAAATAAGTACAACCTGGTTAAAAATTATATATAAGTTTAGAAGAAATGAATGTTATTCAATTCATTTCCTGTAAAGATGATTCGGTACATGGATGGTCAAGCCCCTAAGGAAATTCCGTACCATGGATGGCTCAATGCCCAATCTCAAGTCCCTAAGGAAAAGACAGATGATACGATTGGATGGGAAAAATAAGTACAACCTGATAAAAAGTTTTTTTTAAATTAGAAAAGAGAAGAATTTTTCATTCAGTCAAATTTCATAAAAGATGTCACAACAACAATACACTGCAAAAAATTTGAATGATGACTTTGATGATCCCGTACATACTACTACTTATATCGATAATGAGAAGAACGAAAGGATGGCGATGGTGAAATCCGACGTTCCAGAACCATTATCAGACCAACAACAATATGTAGGTGTAGGATGTATAGTGGGAGGAGTATCTGTTCAGCATCGGATGGCCGTTCCTCAACCTATTACTATTACTAAAACTGAAATAAAGACATCGAAATTTGTATGGATTTTAATTGGTATTTGCCTATTTTGGATTCTAGTAGTATTTGTGATGGCGACCTACAACCTGTCCTACAACGTAGCAGAAAAACCCGCCTATCTCCAACGGCGGGAAGTGATCGAATTGATTGCACAATTTGCCAACGTGAAAATCCCCTCCTAACCAACACGATGAGGACATTTTTTTCGTTAGATGATGGGACGATTATCTCTGTGGTGTGTAAAAAAAATGATGATGTGATTCTTATTCCAATAAAAAATTTTTCAATGAAAAGAAAGTGTGGTCTTCTTCCTTGTTAGTAGTTTCATTTATTGTTAGATTAGAGAGTGGTCTTCTTCCTTGTTAGTAGTTTCATTCATTTATTGTAAGATTAGAGAGAGAGAGATAGTGGTCTTCTTCTTCCTTGTCAGTAGTAGTTAGTTTCCACTCTTTGTTAGAGAGAGAGAGAGAGCAGAGGAGTGGAGGACTTCCTAGTTAGTACTACTACTATGGACCGGTGATTGGTCGAGAAAATCTCGACGACGGTGGTGTGTCATATTAAAATTATTATTATTCTCATCATATATCGTGTGTGTGTGCGGGACTTACACATTATGATGATGATGAGAAGGATAATAATAATAATAATCATCTTCGCAATTTTATCGTCGTCGTCGTCGTCGTCGTCTTGTCCTCCTCCTCCTTGTGATGATCTGGCACGACTGCGAGATCGATGTTATCGCACCTACGGACTGTTGCGCAATCCGCTCACCACCACTTGTTTACAACTCTATACCTTTCAAGCACGAAGATGTTTCATTCTTTCTTGTCGTCGCCGCTGCTACAACCAACACAAGTGTTACTTTATGAGGGGCTTACGCTTCTAAAACGAAAAATTGACGGTTTTGTTTTGAGACGGAGCGCCCTCGTAACGCAATATTGTTTTCACCACCACCGACCATGATGATGATGATGGACGATCTTTTTTGTGTAATGATGATCTTGTGTAATGATCTCTTGTAAACTGTTTTGTTGGGTGTCAAATAAAAAACAAATCAAAATCACAAAAGTCTCTTCCTAGTTTATATATATAAAAAAAAAGAGGGGGGGTGTCCTCTCCAGCCCTCCCGCCCACCTCTTTTTTTTCTTTCTTTTCTTGTCCCCCCTCCCTCCTCTCCCCTCCCCTCTCTCATTTCTTCTCTCTTTTCCCCCTTTCTTCTTTCACCCCTAATTTCATCCCCATTCTCTTCCCCCTCTCCTCCCCTCCCCGCCCCTTTATTTTTTTTTAACGCCCCATTTTAAGCCCCGAATCAAAAATTTGTTGGAAAAACGCTCCGGTAATGGGGAAAGGGTGAATCAGAATTAGAAAGAAGAGAAAAATCCAGGAAAGAAGAGAAAAATCCAGGAAAGAAAATCAGGAAAGAGAGAGAGAAACGAGTTAGTTTAGTAGTCACGTGACCTGGGTGGATCGAGTGGGGGGGGGGGGTCGTTAACATTCCAGGACCACCATGTGTGTGTCTAAGTAAACATAATAAGAGGAGGTCGTACACATTCCAGACCATGTTCTGAGTAAACATAATAAGCAGGTCGTACCACCATGTGTGTCTAAGTAAACATAATAAGAGGAGGTCGTACACATTCCAGACCATGTTCTGAGTAAACATAATAAAGCAGGTCGTACATTTTTCAAAATTTAAAAGTGGGGGGGGGGGGGGGGGGAAATTCCAGACCATGTTCTGAGTAAACATGATGATGATGAGGTCGTACATATTTTTAAAATCACATAAAAAGAAAAGACTGGTGCATGTTTAGTGGACCACAATAATGACGACGACCAAAACGCTTCGGGACCTGGAAGATGCGTTCTACCGTAATCCGTGTAAGAACACGGGTATCGAGGAGAACTGTACATGCCATTATTGCGTAGAATTCCATTTAAAACAATGGCTGATGGAGGATTGGTCTTTATTTTTCTTGCGGTCTTGTCCTAACAGTGGATACTATGATTGGACTCAATGTGAATGTGAACGCTGCGTGGCCGCTCAAGATCTGAGATTTAGTGACGCTTACAAGGGCAACAACAGAGTAGCCGGTTTGAGAAGCAACAATACAGTCGTGCTGTGTAGAGAGACCCGAAAACATTGGCTGCTGTGCGATTGTAAAGAGTGTACCAAACACTAGTGAACTTGTGGTGGGATAGGATAAAAAAAAGACTTGACTTTTTTTATGATGATGATACTTTTTTTATTAATCACTAGACAAAAATGAATGATAGTAAAAAAAAAAAAAAAAAACATCACGTGTTGTTGTTTGTTGGTCATAAATGATGATCTTGATGATGGTATTGATATAGATTATATAAAATGCCTCCCTCCGGTCGGTCCGGTAGGAATTGGTTGGCTTCGCGCTGTGATGATGATGATGGTATTGATATAGATTATAAAAAATGCCTCCCTCCGGTCGGTCCGGTAGGAATTGGGGTGGCTTCGCACTGTTATGATAATTGATGATAAGGAGTTGGGATTGGTTTACTGAGGCGGACAAATTCATGAATTAATTTACTATTATGGTTTTTCATGATCCAGCAGTGACTATCGACGACGACAACGCGAAAACGATCGATGATGGTGATGATGATCAAAGACGACACATGGTGACGGACTTTAATTCATATACGTTATGTTTTCAAAAAAAAAAAAGGCGATCGATCATCTAAGGTTCACATTGTGTCGTGCACGTTATGTTTTCAAAAAAAGGGCGATGGCTCCTTCGATCATCTCACGAAGATCAAACTGAGACGGACAAATTCATGAATTAATTACTATTATGGTTTTTCATGATCCAGCGGTGAGTGACGACGCGAAAACGATCGATGATGATGATCAAAGACGTGTGAACCTAGATGATCGAAGAACCCATCGCCCTTTTTTTGAAAACATAACGTGCACGACACAATGTGAACCTAGATGATCGATCGCCTTTTTTTTTTAAAACATAACGTGTATGAATTAAAGTCCGTCACGAAGATCAAACTGAGGTGTTAAGTCGAAGATCAAACTGACGCGGACAAATTCATGAAATAATAGCTATTATAATACTCATGATCCAGCGCTGAGTGACGACGCGAAAAACGATCGAAGGATCCATCGCCCTTTTTTTGAAAACATAACGTGCACGACACAATGTGAACCTAGATGATCGAAGGACCCATTTTTTGAAACGAAGATCAAACTGAGGTGTTAAAGTCGAAGATCAAACTGACGCGGACAAATTCATGAAATAATAGCTATTATAATACTCATGATCCAGCGCTGAGTTGACTGACGACGCGAACGATCGAAGGATCCATCGCCCTTTTTTTGAAAACATAACGTGCACGACACAATGTGAACCTAGATGATCGAAGGACCCATTTTTTGAAAACATACAGCGCTGAGTTGACTGATGACGCGAACGATCGATGATTTCGAAGATCAAACTGAGGTGTTAAAGTCCAAGATCAAACTGACGCGGACAAATTCATGAAATAATAGCTATTATAATACTCATGATCCAGCGCTGAGTTGACTGACGACGCGAACGATCGATGATTTCGAAGATCAAACTGAGGTGTTAAAGTCGAAGATGCAAACTGACGCGGACAAATTCATGAAATAATAGCTATTATAATACTCATGATCCAGCGCTGACGCGAACACGATCGATCGATCGATCAAAACAAAATCCCGAGATGTTGTTCCGTCGACTGCTGCGCGTGAAATGAGAAAATGAAAGGTTGCATTCCCCTAACATAGATATCAGGTCGTAATTATATTATCAGGTCGTAATAATAAAATTACAACCTGGATGAAAAATATAATTACAACCTGATCGCGATGTTCAAAGCAACATCCCGAGATGTTGTTCCGTCGACTGCTGCGCGTGAAATGAGAAAATGAAAGGTTGCACTCCCTAACGTAGATGATTTTTATCAGGTTGTAATTATATTTTTTTAATCAGGTCGTAATTATAAAATTACAACCTGGATGAAAAATATAATTACGACCTGATCGCGAACATCCCGAGATGTTGTTACGTCGACTGCTGCGCGTGAAATGAGAAAAATGAAAGGTTGCACTCCCTAACGTAGATGATTTATCAGGTCGTAATTATAAAATTACAACTTGATGTAATTACAACCTGATCCAACTAGACGACGACGACGACGACGCGAGAGACACGTCTTAACTGCTCCGCGGACGAAAAGAAAATGAATGAAATGACGGGCTGCACTCCGTATTCAAGATTTTCATTTGACCAGGTCGTAATTATAAAATTACAACCTCAATGAAAAAATAATTACAACCTGGTAATTTTTTTTTCAGCAAAAAGAAAATCTAAATCTAAATCTAAATCGAAATCGAAATCGTTAATCTTTAAGCATGTCCTACTATCAAAGACCCTTGTGAGGGGACTCTACAGCCGGTATTGATATGGGTACAGAGAGTGGCCTCCCTCCGGTCGGCCAGGTAGGAATTTGGTGGCTTCGCGCTGCTCTTCACTATGTGTCTGCACATTGTGTCTTCACAATGTGTCGACACAATGTTAAACTCAAATTAGACCCGGGCCGACCGGAGGGAGGCCACTTTCGGAAACCTATATCAACACCGTCACAGAGTGAGGCACATTGTGTCGTCATTAATTAGGACTTAGAGTGGTCACATTGTGCCGTAATTAATTAAGAACATCGTGTCGAAAATAAATTAGACGCGCTAAGGCCCCCGGGCCTTGAGCAGCGTTACAAAAATTAGGAAATTATGAATTTTTCCATGAATATCCAACCCACCAGTCAGCACTTAGCCGGCATGAGTAGCCGAGTGGTGTAAGTTTGTTGGGAATTTAGATCAGTGTTTGTTCAGCTCGTAATTTTTTTTTTTAATTAATTAAATTTTTTTTTTTTAAATTTTTTGAATTGGAACGGCCGGGGATCGAACCACGGATTTTTTTCAAATTTCAGATTTTCAAATTTTCTAAATTTTTTTCTAATTGTAAAATTCCAACGCCCTTAACCACTCGGCTACGAAAGCCTCCAAGAATTTTTTCTTAAATACCATATATAAACATTGCGCAATAATTTTTTTTTCCAAACAGCTCATTTGCATAAAATCAAGGACAGATAACTCTTGTATTATTTTTTATTTTTAATTTTTAAAAAAAAAAAAAAAAAAGTGGTCTGGGTCTAATGGAGTCTAAAAAAAAAGTGGTCTGGGTCTTAATGGAGTCGTAACATTTTGACTCTATGACGACCTTTCATACCCGTGATTTGTTTTTTTTAAAGAAAAAAAAAGTGGGCCTGGGTCTAATGGACATTGTAATGATGATCAAAGACGACGACGACGACGACGACGACGACGACACAATGTGAACCTAGATGATCGAAAGAGCCATCGGCCTTTTTTTTTGAAAACATAACGTGTATGAATTACCCCAAGTCCGTCACGAAACTGACGTGGACAAATTCATGAAATAATTTACTATTATGGTTTTTTTTCATGACTTTATATATATATATATTACTCGGACCTCTTTATCGAAGAACATAAACAAACAAATGAAGTAGGGGTTTTTTTTTTATTTCATCAAAGAAGAAACAAATGGATGGATGGATGATCAAACTGACGTGGTTTTATAATGTCGAAGATGCAAACTAGGGATCAAACTGACGTGGGTTTTTAAGTCGAAGATGCAAACTGACGCGGACAAATTCCATGAATTAATTTACTATTATGGGTTTTTCATGATCCAGCGCTGCTGAGTTGACTATCGATCATCTCTCGTGACGGTGTTGATATAGATCTTCGAGAGTTAGACGATGATGATGATGATGATAGCCACGTCTTGACTGCTCCGCGTGTCGAAAAGAAATGAATGATATGGGGATTTGCACTCCTATAACAACATCATCATCATCTTCATCAGGTTGTAATTATTTTTTTTCAGGTTGTAATTAATTACAAACTTGGAATCGATCGAGAGTTAGACATGATGATGATGATGATGATCCATCCGATTCACACACGTCCTTGACCGCGTGTCGAAAAGAAATGAATGATATATCCATGGGGGGTTTTGCACTCCTATAACAACAACATCTTCATCAGGTTGTAATTAATTTTTGAGTCGAAGATGCAAACTGACGCGGACAAATTCATGAATTAATTACTATTATAATGCTCATGATCCAGCATCGAGTTGACTATCGACGACGACGACGACGACGCGATCAAAACGATGTGGAATCATCATACTGACGACGAGAAATGAAGAACACACGTCTTGACTGCTCCGCGTCTGGAAAAGAAATGAATGAAATGATAGCTTGCACTCCTATACGTAGTTGTCAGGTTGTAATTAATTATTATTATTATTATAAAAAAAAAAAAAATTACAACCTGATGTAATTTACAAACCCTGAGCAAAAACTGAGGGGATGATCATCGATGATCACGACCACGTCTTGACTGCTCCGCGTCTCGAAAAGAAATGAATGAAATGATAGCTTGCACTCCTATACGTAGTTGTTTCCCCAGTCAGGTTGTAATTAATTATTATTATAATAAAAAAAACAATAATTACAACCTGATGTAATTTATAACCCTGAGCAACCTGCAGAGTGGCCTGCTGAAAAAAATGGCTGCATGTTCTACTGCTGCGATAGAAACAATTCTTCCCGAGTTCGCGGAGGATTACCCGCAGGATAATTGGGATAGATATTTGACATCCAAAAAACTACTTTTAATGAAAAACCGATCACAAATCGAACAGTTGGTAGATGTGTTACGATGTGCAAGATCAGCAGATCCTAACCAGCAATTAGTCGTATGTTGTCTCTACGATAAAGAAGTAATCTGGAGAGTTAATGTACCTCCACGCACACGATGGAACCTGCACCAAAGGAAGTTTGTCGTCGTATTCAGTACTGGATATTATGCATTTATAGATTTTAATATGCGTTGGGATACGGTGACAGAAGAGGGTACCTTATCATTTCCCATCGTGAAAGATTATTACGTTGACTTCACTAATCAAATATCACAATGGCAGGAGGTTAAGGATTATTTTTGGCGTGACAGTATACCCCTTATGATCGCCAACGCAACAAAGTATGCCACCTTACAATGGTTTCACGCGGATCGTCCGGATGTGATACAAATGAGAACTTATCCAGCCTTAAGAGCCAACACATCATATGGTGTTTATATAGCCACAGACATCATACGTGGTGTATTATATCCGCTTTTTAATTGTAATTTGAATAGATACGTGCGTCCGTACAAACCAATGGCAGAACCTGACACTTTATTTAATATAGAGATGAACCCAAACCTACCCGATGATGATGAAGATGATGATAATATAGACAATAATGTTGACAATGAAATGCATTTTATTTAGATATTTTGTATGAAATTAAATTTATTATGACAAAGTCCATGGTGATCAGATTGTACATAAAAAAATCAGCAGCGGCCCGCTCGCCAGGTTGTAATTTAATTACGACCTGACGATGTAAGTATTATTGTCAAGAGACGAATGAATTTACTGTTCCAAGAATTGGCTTTTTACATTTGGGGCAATTCCTCATAGCTCCTGCACAATGCGAACAACAACACAAATGTCCGCATTGTAATAGGACAACGCTGACGGGGTTTTCGTAACAAATACTACATAGATTCCGCTCTTTCATTTTCGTATTCTCTTCGAGGAGAATTTCCATTTCCGTCTTCTCTTTTTGTGGTTTTTCTGTTTTCAATAAGTCAGCAATTGTTGCAGCGATAGGTGACGCTTGTGTGATTTTCTCCAATATGGCAGCAACAATAGGTGGTGGGTTTTCCTTATCCAACATGTGGTTGATCAAACTTGAAAAAGGAATTTCGATATCATTATTTTTATGACCGGCTCGTAATAAATGGTCTGTGGCTTCTTCAATTTGATCTAGACAGAATTGATTATCTCCATCCAATAGATACCCTTCTTGATCAAACATCTCGTCGACTATCCTTTGTATTAAATCTATATATTCCTGGCCCTTGTTTTCACGGACAAACTTGCACTCTGGAAACCATCTAGTGTGTTCTACCCAAGGAATATCTTCTTCTCCCCAGTTACTCAGCCCTCCGCCACAGAAAAAGCACCGTACCATATCTTCATGCACGTAGAAAAATCCTGCTTCAGCCAGACTGCGAATGGATTGAGTAAATCCATGATCCTCCGGAGGATAAGACTTTATTCTGATGTCAAGAATAGCATGATCAGGGTATTTGGGTTTGGTGTTGAGGTGGATTCCTAGAAAGTTCATCTGCTCCATCGTATCCGGTCTCTCCTCGAGTGGTTTATCGGGAACGGACCACGGGACTCCATAGATATAATTGTTCAACTGATGAGCTGGTAAATTTTTGGTTTGGGAATAGTCCGTTATAAATTTATATTCGGGTGAATGAAATCTTCCAAAATCTTTCTCACATTCGTCGTCGGCGATAAACTGGAAACCACATTGAAAACATTCAACTATCTCGTCTTTGCCGGTGTAAAAAAAGCCGGCTTTGGTCAGGTCAAGTCTAGATATTTGGTCATTTTTAAAACTACTAAAAGTTGTTATTCTCATCCATTCTAAATGTTGTTTAGATTTATCCACTGGTGAAACAAACATCACTTTCCTTTGGTCTTCTATCTTTGGTGGTTTGCCACTCTTTTTGACCTTTTTATAATGATGTATACAATTTCCCATTGTCGCAATCTTATTAAAACGCGACTTGTACTCCGTTCCTCTACGATACTCTCCGTGTACAAGATCTTACAACTGCCGATTCGAGGTCATCTCAGGATGACCTTTCAGAACAGCCAATCAGAATTGGAGTTAGAGATCTTTCGGTGCTATATTACATACAAACAATACCGAAAGATCTCTAACTCAAATTCTGACTGGCTGTACTGAAAGGTCATCCTGAGATGACCTCGAATCGGCAGTTGTAAGATCTTGTACACGGAGAGTATCGTAGAGGAACGGAGTACAAGTCGCGTTTTAATAAGATTGCCATTGTCGATAACGCATCTCGTATGTGTGTGTGTGTGTGTGTGAGACGCGGCGATACATTTAAAACTTTATATAATACGAGGTTGTAAGTATAGTTTTAGAGGTTGTACTTATAATTATTGTTGGGAAAATCCGTTAACAAGTTTTAGAAATTAAAAAAAACCCCAACACAACAAAATTCAGTATGAACGTATTAAGATCGTCTAGTGATAGATTTATCGCTGCATTAAAGAGAGCGGCAAGGAAATATGGTCCTCACGGAAATCTACTTTTCATTTTAGTCAATGCGTTAAGAAACCTCGATTTGTACTTGATCAATGAATTGGATGATGGTCCAGAAGTCTTTCGGGAATTACAAAAACATTCATCACATAACGTTATAAACAATGCGTTGCCTACCATACCTGTTCCGGCAAA
Source organism: Pteria penguin (assembly GCA_035048485.1). Classification (NCBI taxonomy): domain Eukaryota; kingdom Metazoa; phylum Mollusca; class Bivalvia; order Pterioida; family Pteriidae; genus Pteria; species Pteria penguin. Next base: position 6,857,845 of record CM068582.1, read on the forward strand.
AACAGCTCTCGTGTTGGCTTTACAAAACCCTCTCGTGGGATTACACATAGATGGATCTTATTTGGAGGTACCCAAAATATTAGCTATAATGACAGATATCGACGGAGGTTCGCTGATCTATTTACCAATTAAAGTATTGAGAAACGGAAACGTACAAATTGGACAGTATTTGACAGAGTTTGCCACCTATAACGGAGACGGGTCTTATTTAATTACGCCGGTCAGTTATACAAGGTTGGATTACGCATTAAATCGAGCCGTTAACATGGCTGCAACGTCGGGTCCTAAAAAAAAGAACAAGAAGATGAACGACTTACGTCCCAGTCAGTGGAAAATACTTTTTCGCCTTCCGACTATAGCCTCTTTACCTGACACTACATTTTATCGGATTAAATATCAACAATCATTACAAAATGTATAATTTTAATTGGTTTGTATATATATATTAAATTTTTTTAAAAAAAATTATCACAGTTTTTTTATGGGTCACAGCAAAGTTGATCATAAGAGTGCTCTCTCCCAGATAGAGTACCACAGAAGTGAACGAAACTCGAGAATCATTTTCTCTTTCCGGTCTTGACAGTCATCTCTCTCGAGTACTTTAAACTCTTTTCTTCCATCGTACGCTCTTTCGTATGTTTCGTGAGTGGTTTTGATGAAATCAACGGGTAGTTCTTCATCAACGGCACGGTTTCGTTCCTTTACCATCTTGAGACAAAGCTCGAGGCTACATTTTACCCAGATAGTCTCTGTTATTTCCACATCTAACGTATCGTGTAATTCTTTTAGCGTTTGATACTGTACGTCGTTCATTTTCTTTCCATGATAGTCCATGGTGGCATAGACGTGGAAAGCAGAGTACAGGCTACGTTCGATTATTATGACTATCAGGGGGTCTTCCTCACTCTTTATCTTAGCGGCCTTTACTTTGGCCCTTTCGATAGCCTTGTTCGTTTCTCTATACAGGTCCACCATGATGGCTACAGCCTTGGTGTAAGCCGTCACTTGATTGGTATCCAATAAGTTGACTTTTCTATTTCCCACCTCATAGTTTTTCCAGTTATTAGACAGATGACAAACCGGTTCAATGATCACCGGTATGGTCCGTCTGGAGTAGTTGTCACCCACAGCTTCGGGTAAGTCTATAGCGCCGGTAAGCAAGGACTCGAATAGAGTGGTCTTGCCACACCCTTGAGTACCTTCGATAGCGATTAGCATAGGTTGACGCATTTTTTTTTTAAAAACTAAAAAAAGAAAAACCCCCAAAAGTCCTAATATATATATGAAAGAATGATGAATTTGTAATTATAAGTGCAACCTCTCATTCTCTCTATCTCTTCTATAACCGGAAAAAAAGTTTAATCACACCATAATCATGGACCAGAGACATAGAGACCTCTTGAGAAGAAATTTAACTATGTTTACTGAGAAACTGACAAATTATTACGGGGTACTTCAAATTCTTGGAGATGAAAATAACCAATACTATACGATATCTGAGGAAATGAAAGAAGAGATCATGTGCAAGACCACTCGGAACGCAAAAGTCAGAGAAATAATCCACGTTTTATCTAGACGCGGACCTAACGCATTTATGAATTTTGTATGGGCACTGAGAATGACTAATCACAACGATATAGCGGATGCAATATCACCAGAAACTAAAAATGTACAATTACCTCAATGTGATTTAAACAACCCAAAGATTACACTGATGAAACGTATCGATACAATAAAGGAAGAAGTCACAGCGATTTAACGCGTCATCGCGGAACAATTCTAAGCACAACCTGGTTAGATTTTATAAGTACAACCTATATATATATATATAAAATAACACACACAACGTTTGTAAATATTTTCGAGTTAGAGACGACCATGCCGCCACTAATACCAGAGATCTATAAAAAAGACATAGCCATAATTTATAATAGACCACGTTTACCGCAACCAATAAACGAAGATGGCAAGTTAGGTCGTGAAATAAAGGACTACTTGGAGAAAAAAGCGACAGAAGAATGGAATAAGTCGGTATTCACTCTCGACAAGGGATCATTAATAGGAACAAATATATATAAAGAATGGACGGACATGTTATATGGCGCCAAGCACGTTATCGTTATCTGCACACCATTGTTTTTTACCAACGCGGACAATTACACGATAATGCAGTTCCTAAAAGGTGGGAGATACAAGTCCAAAGAAGATGTTACCATATTGTCAGTGAACAGAGGTTGTCATAATGAATTTGGAGAACTGGCCTGCGTGGATATCACATCGACAGACGTCTTCAACAATTATGATTGGACTAATTTAAAAGACAAAATAATTCAATCTTGTGCTAAACAGTTGGACACAGTCATAGAATAACTTTCAAAAACCTTTGAGGGTTTATGATAAATCATGATATATAGAATAACTTTCAAAAACTTTTTTTTTATTATGGTGTGTGGTTTATGTTATCAAAATAAATATATATATATATACATAATTTTTGTTGGTTGTTGTTTAGAGAGAGCGAGATAGTATTTATAATTCTCTATGTTTGGATTTATAGAGAAAAAAAAAGTTTCACCAATCAATCGCTATTACAATGCGATGTATTTGGGGTTCTCCCGCCCTAACACGAATAACATAAGAATTTCTGTTGCTGAACGCAGACTTATGTTACGTAGTGTTGAAAGGGTTAACACTTCAAACTCCATATGGTTTTCATGACTTGAGGTGACATCTGGTGTGAAGTAATCACTTCTTTTGATTTATATCTGCAATCGTATGGTGTTACATTGCTTGTGTAAAAACCCTTTACACTAATCAAAGTTAACCCTAGTTGTTTTACACACAGAGCTACATAAACATCTTCCAGATGAAAGAAAGGTACGTGCTTAGACGTCTCTAATATTTTCCTAGTCATTTCAATACTGGTCACATAACCGGTGCCTGAACAAAATCCCGGGTATTGAGAATGGGGATAGCTCTCTTCAGATGCGTACCATTTCGATTTTGGGTTTCGGATAGGGTTGGCTGTTTGATAACAATATCCTAGGATGGATTTCTGGGCGAGTTTGGCGTTTTGACGCAGAGACATCATCAAAGATTGTGTATTCACCCACATGTCATCGTCGGTTTTCATAACGAACCTCGTGTGATTGCATTTTTGAACCGCCCATTTGTATCCCATGATCGTTTTATAAGTCAAGTTCTGATAGACGTCGATAAAATCTTCCTGTAATATATCATGATGAATGGCGTTCTCCTCTTCGATCTGCCGTTGTTGCTGATCATCGTTATTATAACCTAGTAAAAAGGCATATCTTATGTTTGCGGTATTATTCTTGGTTACGCTCGTCCAAGTTTCCCGAATACTATCTCTATAAATCTTTCGGTCCCGAGTTGTGAAAATAAGAATAAGTAATTCGACATCTTTTTTACAAATGTGTAGATTATCGATAATATATTTAAAGTTATGTTCTTTGGTAGTAGTAGTAGTAGTAGTAGTAATGGTAGTATTGATAGTCATCAATAATAATAAAGTGCCGTTTAATATAATTAAGACCAACGCTGCTAATCCGACGACTCTGACGGGTTGGCGCATATTTGTAAAAATAATAAGTACGACCTTAAAAGGTTGTACTTATAAAATTTAGGTTGTAATTATAATAACAATCTTCAAACCATTTATAATAAAAATCTTTGACGGGTTGTAAATATCTGCGTGTTTGTTTTGGATTTACCAAGATCAATCGATGGGGCTTTCGGATTGTTATATAAACACCCCCCTAGATTTTCATTTAAACGTGTTTTAGACACAGACAGAGCCAGACTTTCGCGATGGCAACTAAATTCTATGTCATGAATGGGCCTTCTGGTACAGGCAAGACAGCAATCTTGTTTAAATTTCTCCATCAATACCCGGATCGGATTGGAATATGTGCGTTTCATACCACCCGTAAGATGGATTTCAACGAGAAAGAAGGTAAAGACTATTATTTTGTTACCAAAGAAACGTTTCAACAGATGAAAAATGAGAACAAGTTCCTCCGAACGCGCGAAATCGACGGCGAACAATATGGATTGAGTTTGGATGTTGTCGAAGCTGCTGAGAAAGATCCCAATAAAGTTTATTTCATCGTCTTAAACATCGCAGAGACCATCGACTTTCGTGATGCAGCTAAGACACGCAACTGGGAGAAGCAAACCAAATATATCTTTGTCTATCCTCCCACCAGAAAGGATACCGAACAGCGATTGATCAATCGTCGTACAGAAACCAAGGATAGTCTAACCGCTAAAATGAATGAATCCGACCGTTACATTCGGTTTGCCGGTGAGTCCACTCCCCCCTTTGACTATTATATTCACCACGATAATGATGACAATACTTCGGCCTTGTTAGAAAAGCTGCTGCAGCTAAAGGGAGCCCGAGAGAAAGTGGAATGGAGCGTCGGGGCCAATCAAGAGACATTTCGTCAGTACATCACAACCAACTGGATTTCTCCTGAATCCTTCGACTTTGGTGAGCAAGCAATGAAGGTGATGAAATAAACTATAATCAGTTTGATGGACTGTGATCTGTTTGTATGATGACAATGATTATAATATAAAATGACTTCTGTGTTGATTGACTGTGATTTATTTTTCTAAAATTATAGAGACAATGACTGTGATATGTTACTATGATGTAAAAAAAAATTGATTTTGTTCATAATATGTTAACAATAGTTATTGCTAGAAAAAACTGATCTGTGTTTAACAATGGTTTATAAATTTATAAAATAATGCTGATTATAATTATAAATACTATCTCGCTCTCTCTATAGTGTGTTTTATTTTTTTTTTTTTTTTTTTTTTTTTTGTTTGTACAGAGTAAACTGTTGTACAAAGACTCCCTCAATCGTAGGAATAATCAAATGAACACCAGCAGCAACTTGTGTGTCGCTCCCCATACTAGGATTTTGACATCAACCGGTTACCATCCGATTTACGCACTGGAGAATCAAGATATCGTAGTGTGGAACGGACGCGAGTGGTCTCCGACACAGGTCATAAAAACTGGGGTAGAACAAAAATTGCTGGAAATCAAATTCAACAACGGAATTACGTTGAACGTGACACCCTATCATCGCTTTTTCGTGATGTTAGACAAGAACGTCTATTTCCCCGACACCATGTTGATCAGGGCGGGTCATACCACGAAACAAGTGCGCGCTCATGAACTGAGACCCGGCATGAAAATGATCAAATGTGATCTGCTACCTTTGATTGTCGAAGGTGAGAAAATTCCGGATGCTTATCGAATGGGTCAGGTTTATTCTCATATACCTATTAGAGAAAAACTCCCCGTGCCGATTAACTCGAATTTAGATTCAAAACTCGAATGGTTGAAGGGTTTTTTTTTCGTTTAAAGGGCATAAGGTGTATACTTGTGTCTATCGGCAAGGTATAATCAGCCATCATTTTGATGAAGAAACCTTAGTAGATGTGATGTTCCTCCTCCAAACCATTGGCGTTACATTCACCGTTAGAGAAGACAAGAAGGATCCCGGTTACTACCTACTAATACCCGACGAGGGATGTCGCGCGCTTGATCGATTTGGATTTACTGAGGACGACCTCGACTATTTTCGCCCACAACAGATGTGTGCACAAAAACGAGATGACATTCAATACGTTCGCGTTAGATATGTAGAAAAACTGTCTGGTCTGCGAAATACGTACTGTTTTACCGAGCCACTTAGAGGGATGGGCGTGTTTGAAACGATCTTAGCGGGAAATTGCGTTGCACCGGAGACGAAGATCTTGACTTCGACTGGTTGGCATGAAATAGCCAGTCTTAAAGATCGAAACGTGAAAGTCTGGAATGGGTTTGAAATGTCGGATACGCGAATCGTACAAACTAATCACGACCAAGAGTTGGTGGAAATCAAGTTTAGCAATGGAAGCGTGATCAATTGTACCGAATACCATCATTTTTACATTCATAATGGATTCAGACAAGTAAAGGGTCAAAGAATAGAAAGACCACCCCTGGAAATATGCGCAGCGAATCTCCAAATTGGGATGCCACTCATCAAATGTTCGTACCCTGTGATTGATGTGGAAGAAGAAGAAGAAGGGTTCCCACATGCTTATACTGCTGGTTTACATAGCGCCGCTGGCACGAGTCTAAAACGAACGGGAGAACCTAAAAGATGTTACTACCAAGCCCAACAAAATGGATTGTGTGATAGACATCAATCGTTTCCAATAGACTATGCTACAGAAGACGACGGGATCTGTAAAGCGCAAATTCATAAAACTCTTCACAACATCAACCTCACTGGTGATAAAAAAAAGTTACTGGAGCACATCGACTACCAATCCGTGATAGCGAACAAACCCTCCTCGATATACGTTAGACTACCAGTAGATCTCCCTCCCAAGTTCACGGTACCTATCAATAACAACATGGATACAAAGCTCAAGTGGCTCGCTGGTTATTTAGACGGTGACGGTTGTGTTAAACGAACCAATGGAGAGGTCGTGTACATTACTGCTTCTTTTATTCATAAACATTTTCTTCACGATGTAATGCTTATGTTGGAGACTGTAGGTATACATTCTGCCGTAAGATTTTCTCGGCGTCAAGAGCAACGGAGGTTGATGCCCGATGGAAAATATTCCTTGTGTAAACCGATATGGCTGTTATATATACCAAACAATGGTGTTCATCAATTGAATGAACTGGGATTTCGTACAAATCGACTAAATCTGGAAACCATTGCTGTCGGTGCAAAACGCGATAATACTCCTTTCATCAGGGTCGACTCTGTCGAGTATCTGGGAAGACGCGATGATACTTTTTGTTTCACGGAGGAAAAAATAGGGATGGGAATGTATAACGGTATAATAGCTGGTAATTGTGGAGAAATTGTAGAATACACAGGGAATTAGCTGTGGTGCATAAGTTTTTTATACAATATTTAATCGGCCTATAATTATGTAATAAACCAACCAAAAAACAAAAAATGGGCATGGTTTTTTTACGACTTCAAGGATTTGTACTAGGCACAGTACACTTCCTGTGCGGATTGGGAGCGCTGATATTCACTGTACTAGCAGAACGACTAGCTTTTATCAATGATGTGTTTCCAATGCATTACGTCCATAACGTTTGGATCGACTGTAAATTTTTTAGACATGAACAGATCAATGTCGGACTCGATAAATTATTATTGAGAGCTAGAATACGGGATTTTTGCATTACGACCAATTCCGAGAACCCCATGTCCTACGGGGATCCTGTTTGGTTTGATGTAAGCATGGGATGGTTCGTGTTCGTGTATTTCGTATGGACTGGCCTGTTTCATTTGTTTTACGTTACTTTCTATTGGAAGAAGTACGAAGAGTGCATCGAACAGGGTGAAAGATTCTACCTAAGATGGTTCGAATATGCTATCAGTGCCGGTATCATGATGATACTCATAGTGTACTTTTTGGGAGTAACCAACGTCGTTATTGTGTGCATTTTGGCCATTTTGGTATGTTGTTGATTATCTTGGTACCTTTTATTGTGCGACGGGGAAGAGGGCCAGAGTTTATCGTAGCCGCTACATACTATGCACTCATTTGGTTGTACCTAATCGTGTCCTTCGTAGTAGAGAACATTGACCACTTGGGCAATATACCTTGGTTCGTCTATTTAATAGTCTTTGGAGAGTTTGTATTGTACAGTTCGTTTGGAGCCGTTTTTGTATATGAAGAGTGGCGCATCAGAAACAACATGCCGTTGCATCCGACCGAAACATTATACAACGTTTTGTCCGCCGGCTCAAAACTACTACTAGGACTCGTATTGGGATTTGCCGTGTTTATTGTATGAATTGAAATATTTGATTTAATTATTATATAACTTCGCGAGGTAAAAAAACAAAACCATGTCGTGGCGTAGATCAACCGATTTTGTATACCTGAAGAAATTATACGATGCTTTAGAGTATAAACCAAATTTGATCCCGACATATACTTCTGAATTAAACGAGGTACGTAGAGAGAATCTCTTAAAATTATTGTAGAAGATCGACCTACCATTAATTTCTGATTCGCATGTAAAAGAGATAGCAAACAATTTACCAAGAAATACAATTCTTATTGGCGCCTATACCAAACCCCACCTTCTTGTCCGAATAGATAGTCTTACCGTCGAGAAACAGTTTATCGCCATTTCGAACGTTGAACTACATCAGAGGACTATCCGTTATTACACGTTCATAGACTTAAAAGTTCCCCCTGACACGTTCGGGAACCACTACTCACTTGATCCACTATTGCATTCTTCTGAAAATATCGAACTTGTTCTAATGATATCGGATAAGTTCCGCGAGTTGTTTCTTTCAAAAATTAAAAAGTGTTACAAAAACCGCGCTCATGGTCGATGGTTCAAAAAAATGTTTTTACATATCCACGGTGGCGGCGGCGCGACGACCGCACCGTGATATCCGACCTGGAGTATGATGGCACTGCTCGTCCGTTGACATTACAACAGATCGCCACAAATGCTATAGTTACTCAGCCAAGTCCAAATATCGAAGGATTACCACCAAAATTGCAAAGAGAGATGCAAAGAGAGATAGATGACGTGAGAGACATGAATGTAAATGTTAGTCACTTTCGTCCCTCACGGTGGTATTCTACATGACCGTACACTTCATTACGCATATGTCTCTATCTCGTTTCTGATCCTCCTTGTGGAGTCGTTTGATCTCATCAATATACTTTGCTTCCATGTCGGCATCCATGCAACATATCTGTATATCATTCAGCATCTGGGAGTAGGTCCATGTTGTTCTTGATAATCTGGTCAGTTGACCTTTATGCACTGTATCCATACGCTGACAAATGTCTTGTAATATTATGTGGTATTGACGTGGTTGCTACATGACCGTACACTTCATTACGCATTAACCCTTTCAACACTACGTAACATAAGTCTGCGTTCAGCAACAGAAATTCTTATGTTATTCGTGTTAGGGCGGGAGAACCCCAAATACATCGCATTGTAATAGCGATTGATTGGTGAAACTTTTTTTTCTCTATAAATCCAAACAATAGAGAAGAACATGTCAAAAGGACACGAACTACTTATTGATGGCAAAAGAAGAGATAGAAGCTTCACAGAATTTCAATACTAGAATTTGAGATTATACTAATATTTTAGTTTAAGATTGTAATTATAAAATAATTAAATTTTGAAATATTGATTTGATTCTATGAATTATATATAAACGGGAAAAAACTTCGCGAGGTAAAAAAAAAGAAACCATGACGTTGCGTAGATCAACCGATTTTGTATACCTGAATAAATTATACGATGCTTTAGAGTTTAAACCAGGTGTAATGCCGTCGTCATATACTGAAGAATTAAACGAGTTACGTAGAAATAATCTCATGAACTTGTTGAAGACGATCGACGTACCATTAATTTCTGATTTAAATATCAAAGACGTAGCCAGAGATTTACACGTAACAAGAGGTGTACCAACAAATACAATTCTTATTGGCGCATATGCCAAACCCGGCTTAGCTGTCACAAAAGAATATCTTAGGCTATACAAACAGTTTATCGCCATCTCGTCAACGGGTTATTACACGTTCATAGACTTAATAGTTCCTCCGGTCTTTGATGCAAAATTATTTGGAACAAAAGCCCCCCAGAACGTATACGTACTTGATCGATCTCTTTTGCTTATCGATCTTCCTCTACCGCCATCGGATAGGTTCCGTGAGTTGTTTCTTTCAAAAATTAAAAAAAAGTTAGAACAACGGGGGGGGGGGGGGGGGGGGGGGGGGGTGGGGGGGGGTGGTTGATCCGTGGGATAAACGGGCGGATCCGTGGGATATGCAGCCTGGTAAACATACTCCAGTCAGCGCATACAACGTTATATCCGACATTGAGTATGATGGAATGTTGAAATTACGGCAGTTGGCCGCAATTGCTATATCTAACCAACCAAACCCCCCAAATCTCGAAGAAATACCAACAACATTGCCAGATGAGATAAAAAATGCCAATATTTCGGAAGACCACTTAGGATTCCTAAGTGTTTATCGATCTCGAATCGAGTTGCCATGATTTCGACAGACAGAGACCTAATTGTTTATCGATGTCCAATCGACTATTAACAATAAAATATCTAATACAGTTCAAAGGTTTTTATTATTATTATATATATCTAATACAGTTCACAAAAGGTTTACAAACAGTTCAAAATATTTCTCTCAGATGGGTTTTATGTACCGTCCCATAAACAGTATAATTCCATCCTGCTCTATCTGAAATAGAAACGGATGATTGGCTATAAACTTGTGCTGAGGAAACACGCCACATCCGAACATACCACAAGCTGCTGCTGATGCTGCCGCTGCTTCTACTCCTTCTTCGTTTACATCGATACAAGTTTTGTGTACGATTTGAGACACGCACATTTTTCCGTTGGTAGTCATGTTACTAAAATCCGCTTTCGTCGTCGTGAATATGTCTTCGATTTCCAATGCCGCTAAAACTTCTCTTAGCTGATACGTAAATTCCATTTTGAATTTCGGTATTTCGACCGTAACCTCCTTCGATTTCATCTTAGCTCGAAGTTCTTTCATCATGTCTACGGACAACTTCTTTTCCAATTCCTCTAAACCGTTAACCTGGTTCGGCAGCATGATCGTCAGGGAGATATTGCTGCTGGAGAAAGGCAAACACAATACAGAACAGTCGTACTTATAAGAGTGAATAAAAGGAAATTTAGCTTGTTGCTTCATGAATATGGTTTGGTGTACGACATTATCGGCTGCATGAAACTCGTTGGTAGTCGATTTATATCGCATAAAGTGCAAGGCCCACTCTGCGTTGAAGTAAATTGCATTAGCTATAACGAAGGAGGTGTCACAAGTAGGTATCGAACCGCTATCGATTAAATGAGTGATCTTACCCTCCGTGTCCTTGCTGATATATTCGTTAATGACTGTCGCGGCGTGCTCTTCATTGGTAAAGTCGATTTGTTCCGCTCTGGTCTCGTAAAATTCCTTTGCTCCTTGTTGAAAACTGTCCAACAATTCTATCGAAGTCGATACAAACAACCGATTGCTAATCTTTAGCACAATGGAATCGCCGAGGAGTTTTTTCATCTGAGGCAGGTAATCGTCGTGCCATTGTTTCAACGCTAACAAGAGTTGCTTTTTGCTTTCACCGGAACATCCTAACATCGTTAACATTAGGACACTAGATATACTGAATGGCGAGAAGAATAAGTTCTTTGTTTTATCGGTATGGGCAAGTCGCTGATAAATCTTCACAGGAAAGTCCATGGTTGTGACGTTTGAAGAGGAAATAAGTTTTTATTATATACACTTATAACGAGATCGTACTTTAAGTACGACCACACGAGGTCATACTTAAACCATAACATAATCATCCGGTGGTACACAGGTCGGCAGCGGTGGTTTAGTATATCGTCCTACAAAAAACACAGTGCCGTCCTTGTCTTGTAATACAAACATAAATGGACGATTGGCTATAAACTCTGCATTGTTGGGCATACCATCCGATACGATATCACACGCCGTCGCTGCTGCAGCTTCTGTTCCTTCTTCGTTTACGTCGATGTACGCTTTGTGTATCAGTTGAGATACGTACAGATCGTGCGAATCTATCATCTTACTAAAATTTGTCTTATTTAAGTCGATTCCTAATTTTTGACAGGCATTTTCCAACGTGTACGACGTTTCTATTTTAAATTTTGGTATTTGAACGTCTATTTTAGTTAATCGTTGTTCTCGTCTTAATTCCGTCAACATGTCTACGGACAGGCATTTTTCGAGATCTACGAGACCGTCTGTTTGATTTGGAAGTACAATCATCAGATGGAATCGTGATCCGATATACGGTAACGATAGCGTCGCACAATTATACGAAGTCGACTGGCCATAATAAAACTTTCTATCATCACAACTCATCATGGGTATACTATATTTGATGACCGGTCCACAATAAAAAATTTTATCTCTCGTATTCTCTTTCAAAAACGGTTTCAACCATCTTCCTTTGAAATGGATCGCACTCACTAAAATAGACACTGAATAAATGGACGTATGGTCAATTACTTCTTTGATCTTACCGGCAGTTTCTTTTTCGACCCAAGCGTTAATATGTACCGCGGCGTTGTCGGGATCAGTAAAGTCTATTTGTTCTATTCCTCCTCTTCCTAGTCCTTCGGTATATTCCTGTACTTTTCCAACGTAAGGTTCTAACAATTGTAATCGATTCGATATAAAAATCATGCTACACAAGGAAAACGACAGGCCGTCTTCACGCATATCATTCAACAGGTTCTCGTTCATCTGTTTAAACTCGTCATGTAATACGCCTCTTTTTTCCTCGTCCAAATGAAGGGCTCGCATGATTTGACAAGTAGTATTATCATCGCAACCCAACATCATTAACACCAGTAGACTGATCACACTGAAGGGTGAGAAAAAGATGTTCTCATCATCGTTAGCCTCATCGGTACAGATCTTATGAAATAGATCCACGGCAAATGCCGTAATTGCTTTCTTTAACAACATGGTGTTACCGCCTCTGGCTGGCTAGAAAAGAATGATTAATTACTTCTTTCTCTTAAATTACCTGGTGTCATGATAAGGTTATAATTATAAGTACGACTTGTGGTGGAAAAAATTACAACCTGGATAATTTACGACCTGGAGAAATAATTACGACCTTGCTGGAGAGTATAAAGATGAATTCTCTCCACTACAATTTTTTTATATAATTTTACGTAATGGCTGATCATCCCCCTCCTCAACAAGTATCTGATCCCCTCGAATATGAGAACGACTTAGTTATAAAGAAGAAGAACTGGCTCGATGATCTGGTTATCTTCAACGCTTCTTCTATTAAGAAAACGAGGGCCTACAATTGGTATAAAGACCCATGTAAGAATACGGGACACCTCTATTGTGTATGCGATTTCTGTGTAGAATTCCACTTGCGACACTATTTAGCCGAGAACTGGTCACTATTTTACAACCGACCTTGTCCTCGTAGCAAAGCATCAGACTGGACACGCTGTGAATGTACACTCTGCAATGCGGCTCACCATATGAGAACTAATTATCAAGGAGACCTCTATGAAGAAATGGGTAATTGTGAAAACCCCAAAAAAGACGTCATCTGTAAAGCAACGAAGCTGAACTGGCTAACGTGCGAGTGTAAAGAGTGTACTCTAAAGACACGTCTAGAAAGACTGGCTTTGGGATTGAAACAATTTTAAATTTAATTATTTTATAATTACAATCTTAAACTAAAATATTAGTATAATCTTAAATTCTAGTATTGAAATTCTGTGAAGCTTCTTTCTCTTCTTTTGCCATCAATAAGTAGTTCGTGTCCTTTTGACATGTTCTTCTCTATTGTTTGGATTTATAGAGAAAAAAAAGTTTCACCAATCAATCGCTATTACAATGCGATGTATTTGGGGTTCTCCCGCCCTAACACGAATAACATAAGAATTTCTGTTGCTGAACGCAGACTTATGTTACGTAGTGTTGAAAGGGTTAAAATCTAGTCTACAAGAAAAAGAACACCCAAATTGATGTATTTTTATTAAAATAATGAATGAATGTTTTTGTTAAGAGATTGTTGGTTGTTTTTTTTTTTAAATTCTGCATCTATTGTAAACAAGCGGTTCTCGGGTTTTGACATGACACCCATTTTTTGGTATTCTCCAACTCTTTTTTCAAAGAAGTTGGTCTTTCCATCTAGCGATATGGTTTCCATGAAATCGAACGGATTTTGAACGCCATATAGTTTATCGTACTTCAGTTCTATCAGCAGCCTATCCGCGATAAACTCTATATACTTGTTCATCAGGTCTGCATTCATTCCGATCAAAGCAACAGGAAGGGCTTCAGACATAAACTTTTGTTCGATGGAAACGGCAGCACCGACGATTTCGTACATTCGAGCTTGGGTCAGTTTGTTGGTAATGTAATTGTTATAGAGAAGACAGGCAAAATCGCAATGAAGTCCTTCGTCGCGACTTATGAGTTCGTTACTGTACGCGAGTCCCGGCATAAGTGATCTTTTCTTTAACCAGAAGATGGCAGCAAAACTTCCGGAAAAAAAAGATGCCTTCTACGGCAGCGAACGCCACCAGCCTTTCGGCTATGGTAACTTCTCTGTTGTCGATCCATTTAAGAGCCCAATCTGCTTTCTTTCTCACGCATGATAACGTTTCAATACCTGTAAACAGCTCCGCCTTCTCTTTGGGATCATCGATGTACGTCTCAATTAGTTGACCGTACATTTCATTGTGAACGTTTTCAATCCCGACTTGGATACCATAAAAAAACCGCGCTTCTTGTAACTCGACGTCCCGTAAAAACCGCTGGGCTAAATTCTCTACGACGATTCCGTCACTAGAAGCAAAAAAGGCAAGGACGTGTTTGATGAATTGTTGCTCATCGGGTTTTAACTTATCCCAGTCTGCTTTATCTTTAGACAGGTCGACTTCTTCAACTGTCCAGTTATTAGCCTGCGCTTTTTTATACATTGTCCACAAATCCTCATGTATGATAGGTAAGACAACCCACCGCCGATCTTTGTTGATAGGGTCTTTTAAAAGAGGTTCATTGTCGTCGACGTGATCGAATGCTCGTAATACCTGACGAAGAGCAATTATTCTCTCGCGTTGCGTCTCGTGGCCTAACGCGTGATTTACGAGCTTGTCGAATTGAAAAAACCCCTGAAAGTTTGGCTTGAAAGGTGTTGGCGGTGGTGGATCTAATAACGCCAGCGTCCGTACATCTTCGGGGTTCGGTAATTTTATACTGAGCGACTTTTTTTTTTTTTAGTCAACGCCATGCTAACAGGTCTATTGATAATAAAAGTGTGTGTTTAGTTTTAGTTAACCATAGTCCTATTATATTTTTTTTTCTGATAAGGTTGTAATTATAATAAGGATCTACAACCTCGGTTAGGAATTTTAATTACAATCTCTATTGAATGGGGGGATATTATAGATAAGGAAGTTTAAATAGTTCGTCATCATCATGGGAAAGAGGAAGTAATGCAGCCGCACCTTTTGAAACTCGTTAAGATCATACGTGCTCGAAATCTCAAGCGCTTGTGTTCCACTCGTAAAACATGGGACGCGATCGAGAGAGACATTGTGGCAGCATGCCACGCGGAAGGCATGACCGATGTCGTTATGATAAATGATCGAGAAACGGCTGACGGTCTTTTTGTGGATAAGAAAGAAGATGGAGTTGTTTATCCACAAACGGTATTCGAAGTTTCTCGATTTGTACAACCTCAGTTTGAGAACAGGGATCTGGTGTCAATCGTGTACGACATAGAAACGATCAATTTAGATTGTACGCGTGGCGATCTGGAAATCGATGACAGGGTCGTTTCGTTAGTAATGAACACTTGCGTCGTGACGGAGCTAATAGATACAACTTATATATGCCTAGCAGATCCCAAGGTCAGATCTTGGAAACGTGTAGAGCCCATGCGGTTAGACTCGAATCGCTTTGTTCAATTGTACTCTCGGAAGGTCACGTCGCAGTACATAGAACCCGAGACGGATAAATTGATCAACGTTATACATTGTCCGGAGGGAGAGAAACAACTGCTGATGGTTTTCAACACTTTACTTAATACCATCAGGCCTCACAACTTGGTCACGTTCAATGGAGAGACTTTTGATTTACCGTTTCAAATTCGATCGTGTTTTCGTCACGGCATCGACATGGCTACCGAGTTGAGTATAGTATTACCCGCTATATGTTCTCACTCGGGTCTCAACCAGATACTATCTTCCAAACAAAAATTTAAAGAACGGATACATCGTCGTGGTTTCGTGAGTAAGACTGCGCTCGAGTTACGACACGACTCGTTCAACGCGTTCATTCACACCGATCTTTGCAAATACAATCAAGGTTCGTTGAACGAAGTCTGTAAAAGCAAACTCGGTTCTACGAAAGTCGACTTATCCCATGCTGAAATCCCTAGAATGTTTGCTACGCGGCACGAAAAGTTGTTTATCTACAACGTCCAAGATACAAATTTGACGACGCTTCTGTTCTTCAGAGATTATTTCGCGACGCTAAAGTACTACTTTACATTAGAAAAGCTCAACTCGACCTATTGGGATGTGTCGTCCAGCATGCATCGGTCGGCGCCAGCATATCAAGCCAATTACTCTACCAACGAACGATTTGGATTCGTGCAACCGGTCTTTTTGAAACCAGGTAGATTACATGTTCAAGAGGTGTTTAGAGAGATCATTTCCTATTTCCTGGTACATCAACAACGTCAAGATCTATCTACTTTGAAACACGAAGACGCTAGACAACTTATATACGAATACCATAACGGGGCACTTGATATGCGTAAAGATCTCAAGAAATTACCTCCGGCGACGGGTTACGATGGTGTCAAGATGTTAAATGCACAATTGAATGCCAACAAGAAGCAACTAGCTACCGAATACACAACTATAGACTTGATGATCTTCTTGTCGCACGTATCCAACGGATCGTTTGCAGATCGGGACACAAAGATGGGTGGGTTTAACAAGAGGGTCTTTAGCGCCATTTTTGAAAAATTTGTCATGATGTTCGACTTTCGCGTCAAAACACAGGACAAACGTAAGAAGCTGTTCAAAGAAGAATACGATAAGTTCTGTCACTTCATGTATTACATAGTAACAGTTCGACGATTTCTATCGCCATTCGAAAAAGCCAATCTACTGTGGGAGAGTTACGATCAGAATTACAAAACCAACATGGCTAATATGCAAGCACTGAAGATGTTTTACAATCAAACCTTGACCTGTTCCCAAACTGGATGTATCACCAGAGAGCTCTACGATGCTGTCGTTCGATGTCAATCACAACTTAGTCCCGGTCTTCAATCCTCGTCTTCAGTCGTAGATGATGTTATGAAAGTCTTTCAAGAAAAGAGGATTCCACTCGCCCTTAAAATGTTACAGTACGACGGTGCTTTTATTGCAGATCCCATCAAAGGAATTAACTCCGAGTACCCGGTAATCGTGGTCGACATTGCATCGCAGTATCCCAGTTGTACACTGGCTCTTAACATGAGTCCTCAGACAGAGATTACATTAGATCGTATTTTGAAATTTAATCTACAAGAAGGTATTGATTTTTACATGGTCAATCACAGGCGATGCGACGATACTGTCAACTATAAAGAGTACCTCCAGCTAGGAATGGTTGAATACATAGAGAACAACTATACATTCTTCTTGACTGAATTGCCCGATCAATCGCGCCTGGCAGCACCTATCGTCTCATACTCTAAACAAATCAACGCTCGTCTGAAGATAAAGGCCCAAATTAAGAAGGCTACTACGGATGAAGACAAAAAGATGTTGACGGAACAGTCTGATGCCTTTAAGATCAACATCAATTCGAGTTATGGCGTGATGGGTCTAGTTTCGGGGATTCCAAAATTCATGGCCTGCGTGACTGCAATGGGTAGAAGGACCATTCATAACATTCGCAACACGTTGAAAAGATTGTATAAAGATGATTTAGTTATTCGCTACGGCGATTCGGTCACTGGAGACACCCCCATTACGATTAAGAATCACTTTGGCGACATAGAAATATGGCCAATCGAGCACATTATCGAAAAATACGGTTATGAAACTTATTGGGTAGAGAGTGGTGGTAAGGAGTACCATCTATTGGCGTATCCTATCCAGGTTTGGTCCGATCAATCGTGGACGCCTATCCAGATGATTATGAGGCACAAGTTGGTACCTGGAAAAAGGATCATCAGAGTACTTACGCCAACTGGATGTGTAGACGTCACTGACGACCATTCTCTGTTGACACCCAAAGGAGACAAGATCTCACCCAAAGACATGACCGTGACAACGACGGCTCTACTACACCACCAGCTTAATCTAGAACAAGAAAGGAAGGGTAGACTTTTTTTTAACGATGATATGATAAAAACAGAGAAGGCTGTGCGCATTTGTGGATTTTTCATGGGGGACGGGAGTTGTGGTACGTACGATACGCCGAGTTGCGGTCTCAAAAGTACTTGGGCCATAAACAACAGTAACAAAGAATTGTTGGAATTTTACATGAAATTGTGTCAAGACGTCTATCCGGAGTTCGTGTGGATGATCTACGATACCCTCGCCAGTAGTTTTGCATATAAATTAACGTTTGCGAATGGGAAAAATAGCGCTCATGGTGACAAAAAGAGATTCATCGATAGATATCGCGAGCAATGTTATTTAAAAAAAGCCAAGGTGATCCCAGTATCCATCCTTAACGCACCTTTCAACATCAGGAAAGCGTTTTACGAAGGGTTCTACGACGCTGATGGTGATAAGACGACTCCCAATAGAGGTGTCAGTCAGAAGAATAAAATCAGTGCTGCTCATCTCCATCTTCTAATGAACTCGCTGGGATTAAGAACGACCATCTCTGAAAAAACCAACCATGAAAATTTTTATCACATCCGCGAAATTACTCATAGCCGAAAATGCCCGGCAGATGTTGTCAAGAAGATGAAAGATGTAACGAGTGTATACGTTGGCGAGTATGTTTATGATTTGACTACGGAAAACCACCACTTTGCCGCAGGCGTAGGCTCCATAATCGCACACAATACGGACAGTGTGTTCTTTTCCATGAACAAACCTGTCGATGACATACTTGGAATGGCGGTAGACGACGCAACCTCTTATTTCAATGGAACGACTAGCGATATCGTGACTAGAGAACACGTAGCCGCATTATACAAAGACGTACGAGAAGGAAAACATGCCCGAAAAACCGACTATTTCAAAGCATGTTACATTATCCAATCGATTTTTGAAAGAACCGTACCCATTCTAGACGCCGCTAATCCGAAACAGGTAAAACTCGAAATCGAAAAAGTAATGATCCCCACAGTTCAATGTACTCGGAAAAAATATTCAGCTCACATACCCTTGATCGATAAAAGTCTTACCAAGGGACTCTCGAATGCATCTCGTGTAGCCTTAAAAGCTACTAAAAACATCCTCGATCGGTTTTTAACCGACATTAAAGATAGGCATCCCGATACCGCCCTAGACTTGTATCATTACATTGGTAAAGAGATTCTAATTCCGCTCATGGCCGGAACTATCGATCTTAGTCTCATTTCCAAGAACGTCAGTCACAATAGAAGCAAGAATATGACTAACAAAGCTATCAACATGATCGAGAGAATAGAAGAAGATGGCACCCAGCTCATATTTGATTCTGTAAAAGAAACTATTGTCAATATTGAGCCGATTGGCGGCGACGAGGATTGGTCTCGAGTGACCGTTGACCAATTTCAGAAATATGCTGTTGAACGTGGGTATAAATTGCATGTAGAAAAGACGATGAAGGACGTTTTAACGGAACTAATGTCGCTGATCTCGGTTGATTACTCAATCGACACGTGTATTATGTTCGAGGCACTTCAGTACGGCCATTATGAGGTGGAACTCGAGAAAATGCCAGAAGGACACGGCGATTATGAAATAGGAGCGACCACATTATCTTCGAAATCCAAACGCGCTAATTACAGATCTATGGGCATCGTGGCGGCGCTAAGAAAAGAAGCGATTACTCGTTCTGCACGTCGTCGTAAACCATTACCTGCGACTATTTACCTAACGACATAGTTTGTAATTATTATTTTACTTTTTTTTTTGTTTGTTTGTTTGTAATTATAAATTACAACCGGGGAAATAATAATAATAAAATAAAGTGTTAATCTCTGTAGTTAATCATTTAACAACAGGCAGGGGAAGGAGTAACAAGGAGGGGGGATGGCTGATGATCGGTTGTATCATAGCGGTCCGTATTTGGCGGGTCAATTATACGACATGCACGGACTACCCGCTCTAGCTACGCACATGAAAAATACAGCCATACATCAACTAAATCGTAAGCGAAAATTAGACGAGGATGACGACGATAAGAGTGGTGATGATGATGGAGTGTTTGAGTTCGATCTACCAGACTCCATACGGCATATCAAGGGGTTCGTTGAGAGTATAGAATTCGAACTCGATCAAAACTTTACACGAGCCCTTAAAAAAAGGGACAAGTATATCGACGATCATATCTCCAAACGAGAACGAAAACGAGTCAACGTTTGGATGAAGTCTATCGTCAAGAATTTGGTTAAAGAACAAAAGAAAGATAAACTCGTCGACTTGTTTGCCAATACCAAGATTGTGTATCCGACTGAAATAAGTATCAACGCTTACAACATGATCAAAAATTTAGGATTTACTTACAGTCGATATAATACGAGTAGAGACGAAGAAACTCCCGAAGTGAATTGGTCGGGTTCGAATGTAGAATACCTGAAAGAGAAGAGAAAAATGAGAGTGGAGCAAGCGCTGTTTGTGTTTGCCGTGATGAACGTGAGCGATCAGAATATGAAGTACCTGACCGACACTTTACTCGAAGAGGATTTGAATGTGATGAACCCCCCATCTGATCAGACGAACATCCAAGACAGTTTTGATATGATGTTCGATAATTATGTAGAGCGGTTGCATGATTTGATTGTCAAAGACATCGATCTATCTAGTTTACTGATGGCTATCGATAAATGTGTAGACTATATCAACGTTTTACATTTCATACCTCACGGTGAAGAAAGAGGAGGAGGAGGAGGAGAAGAAGAAGAAATGGGTCGTTCATCCGTCTTATCGGAAAAACCCAACGGATATGTACCCAATTGGGACGAGTTTGTGGTATTGCAGCTGCCTGGTAACGTGAAAGTGGCTTACGACTTTATCAGGGACGCTGAGCTGAGCCTTAAAAAGACACCTACCGCTTCTACCGGTTTAGAAATGATGTTGGGACAAGAATTGAGGTACAGCGAGTTGGTCCACCAGTTCACGTTGTCCCTGACCCATAAACCGTACATCATTACGGAAGGCCGTCCACCTCCTAAAAACGACTGTAAGAAATCCAAAGACGGCGGCGGCGACGACGACGACGACGACGAAAAAGAAGAAAAGAAGATGAGAGACAGGGAAATGTTGGAAGACAAGTACAAATTCAAAGCCAAAGAGCAGGAGATGAAGATGATTAACAAACAAGACACGAGAAATCTTCGAATGGAGGCACAACGTCGTACTCAAGAATTACACGCGTTACGTATGCAACAGAAGATATTCGATCATGAGATGAAGATGTCGGCACAGCGAGAGGCTGCGTCCCGTCGCGAGGTTGAACATGCACAGAAAATGCAAGAAGCCGTCGAGAAAAAAAAGACGGCGATAGAAAAAGCCGAGACTCGTCTGTTACAACAGACGATGCGCGAGCTCAATCGACTCATAGAAAACAAGTGTTCGGCTGAAAAGATGGATTATAAAGAGCGACATCATCTCATGACGGGAGCCGGTAAAGCTATGGAACAATCGTCGGCAACATTGACTTCTCTGTTGCAAAAACTCGAAAGGTGGGTCGATCGAGGACATCGAGCCGGCTCCCGCGTGGCAGACATGAGCGTCGATGGAGAAGAAGAAGAGGGTCTGGTGTCTAGTGACGCTATAAAGACGTTGAGTGAACAGATACCCGAATTAGAAAAATTACTACAGTCTGTCGAACACATCATGAAGTCTTTTGGGATGGACCTCGGTCCCGGTAATTCGGTAGAGACCAATCTCAAAGAGGAAGCCAGAGAAAAAGACGATCCTCCGGAACTCAAACACATATCCACCGTTCTCCAGAATCGAGTAGAAAACATTCTATTGCGTGCCATGGTGGCCTGGAAGAGGGATGTTGGCAACTCGCAGAAACGTGTGGACGAGACTTACAAGAGACTCGAGTCGTTGTTGAGCACCGCGCAAGACGTCAACGTACCGGGTTCTGCCGCCTTCGATTACGAACACACAATAGAAGACTTTTCTAAAGAATACGACGATCACCACCTATTGGATATGGACATTGACGGACCTTGGATGACCGAAGACAGGGAAGCTATGGTTCAGGAACTGTCTGGAATCATCAGAGGAAATATTCCTAAACCCATGAAAGTAGACGACGAATACGTCACGGCTGTCAAATACCTGAGAGAACGTGTTAAAAAATCGATGCAGATGCTTCGCATGTTGAACCTGGAAAACAAGAGACTAGAAGAGATGTATAACGGAGCTATCACCGATAAGACAGAATTTCACGTGCGACTACAAGCCGCCAAAGCCCTGATGAAAGACGTGAGTACCATCAACGCTCTGGTATCGAGAGGTTTGACGTTCGCCACTAAAAATATGCGTGACCAACTCAAACAGATGGTAACCAAGGTGAAACAATTGTCGACACAAGTGACCAACATGAACAAGAAATACCTTCACACCGCCAAAACTGTTCAAGAGCAACTAGAGACCATGCGATTACATTCTGAAGGCATCATCAATAAAGCTGACATTCAAATGAGGACAGTACACAACAACCTGGTAGACATCACTGCCGTGACTCATTTGGATAGGGGGCAGTATGTTAACGGTCTGGCCACGAAGATGGCCGAGAGAAAGGATGCTTTAGACAAAATAATCAACGAGTTTTATCAGATGAGAGAGGGCATGCGTAAAGATTTCTCCCAGGAACGCGATCAGATCTTGTCCGATTTCCAAGAGGAATACCGGCGACGAGAGGCCAAAAGAGTGCATGATCAAAAAGAGTACGAGAAAATGGCTAAAGAGGCCGCCAATGCTGCCAAAAAGATCCCACCTGTTCCTGCTGCACCACCACCACCACCACCACCACCACCGGCGCCGTCGGATCTTCCTGCTCTCAAGGCCCTGGAGCGACGGGAAAAGAGAGAAACGATGCGCCAAAACAAGGCAATGATTAAAGCCCTCGAAGATACGAATGCAATTTTTGATAGACACAACAAGATAACCAAGAGTTCGTGGAATGCGGCTAACGGAGTCAAAGTGGCCGAAACTCCCGGAGAACC
The DNA here is from genome assembly GCA_035048485.1 of Pteria penguin. Classification (NCBI taxonomy): domain Eukaryota; kingdom Metazoa; phylum Mollusca; class Bivalvia; order Pterioida; family Pteriidae; genus Pteria; species Pteria penguin. The sequence continues at coordinate 6,880,859 of CM068582.1, forward strand.
CATCATCTTTCATTTAGACAATATAGTACGCATGGCCGAGATTAGTAAACCTATCCACAAAGACAGCGTGGCTTATCTGCGTGACGAATTAAGCCAGAAATGGGAGACAGTAACGTTAGCTGCTTTTTTGGATGCCAAACATGTGACGATAAATGGTGTTACGGTTATCATGAAAAGCTTGGATCACACGTTGTTTACTTACGTGATTCCTTGCATAGAGACCCTTTATCGTCACTGGGAAGAAGGTTTGGGAAGAAGACGAGGTCACATATTATTAAAGTCCGAGACCCAGACGAGCGTCGATACGTTAAAGAATATACTGAAGATTTATCGCATTCCCGAACGAATCATGAGTAATCTTTTAAAATTTCAGGGCGTTCAAGACGAATTAGAAAAATAATAAAAAAAAATAATAATAATAATATTGACTTGACTCCTTTTAGAGATGGATGATGATAATAAGAAAGGGGAAAAGAAAGAAAAGACTGAGGCCAAAAAGAAAGAAAAGACCGAGCAATTCTTTTATCAGAGGAGATATATGCAACAACAAGCCCGTAACGAGATTGAACAGAAAAAAACGCATAAGCCGGTGACGAAAATAAAACCTAAATCGATGGCGACGATACAAGAGAAGGAAGAAAAACGAAAGAAAAAAAACCTAAGGATACTCCATCAACCATACATTGTTCAGGATGTCAGTACTTTGCAGACTTCCAAGAAACGAAAAATTACTGTCGAGGACGTGAGCGACGATAGAGGAAACAACAAACCTTATATGGTCATGAGCGATAGAATTGTTAACCCAGAGTCTGAAGAAAACCAATCCGAGGTGATAAAGGAGCAATCCAAAGCGATTGCGGAAGAACTAAAAAAACACTTGCCGTCGTTAAAGGATAAAGACATATCACATGAGCTTAAAGAACATAAGAATGAAAAAGGAGAGGAGCTTAAATTGCTTACGGATGCAATTAAGCAAACAAATGCACAGGAGGCTACCGCCACCGCCGAAGCGCGGGAGAATGAACGACTTGCCAATCTCGTCGCGATTAAACAAGTACTCGATGAAAATCCACAGGGTATGTCTAACGACACAATGTATCAAGCAATCGAAACGGCGGTTAGTAGAACACGTGCAGATCAACAATTGATTGACGCCGATTTTATTAGGCAAGCAATCCAACAAGAACTCGTTGGTAAAGGAGGAACCGGTGACATACCTACCGATATAAAGCAACAGATAGAATCCATTGCGAATTCGTTGAACCAGCGTTATAATGTCCTCCAACAACAAGTTACCGAAAATCAAACACAAGTAGCAGAGAATACGAGAATGTGCGTAGACCAGCAAGCTGTTTCGATTAGTAATGAGATTTTTAAAAGAATACAAGGCTCACAGGTTTCTTTCATTCCCACGCCTTTACAAGAGGCTATCCTGAATGATATAAGAACACATCTCAGGCGCCATGCGATCGTAGACCAACATGGTATTGACGATTTGGTCTCTAAGATCGTGAGTAGTTTTCTCTCGCCGGATGTAAACGGTGCTAGTACATCAAAAGGAAAGCCCTTTTCCGACCAAATACAGGAATGGTACCAAAAAGTGCAGGAAGAACTCAATTCACTCATCTTTCAGTTTCAACCACAGGAGCAGGGACGACAAAGAAGAAAACTGAACGACGATGATTTTGATGAGCATTACCGTCGAACACTTGCTGAACGAGGACAAACTCGGGATATACCCAAAAACCAAACCATAGAAAAACCCTCTATAATTCCTCCAGACATAGTGGGAGGTAGACCTCTTTTCAACCTCATAAATGGTCAGGAGCAGACCATCTTTATACTCGACTGTTTAAAAAGGGAACTAAGATTAAAATATGACATACTAATCCATTCTACCGACCAAGTCGGCAACCAATGTGCGGAATTGGAGAGATTGATCAAAAGTGGAGGTAATGGCGGTAGTGGTGATGGGCAAAAGAGAGACGAACTCATTCACGTCATGGACCAGTTTCAATCAAAAGCCAACTTGTATACTGATCGGATAGAAGTTGCCGTTCAGCGGGTCGAAGACGTAGCCCATGACGCCGAGCAAAAGAGAAACGAAAACCATAACGTCATGAAGAGGTTTAGTTCAAACAACAAACTCTTTACTAAACGGGTAGAAGCTGCCGCTCAGGCTCTCGATACTAGAGCCGCAGAAGCCCAGCAAATACTTGATAGGAGTAACATTAACGCGGACCAGTTACAAGCCGCCGTCAATACTCTCAATGCGAGAGCCGCGGAAGCCCAGACTGTCCTCGATCAGACTAATCAAAAAGCGGACCGGTTAGAAATCGTTGCCAATGCTCTCGATGAGAAAGCCGCGGCTCTCTATGCGACAGCCGGGGAAACTCGGACGATCCTCGATCGAGGTAATGTTAACGCGGACCAAGTAAAAATCGCTGCCGATGCTCTCGATGATAAAGTCGCAGCTCTCAATGCGACAGCCGGGGAAACCCGGACGATCCTCGATCGGAGTAACAGTAACGCAGACCAATTGCAAATGGCCGCCGATACTCTCAATCAAAAAGCCGCGGAAGTCCAGCAAATCCTCGATCGAGGTAACGTTAACGCGGACCAATTACAAGTCGTTGCCAATGCTCTCGATCAGAAAGCCGCGGCTCTCGATACTAGAGCCGCAGAAACCCAGCGAATCCTCGATAGGAGTAACATTAACGCGGACCGGTTACAAGCCGCCATCAATTCTCTCAATCAGAAAGCCGGGACTCTCAATGCGACAGTTCCAGCCGGGGAAACCCGGACGATCCTCGATCGATGTAATGTTAACGCGGACCAATTACAAATCGCCGTCGATAATCTCAATCAGAAAGCCACGGAAGTCCAGCAAATCCTCGATCGAGGTAACGTTAACGCGGATCAAGTACAAATGGCCGCCAATAATCTCAATCTGAAAGCCGCGGAAGTCCAACAAACCCTCGATCGAGGTAACGTTAACGCGGATCAAGTACAAATGGCCGCCAATAATCTCAATCTGAAAGCCGCGGAAGTCCAACAAACCCTCGATCGAGGTAACGTTAACGCGGACCAAATAAAAATCCTCGGCGATGAATTTTTAAGACTAGTCCAAGAACAAGAGGGGAATAGATTACGTACAAACGACGAAGCCACTCACATAATCGATCATCTAAAACAAGACTGTCTAACAATTGTAGATAAATTGGGTGTCGACGTCGACAATTTGCGTAAAGCCGTGGATGAAACTTCAACTAGAATGTTAGGTGATGTCGAAAATCGTGCAAACCAAACACTCGACTCAATGCATGAAACCGTCGCGAATAAAATCAGTAATTTGATAGTACAAACCAATAACAATACGGCACAAATGAAAAGCTTGGAAAATCAGATTTATGATACCAATGAATACATAAGAACATTTTTTCATCCTAACGAAAGAGAGCGTGATGATGGTAGAACTAGCATACAGGATATCCAATTCTTAATAGAGAGAACAGCAACAGAATTACGCAATGCAATCGAGACTTTCCAAAACGCGGCGCAGAGCAGGAGCAATCATGAAAACGAAGATGAGACCCAAAGAATGAGACTTGAGGAGGATGATAATACCATGGTTAGCGTTAACCAGTCATCGATAGAAAGAGAAGGGGTTAGGACAGAACGTATATTACAAGCTCGCTTAAAAGAGAAGAAAAAGAAAGAAAAGCGTAGAAAATCTAGGCGACGACGACGACGACGACCACGACGACGTAAAAGTAAAAAACGAGATAAATCAAACAATAGTGGATGGATGAATATCGATGGTCAAAAAGTCTATTATAGCGAAAAAGGTGGTGGTGGTGGTGGTGGCGGTAGTAGCAACAGCGGTAGTAGTAGTAGTAGTAGTAGTAGTAGTAGTGACGATGACTACTACTGCACGTCAGAAGACGAAGAAGAAAGACAATTGAGAAAGATGAAGGTACAACTTGCCATGACTAAGATGCATATGGATACCGAAAAAATGTACATGGCTCGTTGTGAGGCTAAAGAAAAACGAAACATCCGCAAGTTATTCTTCGTGTTTAATCCCGAAGAATCCGGTACCTTGTTACAACCCACTTCTCAATTCTGCAATTCCGAAGATCTCAACGAATTCATGCAAACTTGGATGGAAACGCCACAGAGTGCCGCCAGATTTGATCCGGATTTCAAACAACATAAGAAGGTGGCCGCCAAAGTCTTGACAAACGCTACTACGTACTATAAATATCTATCAGAACTGGTTAAAACGGGTGTCTTGCGTAAGAGGATCAGGCTTTGCGAACAGACGAACCGCAATAATATGCTTTTATATCAGACCGGTCCTTCTTTTTCGTACAGGTTCAAGATGCTCTCCCCCGAACACCAAATGCAGATGGTTCCTAAAAAAGCCACTGATCGCCCGGCAGAGATCTGTCGTGGGGCGCTCATCTTTAATGAGTTCACCGAACGGCGTTATGTGGCAGATCTCTTACAATTCCTGTTGGAAACCAACCGATTTCCTGCCGACTGTGCGTATCCTACCCATCCTGACAAAATGCTAGTCACTGACTCGTACGACGTGATGTACAAACCCGTTAGGTTTAGCCTTTCCGAATACGGGTTTTCTGATTTTAGCGTAGAGCATTCGGCCGATATGGTCTCTCTGAAACTTCAAAACAAGAACGCAGCCAACCGGCTCTTTACAGCACACGTCGCCAGTAGTTGGTTTGAGACACCAGAACGTCCCGAACAGAGATTTAAATTGATTGATCTGCCCGGAAGATCTCTTCTGTCCATGTTTTTCGACGGAGGTAAACCTGGTGCCAGAAACGTTAGCCCTATTAGTACAAGCATGGCGACCACTGCCGCCATTAATTTCATCAGACAGCAGTTAGCAGAAATACGGCACCGAATCTCCTCTAACAGATATGAGGAACCTTCTCAACGTCTTCCTATCCATCCATCGATCGTCTATCCATTTCTGTCAATTATCGATGTGCTTCATTATCTTCTGACTGTATTGACCGAGTCTAAGGGTGGTAATTATATAACAGACGCCGATTTTAATGCAATTATCAATAGGTTACAGGCCGAGATCGAACCTAAACCGCATTTTGATGTAAGTGGACTCTTAGAACTGTATACTACGCATACTGGGTCCACCGAACATAAAATCGAGATAGCTTATGTTTTACAATCAACAGAAGCTCATGCTTTACAATCACCACCACAAGAATCATACGTATAAAAATAAAATAAAAAAAAAATTTATGTATCCATTACCTTCATACGGGTCCTTTGCGGACGATCGATTCAATAATTACGACGATATCTATGTCTTGGGAGATTTGCACAATAACGAAACAGGTCTCTTACAATTTTTACGTTATCACGACTTGGTGATCGTAGAAGAAAAAGAAGATAAAGATTTATTGACACATGTCCGTGCTTTTAAACAAAACGTCCTTTTAGTTTTCTTGGGAGATGTCATTGGAAAAATGAAACAAGACAGTATCTTAGAATATACCTCAGCGATTAACGTATTACGATTCATAGAGAAACATAAACAACATTGCATGTTAGTCATCGGGAATCACGAAATGAGATTTTTAGCTAGAACCACAGTCGTAGACGACATCAGCAATCTCGAAATCACCAATATGATCTTGATACAAGACTTTAATGCTAAACGGCACCACCAGCATCATCATTTAAAACTCTATATACAACTAGAAGACGTCATGAAAATGTGGAAAGAAGACCGTTCCACCATGGGACTGCCCAAACGCACGAGCACTATCATCAAAAAGTACAGCGACAACGTTTGGATGCGTTTCGTCATAATCGCCTTCATCATTCAGTTTGGAGAATTCATCCTTTATTTCAATCGATTAAAGACGTACATGTTTCATGGGGGTTTAGACTTTAATCGCGACATGAATAATCAGCAGTCGTCCAAGATCTGTAACATACGTACTCATAATTATAAAAATATATCGGGAGGTGGCGATCACCTCAATGAATGGTACAAAAATAACAAAGAAAATTGTCGAAACACCACATTTATTTTTGCTCACGACAGTGACTTGTGTACCACTTCAGAAGGACGTTACCAACCCTATGTCTATCGTAACGTGGACAAAGATAACGATTTCGTCTGCATCGATACCAATTTTTATCTCTCCGGAGTATTGTCTTATGTAAAAATCGATCCCAAAATCAATCCGTTCAGATACAAAAAGGCGATTACGACGGTGACAAAATGTCAATTGGGATACTGTATAGACTTGTATGATAGACAACAAAAAAGATGTTTAAAATAGACGGCGTTGTTGTATTTGCACGAGTCTCAAAAAATTGCTCACACCGTCATTTCGAAGTGCTCCCAGTAATAGGATTTTAATTTGTTCTCTTGGAGGTAGTCGCAGCCATTGTCGTTCTGGGTTATGACCAGGAATCCACCTTTCCAACAGGCACGACTCGGTCTTGGTATCAAACATCTGGTCACACGTAGTAGTGTCCAATTTCATATGGTCCATGTATTTTATTCTATTGTCGTTTTTAGAATAAAACCACGCCCGGTTCTCTTTGGTAAACATGCGACATTGTGCCGCAATATCCTGTCCAGCCTCTCTTACCGCTGTGACAAACAAGCCCATTTGCTGCATGTGATAAACCCGGTCTACGCTTCCTTGCAAATAACCCGCTCCGGTCACTTTGATTCCGACGATATAACGAGACCATCTTGCCCTAATATGTCTTATAGCCTCTATGCGTTTGACGATGGCTTGAGTTCGATGATAAAACGTCCCCTGTTTCGTAATAGGTAAATAACAATCTGTGAAGCGAATTTTCTGATTGGTACACCAATTGGCAAACCGGTCCGAACACTCTTCCGCAATCGTCAAGTAAATAGTTATAGACTTGTAGTTGTTTTTGTACCTAGTGATCAGTGTTTCCACCTCAGCCCACACTTGTTGTCGTGGTGTAAGAAGCCGTAATGTTGGTGGTGGTGGAGAAGCAACACGAACATGGCGTTGTAATTGTATTTGTTGTAATCCTCGCTTGACGTAATTATGGTGTCTCTTAGGATGAGCATTCTTGGTACGTACCATCATAAAAAGGACAATGAACTACTATAAAGATCCTTTTTAAATATAATTAACTTTTTCTTTTTGTAATTATAATTACAACCTAACTCAGATAAAGTGGTCGTACATAAATGGAGATAGTACATAATATTTATGACCTGGGGGATATAAAGAGAGAAATTCAGATCGTACATAAAAATGTTTCGTGTGCTCTTGATATGTCTCTTTTTTTATCTAGTGAGATTTTCCATTGTCAATAGTCAAAATGACAGTGGTTTAACTAAAGATGTTATATCGGTAGTATCAACTCCAATGAACACTACATCTCCAACGACCACAACTCCAACGACCACCACGACAACTCCCACCACGACAACTCCTACTACTACACTATCAAGTTGTGCAAATTGTGCAGAGATATCAGTACTTTCACTCTATATACTATTGTTATTAAATATTTCGGGTTTCTAATTCACCAACCAAATATTAAAAAGAAAACCAAATCGTACAAATAAAATTCCAGGTCATACTTTATATAAAAATGCTTCGTTTCCTCTTGTTATCTCTCTCTTTTTATCTAGCGAGATGTTTCATTAACTACACCCCGGTAACATACTGTCCTACTAACAAGCAGGAGTATGATCAAATAAATCCGACTAAATGTTATGCTCCCGACAATAGCACCTATCATTGCATGACTAGTACCGATGGTAACCTGGTAGAATTTTGTGCTGTAAAGATTCCTATTGCAGCAGTTGGAAAATGTGTAAAATTTGATAAAGATTTAGGTCTCATGATTATCTACCGTTGCACTGGTACTGATTGCCCATTGAGTTCCCCTATGTATAGTAATAAGGTACATGAATACGAATCGTGTGTTCCTAGATACCCATCGACTACATCGAACGCGACAACTCCAACGACAACTCCAACGACCACTACAACAACTCCAACGACCACTACAACTCCAACAACTACTACGACTCCAACGACTACTACAACTCCTACCACCACGACAACTCCCACCACGACAACTCCAACAACTACTACAACTCCAACAACTACTACGACTCCAACGACTACTACAACTCCTACCACCACAACAACTCCCACCACGACAACTCCCACCACGACAACTCCAACAACTACTACAACTCCAACAACTACTACGACTCCAACGACTACTACAACTCCTACCACCACGACAACTTCCACCACGACAACTCCAACAACTACTACAACTCCAACAACTACTACGACTCCAACGACTACTACAACTCCTACCACCACGACAACTCCCACGACCACGACAACTCCCACGACCATGACAACTCTCACGACCACGACAACTCTCACGACCACGACAACTCCAACAACTACTACAACTCCAACGACTACTACGACTCGTCCAACAACTACTACAACTCCCACGATCACTACAACTCCAACCACGACAACTCCCACGACCACGACAACTCCAACAACTACTACAACTCCAACGACCACGACAACTCCAACAACTACTACAACTCCAACGACCACGACAACTACTACACTATATGCAAGTTGTGCAAAGACACCAGTACTTTCACTCTCTGTTTTACTATACGTTATTGTTATTATATATTTCTAATTCACCAGCCAAATATTAAAGTGTAAAAAACTGTGTTACTATACGTTATTGTTATTTTGTTTGTATTACAAAAAAGAAATTCAGGTCCTACATAAATTTTATAAAAAATGTTTCGTCTGCTCTTGATGATATGTCTCTCTTTTTATTTAGTGAGATTTTCGAGAGGTAATAAACCAGTCGATGTTACATCGGTAGTATGTCCTACTGACCACCAGTCGTATGATCAAGCACGTTACATTAAAAATTGTACACTCTATCACTATCATTGCGTGAATCACCCGGTAGCATTATGTTATACTGCTGTGCGGGTGAGGCAAGCTTGTGTAAAATTTGACCCAGTATCTAAAGATCTATTTGTAGACCCTTGCAGTGGTAATGGTTGCCCCTCAGACTATGTATTTACTAGCAACATGTATAAATATACATCATGTAGTTGTTGGAGTTGTAGTGTTGGTTGGAGGGATACTACAACTCCCACGACCACGACAACTCCAACAACTACTACAACTCCAACGACTACTACAACTCCTACCACCACGACAACTCCCACCACGACAACTTCCACGACCACGACAACTCCCACCACGACAACTCCTACTACTACACTATCAAGTTGTGCAAATTGTGCAGAGAAATCAGTACTTTCACTCTATATACTATTGTTATTAAATATTTCGGGTTTCTAATTCACCAACCAAATATTAAAAAGAAAACCAAATCGTACAAATAAAATTCCAGGTCATACTTTATATAAAAATGCTTCGTTTCCTCTTGTTATCTCTCTCTTTTTATCTAGCGAGATGTTTCATTAACTACACCCCGGTAACATACTGTCCTACTAACAAGCAGGAGTATGATCAAATAAATCCGACTAAATGTTATGCTCCCGACAATAGCACCTATCATTGCATGACTAGTACCGATGGTAAGCTGGTAGAATTTTGTGCTGTAAAGATTCCTATTGCAGCAGTTGGAAAATGTGTAAAATTTGATAAAGATTTACGTCACATGATTATCTACCATTGCACTGGTACTGATTGCCCATTGAGTTCCCCTATGTATAGTAATAAGGTACATGAATACGAATCGTGTGTTCCTAGATACCCATCGACTACATCAACTACAACGACAACTCCAACAACCACGATAACTCCAACGACCACTCCAACTCCAACGACCGCGACACCTCCAACGACCGCGACACCTCGAACGACTACTACTAGTACTACGACCACCACGACGACAATTCCTACCAGTGGTGCAAAGACACCAGTAATTTCTATTTTACTATACGCTATTGTTATTTTGGTGTATTAAAAAAAGAAATTCAGGTGGTACAGGTCGTACTAAAAAAAAAAATGTTTCGTCTGCTCTTGCTTATATCTCTCTCTTTTTATTTAGTAGTGAGAGGTTACAAAATAACTGACTTCCAATTGGCACACGCATGTCCTATTGATTTCGATGACTATATAAAACGTAATATAAAAAAATGTGCAGGAAAATTTTTATATTATCATTGCATGAAAACTACCGATAATAAGAAACTGGTAGAATTTTGTGCCGGTTCAAGGTTAGTAACACCTAAACATTGTGCAAAATATAACCAAAACTCAAAACAATGGGTAAGCGTCGATTGCATTGGTAATCATTGCCCAACACGCAACATATTTAGTCACGAAATGTGGAATTATACATCGTGTCTTTCTAGACACAATAGTATTACAAACCCTACTACTACAATTACTGGGTCGAGAACTACAATTACTGGGTCGAGAACTACAATTACTGGGTCGAGAACTAATGCACAATCAGGTTGTGCAAAGACACCAATAACTTCTGTTTCACTCTATACACTAATCACACTCTATACACTATATATTTCACGTTACTATTAAATACAATACCCCTCTTTTGACCACCACCACCACCACGATGCATAGTGGAAGAAAACGAAGCCGACGTGCCAAATTGGCTAGAGGAGTGTCTCGTCACAGGACATTACAACAATCATTGGCCCGTTCTTGTTCGAGAGGACAAAATTTTCAAAATATCTACGTTGCTAGTCTAGGCGACGTTTTGAACAGATTGATCACTAACTATGATACGAATCTCAAGGTGTATGCAGAAGTTCCTTTCCCCGGCATGCCAGGTAAGAGAACGAGTTCTCGTGTTGATGTAGTCGTGTACGAACCGGGTAGACATTTTATTACTATCGAATACAAGACCACTGAAACGGACGGTACCGACAAGGAATTGTACAATAGTTATCTAAAACAGATAGAACGCGCCACAGCCAACTTGATGAAGACTGTGAATTATGCCTCGTCTACATGTCTGTACACTAAATGTGACGGACAACCACCTTTGTTTGTTAGTTTGCTGACTGTACGCAACTATCAGAAGGAAGGCACTTATACTGATTACACCATTCAGATTGGTGAGTCTATTCGATTACCCAACCTCAGATACAACCTGTTGATTGATCGATTATACAATAAACGACTCTTTTGTTCTTGAATTTTTTGGTTTTTATTTATTACCTAATTACAGTATGAAAAATACAGTGATTGAAATACAGTGATTTGAGGATCCATTCTGTTTTACAATGTCTTTGCCTTCTTGTAATGAAACGAATTGTATTAATTCAGAATTTGATTTTCAAACTTTGTTATTGATTTTTGATTCCGAATTTGACTTTGAACTAATCGTACATGGGGTTCGGCAAAATCCTCCCTCAATATATCTTGTAATATAGTTCGTCGAGTTTCCCATACTACCCATGTTAAGTTTTCCATTATAGCTTCTTGGCGACTACGAGCAGATGTGTACTCTTCGGCAGTATACCGGCTGTGATCTTCTGCATGATAAATGTTTAAACATTCGTTAATGATTACACGTCGTCGTCGTCGTGGTGGTCGATATGATGATAATGATGAGCAGCCTAGTCAATCTAGGATAGGTCGAAATAACCAACGAAGAAATACTATGATCATAAAGTCTTGTAAAATCCTTCCTATTATCATGGGTTTCAAAAGATTCATCCTGTATTGTCCAGTGTGTTGTGCCGTTTCTAATACAAACACACAAACTTATATAAACACGCACAACAGGTCATAATTATATTTACGATCTGGTGTTATTACCTGTTATCACCACCACACATAACTAGGTAACTTTGGAATATGGCACTAACATTCACGAACCCCTGAAATTCAGAGGTGAGACCAAGTACCTACAAATCAATAACTACATCATTTGGTATACAAATCAATTACATTGTCGTTTTTCGATCACTACATTCGATAATATTGGATTCATTTGATAAACAACCAAATTACAACCGCCTTTGATCTTGACATTAGCAAAATCTCCATAAGTTACTATAGTCCAATGGTGTCCTACCGAAACGTACATCGTCATCGGTCCCACAAACATCAGTCCTCCGTTTATGTTTTCGGCGTGAACAGACTTGAGCCAATTGCCCGCCAAATGGGGTGATGAGATCATTTTTCTGTATAACGACGCAGTCACATTCGATGATAAGAAGTATTCTTCCTTTATCTCGTCCGTACTGATGATCAGTTGTGAATGGTACGAAGAAGCAGTTATCGAAAAAGATATTCCTCCCGTTAGTTTGTCTGTAGCTATCAAGTGTTTATTTCCCCCCTTCGGATCGAAAGGTAAAAAAGAGCAAACTATAACCGAATTTTTACCTGCATAGATCGTGCCACCGCTATGATACAGGAAAGCAATAGAATTGTCCGGTAATATCGCATTTTTCGACACGGGATAAAACACCACTTTATTTCTAGTGTTGTTTTTCGTATCTTTTACGGCAACAATTAAATCACTGACCGATCCGAATCTGGTAGTAACGGGCGTCTGATATTGAATAGTACCAGTGAAAGGACATCCATAAGACCAATATATTTTTCTACGATAACCATTTGTCTCCGTCAAATGTCCGTAAGGGTATTCTATGATTTTGATATCATCATCTTGTTTGATCACTGGACGCGTGAGATGAGTCTGTTCGTGATGCGTCTGCAATGCCTCCGCAAGCACGGTATCCCATCTCTTAGAGGTTTCGGTCTCTATTTGTTTTTTAAAGTGGCACCAATCGGAGATTGTATCAGCAGCGGGTCGTAATATGATGTTTTCATTATCGTCCGTGATCGGGCATCTAGATAATTGTCGAACCAGATGTTGCGGACGCGGTAAAGCTATCAATTCCCAATAAGACAACCGTTCACCCATACTTCGTCGGCAGTGTCTGTCTGCAATGTGAAGACATTGCCTATAAGCATGGGAGTCTCCTCTGAAACTCTTTTTGGTCGGTCTACCACGATCGTAATCCACTAAAGTATAATTCCTAGTAACTGTCGCTGCGGCCAATTGATAGTCTATGGTATAGGCGGTTCTTTGTTTGCTGTAATGACACTTCGACGCCCAAAGTCCGTGGAATGTTTCACCCGTCACCACTTCGTTCATAGTGTTCCTCATAATCATGCCTTGACGATACGGAATAACTACGGCTTTGGTTTGGGGCATGTTGGTAATCAATTTGTAAGCGAGGGCCATGGAAGATTCTATTGCGCGTTTGACTACGTTATACTTAAGATATTCACCCACCGTTTGTTCATGTTTTCCTAAAAATCCAGCCCAATATATCTCTCGTCTCTGCTGTAACGAAAGATGCATATAGGACCACGTTTCGTGCAAAGCCTTACGACCATTGTCCGTGGCCCCTTTTAAAAGCATCGACAAGTCTACGGCAATGAGCGGTAAAAAGAAACGTCCCGCCATTTTCGAGAGGATCGAAAATACGTTGGTCACAGAACGAAATGCCCAGTATCCTTGTTCGAACGAGGCAATTTTACCACCAGTTTCGATCGTTTGTTTGACCATATCCACTAGAGTGATTATCATTCCTGCGTTATTGAAACGATCCAGCAATTTACTCTTGGCTAGTTTAGTCATCAGTAGACCCACAACGTTTTTCTTGGGAAGCATCAACGATAAAAGTTGTGAGGTCGATTGTACTAGGTCGGTCCCAGCAAACATCTGATCTATCGACGATAAGTTGTTTGTCATCACGTCATTGGTACCCAGTAACACAGAAACGGCAGCGAACATCTTCATTTTAGATGTTGAATGTTTAGTCTTGGTATTATATTGCATCAATTGGAACAAATTTTTCTTCATGTCGGCTATCTTTTGGTGCTGAATAGTTTTCATGAACTTGTGAATGACAACATTGTTCGAAGGGTTACTAAAGACATTACTGAACATGTTGTCGACAGTACGAGCGTGACGCATAAAAGCTTTAGCCACCACTTGTGGATGCGATATTATCAATTTTAGTCCTTTTCTCATGATCACGGTAACGGAACGGGTTCTAACATCGTACTCGTAATTATACTTCTTCTTAAACTTGAGATTATCATCGTATTCGGCAGGGTCCAACAGACACGACATTGATTTAGATGATGATGATGATGATGATGATGTTTTTGCGGAACGACGACGACGACGACTACTTTCGTATCCACGATCTTGACATATATTTTGTATAGGAATATAATGCGGATCGACGTAACCGTTTTGCAGCCATGGTATGTGCTCAGCGAGAGGAACGACAAAATTGACCGGGGAAAACCCGACGTATTCGAAAAAATTTCTAACACCACTCATTTGTCCAGTTATAATAATGCCTCCAACACTCGTATAATGGTCTACCTCGATATAATCTTGGGGATCAGGGTCCGGTACATCGGGGACCAAAAAGATATTATCAAATTGTGTTTGTAACACGCTTTCAATCGGATTCTGGAGCACAACCGTTTTAGCAAACTCTTCAATGGTTTGTCTTGTTGCCGCCATCTTCCGATGTCCAGAATTTGGTCTGTTAAACGTCGTCGTATCATCTGCGGGTAAAGCTAAAACGTCGAACACATCGTAAGTTGCTGCCGCTGCCGCTGCTGCTGCTCCTCCATCATTTTTCACGTACTTGAAACGATCAGCCACCAATTCAAGAGCCATGACCGATTGGCTACAGAGAGGTTCAGCGACTTTACCTGACGGCATATACAGGATATCCGATGAAAACTGGGGATGGTAACCGTCCATACGATCATAACTGCTAAACCTGCTAGTAGTAATGGGACCAAAAATTTACGTTTATTTTCATCGGTCACGTCGGTTCCCCTTAGAGAATATTGTGGAAGACGCATGCCTCGTATATATGCATTTCCGTGTTGATTAACTTCATGTACACCGGTGACGGGGTGTTTTTCCATTCGCAAAAACTCGGTTTCAGGATTTACACCGTCCCAATCAGGATTTGTTTTAAATCTACTAAGTCTCCTCATACCATTATGACCCCATTTTTGTTCTATGTCATGTAAAACAGTAGGATCGGATATAGGCTTTGTCAAATCGGACACAGGCTTCATACCAATCATGTATGCCACTTTCAACAATTCCTTCTTAAGAAACACTGCGTGCTGCGGCATTTTATCGTACCATCTCTTTACCCGTCTCAGATCCTCATCTTGACCAGGAGTCACCTT
This sequence comes from Pteria penguin, assembly GCA_035048485.1. Taxonomy (NCBI): domain Eukaryota; kingdom Metazoa; phylum Mollusca; class Bivalvia; order Pterioida; family Pteriidae; genus Pteria; species Pteria penguin. The sequence goes on from CM068582.1 coordinate 6,896,173, forward strand.
GTCCCGACTAGGAGTCAAAACGGAACTGTCACTCACAATTTTGAGTTTACTATCGCGTGGTTCTCTTCCTTTAAGGGTCGTCAATACCGAAGAGGGTACGATCAATACCTGTCGACTATGCCGAGCATAAGTACGTAGTCTGTTAACGTGATTACGAAACTCTGAGCCATCGATTTCATTCGATGGCCAACTGGTCACGTAGGTAATTTTCCGTATTGTATTATCAGCATTGGCAGCAATCGCCACCATCATCAAGAACAGTAAACGATACATGGTCCCACAAAACCAAATGAAGAACGGAAAAATATATAGCAGTTTTTATATGTTTAGGCTTTTTTTTTAAATGTACGACCTGGTGAACTATAACGATTGGCTTTTATTTTTAAACGTCATCACGAGGTGATAAGAAACTATATCAGTTTTTGTTTGCGATTTCCCTCACGACGGAGGATTGTACACGACTTTTTAAATGTACGACCTGGTGAGCTATAGCAACACTGTAAACAAGGGCTTATAAAGTAAATGTACGACCTGGTGAACTATAGCAATGATAATGTGGCGTACAAGCAAGAAGGAGGAAGTTCCCGATGCTATCAAACCAACCGTTATGACATCGTCCAACCCGAAGTTTTTGCGTAGACTACGGTACGAAATGATATTACAAAACACTAATCATGGTGAAACAGAAAGTAACAATATGTTAAACTTGATATGAGATTTGGATTTAAACGTGATCGGGCAGAGCGAGTTTGATATGATGGCAAAGTATATTCACGGACCTAACAAACTCTTGTTGTGTGTAAATGCAGCTCCAACAATCGACAGAGCTTCCGACTTCTTCATTAGGTATTTGTATTGTCATAAAACATTTGTAGCCATAACAGAGAAAGGATTCTATACGTACTTTGACTTGTGGGCATATATTGATCATATGCATATCGATGAGGAGTTTGTCCCAATAGGGTGTGACATACATGATTTGGTCTTCAATCCAAACATAACCGTAGATCACTTTCTGAAGACGATGTCCAGGGCCATAAAAGAACCTGAGCGTAAATGGTATTGCGACGACAACAAATTGATAGACAAACGTATAATTGAGTTGACCGATTGGGAAATCATAACGAAATTCAACGTCCCGATGGGATTATATGATGGACTTCACCATTATTTGACTAACAACAAAAAATATCCTATTGACCGGTTACCTGCAACAGTTCGAACTTCGATTACGGAAGCAAGAGAGGCGAAAGAAAAAACTCTGTCAATATATTCTGCTATTGAGAAACACCGAACAATAGCCTTTTGATTTTTATCGATAATAAAAAAAACCATTCAGGTAAATGTTTTTATTGTTGATTCAATCATGCCAGTACCGATGACGAACATAGTAGTCATTTTAAGTCGAAGATCAATCTGAGGCGGACAAATTCATGAATTAATTACTATTATGGTTTTTCATGATCCAGCGCTGAGTTGACTGACGACGCGTGATTTATTTTTCTTTATCAAAAAACCTGGTTGTAATTAATTTTCAGAAATACCCAGCCGGGAAGGTATGAACCTGTCTCAACGGCATCCTGAAACTTTATGAACTGTTTGATTCCAAGTAACAATATAACTATTGATCAGGTTGTAATAAATAATTCCTACCTGATAGGTCTACAATTTGATTGGTTTAGATATCATCCAATCAGAATTGTTCAAAATTATAATTATGACCTGGTAATTTTTTTTTCAGCAAAAAGAAAATCTAAATCTAAATCGAAATCGAAATCGTTAATCTTTAAGCATGTCCTACTATCAAAGACCCTTGTGAGGGGACTCTACAGCCGGTATTGATATGGGTACAGAGAGTGGCCTCCCTCCGGTCGGCCAGGTAGGAATTTGGTGGCTTCGCGCTGCTCTTCACTATGTGTCTGCACATTGTGTCTTCACAATGTGTCGACACAATGTTAAACTCAAATTAGACCCGGGCCGACCGGAGGGAGGCCACTTTCGGAAACCTATATCAACACCGTCACAGAGTGAGGCACATTGTGTCGTCATTAATTAGGACTTAGAGTGAGGCACATTGTGTCGTGATTAATTAAGACTTAGAGTGGTCACATTGTGCCGTAATTAATTAAGAGCATCGTGTCGAAAATAAATTAGACGCGCTAAGGCCCCCGGGCCTTGAGCAGCGTTACAAAAATTAGGAAATTATGAATTTTTCCATGAATATCCAACCCACCAGTCAGCACTTAGCCGGCATGAGTAGTCGAGTGGTGTAAGTTTGTTGGAATTGTTCAGCTCGTAATTTTTTTTTTTTTTTTAATTAAATTTTTTTTTTTTAAATTTTTTGAATTGGAACGGCCGGGGATCGAACCTCGGATTTTTCAAATTTTCAAATTTTTTTCTAATTGTAAAATTCCAACGCCCTTAACCACTCGGCTACGAAAGCCTCCAAGAATTTTTTCTTAAATACCATTAAAGACATTGCGCAATATTTTTTTTTTTTCTCCAAACAGCTCATTTGCATAAAATCAAGAACAGATAACTCTTGTATTATTTTTTATTTTTTATTTTATATTTTTATTTGCAAAGAGGAATTTGATGTTTGCAAAGGAATTATCCACTCTTTGGCCATTTGAAACATACGATCCAATTCCAATTTTTCTTCAGCACAGGCTTGTTTGGTTTTCGAATCGACCACTATGTTCGATAGTAATTTGTCACCCGTCTGATGAACGACTAAATTACATCCACCTTCGATCTTGACATTGGCAAAGTCTCCATAAGTGACCACAGTCCAATCGTCGCCTACAGACACGTACTGCGTCATCGGACCCACAAATATCAACCCTTGGTTGATGTCTTTCGCGTGAACTGCGAGGAGCCAGTTGGCCATCAGATGAGGTTGGGACAACATTTTTAGGTATAATGCCGCCGTTTCGTTGTTATTGGCGATATTAGGAGAAGTCTCTGCCGTGAATTGGTCCGTATTGATGATAAGCTGGTGATTGGAAGAATGAGACGTAACCATAAGAGTCAAACCTCCAGTTAGATCATTCGTAGCCTTTAAGTGGGTACCTCGTGTATAGTCGATCGAAGAAGCAATCACTAGCGAATGTTTACCGGCCGAGATAGAGGAATCTTTTTGATACAAGAAAGCTATCGAATCATCCGGTAATTCTGCCGTTTTAGGTACGGGAAAAAAGGCCTTCTTCTTTCCTCCTCCTTTCCTAGCCACGATCAAGTCTGTGGGTGAATTGAATTCGGTAGTGATGGGGGTGGTGAATACGATCGTACCTTCTTTAGAGCAAGAGTAGGAAATGTCTATTTTTCTACGATAACCTTTTGTTTCCGTCAAATACCCGTGAGGATATTCTACAATCTCTATATCTTTGGGCCACCCCACCGGACGCATAAGGTAATTGGGTTCGTTGGGATGTAATCCATCCGTCAGCACGCTATCCCACCTCTTGGTTCGTTCGAGTTCAAATTTGTCCACTAAATCGCACCAGCTGGAGACGTGCTGATCGGCAGGTCGAAAGACCACGTTTTGTTTATCGTCGGTGAGCGGGCATCTAGATAATTTTTGAACGGTATATCTGGGATTTTGTACATCTAGCATTTCCCAATACGACAATTGTTCACCTAATTCGTGTTTACATAATCGATTGGCATAGCTGATACAAGCCTTGTAAGCCTTTTGGTCACCTCGAAAGTTCTTACGGGTTGGTTTGAAGAGAGTAAAATTTACCTGGCTATAATTCCGGTATACAATCGCATCTTTAAATTTAAAGTCTATACTATAAGCGGTTGTCTGCTGTTTGTAATAACACGTCGCGCGCAAACCTGCAAAACCTCCAAACCGTGCACCCGCCGCCACCTCGTTCAAAGTACTCGTCATACGCATTCCTTGTCGGTACGGAATAACCACGACCTGGATATCCTCCATGGTCGTCATCAACTTGTGAGCCATTTTTATAGAGGACTCAATTCCGCGTCTGACCAGGGTATACTTATGATAACTGGTTAATACCTTATCTTGTGTTCCTAAAAATCCAGCCATATATATTTCTCGTCTCTGATGGGAGGTTAGATGCATAGCAGACCACGTCTCGAGTAAGGTCTTGCGTCCATTGTCCGTAGCGCCTTTTAAAAGCATCGATATGTCTATGGCTATGAGCGGTAAGAATATTCTACCCGCTACTTTCGAGACGATCGATAGCGTGTTGGTCACGCTACGAAATAGCCAATATCCCTGTTCGAACGATTTAACACCACCTTGTTGGAGCGTCTGGCGAATGGTGGTCACCAAGCTTATCGCCATACCAATGCTACCGAAACGATCCACTAGTTTATGATTAGCCAATTTAGTCAACAAGATACCAGCGGCATTCCTTTTGGGTAACATCATGGATAAAAGTTGACTGCTCGATTGTATCAAATCATGGCTAGCAAATATCTTGTCTAGCGAAGAAAAATTGGCTGTCGACACGTCGTTACCGCCTAGTATCACTGAGACGGCTGCTAGCATACCCACTTTGCTTCTCGAATGTTTAGTCTTAGTATTGGCTTGCGTCACTTGCATCAGATTGTTCCTTATCTTTTGAAAATCCTTCAGCTTTTGATTTTGAAGAGAGCGTATGAAGTTGTGGACGAGTACGCGATTTTTTTGATTACTAAACATACTCTTAAACACAAGATCCACATTTCGAGCGTGTTCGGCAAACACTTGGGCCACCACTCGGGGATGACTTACGATAAATTTGATTCCTTGGCCGATCACGTTCACGACTCTATATTTGACATCGTACTCGTAAACATACTTCTTCCTAAACTTCTTATTCTTGTACTCGGAGGCGTCCAAAAGACACGACGACGTTGAACTACGACGGACGGTAGATCGTTTCTCACGAGTCGAGTATCCGGAATCTTCGCATATATGTTGTACTATGAAAGGAGGATCAGGAGGATCGGGTCGTGCGTCTTGGACTGCATCTTCGGGAGGAATGGCAAATTGAAAACATGGAAATGTGAATTTTTTCAAAAATTCTTTTACCCTGTTCATTTCTCCTTCCACGTACACATTCCCGATAGCCGAAAAATGTTCTACTTGTATATAGTCTACAGGATCGTGGGTTTCCATTACGCGTTGCATAAAGTTATTGTCGAATCGCAGTTGTAACGTGATTTCGATTGGTCTGACCAACACGGCTTCACTCACCATCTGGACAATGTTACGTCTCCTCAATCCCGACGTTTTCGTAATCGTATTGGTAAACGTTGTCGTTATATCATCTAAAGGTAATGCCAAAAGGTCTAAAGGTTCGTAAGTTGTACTACTCCTACTACCATCTTTTACGTACGTATTCATTTTGTTAATCACGGCTTCGGTACTTATGATCGATTGTTCATAGAAAGGCATAGCAGCTAGCCCCGATGGCATATAAATGAGGCTCGATTCAAACTTGGGTAAGTATTTGTCGATCGCAGAGTATCTCCAAAACTCTGAGGGGTCGGAAAAAAAATGATAGTCCATCAATTTATACAATCCATCGTCGTGTTGGTCCCTTCCGTACAGAGAAAAAAGTGGATCGTCCATACCTCCCAGAGATTCTACAGTTGTGAGTGAACCATCGTCGGCAACCGTCACGCTCAAAAACTCTTCATCCGCATCAATGCCGTCGTAATATTCATTCTTGATAAATTTATCGACTCGTTGAGGTATTTCTGTGGAACCAAAAAGTTGTTCTATATCGTGGAATACGGTAGGATCACTCACCGGATCCATGTTGGTCATGTAAGCTACCTTCAACAAGTCCTTTTTGATTTCATCACCGGCATTTACTAACCTATCATACAATCTCTTGATCTTTTCCAACGGTCGTTTGTTATTAGCCGTTAAAACCGATACATCGCTGACAATGTTGAGTCGAGTATCTGATGTCGATGTCAGAAAACCTTGGACTCTGTCCAGTACCGAAGCCGGTACGATCAACGTCTGACGGCTGTGCCGAGCATATCTACGTAATCTTTCAATGTGTCTTCGAAAAACAAGTCCTTCGATTCCTTGGTCCGATGGCCAACTGGTTACGTAGGTAATTTGTTTCGGAGGATTATGATCATCATTACCACCAACCATCTTGGTCAAAATCGCCAACAGTAAAATCTGCGTCAGGAAAAATACCATAGCCACCTCACTCAAAAATAAAAACCACACACAATGAGAAAGTATAAGGAAATTGTTTTATTTTTATATCATATCAATAAAATTCATTACATCATCACAAAATAAGTATGACCTGCCGATCATAATTATGAGGGGGAGGGGGGGGGGTTTACAAAACGCTGGAGGTAGGAATTATAAAATTACAACCTCTCTAGCAAAAGTAGAAATTATAATTACGACCTGATCAGTGGTAAATATTGTTACTTGTAATCAAACAGTTCATAAAGTTCCAGGCTGCCGTTGCTATAGGTTCGTACCGTCCCGGCTGGTATCTTCTAAAAATAAATTACAACCTGGTCAATTTTTTTTTTTTTTTTTTATTTAGATTTAGATGAGAGACGATGACAGCGCTTCTTCTCCCAAAATGTTGGCAATTTTATTGATCATGAATCCAGACATGGCTGTAAAAACGTACTGGGGGTCACCTTTGAGCATATAACTACACATTGCTAATCCCGCTTGTCCGATGGCCATGGGTATCAACCACCTAGTATACTTTCGTAGCATGTCACAATATCTCAACACGATCGACTTCCATCCTTTGACGGGTATCGTCGCCACGTCTAACATCAGTGTATCGCTATTGGGATCCTTTTTGACCACAGCTTCCACACAGATCTGGTCCTCTCGGTCCTCGGTAGAGTTAGTGATCGATTCGGCCAATGCCTCCGTCACCTGAAACATTGTGTTTTTGGTATAAGAGGACAGTGCGATCGGGTTGGGACTCACGACAATACAGCCAGACCATTTTTTTTGATCGTACTTAAACGTGACGTAAATGTCATCGGTGAACAACAGACTATTGGTTCGTCGAGCCGTTTCGCATAAGGCTAAGATGGGTACCGTCATTTGATCGATATGGAAGATGTGGTCCGTCATGAAATTGTCCGAGTCGACACGATGAAACGTTATCCGGTCGAGGGTGTTAGCATCGTAGATGGAAAACGACAACGCGCTACGATGACTCATTTTTTTTCACGATATTTAAAATTTTGTTGATATGCACGTATCGTTTAAAAGCCGTTCTACCTAATAGATGATTTAATCCGGTGTATAACAAGTCGACGATCGAACAATCGGTGTTACCCTGTTCATTAATATAGGATTTGTAATCAGAGTTGGCACATCCGTACAGGGCGAAATGTAAATTACTCAGAAATGATAACTGTGCAGCTCGGTTATTTTCGTCTATACAAAAAGTCTTGATTCTATATTCGTGATCTTGACAAAGACTGGCAATTATGTCCTGCCCTTCACCATCATCATCATCGGGGGTGGTAAACGATTTTATGTGGTCACCTTTTCCTGCCATCTTGAAACGAGTCGATCCGACGATGATCTATCTTTACTTGCCTCCCCCCGACAATCAAAAGCCACCGGAAAGAATCAATAACGTGGAATTGTACGTTTACGAGCCCGTACACGGTTACGATGTGGTCATAGAAAACGTCTATTGTACGAGAATATTTCAACAGTTTTACCAAATATACGCACCTAATGTGCCCTTAAATATTCTTAGAGCTGTTCACGTGCCTTCTTACGATTGTTACGTTCATCTCTTTGACGACCTTCGCACGTTTATGGCCAGAGGTAAAAACAACGAAACCATCTCGTGTGTCGCTTTAAACCCCAGCAACGCGTTTGTCGACACGGTGACTAAAGAGACGACGATGAGATACGGCAGGGACGACAGGGACGTCTTGGTGGGGAATTTGACCGACCTACTCAGTAAAATCACGAATCACTATTACCTCAACAACATTTATCCCAAGATCGCCGGTAGTAACAACCAAGAGGTCGTCACCATCAAAGAAGGGTCGTTCTTTTTCAACGGACAACACGAATCCCTCTTGATCGCTTATGTATTACGAAACGTTTTACACAGTTACTTGTTCGTTTCCAACAGTAGACCTGGGTATCCGGGCAGATGTTACACGCTCGAAGATATAATTAAGTTCCGCGACACGCTGGTGTTTTCGAACGACGATCCTAGTTTTTTGAACGATCCATTGGTAACAATACTGTACTATTATGGTCGATACGACAACATGCCGCCAACGGTTAAAGAGAAGTACGCCATCGTTCGTGAATTAGCCCGCGCATACGGCGGACCCGTCCGAAAGAGAGAGATAGATGCTGGAGAGCGACCCGTCTATAGATTTCAGACAATATTTGATACACTCTATAAGCTCGATATGACCATGGTGGACGATATCAATGTGGACGATATCAATGACGACGAGCTGTTTGGACCATGACGACGACAACAACTCGAAGCGATCGCGCAATTTTGAGTCGAGCTTTTATTCGTAACAAGATATGGGTCGAAGCCATCTCGGACGGTTCGATCATGTGGCAAGGCACTAGGGGATGGAATTTTTACTACCGCATATCGGGTGTTATTTATTGTGACTGGCATGTGTTCTTGTACAACGACAGACTTAAGAGATGTTATTACAGAAATGCACACGTCGAAGGCCATTGTGAAGGTGGTGTCGATTTAAAACTCATTCACAAGATCTCCGGTAACGTATTCATGTACGATTTGATGCCATTGTCATATCATCATGAAAAAGAAGAAGAAAAGTACGATGATCGTGATGGTAGAGATTATCTCTATTTCTGCGAACCACCAGAACGATACGACATAAAAGACATCTTTAACAGTTTCTCTTACAACGTAACTGCTTCGTCTAACGGTAAAGACGCGGTGATGGTAGGAGAAAATAACAGATTAGTTTGTCATATTTCTCCTTGTTCAAACGTAGACGGAAATTTCTTTTTAAGCACTATTTATAATAATACGACGACGACACACGGCAGTTGTGGGCACCCCCCTACAAAAATCATATCGTTTGTCGTCATACATTCTACGGAAAAAACGTTCAAGTTTGTAGTAAAAGATAACACCAGCAACAATTGCACCTTGTGCAAGGTCGTGAAGTACCTCAAAAAGAAACATACCACTGACGAAGCAATAGAATTTGACGTCAAGATCTCTGCTCTTTTTTTAAATTATTGACCACATTATGATAATTCGTCTTTTATTTCTCCTTTTTCTTCTTCCTATCTTTGCCACCGCAAAAAACAAGTTTTGCGCGTGTCATAGCGTACTCAACGGAAGCCAAGTAATGTGTCCTAACGATCCATTGGGACCGTTAGCTTCAGATCCGGGCCGCCTATGTTACTATTATCCGATTTTGATAACTAATGATACCCAAATCAATCTTACTCACACCGATGGTCCTTTAAATCGAACATGGCGAGCAATGTGTTTCCAGGGTATTCAGGTACCTACGTTGATAGACGACAACCCGGCGAATATAATAGAAAGACACGATTGTGACAACGTTACAGATCATTGTCTTTACGACGAGGACTGGTACGAGTATAAAAGACAATGCGGATCTGCATTTCTTGATCTTCTAAATAATACTTGGACTACTTCTCTGTTATCTTGGCCTCCTCCTACTACACCTCCTTCTACTACACCTCCTCCTACTACACCGACGACTACTTCTACTATGTTACCACCGACTACTTCTACTACTAGTGATAGAATAACGACGACGAGCGGTAGTAATAGAATGCATTTAAATCTACTACTACTACCACTAGTGATGTTGAAATAAACACGTAACAACTTTATTTACATATTATTTTTATTTCTCTATCCTCCCCTCCCCATGTCTCTGAAGTTGTAATTATTATTTTCTATACGCACCCCCAGACTTTATCCAGTCTAAACAATCGTTATCACTGGTGTGAAGATAATTCGTTTTATATCCGTCACATGTGTGGCAGTAAAAGTAACAACTTCGCTGATAACCTCGCTGATCGCAGCACTTGCACAATATTTCTTTGTACGTGACCGTTTCTTTACCGTTAACGAGTACAGCACCTAATTCGCGTTCTTCAGTATTGTGATAGACAAGAGTAATTTCTTCTTCTTTATTATCAACGGCGTCGTCGTCATGCTTTTTGGTCTTCTTTGTTTCCGTTTCGTCGTATCTTATCATATAGTCATCCGACGGCTTTAGAGATCTCATCGAATCACACCTTCGCCATTCACCGTAACTCGCTTTTTGTTGCCTACGTGTCCTTTTATCTTTAGAAAAGTATTCGTCGGATATATCACAATCGTAATCGCTGCTACTGTCGTCGTCATCATAATCATCCGCTTTTCTTTTCCGTTCACTAGACATGATTAAGAGGGAAAAAAAAGGGGGTTACGTGTGTATATATATATAAAATTTCTTAAGATTGTAAATAATAATACGAGGTCGCAATTAAAAATTCCCACTGATAAGGGGAGGAGATATCTCATTCGTAAATATAATTACAACCTCAACTGAATAAAAAGGGGGTCCAGAACAAAGAAAGAGAAGACACGTGTACAGAAAGATGGAAGACATAGAAGCTTTTTCAAGTAGTTGTAGTAGTAGTAGTAGTAGTAGTAGTGGCAGCGATGATGAGGGCGACACCACTCCTATGTTTGAAGAGATACAAAAAATGCAGCATCAAAACGTAATGAAAGAATTGGCTAATAAAAAGTTGCAATCTACGCTTACTGTTAACGGCAAACAAGATCTTGTCTTAAATAAGAAAAGGAGAATGATACGCTCGCTCTCGTCTTGTTCATCGTTATCGTCTCAACCTCCGGTACCAGCCAAAAGAAAAAAGATTAACCTGGCATTTACCAAGAAAGAGAATTACGAAAAGGCGATCGAAACTGCACGCGAGAGTCTCGTGAAGAATGATAATAATATCGGTCCAGTTTTCTATTGGTTTGATAAGTATTGTTCGTTTGATCTAGGAAACACTAGGACGAGGAAGAGAGATTTTGCCAATCTGATGACTACCTTGCAGGACGATTATAAATTAGATCGACAAGTCGTACAAGCCGCCTTCCCGACTATACAATTCAGTGAAGTCGTTCCTATTACTACCACCACAACAGCGTCGCGGTCTTCTTCTTCTTCTTCTTCAAAAAAAAAATAAACAAAGCTCTAATGTACGAAAATAATGCCGAATACATGGTACACCTGTTGGTCAAAGCAGCTCTAATTAAGTCGCTCAAGAAAAATATCAATACTTATGTCGAAATACCCACCAAGCTCTTGATGGATAAGGACCTACTGGGTTTGAAAGTCGACGGCTTCAGCATCAATACGGAACGAGATTTGGTGTTGTTGAATGATTATCGTCGCAGTACCGACGATAAAGGATGGGAAGCTATATTTGCTCACATTAGGAATTGTGCATATCATATACAAGACAGAAATCGGATTATGCCGTTTGCTTTGGTGTCACAATATAAACCCATACTAGAAAACGAGACCGTACTGGAATACCTACAAAAACATAATTACGACTTGCGATGCTTGTTTATGTTAGAGCACGCAGTTTTTAACTTAGAAGCGACCGGTCAACCCAAGATTAGTCCTAGGACCATCATTTATGTTGGGAGAGTCATGACTAGTTTCGAGGCCTGGATGAAAGGATTAGTGGAATACATCGGTGGAGATAGTCCTCAACGTACGATTCAATTCGTGATCGACACCATGAAACACGAAGGGATATTGTGGAGAGTAGACCTCCCTTGGACATATCAACTAGAAGCGCAGAAGTTGACTACGTCTTTAATGAATTCCAGAGTCCATCTGAACTTGCCCATGATGAGCATATTAGTCGGAATGTGCAACGAACAGAAACCCTTATGCATGTTTAATAACGATCACGAACCCGCGGGACGGTCTTATACGATCAAAACATTGATAGAAAACATGACTAAAGACAGAAAAGACAACCACTTGTACCTTTACAGTGGTGGACACGAGGTACGCATCGTCGATCGAACAGGTAACCCCAACAACGACCCGGTAACACCTTTATTGTCACCAGCGGCACCAGATACGCTAGAGCCGATCAAAGAATCTAAAGTTGCTGCTAAGAACATGGTGGACTATTTGGCACAGCAGTGAAATGTACCCACAAATTATTAAAATAAATATGTCTTAAATCCAATTTGAAGAATGGGGTTTTTGATATTTAAAAAAAAACGTTCTTACTAATATAAATTTATAATCAAACCTCCTTCGTCCCCAACTAATCATGTTACTATTACTACTACTACTACTACTGTGTTTGTGTGACCAGACACATGGTTACGGGAGCGGCATTCCTAATTTTCATTTCACGAGTTCCAACATACTTTACGGTAAAAAACTACCACAGACGGTCGAAATAACTGGAACGTATTATCTAAATACCCATCATCCAGAGATAGCTACGTTGAATAACCATTATTTTTTTTCTAATGGGATTGTGAGGAACAAAGGGAACATACCATTTACCATTGGACAATTGATAGGTCAAGGACCGTGGGTATGTACTAAGGACGTGACCCACAGATTGGCTAATTTAACCAAGTATAATCACGACTTAGTGGACAGTAATCTACACACAATGGATAGAGCGGTATCGGCAATCCAGAATGTGACGGCGAATACGACGGGTTCGCTTCCAAAGCAACTGGGCACATTCAGCTTTGACTTTAAAAATGCCAGAACATTTTATCCGGTGAACAAAGACTGTTTTTCGTTGCAAACCTACATGCGGCATAGCAACTTGACGCTGAGTGACGTTGGACCCGATCTCGTGGGAAAAGTGTTTGAATTTTCATTGAATCACACTTTTACAGATTTTGTTCCCATCTTGTTTACGGATTATCTCGGCGCAACAGCGTTTCACTACAAACAAAAGGACAGTCAACACGATCCGATGAAAACCGTAGGTCATCCGTTGAGATATTGTGACGGTTCTAAGTTTGGGTATTCCATGTATACGATGGAACCCCGTCCCGTATGTCCCATACGCTCCGCGACACGCCGCATACACGAGAAAGGGGTCATTACTATTTACAAACCCAACATAGTGCCACTCACGCGGAAAGTGCACAGGTGTCAGTATGGTAGAACGAGAGTACACAGTGGTAGGACGTTCTGTTGCTTCGGCGACAAGTACAACAATGCCCCACTGGTTACAGTCAAACGAACAATGTCTGAAGAGCAGTGTAGGCATTTAGTCGATTATAAACGCGATCCAAGATATGGTAAGCTCCAACCGACGAGCGTAGGAAAGCATACGTATACGGCCTTTGCCACGTTCAACGACAAGAGTTTCAAGTATGGTGGACTCAAGTCTCATACTCGTGACGTCGATGATGCTTTCGTGGAGACGTCAACGATGAAGGTATTGATGCCTACTCTGACGATACACACTCCCTGGGGTCTAGAGGTTCCTAGATCGTACCTGTATAGGGGAACGTGGTCCGATGGTAAAAATCGACTGCTGTGGGAACCTTTTAAGAAAGAGGACATATGTCTACATGTGCCCCGAGTAACGACCGACGTGGAAGCCGTACACTATCCGGGTAACTCTGAACTGGTGGAAAAAGAATCTAGCTACAACGCCACCCTGACCACGTTCTTCGTCTCCAAAGAATCGCATGCCGTGTGGTCCGTGGACGACGGGATGATAATGAGTGACGAGCGACTTCAAAAGTTGAACTGCATCAGGAAAACAAGGAAAGACCAGCTGTACATGACAAAGAATGGAGACATCATAAAGTATACCAAAGGAAATTCGATTCATCCGCCGAACGTGCCGAAAAAAGAGAAGCTCGGCACCACTACTGTACATCACGAACACACGAGTTACGTCAAGATCAGTACTCAGGGCAACGGTACCGTCGGGGGGGTGCAGAATAGACACGAACCCGGTCACGCCAAATCTGATGGCAGCACCATCAAAATGAAAGACATCAAGACCGCTGCTTCGTTAGCACCTCCTAAGAAAGAACCACCGAAAGTAGCTAAGTCGATCCCCAACGAAGTCACGTGGCAAGAAGCCATAGCCTACATCGAATACGAACGCACGGAAAAGGAGAACGAAAACATACATATGAGAGCAATAGCAGAATGTCAACGATCTCAAGTCGAGTGGGATATGTTCAGCCAGCTACTCGACATTTCCCCATCGACGGCCATCTCGGGTAGGTTACAAGACGTGGTACAGGCCACACACGGAGGTAACGGATTCTACAACGTCAAACGATGCGAGTTGGTATTTGAAAGCACGGTCTTGCCGACTTTATACACTAATTCCACCATCGAGTTTAATTTAAACGGCGAGAAGCTTACGGCTAGAAACATTTCGGTGTTATTAGGAGTCGTACCCAGCAACAAAAAGTGTTTCTCTTACCCCATAATCAAGTTTCGCATGCAGGGATTCGGCAGAGATATGCTCGGACAATTGACGCGCGACGGTAGGATAGACACGGTGTCCGCCAGACATTTAGAAGAGTGTCGACCCAGTCGCATGTTGGTGTTTGTTATTAACGATCAAGTCTCTTTTTACAAGGACTACCGGTTAGAGGCTACTGTACCCTTCAGAGAGGTGACGTCTCGCATAGGTACCTACCAAACAGCTCACGAAACCATAAAGCAAGGAAGCAATTCTGCCGTCATGGATCCTCTGACCGAGTACATCAGCAAGATCAACATCATTCCTTTGACTACACCCATGGAAGAAAAGAAATTTAAACATTATCCGACAGGTACTATCGTGGTGGACAGGTACAGCGTTGCCGAACAGAATGCGGGAATCGAGTCGCTCACCGATCTGATGATGGAACGGACTTATTCTCGGTACGCCACTACAGTATGGACACAACGCACTATATCCGACTGGACCGGTTCCAGCCTTCCCAAAGGATCGGACGGATTGGGTGAATTTGCCGAATCTATAGCGGGCTTATTCGCCGGTGCCGGTAAAGGAATAATTGGGGCAGCCGACAACATTGCATCGGGAATAGGTTCGGGTATTGCAAGTATTGGCAAAGGGCTCGGTAGCGGAATAGCGGACATCGGACACGGTGTCGGATCGGCAGTCGAGGACGTGGGGTCTGGAGTTGGAAAAGGGATAGAAGCTCTCGGGGGAGGGATCGGTAGTATATTTACCACCATCTTATTACCAATAATCATAGTCGTGGTCGTGGCCGTAGGAGGTTACTTCATATATACCAAATTTATAGCTAAGGATCCCCGAACTGACGTCAAAGACGAGCTCGTGCACGAAAAACGCAAGGCGCACGAATATGATTCACCTCCCCCTTATGAAAGCGATGACGACGACGACGATATGAAATTGAGAAAAAGGAAAAGAACAAAAAGAAATCCTTAAATTTTTATATAAATTTTTTTATTTTTTAGTTACACTTCTTCTTCTTCTTCTTTTATACGATTCCAATAGTCGATGGAAGCGTAAGTAGGTATTACGCTTTTGGACAACAAGTGACTAAACTCTGTACTCGCCGCCGAGTTTCGGTATCTGGTGTTCAGTAGATCGCCTATTATTACCTCTTTGATTTCGGCAGTGTAACCCAATGTACGTTCGACGTCGGACCATTTTCCTCCATATATTTCGGATATGACGTACAAGGGATGACTACTGTCCGTGAGGACAACCATGCCTTTATTCCCAACCCCTAGATATTTTATAGTCCATTCTAATTGAGGTTTGTAGATGAAATTACGAATGGCGTAATAATCGCCTTGTACCTGTTGAATGGGAATCTTGGATGCTCGTCGATCGTAAGTGTGACCTAATCTTATAAAACACATGTAGTAGATCGGGATGCTATCTATGTATCTCTTACCGGTGGGTGAATTTAACATCCAATCGGTTAACGAGTAGTATTTGGTTACGATCACCTTGAACGTAAATAGATTGTCGACCGCCAAGAAGACGTTGAGTCGAATTTGTGTTCGGATGGTGGCCGGACTTTCTCCTTCCATGAACAATTTCTCTGGAATCTTGAGCGTGTCGTCTTCTAGAGGTCTGTTGGGATCTTCTTTACCCTGTCCCATCATCAGAACGGGCACGAGTGTGGCGGGTGATGTTCTTAGCATCTCGTCCAACTTGGACAACGATGAGATACCAAACGGACGCACGTTAGCCACAAAGGTCAGTGGTGAATGGATTATCGGATTAACTCCCAAATTATATCGGTACGAGTGAGCCAAGGCTAACGAAGGATCGTCTTTCATGACATTTTCGTTTGTGCTGATCATCTCCAGCAGCGTTTCTAGAGTGAACACGTCGTGAAAATTACGCATCTCTCTTCTAAAATAGTCAAAGGGAGGATTTTCTACCTTCATGCAGAGTTGCCCCCCTTGTGGATAAGCGAATACCCCTCTCATGTCGCGAAGAGAGACCCAGGCATATAGTGGGTTGTACTTGTACGGAACTACATCGTCGTCGTTTAACTTCATTATGACGGACGAACCTTGGTCGGTGGTCGCGAGACAACGGGACATCGTTGTTTGATAGGTACGTGCGATAGATGATACTTGAGATTTTCGGTGTTGACCACGTCGTAGAAATACTTGACGTTCGTCAGAGGAAGGAGTTTCATAAACACTACGTGATTATCACCAGGATAGGTCGTTTGGGAATTAATATTGAGGATCACGTCGTATTCGACTGCAGATACGATGGGTCTATAACGTTCGTGGTAGTAGTTTAAGTATACGTTTAGACCATCGCCGAACCCGATCTCGTCTATCATGCCAAAAAACACCACGGCGCTTTCTTCTCGTCGCAACCGTTCCACCAATTTGGACGATAACACCGGTTCCTCGTTGGTCAGAGACACGATACCCATCTGTTGATGGGAATTCGCGATCATACGAATAGTTAAGGTGTATTCGCCGCTGAGTTGCGTCATCTCCACTTTATTTTTAGAATCATAAGTGTAGACCAGGCTATTATTGGATTTTTTCTTCTTCCTCTTTTCTTCTTCATCCTCGTCTACCGCCGTAACATACTTGATAAACTCAGTTCTGTTTACGAACCCTAGTCCGTACACAGAAATTTCACCGTTTCTATAGAGCAAGAGCAGGTCATTGCCTATCTTGGTGACAAACGTATTATCTCTCGTGCCGTAGACATTACCGTCTATGCGAAAAAAACCACCAATTTCAATTTGATCAGTAATAAACATTTAAAATTCATTTAACATCTGCTTAAAAACAGTAGCATCTAGACGTTCAGCCAGTTCTTTACACTGGACTAATAATTTGGGACCACCGTTTTTTAACCCGTCTCTCCAGTACTCGCCTTCACCACCTAACAGAGAACTGTAAAAATCTATCATAGTCAACAGAGGTCTAGTTCCATGCTCAGAATTCACATTGTAAAAAGCCACGATGTAAGCGTCGTCTCGGGGTGATTTGTCGTATTTACAAAAACATAGGTTTGTATCTAACAAGAAGAAACGATTAGTCTGATACAGCCGGTCGCTCCGATCGTGCCTTTCTTTAGACGACTTGCATGTATTCTTCATCACCTCGCCCGTGGCATAATTCACCAACATAGTACACTTATGCATGTTCTTGCCGTGTTCTTTGATGGTGAATTCCGAGTTGTAAGCGTAAATGTCTACATTGTTACTTGGGTATAATTTTTCTTGAGCATGTTGTGCAAATGTCCTTAGATACCGCGTTCTATACTCGTCCATCGTCGTCATCTCGAATTTATCTTCTTGTTCAATGTTTTGACGAAGGTGTATTCTAGATCGTTATAATCTACGTTGCCGTCTCCTACCTGTTTCATGACGGTATTAAATACTTTTGAAAGTTCGTCGGCCTGGATGGGCGTCCCATAGTACCTGGTTTGAAGACGAGTCAATACAGCTTCCAAGTTTCTCTTTCTTTCTTTCTTGTCGTTTTGATCTATTGCGTGCTGTCGTCGTCGCTTTGCGAATTCATTCTTCCTCAGCTCGCGGCGTACCTCATCATATCGGTCTAAATCGTATCTGTCTGAATCTTTTTTTTCTTTAATTGCATATTGGTCTAAATCGTATCTATCTAAATCGTCTTTGGGTTCTTTTTTTTTCTTCTAATGGTGGTGGTGGTGGTGGTGGTTTGATTGCTTCTAATGGTGGTGGTGGTGGTTTGATTGCTTCTAATGGTGGTGGCGGTTTGATTGCTGTTGATTTAATTGCAGATTTCTTTGCATCCTCTTTGGTTTCTTCTTCTTCTTGTGATTTGATATCTTTCTTTTTCTTTTTCTTTACATCCTCTTTGGGTACAGTTGTTTCTTCTTCCTCTTCTTCTTCTTCTTGTGGTTTGGTATCTTTCTTTTTCTTTACCCGTTTTGATGTATTCATTTCATCTTCTTCGCCGCGTGATTTCTTTTCTCGTTTTGATGTAGTAGTCGTTTCATCTTCATCGCGTAGTGGTTTTTTCGGTTTGTTACTGTTGTCGGTACTTTGAGCGGTTTTAGAAAACATAATGATTCGACAGTGTATTCAACAACTCGAAGATCGATTATTATCGTCGACTATGGTAGTTCGAGGAAAAGAAGAAATAATCGCTGTACCATCAACTATTACTACCACTACCACAAATATAGACGATGCAATGATTGACATGTTTTACTCTTTTAATAATAACGACGATGCAGATGATGGTGATGATAATAATATATCATTACCTACTAGTAACATCTACGGTACCGAGGATTTTACCACGCTCAAGACGTCTAACCCCGCCATTGCAGAGTATGTCGAACGGAACGAATACGAACGCATGTTGAGTATCGAGCATCAGATGAGAGAGGATCGTCGTCGTGTTAAAGCCGATCGTGAACCTAAGTGCATCTCCAATCACGCTACCATCAGATTGTTTTACGCGCAATTATACGAGACCACGTACGAGCACGTGATGAATCTCATCAAAGATGGATCGATACGGTATAACGATGACGACGCCGGCTTCAATTCCAATCCCGTAGTCAATTGTAGTATAGATCATTACTTTGACGCAGTGGCTTATGAAGATTATCTCTCCATTTTGATGTTACATCCAGTCTACAAGAAGATGAGTCATGACGGGGGTTTACTCAAGGCCAATCCTAGATACTTCATGATAGCCTATGGGTCGTTCGTAGAACCTAAAGACCAGCTCGTCACCTTCAATGGTAAACCGTCGACATTCAAAGCGGTTTTTTACACCATCCTGAAAGCCGAACATTTTGGATCTATCAACAAGAAGACGTTGAAGGATGTCGCAGCCAAACGGTTCACCATCTCTTCTGATGATGATGATGATGATGTAGAGATCTTTTTGACGAGGTTGATCAAAGCGTCCGTCTACGCATTACATATCTTGGCTATCAACGCTGCCACTAAACAAAAACTAGATGTTAGACGAGTAGGTCTGTACAAGGATCTTTATACTTGTGATCAGACTGGAACCGTTCTGTTGAAGATTCCAAATCGATTCACCCTATATTACGCCGTCAAAAATGATCTCTGGATATTCAGAACGACGACGATGGTGTATTATCATCATTCAATGTCTGTAGTGTTTCACAACATGACATTATAGCTGTAGATTAAACAATACATCGTTCTTAATATCGTTTCTCTCTTGTGTAGTGAGTAACGGATCTTTGACGTCGTTGACCACTCTTTCGAGTTCTTTAGGTGAAACGACGGTAGTAGTGGTATGATCATTATCATCTTCATTAGGTTCCCTGTAAATCGTTACAAAGTCGGGATGAAATTGTGTCATCCATAGTTTTCCAAACGTGTTCGTCACTTGCCAATACCCATCTTTTATATGAAGACCGTGTGTCTTCGCATCATCATCACTCGGTGACGGGGTCATGAAGGCAGGCATATCGCGAAAGGCGAATACACGTTCCGCTTCTTGACAAAAATTCGACATAGTTTCACGACTAAGACGATGTACATCCAATACGTACTCCATCGCTTCCTCAGCGGAACAATCTAAGCATAGTTTCGCATCGTAATCGTAACATTTCTTGTGTACGAATCTTTTACATGACGTCTTCATGCATTTTTTCGACGTGACTCCTATCTTGTTCCCGCATACTTTACACTTGGTTCGGCGTCTCATCATCGCACGAAACCGCGTGCGGGGAGGAGGAGGAAAAAAAAAAATCGCGCGCGCTCAAGACGAACCGTCCGTAACCGAAGTAAAAAAGGAAATAAATGACGGACGGTGGGTCCTATTTATAACCTTTGGGGAGGGTTAGCTTAGCGGGTCGTAATTTTATAATTACAACCTGTCAACTTAAATTTTTTTTTTGCAAACGTTTGCATTTTTTTTTTATTAGAATATGCATAGGGGGTTAAAAATTTTAATTACAACTATGTCACTAGCTGATTTATGGTGGGCCCATTTGAAAGACGGAGACGTCTTTATAATTATAATTACGATCGTATTACTTTTATTGGCAATGTTTACTCTCAGATTAATTCTTTGTTTCTGTCTGAGCTGTGGTTGCGGAGGCCATAGTACTACTAACAGAACTAATTACTATTACACCAATTCGCCGCCACCATGCAGCAACAAGAAGATAGACAAACAACCTTTGATTTAATGTTAAATCCTCGCAATTTGTTGATCGAGGAAGACGTTAACGAAATACTCAAAGGAAAAGACGAGAAGATGCATAGATTTGAGCACATCATGGGTTGTTTTATTCAGAAATTATACGTGTCTTTAGACCGAACCCCGGATAATCAAGCCATCTACATCGGATGCGAGATGTTAGCCCGATACGCCAATCACCATCCAGCTACTACTACCTCACAAACAAATGTATTACCACAGTCCGAACCATAACAGTATTGATATACTTTGCAGCATACGATATTATCTATCTTTTTTTGAATAAAACCTAGTATGAGTATGGGATTCGTTTCTGGTTCTATGTGAGTTTTTTTCAAACAAATTCCTTTGAGATTGGAACCTAAAACGTATTTGTTGGAAAACTTCACACGATGGGCTTTTAAGTGTACTTCTTCTCCTAGTGTTTCCATCAGCACTCGTACGACAACGGGACAGACTAAACGATCGATTTCTTGGGAAAAGTCTTTATAGTCTTGGGTTTGCATCTTGTTTTGTAACATACGCATGGTAATATCGCAAGGAAGGACAGATCGAGTGATGGAACACTCTTGAATGTCGGGAGCGTTAGTGATGACCTTAAAATCATTTCTGAGCCCGACATGCCGATGATGAATCAATCCCGCGCTCGGAACAAAACATCGAGTCTTGGACGTAACGATTGGTATGAGCGGTCTAGTCATATTACCCGTCGACGAGCGCTTGCAATTCATTGGTAAGCGCAGAAGATGACCTTGCTGTAAATAAGGCGCCTCGTCAATACACGGGCCCGGGAGGTAGTCGTCAAAGTTCATGATAATACTGTAATACTGTACGATGAATGCCTTATCTGCAATATCTATGTCAAACGACATGGCATAGATGGGGAAATGTCCGACGATCTGTTCGTTGTACGCGTAATTATATTTCACCATGATATCGTACATGTACTGAGCATATTGCATGTACGCTCTACTAGACGGGTTGGCCAAGAAATTTAAAATTAGACGTCCTAGTGCCCGATTACACGCAAACGGTTCGTCTAATTTAATGGGGTTCAATGCGTTAGTGTACACGATCCTTACAGGGTAAGCGGTCGTCGTATAAAGAAACGGGGTATAAGGTGCCCACGGTAACTGCGACACGAGCTCGTCCGTCATGACTCGTTTCCGAGACAACAGGTAGTATCGATCTGCATAGAGACCCGTTCTAGTCCATCCTTTGTTGATAATTGTTCTAGTCAGATTGTTTATCTTAAAGGCTCGTTTATGCAACGCTACATTCTCTTCTTGGATCTTGCGTATAGGCATTGGCATCTCTACAGCTCTCTTTTCATTTTCAGGGTACACGTAATTTTGTATTCGAGTAGAAGAAGAAGTACCTACCGTCACTTCGTCTTTGGTTAATTGAGCCAATTCTGTCATAAATTCTCCTTCGTAATACTTGATCTGTTTTTCAAACTCGGGAACGACAACATCTCTCGTGTGCTCTTCGTCTTCGTGGATGATTTCATCTGGTGACAAAAAGTGTTTAGTGATGACTTCGTAAAATAACATGTTCGGTGTCAATCCACGAGTAGCTTTACGCGAAGCCGTGTTAAACTTGTCAAAAATGGCGCTTCCTTTGGCTCGTAATTTTTCGGCAAAAGCGTGAAAGTCCCTCGTGAAGTTCAGCGCTTGGGACACCGTATAGTTGCTCCAAAACCATAATGGCCACAAGTTGTTACTATTAATGCTGATTATTTCCGCCGATTGCTCGTCGCGTTGGATCGAAGACGTTTCGTCGCACAGTTGAGCGTAGAGCAATAGGATGTTAGGTAAACTCTTCTTCTCCTCCTCTCTGATCAATGCCGTCATCAACCTATACCAGACGTAAGCGTTGGTATCGCACAAGTTGTAAATCTGCCCCAGTCGCGTAAAGATATCCGGTGTTTGTAGTACCAGAGTAGCGTTCCATTTTTTTTTTATTTTCACGTATGGATAAGCATAGACCCGCGGTAAATTATCCAGTTTCTTTTTAGTGAATACAAAGTGACGATCGTATAGTTGAGTCTGGGGGTTGTCTATTCGTACCGTGAACAACGTCGTAAACCAAGGAGACTCTGTTCTATTGAAAACTTTACATCGCAAGTGTAGAGGTTTAGACGACGCCGCCCGGCATACGCATCGACGCGATCCGCCGAAAAGAATCCTAGAAACACCTTATCGCATGTCGTGACCAGCCCCGTCTTAGTTTCGACGGGTATAACTAGACAGTTAAATGTCGGTAGTTCTTCCTTGGTGGATCCGGTGGAATCCATGTCGTCGGTTTCTTACCGCCGATGGTGGTGGGACGAGTAAAGCTGCGATGATAGAAATTCAACCTCTGTTATTAGATCCGAGCGAGTGCGAGTATATCGACATTAACAATCCCGAGATCGATACGCACGACGTCTTTTACGGTACGAAAGATAACATTCAGAGGAAGGTCGATCTACTCAAGAAACAAGGCAATCTCAGCGATCCCAATATCATAGCTTACATTGCCACGATGGAAAATGTCGTCAAGAGGATGAACGAACACTTTCTATTAGAACGCGTAGAAATGCCCGAACAAGAAGTGGCAATATGTACGCTGGCCTCAGTCGATCACGACATCAAACACAAACGTATGACCGTCGTAAAAGATTTACTATTGAAACCGTCGGCTACTATTAAGGATGACGACGACGACGACGACGACAACGACGTGATAACTGATCAACCACCTCTTAAGAAAATGAAGACTGCTGCTTTACTGAATTAAATTAAAATTTTTTTTTTAAAGAAAAAAAATCTAATCGTAATTATAATTATAACCCCTCAGTCAGGTTGTAAATAAAAAGGGTATGACGTGGGGGGACCCCCCATTATAAATCAGGTTGTAAATAAAAATCAGTTATTTAGGTTGTAACTATTGACACTACTCTATAAAGAGAGAGGTAAAGCGTTTAGTCTGTCATAACCAGCGACGACGACGATGGGAGTAATTTATCGTACCGGAAAGTTTGTTGACATTATCGATGTGGACGCGCTATGTCATCAAGTCAATTGTGTGGGCTTGGTGGCCAGAGGACTAGCTGCAAAAATAGCTAAAAAATATCCAGGAGCAGACGTTTACACGTGGAAACATAAGCATAAGAATTGGACACCAGAAGACGATGACCATTTGGTTCACCACGCCTATCATGATGATATGCTGTGTTCAAAAGAGACTAGAGGAACTCCCGGGGAGTTATTTATCAAGGGAACCAAACCTAGTATCGTGTGCATGTATGGAATGTGGGATCGTGGTACTGTCGAAGAAGCCAGAAAAGATATTGAACCTTACGTAGATACTACAGAAAATAGAGAGAAATGGTTTAAACAGTGTCTAGATCGTATAGGTGAAAAAGATTATAAATCGGTGGCGTTTCCTGCAAATATTGGTTGTGGAAAAGCAGGAGGTGATTGGGAGAAGTACGAACAAATGATCAAAGATTTTGCCGAGAAGTATCCTCAGACGGAAGTGTATATTGTTCAGAAAGAAGAAGAAGAAGAACTTTGTTGTTGATGATTTATATATATTTGATTTGCTACCTCAAAAACCTGTTGATGGGGGATTTTTGTTAATCCCGTTGACGATATTTTGTTTATTTAATGATTTTTTGTATATGATAATGATGATTAATTAATTAAAAAAAAATGAGTATTGGATTTTGTGGTTACGTTGTTCGTTTTTGTCCAGATGATGGTCGATGTACATCTCATGCGATTAGTGAATGCCCTAATCGTAGTCAGTCCGACAATGTTTACTTCATAGATCAAAAGGATGGTGCTCAGCAGATAGTCGATGACATCAACTCGAAACGTGTCCCTTTGATTGTAGGACACGATAAACAACTTAATGTAGTCGGATACATCAAAAGCGCTGAATTATGCCCTAGAACAGGAATCTTGGTAGAAGGTGTAATCGACGATACTTTCTTACTAGATGCTCTACAGAACCAGTACGCTATCTACACTAGAGAATATACAGTAGAAATTACGTTTGAGCAATACTTGATGAACGTCTTTTCTAGTATTAGTTTGTCTCATAACCCACAGACGTGGGACGTAAACCATATCGGCTTGGTCAACATACCCGCGCGTCTTGGAACTGCCGTCTCTTACTATAGAGAGAATAACATTTCTAGAGTATCGAGACCTCGACAACAAAATACCATCAACGATCTGGTTACGGCTCACGTCGTAGCCTTTTGCCGCAAACCGAACAGACAAAAGATACTCAATATCAATAATCGTTATAGTTACGCGGATAATTCTCAGTACATTACAGCCAGTGCTGATTATTTGAACAACGGAGGAAACTTTGGTAATCAACAACCAATAACCATGGATAATTTAGTATCACAACTGTTTATGCAGATCGGTAAAGACGCCATGATGTCTGCTTTACAACAACAACAACAACAACAGGGGCAAAAGCGTACTGCTTCTATGGCTCAATTAGATGAAGACCAATCTGCTACTGATACTAGTCCTACTAAAAAAGTAAAAACTGATCCACAACCCGATCGTGTCGAAATGATGGATACTAAGATGACAGAAATATCTGATAAGTATGATAAGATGGCTCAACAACTCGATACGTTGAGCAAAGCCATCATGGAACAAAATAAGGCATTACAACAACAACAACAACAACCACCTTCTGCTGCTGCTACATCACCACCTGTTACTAAACCTATAGTACAACCAACACCAGCAGTGGCTGAACAAGCTAGTCACGGATATAGTAACAATCCACCAGTCCTGGATACTATAGTACAAAGACTTTGGGATTCGATCAATGTCGGTAATCAGACTAAACAACAAGATGTATAAAAAAATAAAAAATTTGTATTTTGTTTTTTTTTTGTGTTTTTATATAGCTGCCATACAAGTATCTACTTTGGTAGGTGTTAGTTGTTCCTCTACTGCTGCTGCTGCTGGCGTTGAAGGGGAGGATGAGGAGGGTTTAACGACTAATCTACATTTGACCGTAACGTACAGGTCTTTGTGTGGTATAGCCAAGGAACTGAAAGATGGGGTTACGTTCGAGATAATCATCTCAACACTGTTTTCCTTATCGGCCATAAATGACATTTGTAGTTCTTTGCAAATCGTAAAATAGTTGTTGTCCACATGAGTACGATAATAGATGAACGAATATTCGTCGTCTCCATCGGTGAACACGCCACGTCCCATATGTATTTTAAACTTTTCGATCAACAAAAAATGGTTACATTCCTTAACGAGCTGGGGGTTTATGAAAAACTTGCCCGGACAATAGACATTGATATCTTCTTTGGCATTATCCAAAAAATTGGATTCGCTGTCCCCTACTTTTTTAGTCCAGTTGGCGTGCGACATCAATTCGGTTATCGTATTATTAGAAGTATGCCCATCGTGATAGATATGTATCGGTAGATCTACCGTATAGTAATTTTTATATACTCGTACGGCCATGTTTGGATTGGAAACAGT
Organism: Pteria penguin; assembly: GCA_035048485.1. Classification (NCBI taxonomy): domain Eukaryota; kingdom Metazoa; phylum Mollusca; class Bivalvia; order Pterioida; family Pteriidae; genus Pteria; species Pteria penguin. The sequence continues at coordinate 6,922,404 of CM068582.1, forward strand.
CTCGTGAGACACGTTTAACGGTAAATGATTAGTGTCGGACGTCTTGGCAGCGGTAGATGTTTTTTTTGTACCACGACTCAATAAGGGCAACCATTTGCGATAATCTGCTTTGTATAGGTCTTTATAATATCGTTTTCGCATTGTCGTAGAAGAAGAACGCTGTCCTCGTATGCCACTAAAGAATCTCATTATTTATAATTCTTTTTTAGTGTGAAAAGTTGAGGGGTTATTATCAAACTCTAAACTAATAAAACTAACAACCATGGCGACGATGGATCATTTGATAGCCACAGGGCCCACTTTACATCAGACGTTCCGGACGATGAATAACATCGATCCGCGGGACGCACTAAAAGGCTCTCTGGTCGAAGATAGAATGAAGGCCATGATAACGGCATCGCTCCACGACAGACTCACGATGGACGACATTTACAAGACTCTCGAGTACGTCATGGATGTGCGACTGATCACGTTCCGTCAGGAGGAAATGTGTACCACTCCGTTCGGTTTGCAGGTGTGTCACAATCTCACGGGAGAAAATCCCAATTCGCTGAAAAAGTTTGTTTTCATCTACGCCGTCAACAAGACCACTCCCGCAGAGGTCGTACAGCATAACAACTCTCCGTCGATAGTGGAGATGGAAGTCATCACCAAGACGGTCGAACTGACACAACCCATCGAAAAGGGGATCTTAGTGGATAAGGAATTATACCAAGTGATGAAAGAAGGTCTGGATCACATCGCCGGACGAGGCCTTCCCGACGCTCTGAAAGAGTACGCCGGTGACCAAGTCTTACCCAACGGGTCCGAACTCTTGTTTAGACAGAGCATGATCAACTACATGGTCCGCATCAATTTGTCCTCCATGATGGCTGGTCAAGCCTTGAGTCAGGGTAAAACACAACAACAGCTCAATTACATCTACAGTCGCAGCGCCATCATTTACACGCTGCCTACCAGAGACACTTTTCAAGGGACCTGTTCGACTGCTCATTGGGCCATGACTATTCTCAACATGTACAGTAAAATGGCGTACGGTGTCAACAAATTGATGAAAGTGCAGCGCGAGAATCCGACGGTGGGTACTTGGCTGGGAGAAGTGCTCAAGATCTTTCTGATTAACACCTCTACGGCTTGCACGCCAGAACTAGCCCCTTATTTTGAAAACGCACCTTTCAAAGAGATCAGAGGTGTGATCACCGTCACCGACAACGTCAAGCGTGCCTTGAGCCAATCGGGACTGCTCAAGACGGCGTTCAATGCCACAATGGTGCAGAAACAAGGGTTCATGCGGGTCAGTAAGGACGACTTGCATCCGTTCGACACCAAAGCACCGCATAGTTCGGTCCACCTTCAGAATAGTCAGATGTACGTGAGAGACAAAGGGGGAAGTTTAGCCGTTAAAGAGTGTCGCTCACAACTGAACGTGGATTACGTGACCTATTCCGGAGATGCGTACGTGGTAGCCACGATTAGTGACGGAGATTTTGGTGGAGGTAACTGCAACACCATCTTTAAAGCGGGTATGAAACAGGTGAGTCGTTTCGATCAGATGGTGCCCGTGGCCGTACACATGATGGAAGACGACAAGGAGTGTGATTTAGCCCTTCCTTTAGCTCCCTTGCCGACGTGCACTCGATTCAAAGATAAAAACGGGTTAACACGTAAACTCAATTTGGGTAGCTGCCGGTTGTGGTTAAGTGATATCTTCAGTAAAGACGATTTTGGACCGGAAATTCCACAAAAGTGTCGAAAAAAGGGCTACAAGCACAAAAAGTGGTCGGAAATAGCGGGGAAAGCAAGAGGATTAATGATGTTTTATGCGGTACTGAGAAAGACAGAGGAGGAGGGGGAGACGTCGTTCACAGAAAAAACCACAGAAGGTGATTATCGTAGTAGCCGCCGCCATCATCCTCCTGGGTCATTGAAACAGTTGAAGTACACAATACAAAACGGTCATATGACTAAGCAAGTGTTCTTGTATAACATGCTCAAGGCTTATGAACTAGGGAAACGCGATAAGACTGAGACCGGTGATGGTAAAACCGTGGACCTGGAGACCAAAATAAAATTATTTCTGATCGATATAAAAAAAGAAGAGGACCGATTTATGCCGGGGTTCCAGAACGAGATCATTTCTTATTTCGTTCCCGGTTTCGGTCCGTTACTCAGCGAAATGGATTTTAGGAGTATGATGTTAGAGGCCGCGTTCAGACACCTCGGCTTCAAATCATCTCCCGATTCGCTAGAGATGTACGAGCTGGACAGCGACTCCTCCCCGGAAGATGTGAGCTTAAATCGACTGCTCGACGCTTACTACTATTGCCTATGTATGGAAAATAAAGACATGCCCACAATACACCTGGCTGACGACATGAATCCAGGACTGTCCGTACTTTTCGTCAAGCCGGTGATGTGCGAAAGTGAATCGATGATCGTCAGTCAACCGATCGGATATACCTTGATCTCGTCCAATCCCGTGACGCAGAAGCAACATAATCTGAGCGACGATTCCAAAGACATCTTGTTCAATTGGAAACAGCACAGCGCTCACTGTCCCAACTCCTTGTCCAATACCAGCATCAAAGTACCAATGGCTTACATGACGCACAACATCACCGACGACAACGACCTGACCGTCAATCCTATGGGCACATCTGCTCAAGATGCCCTACAACAACTAGCCATAAATTCTAACGAAGAGGTGTTACTCAACATGGCAGCTGGAGAAGCCTACAGTCGTTATTGGCCCTGGTTGGGACAGACCAGATGGCCCACCGCTTTCTTTGAAAAGGGAGGTTCACCCGTCGGTCGTTTGACCACACCGTACACGGATCCGCAGATGTTTGATAAGAATTTCTACAACCCGAATTCTAACGATTGCATGTTTCCCAATTGTTACACGGTGAACGAGGTCATGCAAGACATGCACGTGAACATCAACACCATTTTTTATGAAGAGAGTCTCTTATCGTTACCCGAATGCCCTTTCCACAAGTACCTACACTTTAACAAGACCTCGACTAAAAACATCGCCGATGCCAAACAGAATACGAGTAGGCGCGAAAGTTTGACACCGTACGGTAGTTCCTTCAAGCAGATGAACGAAGAAGTCGGATGGACGAGACATATTGTCGACACTCATATAAGTCGCGCTACCGGAATAGCTTTTCCTAAGAGATGTTGGACGTCTCCTGAAATATTAAAACAGGAGAATCAACATAAAAATCCTACCCAATATCCGAGTAACTCTGTCATACAGAGTGACCTTTATCCGCTTCACTTTATGATCACCGGCAACATTATTCAGGAAAAGTTTGATTCGGGTGTGGCTCACGATTTTTTTAACGTATAAAAATGGCTACGGTACAGTTGTTAGAGTTGCCGAAAGGTCGCAGTCCCCTGTACAATGCCACTAGCAACCGGGCACACCATTTACTCGTCAATGGCAAGAGTCACCAATTCGAAGTGACCGATGTCACCGAAATCATGTACAGACATGAGCCCAATCTACCCCGGAATGATCAACTCGTTCGCTTTACGTACAACATCAACAGGATGGGACCGCTGTGGCGACCAGTAGAAAACATAGACGAGACTATTTCTACCACCAATTACAACATATACTTGAACGTCGAAACCACAGTTAGTACCTTGACACACACAGGTCCCAACCCCATGCAGGTTGGCGACAGAGTGTACGTCTTGCCGCCGTTAGACCTACTGAACAATCCGCTGACCACTTCACCGTTTATTTTCAAATACGTCGGAGACAGTAAGAATTATGCATATCCCATGACTCTCAACGAAACAGACTTTAAAGCGTTCAAAGACGATATAACCTCGGTTCATCTTTTCCCCGAACATCAAAAAATATCATTGAAATCCAGTATAGGAAAGGCTATTGGACTCGATGCACTAAGACAGATAAAGAGTCTCGGTGGTGCGGAAACGATCGGGTCTATTGTGGGGAACATAGATGATTATTCTACAATAGACTCTAATAAAATTTTACCCGGAGCAAAGTTTACCATAAAATGGCATTATTCATAATAATAAAAAAGAAAAAAAGTTCTAATGTGGTTTTTTTTTTTTTTTTAGTTTTCTTTTACGTTCTTTCGTTTCTCAAACACGTGTCTGATGACATCGTGACACCGTGCTAGCTCAAATTTCCATCTAATTATCTCCATACACGGTTTTCTGGCGTTAGACCACACGGTCTCGTCGTATTTACTATGATCTTCCAAATATACAACATTACGAGACAGATCAAATGTCACTACTTTTGTACCTGCAACGATGATACCGCATCGCATTGTTAATAATTGGTATGAACTTCACCGGTAAACCTTCGACAATCAACCTTTGATACACCTCTTGACGGTAGCTTGGTGGCCAGGGTCCTCGAATATGTACTCTGAGATTCTCGAATTCTACTTCATATAGATCGTAATCTTCTGCTCCTACGACATCTGCTACCAGACTTAATTTAGAAAAGTCGTCAAATGTAATCGCATAAATTCTGAGATTATTTCCCAAAAACTGTTCATGGTCTTCTGTATCACTAGCTAAACACAAAGAAATGATAGACGATTCGTATATCATTATTGTTAATAATGTTCTTTTCCCCCCAGTCCTTACTACCTTTATAAAAAAAACTTGAAATTGTAATTATAATTACGATCCGTGCTGCCCGTAAAATATTAAATCGAGCTTATCTCATAACTCTCTCTCCCCCCCGAAAAACCACCACCCTCCCCACTACCTGCCAAAAAAAAAATGGCTGGTTTCGAAGAACGCTCTTCTAATGTGGAGTTTCTTAATGATTTCAAAAACGCACTCATAAAGGTTCAAATAACAATCAATAATCTCGTTAAAAAAACAGAAAATCGCACTACCGTATGGGATACTGAAGTGAAAGGAGAATGGAGGAGGCAACTGAAAAAAAACGAAGCTCGACTACCCTATGACTTAAAAGAAGGAGTCTACAATACATTGTCAACCATGTACGACAAATGTAACCTTATTTTAGCAGATCCCGCAGAATTTGAGGTGCTTCGCGGTAACTTGAAGAGTATCAAGAGACCAGACAACACTTATAAATTTGCGATAGTGTGCGCTTTACAAACGAACAGAGACAACTAGTAATACCTCAATGTCACGTACAGTTTTAACGCCGATCGGAAGAACGGCATGTGATAACCTGATCCAATTCTTTTATAGTAAATCCGGCGACGACGACGACACCATCATCGCAGAGACGCTTCCCAAGGATGCTAAAGAAGTGCTCATGGACGAGTGTTGTAAGGCACTTATGTCCGATAGTAGCTATCCTTATTACCTCAGGCTGTGGTACGACAGCACAGTCGTCGATCAGTACCACCGCCCAACCACAGACAAGATAGTAGACGTGATGAAGCATATCATGGCTGACAAAATGGTGGGCATGACTATTCACGCAATGCCTTACGATTTTAACGCCGGTCCCGATGAGATATTAGAAACCAAATGGGCCGTACTGAAAGACCTAGAACACTCCATCGAATACCTTACGCAACGAGAAGTAGATGGACAAATTGACCGCCCGTTTAATAGAAATCTCCAGATCGATATCGAACGTTTATCAGTAGATTTATTGGACCGTAAAGATTTTCCCGCGATGATGTTACATGCTAAAAAACAGGGACCATTTAAGATTTTAGACAACTAAACATCTTACAACCAATACACATCTCAAAGTTGTCTCTATCTTCATAATCTAGACAAGTCATGGGGATAGGTTCTGATGACGACTCTCCTCCTTTCACGTTGGTCGTATTCTGTAACGTAACGACTCGCTTCTTGATATTATCATCACCACCACCACACTTGTAAATATCAATCTTGTCGATGGTACAAGACGTTCGTGTGTCGTTGTTAAACTGTAACTTGTATTCCGTCTTTTTGTTAATGGAATAGACCAGTTCTGGATAGTACATAGCACTCCCGTTACAGGCAATCAAATAAAACGTCATAAAGTTACAGGTTTTTTCGGGACAAGAGTAAATGACATCGTCCAAGAGGCTATCGCTGTAGATCTTAGCTCTGTTAAAAGACTTGCTCATGTAAACGTTCCGGATGGTACAGCACGTCTTGCATACCTTGATGGTATACATGTCTTGGAACTGTTTAAGTAACCCGTTGTTGGGTCCAAAACATTTGGGTTTACCCGCTTTCATTCGTAAGTTAAATTCGATCTTATCGGCATTGGTAAACACTTCAATGAGTCGATCTAAATACACCAAAAACCCCAAATTCGTAGTAGTCGTCAACAACAACTCGTCTTCTTCGTCGTCGTACAACACATTCATCAGATCTCTGAGAAACTCTTTAGGCCAATTGGTAGTCACGTCATACAAGTAAGACATGAACGCCAAATTTTGAGGCGTGTAAGCCAAGTCTCGTGGTTGCAATATCTGGACAGGTTTCGGAAGTAACTGCTTGTTGGCACAAGTCCTAATGGCTGTCTGTAATTTCTGCGAGACGTGTTTAAACAGAGTGGTGGCAGTCGGAGGAGTAATGAAAGAAATCTGTGGACATTGTTGCAAACCAAACAATTTGGATAAATACAACTTCTCGGAAATAAAACCCATATAACAATTATATGTATTGGCTACCATGATATAGTGAATCGTATCTTCTTCTCTCTTGTAGTTTTTTATTCGTTCGGGCGTAATACCTAACGGTTGATAACAATAATTTAACATCGACCATCTCAGTGGACGACAATCCACTTTCGAAGCATCCACGACAGTCATATGAACCTGACCGTGATTATCCCATTTGTCTAAATCGGCATAAACGATGGCTCTAAAGATATTAAACATAGTGTAATAACAAACAAAAACTAATCTTAAAATTTTTTTTTTATTTCATATATATACATCTCATATCAGAATGAAATTATAATTCCGACCTCGTTCACCGTCTTCTCCTTGTGGTGCGGGGGATGTATGTGGGGGGGGGGGGGGGAGGAAGAGGGGAAGAGTCCGCGCGCAGCACAGTCATCATCGAATGACTCGTTGATACGATTGTAAATAATTACAACCTCGACTTTCAATGTTTTCTCTTTTTGAAAGAAAAGGGGGGTGAGTAGTTACTCTTTACGTTGTTTCTTAGCTGGCGGCGGTTTTCTGCTTGGCGATCGTGGTCGTTTCACTGCTGGCGGCGGCGGCGGCGACACTACTTGTTCTTCTTCTGATGTTGGTGGTGAAGGAGGTAATACGATAGATACTACGTCTGCTATTGGTGGTGTCATTAACGTTTCTTTTTCAATTGATGAAGGTGGTGGTGAAGGAGGCATCATCGTCGTCGTCGTCGTAGAGTCACCAGTATTATTGTTATTTTCGTCTACTCCATCTCCTCCTCCTCCTCCTCCTCCTCCTTCTTCTTCTTTTATTATTTTCTGTAAATTCCGTATAATATAAGGTGGTGGTGGTGATTTCGTCTTCTTCAACTTGTGTTTATCCTCGATAATCATTAGTTCTCTGGGTTTTTCGATCAATTTCATGCGACCCAAACAAGATCCATATCCAAAAGTCGTAGGTTGGTCAGTATGATTACTGATTTTAAAACGCGGGTTGTTGTCGATAAGAATAGGTTCGTTTGGTTCAACTAAAAGTCCTTGCTGTTGCGGTGGTGACAGCATCTCTCCCGAATAGTCTTGCGGTATCGTGATCGTGACTCCAGATAATACACCATCGATCGAAGTATTGGCTTCGATCGTCATGTCTTCACCAGAATAATAGATATCCACCGTTGTTTCGTTAACGGCTCGTGGTAGAATACTATTTGATGTAGTTTTTGCCACTTTCAAAGTGATGATGCGTCTACTCTTGTAAAATACAGCCGTGAGTGCAGGCTTCAAGTTTCTCCACTGGCCTTTCCTAATAGCCTGCACAACATTATTCGTTTCGTCCTCGATAGACATGGTCGTCGAATTATCCTAGTCGGTTAAATAAAAAGACGGTAGTAAGCTTTTAATAATTGGCTGAGATCGTACTTTTATGTACGACCTGATAATAAGTACGACCTGAATTTTTGTAATTTTATAATTACAATCTCAGGCATACGATTCGTCTGGGGATATTCCGGATATGTCCAACACGGATATGTCATGTAAATCATTTTTGTACACCAGGAAGCCTATGTTTTTGCGTGCCGCGTAGTTAGGTAAGCCTTCGTTCGTGTCGTGACAACCCGTCATTTTAGAAAAGAAATCGTAAAGTTCTGCTTTACGATCGCTCAAAATGATCTTGACTTGTTCTCCATTAAATGTACCATTCATTTCGAAACCATTTTTAGTCAATTTAACGTCGTCGGCCGAGGGTGTTTCATCAAGCCTATATGCATAATGTCTCTTATGTAGGTATTGACAGATAGTATCGGGATATGTTTCGGTCTGCATGAAAACATTTTTTAGGTGCATTGCTTTCCGATATATTTCCTTACCGATGTCGTCGTTGTATATATAATCATCTTCTTCTTCTTCTACTGTTCCATAATAATCATCATCATCTTCTTCTTCTTCTTCTTCTTCCTCTTCTTCTTGGGCTACTTTTTTCGGCTTTTTCTTTTTTGATGATTTCTTCTTCATTAACGAGAAAGTTGAGAAAGTTTTCGAAAGAGATCTTTTCTTCTTCTTCTTGTTCTTGGTCTCGATGCGTTTTCCTTCGTCTTCTATCTCCTCCTCCTCTTCATCATCATCATCATCATTGACGACTGGTGGTACAAGTTCTTTAGTCTCGCTCATTGTGTGTGTGTGTGGGGGGGGGGGGGGTGATGTTAAAGAAAAGAGATTAAATAATTTGATTCTTTACACAGGTCGTAATTTTTTTTTTTTAAAAAAACGTTAGGTCGTAATTATAATTACGACCCGACTTTTCGTATTATAAAGAAAAAGAAAACCACCTGTCATTTCTTTTCTTTTCCGCCAAGGAGATCCTCCCCATGATGATGGAATCCTACGTTAATAAGTTTATGCGAACGACTATTGAGATGATGAAAACACAACCGCGGTTGCAAGTCATGTTTAACACCGACGACGACATTCTTACCGAAAAGGAATTCATCGCACACATTTACGAGTGGTCTGTTCACTACAGTCCGATATGGAAGCAAATTAAACCTTTTTTTATTGGTGCCGAAAATGTCCTCAAGATATTGAGCACCTTCGTGAAAGAAAAATCAATGTATCTGCCCGTGCAGTACAAGGGGTCCACTAAAATGGACAACGTGACGACGTCGTCTACGCAGTACACGTTATCGGAAAGAAATATCGAAATCGGCGATCTTGGTGAACGATTAGTTTACGACGAGTTTAACAGTAGCACTTATGGTTACAAATTAAAACGATCGGGTAAGATATGTTACGTAGGTATGCCGGTCTTATCGTCCACGCCAGATTTCGTTCTCTTTACTGATGACGCGCAACGGTGTAACGGTTGTATGATAGAACATGGTTCCATACATCAACATATGGGACCCGGTGGTTGTATGGACGACGACGAAGAAGACGATTTTGCTAACGATTTACATGGAGCTGTAGGTGTAGCCGAAGTCAAGTCTACCGAAGTCGATCGAAAAACAACGTACACTGGTAAATCGGCTGCTAAATGGATTGCAAATACTCGCTCTAGTGCACAGACGGCCGAACTGTGTCCCAAAAAATCATATTGGCCTTACCCACAGAAAAATTGTGGGCAATGGTTGAGTAGACGAGATTTTAAAGTAGCGGTTACATGTATGAAAAATACGGTATGGTACGTAGTCTACTACAATAAAAAACAACGTCGCGTGATCAAACACCTAGATAGTACCGGTGTGAACATCAATTTATTTACGGGACGCATAGGTCGACAAGTATTGTCTGAGATGATTGCGATAGAACCGTACGTCGATTCTGCTAAAGAAGTCGTAAGTGCTGTCGTCTATTTAATGAACATAACAAAAGAGAACGAATTTGATTCTTGTATTTATTGTATGTTTACTATACCGAGACAAACTCTGCAGTCCATCAAGGCTTCTATGATTGAGTATTTTGGAATAAAGCTATTTCCAGCCGATATGATTATGAGTTTATAAAAACATCTTCTTCGTCATCCAAGTCATCTCGAACCGGCAGGGTAAACACCAGCGATTGATAGTTCTTCTTTTTCCGATAACAAATCACAAAGACACAAAACGCTAGTCCAAAGAGTGCCAACATAAGGGATCCAATAATAATTGACAATAAATGTGAATGATCCATTTTTTTTTTTATTTAATTTTCATGTATTATAAAAGAACAAGTAACTTGCGGAGGGATGTTTTCACTCACATAAATCGTACCGTAGTACAAAAAGGGACTGATCTCCGTCATTAATAAGCGATAATCTCCCGAAGACGTATATCTAAAGTGCTCTTCGCCTATGAAATTGTCACCGGAAATGACATGTCCGTCTCCGTTAACACAAAATTCTAAAGTTAGCTTTTCAATTCGCTTGTATTGAATAAACCGATGAGCAAATAAAGAATTGATCGAGATTGAGGTAAAATAATTGTTGTTCATTTGCACGAAACGAGTAAAGAATAATAACGTGTGGGGCAAGACTTGGTCTGTGACGGTCAGGTTCAATCTCGGTGGATTATATCGATGAAGACGCTGGTTGTCGTAACACGTGAAGGCAGTACCTGCGCGCTGAAATCTATCGTCGGATTTTACGAAAGCCGCGATGGTTGGCGACGTTGTATAATTACAAGATAAATTAGTCACGACGCCGGGTGTCGATCCATTAGAAGGATGACATTCGGTAGGCGATACCAAATACCAATGAGAGTAATTAGCCGGCATATAAATGAATGGCCGAGTAAATCTTTGACAGAGACTATCGATGTTGATACCACCGCGCAATATGTAATAGACATCGTCCCGATCACCAAACCTTCTATATATCACATTATGACTCAGGTGGCGGATCAGTGGTCCACTACCACGCCCCTTTTCGTTGCCAAAAACTTGTCTGTACAACCATAGTCCGTGTTCGTCTCCGACGATTCTTACAGGAGTATCGGCACTATAACCAACACTACTGTAATACATAAAAAAATAATAGTTGAAATGTTCAACCCGCGGTACAACGTGGGACTCATAACGACGACAACGTATCGACTCTTTCGAGAGTACTGTCGTAGAAATTAGAGTCCTGCAAGTTTTTCAAAACGATCCTGACGATGTCTTTCTGTCTGTTACGGCGGAAAAAAGAAAACAAGTTATACCACTTTGGTTGTTTCTTAAATTCAAAGGTCAATTCGTCGGTGTCGCGAGCCTCAATGTAATAACGCAAGTGGAGTTCTCCCCTTTTATGATTTCCGACCGACTTATTATTAATATTTTTTTTCAATGTGAGAAAAGGATCGAGTTCTTGGTTGGCGTAGATGTTGACCCATTTGATACCCAGCGTGGATAGGCAGACGTCCTCAGAAGAGAACGAGTTCAAATTCTTGTATATTCCCGGTTTGCTTATCACACAATTATTTCTTCCCAGTCGCAGTCTAATGAAATACATTTTTTACCCCGTAATCATCGCTTGGGGTTCGATGAACTCTGCACATAAACTATTTGGATTGGGCTCGGTTAATATTCTAAATCTGTTAATACAGGACGGGTTGTCAGTCTCGTAGTGAACTAACAATTCTCCTCCCCTGTGCGCATTACCACCACAGGCTCCGTTGACGCAATAGATACAGGCCAGTGTGTGATGATCAAATGTGCTTCCACAAGGAATGTCCGACTTGGGTATTGTAGCTAAAATAGTAAATCTAGGTTGGTTTTGAACCCATGGTATATCTACATGCTTGGCCTCTAACTGTCCGGTGGCAGTAGTGGCAGCAGCCATCGTGACCATCAGCAGCAACAATATTTTCATTTTGTCGTATTTAAACACAAAACAAATTCAGAGGGAGTGTAAGAAATTGATTTTTTAAAAAAAGGAAAAAGGGACAATGTGGTTTATATTAATAGTCACATTCGCCTCGTTAACGAGTCTTAGCACGGGTCAAACGACGACGACGACAACGAACCAAACGATAACGAACCAAACGACGACGACCCAAACGACCACAATTACAATAATTAATCCTATGCAAATACCGACCATAGCGATACCAGCCCACGTACAGAACTGCGTCTGTCATAAGTGTGATTACAACACTACGGATACAAGAGGGATCATTATAAATCACGATTCGTTATACGAATGTTACATAGTGTACAAGACTAACGGGTCTTTTGACACCACAAGTTTACCCGTTGCCGTCACCCCACAGTTATCAGCCGACTTGTTAATCACCCTGACTCTTGGACAGGACATTTACTTTAGGACGGAGGATCATACGTTACATCATGAAGGGTTTATACCATTATATCCTCAACTCATAAACTCTACAACGGATCTAAGCAAGCTGATCGCGAAATTACCGCCGACTCTGCTCAAGGGATACAATCCACCTCCTGACAACAATGATTTAGACCTCCACTGTATTCACTGGGTCATGTCTCCAAGTGGACACTTGAACTATCAGTGTGGTGTCCATGACGACGCAGCACATAAACTTTTTCGGTTTAAGTTACTCGAGGGAGCATTCGACATCTATAATAACGGCCATAAAATGGCTACACTGATCTCTGTAAACCAGCTTTTATAATTGGTTTGGAAGAGGAAATGCAGAAAATACGAAAATCTACTGCACGATCAGAAAATACACAAATCTCCAGTTGTAGTAGATTTTGGACCAACCAAAGATCAAACACATGCACACGAGGCAGAACATTAATGACAATGTTGAACAAGGAATGACTGCCTTGTTGTACACAGAGATGGATATAGACAACAGCCAATGGACAGTGATGGACAAGTGAGTATTGACCACCAATGCAAATGAGCCAGAGTTAGAGGCAAGCATTGAAAGTCAAGAGCACAAAAAATGAATAGAACCCTTGAAATGCTATATATAGAGAAGTCGCAACGATGAGTTTTCTTATTATATATAAAATTATTTTTTTTTGGGGGGGGGGGGGGGAAAGGGAAACAAGACCCATTTACCAAAACTAGCGAGATAACAAGTTTGCCAAAATTAGCAAACTAAAGAGAACAAACGACAATGAAAGTGTCACAGACAGTACCATTGTCTGAGGAGTACAAATGGATCATGGATAGAGGCCTGTATGTAAATCCTATGATATCCAGAATGGAAACCTCAAAAAAAAACATTACCGACTATTTTTGGAAAAACACCAAGGAAAAATCAGTTAACTTTAAACCACGACAAATCATTAGAGATCTCGCAACACCGTTGTCAGCTAGAGAATTTGGATTTATCATCATATTGAACTTTAAACCACGACAAATCATTAGAGATCTAGCAACACCGTTGTCAGCTAGAGAATTTGGATTTATCATCATATTGTGTACATGCAGAAGAGATACCAGGAACTATGGTATACATGCAGAAAAGGAACATCGACGGAGTCCTTCTTCAAAAACAACCCAACATGAAGTTAGACCAGCATTTGGCCAAGGAAAAAATGATTTACAAAAACATTTTTTTTTAACAAGTTACACATTATAACAATTTTTTAAAACAATTAAATTTTTTTTGGAATGAATATGAAATAGAGAAACTAAACAAACAAATCAACCAAAAAATTTTTTTGGAATGAATATGAAATAGAGAAACTAAACAAACAAATCAACCGACAGTCATGGACACCATATTTATTCGGTGCCATAAACTGGGAGCTCACATGTTGATCAAACTAAAATCAACAAAAGAGAAAACAAAAGAAGCAAAATGTGACATCAAATTCAACTATACCATGCATGTCCTCTTAGAATCAATCCTCAAAATATGAAGCAATAAAAATCGTGTCCTTATTATATATATATATTTAACGTCCTTCCTTTTTTTTTTTTTTTCTTTGGAGGGTGGAAATCGTCGTGTCTTTGAAGAGTTAAAGAAAATGTGTCGACGATATCCAGAGGAAATGAAACTATTCAGCTAGATATCCACGAAAACAATCCCCATGCTTTCTGGAGAAGAAACGAAAATAAGGAGAGAGATGGATGGATGGATGAATCCCTGAATAATGTCATGAAGAAGAAATCGCCCAGTTTCTATAAAAACGTTCAACAAGAACCTTCCCAAGTGGTTGTTTCGGTGAACTTAGATCGGAAACAGCTGTCCAAGTAGTGCCGTATTTTCTCAATTCACGTACTCTCCTTCTAACATCCATTAATGCTTTACCCAGTATGTTTTCTCCATTCACACGCAAGCCATTAGCTTTGATGTAATTTATACTATGTCCAATTCCTAATTTGTCGTCAAAAGGACTAGCTTGTATCAGTTTCGTATCATCCGTGGCTAATAATTGGTTTTGTAAATCCGTATTTGAACAGAACTTGGCTAGATTACCTCTCGTTATCACACGATCAAGTATCGCGTTCCATAAAGGTCCGTTATAATTCCTAATTATACGTGCATCACCCAAACTCTGTTGGTGAAGAGGATTCTTCGACTCCATAACTTTAGCCGCTGTCTCTAGATCATTCATGGCGATCGCTTTCTGATGCACCATGTATTGTTCAGCATTCATGTAGATTTCTCCATCCAGTATAAACGAGTGTTCATACCATTGACTAAACGGAGATTCGGGTCCATAGAAGCACGTATACTCCGGCGTTCTGTACGATGCCCCTCCGTATTCCTCGTAGTCCCATTGGTTATTGTTCCACGATAGGTCATTGTAACGTGTAGTGCTGTGCCGCTGGGTCATCACAATGATTTAAAAATTTTCCTCTTGCCCTTTTTATAGAAGAAAAAATGTATTTAGAGGTTGTATTTATACTTACAAACTCACAAGACTTTTTATCATTACAACCTAACCCAATGAGAATAAATAATTACGACTTGACGAAATAGGGGAATTTCCCCATTTTTACGTACGACCTGACTTTTCATCTCGGTTATAAAAATACAGAACAAGTGAATCATTTCCCCATAACTTTAAAGTGGGGTAGGGGTCTTAAGTTATGGCTGTAGAAAAAGAGGTTATCATATGTATTATTGACGGTTGTACGGGGGCGGGCAAATCTACCCTGATCGATAGCAAACCTCTGTCAGAAGAGATTCCCATATCTGATGAACGTACACTTTACGTGACTTGGATCAAAGAAAATGTCGAGGCCTGGCGTAATTATACGATAGATAAGAACAAGACGATCGATCTCTTAGATCCGTCTCAAACGACACCCTTTGAGAGACAATCCTTGATCTATGCATCATTTCATGAATACATGTGGAAAGCGATAGACCATGCCAAAAGCAAACGTAAAAACGAAGACGACGTAGCTATGCTCATCGTGGAAAGAGGATTATGGGCGTCGAAACACCTGTCTGCACTCGCCTTCAACAACGGTGAAATGACAGCTGTTGAATATCGCATGCTTCAAGAACTATATAAAATAGACAGATCTAAAGGATTGACCGATCCGGACATAACGATCTTCATTAGAGCCCCACTCCAAGCCTGTATTGATGCTGTAACTGCGAGACCCGACAATATGGTTACGACAGAGAGGATAACTCAGATGTGGTACCATTATAAAGAGATAATGGAGAGACGGGGTACTAGATTGGATTGGATCATAGAGTGGGGATCTCCGACAGACATACAAAAGCGATTTGTATATATTATAAACGAGGTGATAAACGACGAGATAGCAGATTACGCTATGTGATAAAAAAAATCATCTGAATAATAATAAAAAAATCAAATTAAAGTTCAGTTTGACACAATATAGCCCAGGTCGTAAATAAAAAACACCAGGTTGTACATAAAAAAATGGACGGCTCTGATTGGTCGAGGATAATCTCGCCACTTTTGGACTAGCCAATCAGCAAATCTCTGCTCTCCAGGTTGTAATTATAAAATTACAACCTGACGGAGGGGGCTCTTTTTCTCGGAGTGCAGGCTGCATTTCATTCTTTTTTCTTTCGTCCGCGGAGCAGTCAAGACGTGTCTCTCGGCGTCGCGTCGTCGTCCAGTTTGATCAGGTTGTAATTACATCAGGTTGTAATTTTAAAATTAATTACGACCTCGCGGAAAGGGCCATGTATACGGAGTGTAGCTGTCATTTCATTCATTTCTTTTCGTCACGCGGAGCAGTCAAGACGTGTTCTTCTTCTTGTCGTGATCGCGTCGTCGTCGATAGTCAACTCGATGCTGGATCATGAGCATTATAATAGTAATTAATTCATGAATTTGTCCGCCTCAGTTTGATCTTCGACTCAACACCTCAGTTTGATCGTTCGCGTCTCTAGTAAAAACCATCGATCGTTCGCGTCGTCAGTAAAAAAAAGGCTGGATCATGAGCATTATAATAGTAATTAATTCATGAATTTGTCCGCCTCAGTTTGATCTTCGACTCAACACGTTAGTTTGATCATCGCGTTCTTGTTCGCGTCGTCGTCAGTAAACTTGAATCACGAGCATCATAATAGTAATTATTTTCATCATCATCCAGGTTGTACATAAATCGATGGACGGCTCTGATTGGTCGAGGATAATCTCGCCACTTCTTGATTAGCCAATCGACAGCTCGCTCGATTTCAGGTTGTAATTAATTTTTATAATTACAACCTGACGAAGGATCCTATGTATAGGACTGTAAGCCATCATTTCATTCATTTCTTTTCGACACGCGGAGCAGTCAAGACGTCTCTCTCGGATCTAATGGATTAAACATCATCAGTTTGATCATCGATCGTTCGCGTCGCTAGTAAACCATCGATCGTTCGCGTCGTCAGTAAACCCAACGCTGGATCATGAGTATTATAATAGCTATTATTTCATGAATTTGTCCGCGTCAGTTTGATCTTCGACTTTAACACCTCAGTTTGATCTTCGAAATCATCGATCGTTCGCGTTGTCAGTCAACTCAGCGCTGGATCATGAGTATTATAATAGCTATTATTTCATGAATTTGTCCGCCTCAGTTTGATCTTCGACTCAACACCTCAGTTTGATCTTCGTAACGACACATCGTGACGGACTTTAATTCATACACGTTATGTTTTCAAAAAAAGGCGATGGTTCCTTCGATCATCTAGGTCCACATTGTGTCGGCACGATGTGTTCATACTCAACGCCGGATCATGAGTATTATAATAGCTATTATTTCATGAATTTGTCCGCCTCAGTTTGATCTTCGACTCGGCACCTCAGTTTGATCGATGCTGGATCATGAGTATTATAATAGCTATTATTTCATGAATTTGTCCGCGTCAGTTTGATCTTCGACTTTACACCTCAGTTTGATCTTCGATTGTTCGACTCTGCGACGATTTTAATTCATACCCGTTATGTTTTCAAAAAAAGGCGATGGTTCCTTCGATCATCTAGGTCCACATTGTGTCGGCACGATGTGTCGTCTTTGATCATCGATCGTTCGCGTCGTCAGTCAATTCAGCGCTGGATCGTCAGTATCATAATAGTAATTATTTTATGAATTTGTCCGCCTCAGTTTGATCTTCGAACAACTCAGCGCTGGATCATCAGTATCATAATAGTAATTATTTTATGAATTTGTCCGCCTTAGTTTGATCTTCGAAATTTAAAAAAAAGTTCCCTATTTCAGTTGTTTGTTTCGTTCTTCGATAAAGGGCAAGGGGTTCGAGTAATATGTTTGTTATGTTTCATTATTCGATAAAGGGCAAGGGGGTTCGGGTCTTTACATTGTACCCAGGGCTTGGATCATCAGTATCATAATAGTAATTATTTCAAGAATTTGCCCGCCTCAGTTTGATCTTCGAAACCTTAATTTACATCATCAGAGGGTTACAAAATCATCATCATCTAGGTTGTACATAAATCGATGGACGACTCTGATTGGTCGAGGATTAGCCAATCAGCAGTGTCCGCTCTATTCCAGGTTGTAATTCATAATTACAACCTGAGGAAGAGCTTCTATGTATAGAAGTGTAAGCTATCATTTCATTCTTTTCTTTTCGACATGCGCAACAGTCAAGACGTGTCTCGGCTCTCGTCCGCTCGATTTCAGGTTGTAATTAATTTTAGGTTGTAATTAATTTTCAGGTTGTAATTAAATTTTCATAATTACAACCTGACGAAGATGTATAGGAGTGCAAGCTATCATTTCATTCATTTCTTTTCGACACGCGGAGCAGTCAAGACGTGTTCGTGGATCACCATGTCCACTCTCGAGATCTATATCAACACCGTCATAAAGTCGAGCACATTGAAACACCTCAGTTTGATCATCGATTGTTTCGCGTCGTTCAAACTCATCGCTGGATCATGAAAAACCATAATAGTAATTAATTCATGAATTTGTCCGCGTCAGTTTGATCTTCGAATCAACACCTCAGTTTGATCTTCGATTGTTTCGCGTCGTTCAAACTCAGCGCTGGATCATGAAAAACCATAATAGTAATTAATTCATGAATTTGTCCGCGTCAGTTTGATCTTCGAATCAACACCTCAGTTTGATCTTCGCGACGACGAAAAAAAATGGCTCCATGGTATCATCATCCAGGTCCCGATTGGTCGATTCCAGGTTGTAATTAATTTGATTAGCCAATCAACAGCGTCCTGGAAAAATAATTACAATCTGAAAATAATTACAATCTGACGAAAGATGTAATAGGCGTGCAAGCTATCAATTCATTCATTTCTTTTCGAGACGCGGAGCAGTCAAGACGTGTCGTGATGATGATGATCCCTCAGTTTGCTCAGGTTGTAATTACATCAGGACGACAACTCCTGATTGGTCGATTCCAGGTTGTAATTAATTTGATTAGCCAATCAGCAGCGTCTTGGAAAAATAATTACAACCTGAAAATAATTACAATCTGACGAAGATGTATAGGAGTGTAAACCATCAATTCATTCATTTCTATTCGAGACGCGGAGCAGTCAAGACGTGTCGTGGATCACCATGGTCCACTCTCGAGATCTACATCAACACCGTCATAAAGTCGAGCACATCGATTGTTCGCTAGTAAATCATCGATCGTTCGCGTCGTCAGTCAACTCAGCGCTGGATCATGAGTATTATAATAGCTATTATTTCATGAATTTGTCCGCGTCAGTTTGATCTTCGACTTAGCACCTCAGTTTGATCTTCGTGACGGACTTTTCAAAAAATGGGTCCTTCGATCATCTAGGTTCACATTGTGTCGTGCACGTTATGTTTTCAAAAAAAGGGTGATGGATCCTTCGATCGTTTTTCGCGTCAGTCAACTCAGCGCTGGATCATGAGTATTATAATAGCTATTATTTCATGAATTTGTCCGCGTCAGTTTGATCTTCGATTTAACACCTCAGTTTGATCTTTGTTACGACTCTGTGACAACTTTAATTCATACCCGTTATGTTTTCAAAAAAATGGCTCCCTCCGATCATCTAGATCACATCGTGGTCGTCTTTGAGTCTTCACACTGTATCGACATAATGTGACGACCACAATTAGATCCAGGCGACCGGAGGGAGCCATTTTTTGAAAACATAACGGGTATGAATTAAAGTCGTCACAGAGTCGTAACATTGTATCATCGATCGTTCGCGTCGTCAGTAAACCAGAACATCATAATAGTAATCATTTAATGAATTTGCCCGCCTCAGTTTGATCGTCAAACAGACGTTTGGTTTTTTTTTTTTTTTTTTCTGAATCAAATCAAAACTCTACTTTTCTGAATAAAAAAAAAAAAACAAAAATCAAATTCAACATGTTTTGATTTATTTCATTTGAACAATCAAGGTATATAGTCTTGGATCACCAGTAGTGATACAAGAATTTTGTTTGATCTTCAAAATGTTTACTCAGAACAGAATTTAATTTAATTTAGAAAAATGTACGACCTCTTATTATGTTTACTCAGAACACGAGATAAGTACAACCTCGAATACCTTTGTTGATATGTAGATTGTAAAAACACTTGACATTTAAAAGGTTGTGAAAGAATGGGGCGGAAATTCCATGACGTTAGCTTTACATTATCAGCAAATTTCCTATATTTAGTTTATTACGTATGGCCAAGCCCCTATATATATAAGGGAAGACGGGAGGCGATCCATTTAAACCTCAAAAAGATGTTGTCTACTACGTCTCGTCGTCGTTGTCGTCCTAATGAATGGACTATACGTCAAGCCATGGAACCTCGTATAGTCATCATGAAGACTCGATGTGATGCGAGTTATACGGAAGCGGAAGAGAAATTTGATCACGTTCTGGACCTGATATCCTTACAAAAAAATAATATCATCATTATCCGGGATGACGTTCAACAATTGAAGTATCAACGTGGAAATCCTTTGATTGTGATTAACATGATCAAGACTAAAGAATACTCGTTCAAGAAGGATCCTGCAAGCGGTGTAAACGAAGCATTACTCATCTTGCGACCTTATGCAGTGATTCCAGTCATGGACTCTCCAAGAATTTCTTCAAAAACGAAGGTGTGTAGTTTTACTCTCTTTGATTGGATCATGAGGGCTTTACATTTAGCTACCGATTTAATCGCCTGTAAGGACGATAGTGTGTACAAACATCTACACATGTCGTATGCCAATGATATTAAAAGATCAACTAAAGCTGGGAAAATATAAATTAGACGCGCTAAGGCCCCCGGGCCTTGAGCAGCGTTACAAAAATAAGGAAATTATGATTTTTGGCATGTATATCCAACCCACCAATCGACACTTAGCCACTACTCCTTTACCCACCAAGGAGGATAAACTTTCATTCCAATACTATAATGCACAGATTTGCTTATATACTCATCCTTTCAAAATTACAATTACAATGGGTTAAACTCATTTGCATATTTTCGGAGGAGATAACTCTTACAAAAAAAAATAACCATTTTTGTACGAGTTATCTCCTTCGACAAAAAAAAAAAATAATTATTTTTATTTTTTATTTTTTAAATTCTTATGCTGTAGTAGTTGGTGGTTTTTTTTACGTTGAAAGTCGCGATAAGCGTCTAAAAGTTTATAACAGTCTTGAAATTGAGTTCGACCTCCATGTCTTTCCAACATGGCATATAGAGCGGCGACGAATTTTTTTCCCGTCTCGTTGTACACTGTTCTGGTGGGTGCCTGTATCAAGACGTTCAAGTAGCTAAATGCTCCACGACCTTTCCACAGACGGGGGGCTAGTGTTCCTACCGCTACGTCTTCAAAGAGTTTGGCTACGAGTGCCAAGAGTTCTGGGTCATAGACGATAGGTGGTTGAGGAATGGATTGTTTTTTACACTTAACCGTTTTGATGCTGGTACATTTGATGGCAGTCGTATCTTTTATTTTGTGACACATGGGTGCCCTACTCAAAACTCCGTTTTGTGCGATCACGTACTGATTGATCCACAGACGATTGACGAACGTGTCGATGATTTGCTCGTCACTACCATAATAGAGATAGTACATCTTGAGAATACCTAACAAAGGTCCGATCAAGACTAGTCTTAGCCGAGATTCGACGGCATACACGAGGTCATGTATTTCTTGAATGCGTTCGCAATGAGGATACATTTTATCCTTGATCATAGTCATGTTATCT
The DNA here is from genome assembly GCA_035048485.1 of Pteria penguin. NCBI lineage: Eukaryota > Metazoa > Mollusca > Bivalvia > Pterioida > Pteriidae > Pteria > Pteria penguin. The sequence continues at coordinate 6,944,060 of CM068582.1, forward strand.
AGCATACTGTGGTCTTTGTGGATGCGAGTCAATACCGTCTCTCTATGGATGATGTTGTCTCGAGATCGATTAGTCTGGGTCTCGTCGACGAGTTTGATGGCTGGAAAACTGGGGATTTTGAAACAGTTCATTTCGTTATATAACATTCTGGTGCGGTACGAGTGTACGTTGATGACTCCCGCGTGTAACCCTCGAATGTGACCGCATTGGTTGCTGATGACGAGTTTATCATTGCTACGATTAAAATCGCATACGTTCTTAATGGTGGAATAGACCACTAGTAGTTTACCCCGAATGAAGAATTCTTCTCCTTGACAGTTGAAGTTAAATTTGACCTGGTTAAAGTTGTTGTTGTTGACTTCTTTGTAATACGAACAAGTCATGGTTTTATGTTTGCTAATGAATCTTACCAAAGGTTTGTTGATGATCTTTTCCGTGCTGATCGGACCTTTGATGAGGAGATTAGCGTGTAACACTATACCTGTATAGATAGAAAAGACTCGTTCTTCCTTGTTGTCGAGGTCGAAATTGATGTTGAGGTGTTTCTTGACGAATTTTTTATAAGTATCTAAGGTGTAACTAGGAGTATGGTAATCGACTACTGCTGCGGTGCCATACATACAATTGGTTACGGATTGGTTCACTAACGATCTTATCACATACTCGGTAGTCGTCGTTCGGCGATTAAAGCTGCGAACATATTTTGTTGTTTTTTTTTTTATTATTACTCTTTTCAAAAGTGTACTCGAAAACGATGCAGTATTGTGGGCACCCCACTAGAATCATGTATCTGTTATAAACGGCTAGAAAATTACCTAGTTTAGTCGGATTGGAGGCCTCTACGTATCCGTCCATGAAACGTTGGTAACTCTTGCATATTTTGACGTCTTGTGCAAACTCCGACATGAACGGAACAAACAAGACGTCTCTCGCGTACCTACCAATCGGATCGTAAGGTCTAAAAGGTACGGTTAAAGACGATGACACAAAGTTACCGACACTCTGTTGTTGTGTAAGGGCACGATATACGGTAGCATAATGTAACTGAACTTCTTCGTTTCCTTCGTATTGGGCTTTGAGTAGATTAAATTCGACGATATACGGATCTTTGATACCGCCGGTGGTGACGATAGCACCATTCCCTTGACATGCGAGTGTAACAAACTCGACCACGTTGGAGTTATTGACTAGTTGAAAAATATGATCGCAGTAATAGATGACGTGCATTTGTGGAACTCCGAGAGCTCTACAACAACAGGAAATGTCTCGTACTGTGACGACACCAAATTGTGGCGCATCTCGCAACAAAACAATGATACTTTGTAAGAGCTTACTACTTGGCGCGGTAGGATTAACTTCGGCGTCGGCGATTGTCGTTTTTTCGCCATATCCCAACCCGTCAAAGAAAGCTTCGTTTAAGTCTTCGTACCAATAACAGTAATAATGTCCCAGTTGTAACGAGATATACTTACAAATCTCGATTTCTCCATCCGGGACGATGACAGTAGACATCACACACATAAAAGAAAATTGTATAATAAAAATTTTGTTTATTTTATTATATTCAGGTAGTAAGTATAATTGCGTTTCATGATGAGGAATACCATAGTAAAAAAAAAAATGTTAGTATCGAATCAAGGGTTAAACCGGACTCTCAGGTCGAGCATATCGCACTGGAATTCTTGGGTTCACGTCTAGTAATCTATTCCATATGTTATGCATTATACTTGGTAAAGACACTCCTCTTTCTTCTGGGTGCAATCTATTGTATGCTTGTTCAGCTCTTTGTTCCTGTAATAATTCTGGATTATCTCGGTATCTACCTAAAATACCATAAGTCCATGGAATCGAGCGATTAATTGCCCGAAGTTGACGAATTCGGGCAATTTCATCGTCTGTCAAGTCTCTTCCGAGTCCAGGAGGTCGCCTGAGTATGATTCGTTGTCGCACTCGCCGAAGTGCAGGTAGTTCGACCTCGTCCTCCTCTGCGCTAGTTTCGATATCTGGTAGTTCGTCGTCCTCTGCGCTAGGTGTGGATAATTGGATAGTGGTCACTACCTGACCCGTTTCGGCATTTTCGATGTCGATAAAGAAGTCGTCGTCAAGCTCAGTTGGATGACCAATTGTTGGTGGTAATACTTCGAGCACTTCATCATCATCATCATCATCATTCGGTCGTCGTCGTCGCTGTGGAGGAATGTCGTCATCTTGTCTGCTGCTCCTCCTCCTCCTTTCTGCCTCCTCTCTTCTCCTTCTTTCTGCTATTCTAGGCACGCGTCGTTCTGCCGATCTAGGTACGGATATGGTATCTATCCAGTCGGGTACCGAATGGAGGTGCAACATATAATATTCGTCGCCGGAGGTGCGCGAGATTCTAATTAATGATCGAAGAGTTTCGACGGGTGATAGTCCAACGAATGTACTGTAGATATCCGCCATTTGTTCCCGAACACCCTCAGTCATAGTTCCTTCAACTTGTTCGCGATAATAATCTACATACAAGTTATTTAGTAGTGTTGGAAATCTTCTAGACAAGTAATAGACCAATTGTCCAAATTCTCTTGTAAACTCCGACCACTCACGCCAGTCCACTGCACCATCGTGGAACGGACTGTCTGGTCCTCGTAAGTACACGTCGTGTTGCATCAGATTAAACAAAAATAGTATCCACCTCAGGTCTTCATTCTCGGAGCATTCTGATATCAACGGCCCGTCATTCTCGCGGTTATACGGTGGTTGTAGATTCTGTAATCTCCATAGGTTGGACATCCCGGCGACGAGAACAAACAACCGTCGTTCAACTACCCTACCTTGTTCATTAGTGATACGGTTGGCCCACTCGGCATTTGATACCATTTCACGTATATCAAGTATGTCTTGTACAACTTCATCATCATTTCCCAAGTTCAAACCATCAGGCAAAGCATATGATGACTCGGGAGGCTCATCGGGCGGCCGAACGCAGCGGGATACTTTTGCCACGGGTTTTACTTTTTGCATTTTGACTTTAGTCATGTGGTGTAGATACCACATACGAAATTGATTGTCGTGGTAGGCAACTTGATCCACACTCATTTCATCTTCGGGACGATCCTTGTGAACGTAATGTTTTAAGACCCCTTCTTTGGAATATACCGGAAGATATCGCTCGTGTAATAGCACGTCCTTGATTTCAGCGAGGTCATCGTCCCGCACAATGTCTCCATTGACCAACTCATGCACTAAAATCGTCTTGCCGTTTTCCACAATAAGTTTGCTAATGGGTTGGCGATCGGCACTCACATCTTGTTTGATGTGCTTATGATAATTTAAGGCCTTCTTAAACACAATTCCATCATAGCCCGTGTATATCATGGATGGTAGTAGTGGTGGTGGTGGTGTTCGTCGTCGCTCCCGTAAATCTTCGTTCGTAATTGGAGGTAACAACGTTATTTCAGGTTCTTCTCTCGTTCGCATCCGCTCCTCCTCTTCATTATGGAATTTCTTAAACGCAAGTATAGCACGCGAGTCTGCCGAACACAGGCGTTTCTCTCCTTGGTCAGTCGTCCACCTATGAAATAAGATATCGTCATTTACATTTCGAGCAGCTCGTGGATTGTTGGGTGTCTGATACCATTGATCGCAATTGCGACATTCGTATTCTTCCACTCTATTCGAGGGACGACGTAAACGAAGAGGGCGCACATTTTGAGAATCTCCAGTGAGGATTCCTTTCACCTCACCTTCCCAGTCTGCGTCTCTTTGTATCTCTTGATCTGCCGGATATCTCGGAACCCAATAATCTACATCGTCGGGACCAAATGTTTCCCAATTATCGTTGTCAGCATGTGCCATGATGATTTTTTTTTAATAACAACCAAATTCTTAATAATTTTTTTTTTTTTTTACCAACATGATTTAATAAATCGATCGTACTTGCTTCGCGATTTGAGAACGACGTGTGAACACGTCTTATTGTATCCAGATGTGTCTGTAAAAGAAGTACTATGACCTTTAGTGTTATTTTTACAGACGTCATCGGGTCGACCGGTCCCCATTAATGGAGAATCAACTGTACATATCCAACATCGATCACTGTCATCGACATCATCACTCGTATCCTTGTAACATTTTCTCGAAATCAAATTACAATGTGCTTCCACCAAGTCTTTAATTACCTGTTTCGCTCGGTCCGTAGACATCTCGTCTGATTTTTTCCAATACGATTCTAATTCTTTTCTGTTCAATCTTCTAGCGTCTCTGACCGTAACACCGTCATCCTCTTGATCGTGAAATACTTTAGATAAAGTCTTGTACAACATAAAACACGCGCAGTATTTTTGAAAAAGAAAATAAGATTCGGGTAATTCTTTATTATTATGTTCAAAAATACTACGTTGATCCTCGTAAATTTCTTTACAGACGTCAATTACATCTTCTTTTTTTGAAGAACGACACAAGTCGTTCAACTTAAAGATTTGTTCTATATGACGTTCTATCAGACAATCATCTACAGTTCTAAGCTCCTCATAATCCATTCGTCGTCACTGTCGTCGTCGTCGTCACTGTCCTCCTCCTCCTCCTCCTCCTCCTCCTCGCTGTTTTCTTCTCCTCGGAAAAGTATTTCTCTGTCTTCTTCTTCTCTTCCTCTTCTTCTTCTTCTAGTATCATAAATTAAAACGATCGTAAAAAATGCACCAAATACACCTAAACCTAGTATACTTGCAGCCAACGCGTTTATTATGATCGCATTAATACTACTATCACTATTTTGGAGTGGTGTAGTTGTATGGTAATCGGGTCTGTTCTTTATCAATACTCCTTTTGGATGATACAAAGTGTGTTTAATGGTAGTTCTTCTTCTTTTTATAGTAGTAGTAACATTGGTGGTGGTGGTGGTGGTGGTGGTGGGGGTGGTGGTAGGTGCTATAGTAGGAAATGGTTTCTTACACCATTTTGGTATAGATTTTTCCCAACGAGAACACAGGTCTTTGTTCCATGCAGTCTCTTCGCACAGTGTCAACGCCGGTTTATACTTTTTTTTCTTAGTATTGTAGTAAATATTGTGCGTAATATAAAAAACCATCACTAATGGATCTACAATTAGGTAATCATTAACGATATAACTACTATCAGGCTCTGCTGTGACATAACCTCCTCCGATACTCTTACCGTTTCTCGTCAGGGCAAATAACACACGAGTTAATTGAAAAGCATCAAAGTAGTCTTTCATGACCATCACGTTAGTTTCATCGACACTAAACAACTGTCCATCCCCGTTTTTGAGTTGTGTTTGACAGTCCGTTGGGGGATCATTAAATCTAACGCTGATAATGCACCTCTCACCATCATCATCTGTTTTGTAACGCAGTCCTCCTGGCCTACACCCTTCATTACTAAATATTTTTTTTTCTTCTTCTTCTTTTTTTTCATAAAGTTCCGTATAGTATGCACTGTATGGGAGGACGTCCGTTATCGATGTATAATATACTTCATTATCGGTGCGCCTAAACCATTTGTGTCCACCCAAAAACACCCCGTGTTCTACTTTTTGTTCGTTCATCTGTCGTACGATCAGATTGACCATATATCTATACAAGTTGCCTATCAGCAAATCTTGAATCCTGTCGTAGAAATCAACAAAATGTCTCAATTCGGTATCTACCCCTAGGGTCGACCTCTCTATGATTAAACATATAGCAGGATGATGAGGAACTATGGCAATCAATCCTTTTGTTTCCAAATGACCTCTCCGATATGAACAAGGTTTACCCCATTCTTGTGTCGGATAAAAATCTTGTGCCCTACAAACTACTATTACTACTATCACGAGTGTTCCTTTTCTAAGCATAATGATGATAATGATGACGTTGGCACGTCGGGAAGTAAACAACAACTGTTATAGTGGTTATTACTGTCGTTGTCGTCGTTATTATTATTGTCGTTTTTTCCTCCTCCTCCTCCTCTTCTTTTTTCTTCTTCTTCTTCTTCTTCTACTACTACCAAATTTTCGCTACCATCTACGAAATCTCTCAAATACTCTAAGCCGTAAACCATATCTTCAATCTTATCTTGGTAATCGTCTATACCGTCGGCCACCTTTTCTAGTTGTTGAGCAATTTTATCAATACGCTTGGCCGTTTTTGTAATCTGACTTTTCTTTGTCCATTTCCTAGATTGATTGGCGAGTTCTTTCAACGCCTGTGAATTACGTCTATCTTGTGCGGCATAATCGGATAACGTATTACCTAATGATAATACACTGTTAATTCCTAGTTGCCGAGTGATTGGGTTGTGTGGATTTTCTCTAACCATATCGTTAACGACCTTTTGATCAGACATCGCATATACCAGCGACACGGCTTTGCTTATTCCATCTAATCGATTCGTGGTAGTCATGCTCTTCTTCTTTTAAAATGAACGAAGCTTCGTACTATAGGATTAACATTAAAGGTGGATTGCAATACGCTTCTCTTCTTTCTCAATTCTTCTCCTCCTAGTGGTGGACACTGGTTGAGACAAGTGGTGATCGTACACTCGTATATCAATTGCTGCGATTTACTGTTGGTGTTGGCTCTAAATAATTTGTAAGACGATTCAAATACGTCTTCGATAGGTTCTACAAACTCGCTAAACAGAGGCGTCTTGGGTCCTTCTCCACCGACATAAATCTGCACGCCGTTCACTGTACACTCATCGATTCTAATATCAAAATCCGATCTCTGTTCTTGATTGAGACTGACCACCATTTTGACGGGAGCACCAATATACGCGTCGACGAGTTCCGAATCACCGTTCTGTGGATCGACGATCTTCAAATCTACTAGATAGGCGCTGTCGAACACATTTTGAACCTCGTCGATCTCCACAGATACATCGGTCACATCATGGCTCACGTCCACGCCACTAAAGTCTTTTCGACAAGTCATGTTATAAAGCTGACTGGTGTCGTCCGACAAAAAGACTGGATTGTTGGTGTACAAGACTAGTTCGTGTACGTCGAACTCGATACCACAAACCGTTTTGTTGAAGGTGACCGGTCCTACTAGAGAAGTGCTCTGACAGTTAGCATTGTTATTGGTATTCAAGATCTCCGCTTTACCATACGTCGGATGAGCTTGTTTGAGTGTAGATATCAGTTGAAACGTGAACAACCCATCTTCGCACTGGTCGATAGTCATGTCGAATTTAATGGGTACTATGTTGTAAGCAGTCACAATACCAGAGCTTTCGTTCAAAGCAAAAACGTATCTGATTGTAACCAATTGCTGACTGGTCAAAACGTACGCGCCGGTGACGATGGGAACGGCATAGAATTCTTCGGACGACGTGGGACTACCAAACTGTGCATGTTCTTCTTCGGTCATAGTCAAGTATCGACCGTCATCGCCTGCTCCAAACTCGTACGACAGATCAGCTACATTTATATAGTACTCGCCTGTGTAAGTAAATCCTAGATCGGTTGCGTCTATCAAGTTACTGACGCTTACTGCTGGTAGAGTAGTGGTCTGTGCCGTCACGGCACCGACGATGACAAATGCTACTACAACAAACGACTTCATCTCTTATATAAGTTATATAAGGTTTTGACCTCTCCAAATAAAACAAAACAACATAACACAATTAATAATTACATCCATCCTTTTTTTTTTTTATTTAATTTCTTATGGGTTACTTACTACTCTCGTCAGATGCTGTTTGATCTGAGTTATCTTCTTCCATTTCCTCTTCTTGTTCTTCTCGACCGCTGATGATCTCACTCGCAGCCTCACCAATTCCGTTAAAAAAATTAACAATCTTTGCTTCGATCTGTTTTGTTAATTTTTGTTGATCTTGTTGCATGCAGTCCGGATACTTGTCGGCTTGACTCGTCAGTCGATTGTTGACGTTTTCCAACTTGGAAATGGCACCGTTACAAAACTTGATCCTAGTCTTACAACCGTTGATGAGTTGACGCAGAGTCCCGTTAGCCAGATGTTCTTCTAACAGGTTCTGCATACCTTTCCATCGAGCTAAAGTGGCGCGTTCCTTGTTCAGTGTCTCAGTGTTGATTTTTCTGTAATAAAGAGCGACTCCCGTTTTACCTTCTTTGATTTTATCCTTCTTTTTCTGTAACGTCTCTTCGGGAGTCATCTTATGATGTGGTGTGCGCAGTTTCTTGGTTGCCTTTTTACCAGCTCCTCCACTCGGCGGTACTACCTTCGTTTTCTTCTTGGCAGCAAAATTGTTGACGGCGGCGGTATCCGGTACGATCATGTTAAACTGGTCGACGTTGTTCATCCTAAGGTGTCCTGAGGAAAAAATTGAAGTCGCCCTGAGGTAAAAAAAGAAAGAGAATACTAATATTTCCAATTAAGCTTATATACTCTTCCGTTTGTAATTATAATTACGATCTGAAAGGTGAGTATTACCTGGTTTTGCCACGTCACCTTTTAATTACGACGCGAATTGTTTACGACTTGCATCCAGATCATTTTTTAGCAACCGGGTATGTAATTATTATTACGACTTGATCCTGTTAAAAAATGAAGAAAAAAAAAAAATATCACCACAATCATGCAAGACGACGAGCAGCTTACCACGTATCCTAACCGTGACCTCGCTCACCGATCTCTAGCCAATACTATACACAAGATCAACGTCCGCAGACAAATAGCCGAAGTGTATTCGAAGCACAAAGGCGACTTTAACTATTATTATACTTATAAGTCGATTCAAGAGCATCGTAAGAGAGAAAGTCAAAAGTACCATCCGCGGGCCGCTTATTGGTTAGAGATTCACGATAAGCGGTTCCCCGATTGGTATGACGTGCAAGACTGGTGCGATCCTTTCATCAAGATACCACACCCTAAAGGCATAGAATGGCCGCCGCCGACGGCGATCACGACGACCTACATCGATCGGCAAATAACTTACGACATCATGATGGGTCTGCTAAAAAAAGGTTACTGTCTCGCACACATGGACGTCGGCGTCACTTATTCACCCGAGTTAGCACTTTTACGGGGACCATCGCGAGCTTTCCTGTTAAAACATCACAAAAACCCTCACACACCATTCATGGAAGCCATTAAACATCAAGACATGAACTACGACAGGGGAGGAAAAACCACGATCTATGGTGTAATCGGGGCCGAATACGACCCGTGTAATAGCGGAAACGGGAAAGTCGTGATAATAACGTCCGAAATGAGAAAACACGCTAGATATCTATATGGAGAATTTGATGCGATCCAGTACAGCGATCACGTTCAGCAAGCTTGTGCTAACAAAGCCGTGCCGGTTCATGTCTGTTACGTCATTGAACCCGAAACGATGACCGACATCGTTGTGAGAGTGGGTAACAAAAGAGTCGTGATCCGACCTTTGTTTGAAGGCGAAGACGACAACAATAACAACGTTATGGTTCATACCAAAGCCGATCTTTGCATAGAAGAGATTATGAGAATCTTATTTTAGTCGCCGATCGTAATTTTATAATTATGACCACTTTTTGTTATAAAAAGAAAAAAAAAGAAAAAAGTTTTTAGTTGTTTCATTTCACCACACACACACATCATGAACCGGGCATATTATATGTGGTATGGAATACGAGACGAAGAATTAGTCAATCATTTTTTGGCGTACCTCAAAAACGATACATCGTCGAAATGGTTCAAGTGTATCTTGTTTACGGGCGGTGCGGGGACTGGCAAGACGCGTGTTCTCGTACATCTCAACACGACACCTCGAATATGTTTCATATGTCCGACCAACGTATCCGGCATTGTCATGAGTAACATGTTTTATAACAATACGTTGTTCGGACCTAAATCGTACAAGACTTATGCGACACTCTACAAATTTTTCCACGAAGGCTTGCGAGACACGGCTCATTATAGAAACTTGATGTGTACAGTCAGTGCCGCGGCCCGCGCCGGTAACGTGAATTCTTTAGACGAGTTGTACGCCGAATACGACGACGCGTTTAAAGTCATCTCTCGATCGCGATACGATCAGATGAAAGAGAAATTAAATTATGTGACTCCCAAACAATACGACGCCTTTCGGAAACTGGCCAAATCTAGCGGTTGGTTCGAACACGGAGGATCATTTCGAGATGAAAACGATGCCGTAGTCAAGTACATGTTAGCTATGGGTACGTCGCCCAATAAGATACCAGATCCTCTCTTGTACGACACGTACGTCATCGACGAAGCGGGTCGTCTCACAGCGTTGGAAGGTTTGCAATTAGTACACTATGACAAATATGTGCACATGTTGTACGAGACTTGCCATCACAAGACGACGCGACGTCCCGGTCTTATATTGGTCGGTTCGTGTACACAAAATAAGGTGATCAATAAAAACGGACAGGAGTGGGGGATCGACGACTACAGTCTCATCACGATGGTTACGGCTCCGTTTTTTAAAAACGAACAGTACCTGTGTAAGCTGAACGTTTTTAACCGTCGATGTAATCGAGGCGATCTGAACAAGATGGTTTGTCTCAGTCATATCGTGGAACGTCTCGAGTTGGGTCTGCCGATGAGTAACAAGCACCGCGAAGAGTTTTTAACGACGTTTTCGGCTCCATTTTTTGCTCCGACGCCGAAACAACTGGACGAAAACAAGGCGGAGATCTTGGGTAGATTACACATTGCTAAACGTCACAACGTGTTAAACAAACTACAGGACACGATCACACCGTCACTCGTGTCTGTAGAAGTCAAAGAGTTTTTTACCTGTAACGACGACGTCGATGCTAAGGCTACTCCACACGTGTACAGAGCGCACGAAGAACTCGCGGCGTGTTATCAGAGTATCCAATATCTAACCGACAAATGGGATTGTGAAGGCAAAGTCCAACCGAGTTTTACTAATCACGAACCCAAAAAAAGAAAGAAAAGCAGTGACGACGACGACGACGATGAGAATTTATTATGGCGTTACGGCAACAAACGCAAGCTTTTACCTAACATGCTTTACAAGATAACGCATTGGGTAAATTGTACTATGATTGCTATCGAAGGCGAACTGCACGATTTTATCAAAGATTTGGAGACGTACAAGTCTGTCGTGGCTAATAATTTTACTCCTCTCTTATACGAGATCATCTTGTACATGAACGGATGGGCTTCTCTTATAGAACAACACGACCAAGAATTGTACGCGACGATCATGCACTTGTCTTCTCATATCGCGATGTTAGATGCAGCCCTGTCTGGCGAGAACGATGCATTCTCTGATATGATTCACAACTTGAAAGTCGAAGTAACGATTTGTCTTCGAAAACTGGCTACCGTGACGACTCGCGCCGGTATGACTATGCCCATCAAGATTTGTCTCACTGTCCCCAAGTGTTTACTCACTCAGGGACTAACCTGTATCTTAGAAAAAGTAGAGACCAACTCGGTCATTTTGAGATTGGGTAAGACGTTTAGACTACGACTGTATAAAAAGATGGTCTTGTTTAAAAACCAATCCGTCACCCAATTTTCGATGCGGTACAGCAGAACGGTTCAAAATAATCTCAACCGGCAGAATCAACAAAAAAAACCTCTGGTAGCGACAATAGAAGGTTGGGAGGAAGAAGAAGACCTGCTCATGATGCAGTCCAAATCTAAAAATGAGCACGCAGGTAAAGAGATCGTTTTCCACTTTTTCCCACTAAAATTATTCCTAATCGAAACGATCGATTGCACACAGAGCGCCTCGTTTAATTTTGCGCACGTAGTACAATTGACATCGGGAATGGCCGCAGAAGACTTTATAGTAGCCGTGACTCGAACGGAGGACGCCGGTTTATTAAACGTCTATTTCGAAGGAAGTTCGATGGATCAGTTTCATTTGGCGCCTTTACATCGCACGACTCGTTTGACGACACAAGTATTTCATCGATTACAGCGAAAGACGGGATGGTTATAAATCGCGTTTATTTAACACACATTGAATAAAAAACCCAGAAAAAATAAAAAAAAAAGAAAAATTCTTACAATGCAGAGTTCTTCTTCTTTTCCCGATAAGAAAAAACGAAAAAGGCGTGGTAGAGATAGTAGTAAATCAATGCCTTCTTCTTTTACAGAGGAGGATCAATTTAAATTTTCATTAACCGCCGATGAATCATTTCAATCAGCACGGTCTGAGAAAGCAACAAGACGAACTACTGATAGCGGTATAAAATCATGGTCATATTTTACAAAGGAGAAGGAGAAGGAACCAGCACCTGTGAGTTTACCCGACGACCTATCTAAATTATCATTACCTGACCTATCTTCATCCGCCGATGTAACCTTTCTATCAGCGTCTGAGGGCAATGACACTGATGATACAGGTTGGGCAATAGTTGTAAAGCAAATTCTATTGGGACTACAAGCAGCAAAAGAAGAAAAAGAAGAAACAACTCGGATTGTTAAATCCGTGTTAGCAGAAATAGTCGAAGGAGCGATTTTTGATGAGAAAGACGACGACGACGACGACGACGACTCCTCATTTACTTCATGTACTGATAAGAAATCTGTAAAGTTTTCAGAAGATACTAGCGTCAAGGAGGCCGTGCTACAAGAACTAAAAACCCGACAAGAAATGAAGGTCGTGCTACAAGAACTAAGGATGAAGGCCTTGCAACAAGAAGAAGAAGAAATTCAAAAACAATATCGAGAAATAGAAAAAAAAGTTGAAGAAGAAGAACAACAGCCAGAAATAGAACAACAACAGCGAGAAGAAGAAGAAGAAATCTATAGTGTCCTAATGGAAAAGTTTGTGAAACTAGACAATGAACTAGAAATCATAGAACAGCAACTAGACACACAACAGTTACCAGGAACAAGAGACGACTTAAAAGCAAAAAAAAAACAACTAGAGGAAACAATAGCAACACTTGAGAATAAAATAGATGTTTTGTATCCTCGGGAAAGTGATAACCAACAACTATCGCTAAAATATAGCGAAAATGAAGACTCAATAAAACTATCGCTAAAAGAATCATCAATGAAGCAGAATATATATGACCGAATTCACAGAATATATTTTGAAGAAGTAGTCCCCGAATTTGACATTTGGTGTAAAAAGTTATGCGGTCCTGGAACAGCCAATTTGTTTCAACATTATTCTGCTAGAGATAGATATCTCGTGTTTTCGGAGAATTTTGACAAATTCGACAACTTTCATCTACGACATTTGGTAACCTTGATGATATGTGGGTACCGTGTATATTTTGCCCGTCATATTCAAAAGATATATGTATATAACCAGGAAAATATCGTGTTCGATATTGATTATCTCAAATTGGATGATAGTATCAACCACGTACCCAATGTAGACGACCCTCTATATTGTTGGTATATGACCCCACCTAGGTGGGATATTGATGAAGAATCGAACGATACTTTTGAAACAATACCCTCCGACCAAAGGTTTTTAATGATCGACCAGAATTTAGAGCGGTTTACTAAAGAACATGGTGGTGACGATACCAACACGGACCTCATTTTGACTTCTAGAATAAGAAACGCGGAGAAGAAGAAGAATGCACTGGCAGACGTATCTTCTGAACTCTTTGGATATGGTGGTGATGATGATGGCTACGAACAAAAACTCGATATGTACATTGAAGAAATCATCGAGGACTTAGCGGACAATTGTCAATTAAACTACAATATTCCACTTGTTGAACCAATAAAACAGGAACATTCGAGAGAACAACAACAACATGATGAACCCTTTAATGTAGCAAATCAGGAATATTCAAGAGAAAGCCAAACGTTAGAAGCCCAACATGATGAAAAGAGCGAAATGAAAGATTCTACGGCTCAATGGAAAGGGATGTTATCTCTGCAGGAAAACGAACTTGAGAATATGGAACAAGAAATTAAGTTTCTTCGTCATGCACTTGATGTAAAGGAAGAAGAAGAAAGAAAAACAAGAGAGCAGGTAGAGCTAAGGGAAAATGAAATTGAGTGGCTTCGTCATGAACTTGAGGTAAAGAAAGAAGAAATAAAAAAGCAACTTGAGTCAAAGGAAGAAGAAATTGCGAGGATTATTGATGAAATTCAGTTGAATGATGCAAATGAATTATCTGAGAAGGAAAAAGAAATTGCGAAAATTCAGAATATGTTACAGCAAGAGCGACAAAAATATACGGATGTTTATGAAGAATTACAGAGAAGATCATCATCTGGGGGGGATCAAGCACTTGCGAAGTATTACCGTGAATTGGAGGAATTGTTATCTCAGAAGGAAAACGAAATTGAGGAACTAAAATATAGACTTGAGCAGTGCCAAACTGAGGTCCTTAACCTAAATTCAGCAATTGAACACTTAAAAGTGGAAAATAAAAAGATCCTATCAAAGGAACAAGAGAACAACAAATTGAGAGATGAGATCGACGTCCTAAAAAAGCAACAGGAACTCTTGTTAAATACGGTTAAATTGTCGAACAACCCCAATGGTCAAATGACTCATTTAGTACAGGAGAATCACAAACTAATGGAGGAAAAAGAAGAACTATTATTGAGACTGAGTAAGATAGCTGGACAAAAGCTTATGCATGGATATCCTGCATTAGCAGATCTTAGTAATGCAAATCGACCTGTGAACCTAGGAGAGAAATACTCCGAATTCTATGATAATGAATATACAGAAGCGTTAGAAGAATTACAGAATGTATTCAGAATTGAAGAAGATGAAGACGTAATTAAAATCTTGTATTCAATAATCAAGGATATCTATACAAAAACTACAGAGGTAGAAAGAAAATATGAAGTAATGATAAAGAAGGCTGTACTAACTTTACCTGGACTAGAGGGGGAGACTTTAGAGAGTAGCTTCCACATCGACAAACCATTAACCGACCTCCGTATATCAATGGGGTCTTCATGTGCTTTATTGATGCAAAAGATAATCATGAAAGAATTTCAAACCATGATTAATGTAAGGGGCAAAAAAGTTAATATTGACGAATTGCCCAAAACGCAAAATTATGTCAGAACGGGTGCAACCCTGTCGTGGTTTATGAGAATTTACGAGCCACCTGTACACATGGATTTTAACTTTAAGTCCGGAGTACCATTTAATAGAGATCTATATAGACGTTATACACAATCTGGACCGATCACGGACTATCCAGTGTGGCCTCCTCTACATCTATATGAAGGTGGACCTATGCTGACCAAGGGGGTCGCCGAGCCTAAGGAGAGCTCGGAATTATAATTATGATCTGTTGTGTGTATATATAGATATACAGAGAAGAGAAGAGATAGTGATGATGATGGATGAGGTATTACGGGCCACGGAAGATGTCAATCAGTTGACGTGTACCAATCTCAACTTTGTCGATTATAGTAAAGAACGAGGTCTTCCGTCGTCTTTATTACCCGTAGTCTGCGAAAATGGTATAACCTCCAATGAATTGAATGCTCCCGTAACCAAATTAGCCTCCAAGATTACCGGTACGAAATTCATACCGAAGACACCTCCTCATTACATGACAGACAAAGCATTTATAGAGGAATTCAACAATACGATGATCATCGATACGTGGATCTGGGATATGGATGGGTGTACGATATGAAAAATAGGTCTGCAATAATAGGATCCCCAACATTTATAACTACCAAGATTGCCAAAATATATAGCAATTATAACGTGTACACCGAAGATTATTCTTATGATCCCAAACATTTTGTTCACAGAGGAGTCGTGATTATAACAAAACAGTGTTGTCATCATTGGAAGCGTGTTTTGTTTATTTGATTTTTTGAGAAATAAAAAAAAAAACTACATCATGCTGAATTGATCGTCGTCTTCTTCTTCTTCATCTTCTATTTTGACCCTTTTATTGTTGTTATCATAATCGTCATCGCCCCTTCTTTTTCTTTTTCCAATAGATAATAATTCGTCGTCATCATCATCGTCGCCGCCCTCATCTTCTTCGTCCTCAATATAAGTAATTTGAGAGGTTTCTGTTTCGGCGCGTTCCAATATCTCTCCATATACTTGCCTATACTTGTCATTATCTGCGTTGAAATGATCGAACACGTTACGAATAGCATCGGTAAGATGTGGATTACTCGTTATCTCTTCGTCTACGATTAAGTCCATACCGACCTGGGCCGTGAGCATTTCACCGTCGCTATCGTCGCCATATCCACAAGAAGATGCGATGAACGTGTACAAGTTTTGAGCGTAACTGTTGATCAGCTTGATGCGTTCTACGGTACCGCCGTCTAGTTCCTTAATGTCTTTAAACAACTGTGGCAAGTTGAATTCTTTGTTGGACATGTAGGGACCTCTCAGCACGACTGCAAAAGCGGCGTGATGAGGAGTCGAAAATATAGGCATGTCCAACAGTCCATTGAATCCACTACCGCTGGATTCCAACGCTACTGGTGGTGGTGGTAGAGGAGGTGGTCTCTTAAAGTTGTCTAAAGAAGTGGCGAGCTCTTTGTTAACGATGATGTATGACAAGAATATACAAATGTCGCAGTACGAAAACTGTCGATGTATATACACCGGTAGGCACTGTGGTACATATTACCAGGAAATGGTAATCACCAGTCAACCCGTGGAATGCGATAGATTCTCTTTGGAACTAGAAAGAGACGGTTACCGAAAAATGATTCCACCGACTGGTCAACCCGTACAATCCGCGTCTCGATTAGCAGCATTCGCTCAAAAGTCCAGCATGAAAATCAAATGTGCGGCGTCTTATATGGACACTTCGTCTTCTAACAACGACAACAACAACATGTTGGGAGACGTGGGGATGATGGGACTCCATGTCAATGGTAGTCATCACCATATACCTTTGGACTTGAAGAACGATATAGAAATCAAACTCTTCAAAGCCGTCTATCCTGCTTTACAAAAACAATCTAGATTGTCGAAGGAGCAGATCAATGAACGATTGCCTCAAGAAAAAAGATTGAAAAAATTGGAGGACTTTATACAGAAGAATATGACAATCACCACGGCGTTGTCTCATATCGATTACGATCACATCGTCATCAGAAACTGGGAGGAGTTCTTGGACGTGTCCATCACGCACTACCTACTCAACAAATATAACTACAATCCCGTGGATTTGGGTAGTAGAGGAGGAGCTGGCGGTAATAACAAGAAAGAAGGAGGGAAAGGAAAACAACTTGGAGGAGGACAACACAAGTTGATGAAAGTAGTACAAATGAGCGAAGACGAAAATGGTGGTATTAAGTTTAGCGGTAGTTATATCAATAGGGAGCTTTTGACCTCCCAAGTGTTGGCGGTCAATTACCAGGTTGTAATTATTTTTTCATCGAGGTTGTAATCTATTCATGGCATGTGTTTTTAAAAGCTTGTTTCTTAATATTCTGGTGGAATACTGGATTTACAAGTATCTTTGTGTTAAGAATGAAATCGATTTTTGATCAAAAAATATTTTGTTTCTTTTTTAGGTAAGATTAAATGAATTGGAATAAAGAGAAGACATGTATTTCTTGTCACTTACGTATTTTGAGACTTGTAAAGTAATGTTGGTGAAAAAATAAAAGTCATACATTAAAAAATATAGAATAAAAATAACAATTATGAGGTTTCAAAGTAATGATAGAATTGTTACAGCGCCAAAGGCTACTTTTCGAACAATATGGTGGCCGTGAAAACGGCCGTTTGTAGTTTTGAGACATATCACACATTAAACAGGGTAAAATGTGGATATTTGCTCTAGAATGTTGGTAAATGTTGACTCAGTATTGCCTCCATAGCGGTCTCTCCACACGAATTCGTCCAAAAAGGATGGCAGCATTTATTCTGGTGTTCCCCTCTGGCCTTGCATCTACCCCAGTATGATTCAATTGTTTGGGTATGGACGCCAGTTTCGGGATCTACAAAGTTCAGGGAGTGGTTCACTGTCTGATGTGTTAGCCCTAATTCGCTTATTCTGTTGTATGCTCGCCACTGGTCCGATCTAACAATAGAACCTGGTTCAACTATACGGGCGATGATGGGAAGGAGTGTGTCAGCATCCCTTTTGTCGACCAGCTGCATGTAGCTGACAGCAGGTTTGGTGCTGGTATCGACCATACCAGATACCCATTGTTTTTTCTTTGGGTGGCGCCCTCGGTGGTACTTAGGCTTGTGTCGAAAAAGAGACTCGTCTATCTCTACAATCTTGTTCTTCCCTCCGAGGCGTATGGGGTTCTCCATCAGCTGCCTAGTACAGGTGTCTCTTAGGTACTGGAAGACTTGGATAACGGACTTCTGGCCTACAGCTGTTGTATCCACCGCTGTCTTCACGGAAATCGCCTTACACCATAGGAAGATCAAGTGCAACCACTTGTTCAGGGGGATACGGGTGGATTCAAAGAAGCTGGAGCTCCGTATCGTGGTATGGGTTATATATATATATATATAACATCTTAATGGTCCACCGAAGGGAAGTGTCATAAGACAAAGAACAATTAACTCAGTATTCATAATATTTCGGTCTCCTGACCTTCTTCTAGTGAATTTTATTGGTATTGGTGGCTTAAGCTATGTAATATCCATCATATTTCATAACCGATACATGAAAAAAAAAATTATAATTGAATTTTTTTTTTCATATATCGGTTATGAAATATGATGGATATTACATAACTTAAGCCACCAATACCAATAAAATTCACTAGAAGAGGGTCAGGAGACCGAAATATTGTGAATACTGAGTTAATTGTTCTTTGTTTTATATATATGTAATTTTATATGAATTTTATATAAAGTAATATACTACTTTTTAAAATTTTCATGGCCATGATATGATTATCAATTACAATTTCAGACACCACTACGCAGCATCTTGATCCCGAGAGAACAGTCCGGCGCCAAGCGGCTGTAAAGAAGATTCTTTCCATGAAGAAAACGCAGCTAGCTGACATCGTTCTTGGACCAATTCTACATACCCGACTGTGTTTCTAGGAGGACCACAGAGGATTTACGTTCAGTGGCAATTGTTGCTCTCCTCAGCAACGAGTGATTTAATAGAATGCTTTGTATATATAATATAGTGTATTTTTAAGTCAGTGATACACTTTAGTGCTTTATTGTGTACTTTAATTGTTATAAATGTGATTAATATGAAGTGCATTATTATTCTCAAAATTTTATATCAGCTTTACTATATATAAGTGTTCATTTCATTTATAAATAATGTATAATCAGCTGGTTAATACAAACGTTTAATACAATGTATGTTGATAATGGTAATAAAATTAATCAGCATTAAAAAATCTATGCTTATTCTTCATTACATGGAACATGAAAAATATGATGTTACCAGTGACCCCTGCAAAAAAATAGAATCAAGCCAAGTAATTGCAGTGTAGATTATACTGGAACGAATTTAAATCTAGTATTCTTAAGAATACTGGTATAAGCAGTATCCGTGACGGAAAGTACAGTATTTCCGGTATTTGTGTCTGTCCCTAATATCTTTGAGATTCTTGCAGGTGGCCGTTTTATTATGCTGTCTTTTACTATTGCCACGCGAATGGCAAACGATAGCATAATAAAACGGCCACCTGCAAGAATCTCAAGAGATTAGTCTTTCCTATGACGACAATTCTCTAAATATTGCTTTTTATGCTTTTATATTGACTGCCACATGAAATTTGTTAGTGGAAGGCGTAAAAAAAATGGCAGTATCGGGATCGAGATTTGAAATATCATTATCCTTATAAAGTTGAGGTCAGAAGAAATTTGGAATAAAACGTTTCAAGCATACAGATCTGATAAAAGAAAACTATTATATTACTGATGTATTTAATAAATTGTAGCTAATGCTGCATTATGACCTTTTTTAGATCTTGATATTGAGAATGAAAGTAAGTTGCTTAGAGACTGACGTAAACAATATGGCGGAAAGCAGGTGCCCGCTAAACTTGTCAACCTTCCAATTTCTCCGTTTAGAGTCTCTAATTTAAAATAGTGCGATTGGGGACTTTATCAACTTAAAGGTAATACACCGCAATTCATAATTAGATTGATAAGGGATGCACAATGCGCGACTTTATATCGAAATTTACAAATGGGTTTATTTACATGTGATAATCCCAATTAATCATTTAATGACCAGAATTTTGTTTAGAATTCAATTCTGATAATTTTATGCCACATATATATCATCCCTATATTCTATGTCATGAAATATATTGGTTGCAACAATTCATTATAATTCGTATTTCACACGTGGAAAAAGAAACTTAGGTACAATGTTATTTGTAAAACAATTTCGAATTTTAAAAAATTGTCTACGGATAAGTCACCCCTAACTAAAGCAAAGTCGCCCTATATCGGTTAAGTCACTCTATCTGTGATATGTTTTATGTACAAATGAATAGAAAGATTTGTATGATTAATATTGATTTATAGTAATAAAATATTAGGAATAAATCTGTCTATTTTTCTTATATGTTATCGAAAATTATTTCTTTAGTGTAATGATTGCTGGATTTTGGTCAGCAAAATTTATTCTATGTAAGATATATAATCTAATCTCTTCTTTCATTACCTTCATTTCTATTTCTACTATTTCCAACATCTTTTAACCAAATGTTAACTAGTACAATTAGGAGAGAACATTGAGATGATTGATAATTAACATAAATAGTGTTTGAAACAAGCATTTGAGGTGACTTGACTTGACATTGTGGGGCAACTTGACCGATATTGAGCAAATTTACTCCGGAGCGACTTAACCTTGGGTCAATTTAACTGGACTCAAAAAAATATATATATACATAAAAATTCATCAGATCAAAAATTTCAAAGGTATTTGTATTGTGCATTTGCTTTTTACTGATTAGGAGGACTATACCTTTAGATTATTTTACACATTACATTGTGTTTTGGTTATTTTCAGAATGACTGTTGTAGACCCCTTAGATAAAGAAACTGGAAATTTCCCATTGAAACTTCATTGAAAATCCAGTGTTTTAGCAGTTATCATTGAAATACCATTAGAATATCATTGTTTCACCTTGCAGTCTCAGTAAACCAGTTATTCTAAGACCATTGAAATTCAAGTTTTATTATAACTGTGATTTTAATGCCTCAATATTTCCATTGAAATACCATTATCTCAAATAACTGGACATTTAGTATAACAATTATACATTGATATAGCATTTATTTTCGAAAGCAGTTTTTCTCAATTCAATGGTTGTACATACACATAGTCTATGGGAATATTATATTTTCGTGCATTGTTTCTGAACACAACAGAACTCAAGTTTGAAAAGAGATACAAATATACAGAAATCCGCGGGAAAAGAGTTACATGTATTTAAATGAACGGATGCATTGATTTAGTTCACCTATCTTGTAAACTCCCGTTATATAATGATTGTGTGATAATTGGAACCCATCTACGATCTTCAAAATATTTCGATAAGGATCGTATTTCATCCGTGTTAACGAAGTGCCTATCTTTTATACCAGAGACCTTCGAAGATACGGATTTACTCTAATACAGTGCCCGCCACTTAATTGAATGTCGCATTATTGAATATTTCGTTTTATTGAATAAGATCCTGAAATCCAAAACCATTTTCTATCAAATCTATTCAAAATCCGCCACTTATTACACTAGAATAAAGAAGCGACTTCGTTTATTTGAATAGCGCGATTATTCTACCAAGCATACCTTTGTTAAAACTTCAATGTATCACGCCCGAGGTCATGTTATTTACTAC
Source organism: Pteria penguin (assembly GCA_035048485.1). Classification (NCBI taxonomy): domain Eukaryota; kingdom Metazoa; phylum Mollusca; class Bivalvia; order Pterioida; family Pteriidae; genus Pteria; species Pteria penguin. The sequence continues at coordinate 6,965,725 of CM068582.1, forward strand.
GGTGCAGGCGACCTATCTATTAGAGATAAAGGGTTTCACACCTGTCCAGGTAATCTCAAAAGAGATTACTGTCTAGGTAACAGTTGTTGACCGAATCACACGTTAATTGTCTAATAGGCCGCGGCGGTAGGAATGAAAGGATTAATTAATTACCAACTGCCGAAGCCATGTCGTACACAAGATCATCGGAAACATCGACAAGATGACGCTGTCAGCCAACGGCATTGCGTGAAGACTGGCCCTACTAGATGCCGTCCACTTACTCCGTAAGGCCTGTCGCACCGTCAAGCCAACAACCATTGCCAACTGCTTCCGAAAGGTTGGCTTTGCCTCGTCAGACAACGACACAAGCGAAACTGACGATGTCCGGCCGCCAGAGGATGTTGAAAGCTAGACGTTCGATACCTTCATCACAAACGATGGCAACCTGGAGAACTAAGCTGTCCGGACTGACGAGAAAATATTCGCGAATTTCCATGAAGACGAGCCTAGACTATGCGTTGCCAGTGACGACGAGGAGGCTGAAGAAACGGCACGAGTAGCGCACGGCGAATGTACAGACGTAATGGCCACAATACGACGATTCCTCGAGGAAATCAAAGCGACGACTTCAGCCTGTTCTATCAGATGGAAATTGAAATTTCTCACACGCTTGAATATGCCTTTTAATTTGCCTTTGTTAAAACAAATTGTTTAACCTGTCTTATGTCTCTGACCACCCTGGTTACACGACTGAGATACATTACGTGCAATTTCAATAGACGACGGTTTTATCTTTACGGTCAGTTGAGCATGTGTAATGTAGTTATTTAATAACATTTGGTCACTGTACTTAAAAAGACAGTTGCAAAATTATAGAAAATGTGGTCTGTTGAGTTTAATGTAGCTCGAGCAAACAATAAAGGGATCTAAGAGAGGTAACTCTAGTGTATCTATATATAGATACATGTACACTGATTTCATTACTGATACAGCGAAAGTTAAACACGTATGCAATTCTTGCAAAATCTGTCGATCATCTGGTCTTCGAAACTGCATTCGTTCGTCATGCCGTGTAATTGAATATTCGTTTATTTGAATAATAAAGTCCTGACAAATAGGTTATTCAATTAAGCGGCTTGCACTGTATGAAATATAGTACGTATCCGTCAAGCACCTTTACATATATATGGTGCCGAAATGTACGGAAAATGCGATAACGGACCAGCGCTCACTTCGTCGATGTCAATTTTCAATTTTCAATCTTGCCGATTATTTTTCAGGGGCACTGTGCTTAATTATGATAAAATCGTCGTTTACATTTAGTTTTCTTTCAAATCACTTTGAATAGGCTGTTTTGTAAAGGTCTCAAGCAAAAACACTACAATAACTCCCCCCCTCCCCTTTTCCCACCCCACACACCATAACTATCATTGACATTTTTTCTCAGTTATTAATACATTTTAAAACAATAATACAGGGAAAAAATACATTCTGTGGTTTAATTTCCATAAAAAATATTATTTCTGTATCCACACTACAGTACGGCTTCAGTCCAGGCAGATCAGTGAAATCAGATATCGTCCATTCCTGATAACGAACTGTATTATATAACACGTTTCGAGAATCATGGGAAATTGACCTTATTATACAGCCTAGTATCATTTGAATATAAAGCAGCATCCGATCGAGCGCCATGATTCAATTTGAGAAAACGTCTTGTATATCGTTGTGCACGCGCTCTTGCATTTACGTATTTGTAAAAGATAGTCAAACAATTGGCGAGCATATTTACAAGATGAAGTGACGATGATGGAATAATACAAAATAGAAAGACGGATTTGGTTGCATATATAAATGTACCATCGCTGACCTCGAAGGACATTCTTTTCACTAACGTAGCGGTAAGTACTGATTTTTGTTTTGTTTTTAAAAACTTTCAGTGTTCTTCTGCTCAGATGTTTTGTGTTAATTATTATTTGAAAACGTTGAATCTACATGGTTGGGCACTGTCTTTCTTTTAGAAAAAGAAACTAACAATGAGAATGAAATGATTGTTGCATTATTTTACTTGAAATTATTAAACTTTATGCTTACGAGTAATATAAGATTGTATTTCTGTAAAGTTGATAATCCTCATAATACCTCGTCGAACCCATCACTTGTAAGTTATTGATATCAAAATTAAATGGCGCTCGGCGGGACATTCTCTGTCGCTGAAGAGGCCGGGAAATATGATACGGGTTAATTAGAAGAGAATGAAGGTCAGTGATTATCGCAAGCTGACGGATGTGCGTACAAAATGTGCACCTGTTTTGAACGTATCGGAACACACGGATGATTAATAGAGTGTTAGATGTAACTTACATAGAATTTTTCAAGAAATATAAACACTTAAAATACTTGTGAACGAGTCTGTCCGTACATGTACTTTGATATACTTTCATAATTGTCACGTTTTCTGCGATCTCGTGTGTTTGCAATTGGGGTTGTCTCATGTTAACAAGTAATTAGTAATAATGCATTATACCTTCGGTAGGAGCATAGTCAGGTGCGGATCCAGAAATTTGGGTCGAGGGGGAGGGGTGTTCATCCATATTTTTGTAACAATAACAAGAAAACAATTTTCGTCAAATCTTAGGGTCGGTCCAGACCCCCGGAGCATCCCTCTGGATCCGCGCATGACGGTGGTCGTGTGTAAGGTGGTCAGTAGAGAGTATGGCTCTTCCCTTTTTACCTCTTCTCACCCTGTCTCCCCATTCTTTTCCTTTTCTCATCTCTTACTCATCCCGTTCCTCTCCTAGACTACCCTGTCCACCCCATTGTACCTTTGTCCTGATAAATTGGTAATTCATTTTGTGATATTTATTTTTACAGATCTTTGCAACATGTCAGTGATCACCTGCCTCAAAACATTCATGGCAACTTTGCTTAATGAAATTGGAAACAACAGACAGAAAGTGGTAAAGGATGTACCAAGATTTTGAAAGACCTACAGAATGAGAAAAAAGTGTGTACAGAAAAACTGTGTGAAATGCTTGAATGCATAAAATTGATACACGGAGAAGTGATTTAAACTAAAATTTATACATGGAAATGTGATTTAAACTATGTGATAAGCGTACAAAGGTGACATTTTTACAGAAAAAGTGATATGCACAGGAAGGAGACATGTATCCAAAAGTATTATGAAGACTTTGTGGGTCTTCATGCCATAATAAGTTACTTAATATTGTTGAGTGACAATCTGTGGATTAATCATATGGAATTCTGATGATGTTTTCAGGGAATTTAATTTTGTTCTATGCATTGATTTAATTTGTTTATATATGAACATTTTCCAAAATTCTGAAAAACAAGGTAGGTTACTGAACATTTAAATATGAGAACTTTCAATGGATATACATGTTCATTTTCATTTAGTAGGCTATACATTATCTGTTGGCAAGATGATCTTTCTATATGTAATTAAAGTTTAATATCAGTTCTTTGATAATTAACATAGTGGCATTACATGTGAAGAACATAATAAAACTTCTGTTTCTGTAAGTCATTGTATTTTTTTTCCTTTTCTGGAATAACTGGGAAAGTAATGGTATTTCAATGGTTTTCTGAAAGCTGTAATTCAACATTGATTTTTCAGTTAAATGTGACGTCATTTAACTGGTTCTACCTAATTTAAATAATTCGCCGATTTCAATGGTATTTCAATGGACTTTGAATGGTATTGCAATGGGTTTTTACAGAAAACTGGAAAATCAGTGGTTTTTACACATACATTTTACATTACCAGTTTGCATCTAATTAGTAGAACTGCAAAAGTAATGGGATTTCAATGGAAAGAATATAACTGTAAAAGCAATGGAAGTTCAATGGCATTCTTTTCTGTAAGGGACTAACTACATGCACTCACTGTATATATTTCTATTGTAACAGAAACTAAATGGGCTCCAATATCTGTGTTTAAAGTCTTTTGAAAATGAAGATGGAGCACAGATTAACTAACGCAGTAGTGGATGTGGAAAAGTTCTCCAAATTAGGAACTGAAGATCTACAAAACAATCAACCACAAAGAGCACTAGAGTCATTCAAATATGCTTACAAACGTTCACGAGAACTTGATGATGGTTATACGGAGCGTGCATGTGCGTTTAATCTGGGGGCTGTATATATAGCTATCGGTGAATTTAGGAAAGGAGTTGACACCCTAGAGAAGTCAGTGCCACCAGATAACAAAAGGGAAGGAAGATCAAATGGGGATTTATATTTTAACTTTGGAATAGGTTTTGAGGGACTTGGTAACAATGAAGAGGCTGTTCGGAACTATAACAAAGCATTGGAGGAATACAAGGTGGAGCGTGATAATGTCAAGATGGAGGCAGAATGTCTAGAAAAACTAGTGCAAATCTATGTAAAGACTCAGAATCAATTTGCTGCCGAGACATTTAATCAGTTGGCTGCAGTATACAGTATTCTGGATAACCCTGTCAAACAGATGTGGGCATTGTCAGAAAGAGCTTATCAACTACATATTCAGGGACAGTTGGAGGAAGCAGAGTCTATAGCAGAGGAGTGTTTGAAATTATCCTCTAAATGTGGTAGTGATGCTCCAATTGGTAAGCTAATGATAATCGATACTTTTTGGTCCTTGTTTAACCTTTTAAGTTGGTTGGTTGGTTGGATGACTGCATGATGTATTACGTCGCTTTCAACAATATTTCAGTTATATGGCGACATGGAAGCAGGAGGTTATCAACCTCTTAAACATAGTGGCACAACCCGGGAATCGAACCCGGATCGTGGGTGCCCCAAGCCAAGCACTAAACCACTACACCAAGCCTGCCGCTTTTAACCTTATTATATATGCATTAGAGTTTACTATGGTATATGGCATTATGAATAAATTCTACATTGAAATGTAACACCTTATGTAAAGGAAGCCATTTCGGATTTTGTTTTTCTTACAGGTAACATATACAATGACCTTGGCCTAATTTTTACCCAGATCATGAAGTATGACCGGGCTCTGTTCTGTTTTGAGCAGTCATTGCCATTGGTGCAGGCCAACACTGGGGACAGGAAGCAGGAGGCTGTTGTTCTACAAAATCTTGGTGCCACATACAACTTGATGGAGGACTATCAAAAAGCTGTGTCTTTCGATGAAAGGGCAGCCGATCTTTTTGGTATGAAGAATCAAAAGTTCCTTTTGGCCTGATCTACATATTGGCTATGTTCATTCTTCTGTCCTGCTATTTATTTATCTGTCTTACCCCAAGCTCATCTGTCTGTATCTATTTCTGTTTTAATCAGATTTAGGGTAAGCAAAATCTCATCATTCATCTTTTGTATATAGGAAAACATTATTAAGCACATTTGACTCTAAGTAGAATGAGTTCATTGTAATCTACGTTTTAGTCTTGGGTGATTTTGCAAGATTTCATGGAGTTTTTCAATATGGCAACACAATCATTAATAGTATCATACTTATATAACAAACTGAAATGTATTAAATCAGCCAGTACCTTTTTATACCCCCCACATCAAAAGAAATTATCCAAGTCATTCTTAAAACTGAGTAAAGGTACCTGGTAAATAAAATCAACATTACAAAATACAATGTCTCTTGCAATTTCTTTTGCAAGAAGCAATCTAATTAAAAGCAATTCTGTTTATTCCATATTTACTACATATATGCACGAAATACAGAATAGATAGAAATGCTTTTAATCAGATTGTTGTCAAAGTGAACTCAAACCCTTGTCTATCAAAATTGTCAAAGGTTATTTTTTCTTTTTGCCTTCTTGTCATTTTATAATACTTCCTTTAGATCCCTGTTTGATTTTTATGCGAGGTTGCTTTAAGCTGATAAGAAATATCACCTGAGGCAATACTAGTAATTAGTGTAGTGCATTTGAATTAAAATATTTAACCAAGGTTTACATATTCACAGACACTAGGGTATATATATATATATAAATATACACTTCAGAGAATTTATTTAATATACATCTATGGATATTCATTTCAGCTCAACTGAGGAATAGGAACAGCCAGGGTCAGTGTTTTGCTAATCTGGCATCTGCTCACAGCCAGCTAGGCAACCTTGACGATGCTGCAGAGGCTTTCCTGCATGCATTTCAGGCTGCCAAAGATACCGGTGAGTGTAGGCGTATAGTATGGATAACCGACAGTAACTCTATATAGTTCTGTAATGTCACCATTTTGTCTCATATTCAGTCATTATTATAACCATTCTCTTATACTCTCAGGAGACAAAAGGACGCAGTGGCAGGTGTGTGAAGGCCTGGGTGCTGTAGCATTTAGACATCATGATTTTTCAAAAGCTATAAACTATTTCAAGAAAGCGCTAGGATTTTCTGCAGCAACAGAAATGAACAATGCTGACCAAGATCGTATTGTATCAAAGTTGACGAAAGCACTTGAGTGTCAAGCAATAATGGTACAGAACAGAGACATTGAGGTTAGAGACATGCACACTGTATCCTCTCACACCAATAAATTATTTATGAGTTTCATTTCTTTTGGATTTATAGATCTTTCTTTTCCTTTTTGAAAAGTTAAAGGTAAAAAAATCTCCTTTTTGCTTATTATCCAAGATGAATAAGCTTGAAAATTAAAGCATTATCTTAAGATTTATTCGTTGGTTTCACTCTTTTTATATACTGTATATACCCGCCTATAAGTCAGATTTTTGGGAGAAAAATTTCATAGTTGAAATGCACAACCGACTTATAGGTGCGATACTACATGAGAGGAAAAAATACTACCTTTATCTGAAATCAAATTTTGCCATTGATGAATGGACAATGCAGGCACCATGCACCATAGATAGTACACAAAAACTGCCATTTTAACGACCACTGTATTCTTAGAAAAGAAGCTTTAAGTAACTGAAAGCAATTTAAATGCCCTACTATTGAATATGTCATTTAAATCCCCCTGTGTTTTTAAGTACACATGAGTGATACCACACAACCATTAGGACGGAAACGCTCCCAAGCCAGTTTTTGAACGTCATTGAAAAAATGCCATAAGCAAATACAAGTATTTGTACATTGAAAATTTAGAACCCACCTACAGGTGAGTCAATGGCAAATTCCAAAATTTCAAACTCTAAAAGTACCAACCGACTTATAGGTGGAGCAACTTATAGGCGCGTATATACGGTACCTACATATAATATATATGTCTAATGCAGAATATGTTATAGTATCTTGCTGACGACAGTCTGTCTACCCATCTGTCCATCTGATAATCTGTATGTCAATCCAAATGATGTTGTCAGTGTCTCACAACTTAAACCATTAATACATATAGAAATGATTGGGTGGATGTACATGAAAGGTGTAAGTTGTAGTTACATGTATGTACCCGGTAATCAAAAATAAAAATCGGAGAGGGGCAGATGACTGGGATAAAATGTTAGTTTTATGCTTCTATTTATAAATGTTCATAGATACAAAGGATCTAATGATGATACATGAATGTGTATCATTTGCATTTGTGCACCTTGGTGCACCTTTCAGACAGAGGTTCTGGTCCCTGGAAGAGGAGGGGTAAATAGTGGCATAAATGATACCGGTAATAATAAAAAAACATTTGTGCTACTCCTTCTAAACCAATGTACATGTAGATACAGTGGGCCTAGTGATGGTGTATTAAAAAGTATGATTTTAAGTTACATACATGGAGTTTGGACCTTGGGTGTATAATGCACGTTAGTGACAACTAATCTTTTAGTTTTAATGGAATATAAGTTTTGTAATAAGTATTTTGTCTTAATCAAGGAAAAAATTCATCAGTACTAGTCAAATAAAGATAAGGTATGTTTTATCAGCAGGGATTTCCCGTACTTCGAGGATCCCGCAGAGAGCCATTGTATAGGGAAGCTGCTGAAGAGGTCAGGGAGGAGACTATTGTAAAACAGTCCACTCCTGCCAAAAGTGCTGCACCAAACAAACACAGGTAAAGGAAGAACTTTAACATTCAACATGTACTTTTGAAAAAAAGATCAAAATACTTCTTATAATTAAGTACAATAAACTATGATAATAAGGAAACTTCTTTCCGTCATATTGAATAAGAAGTTTTGAAGTTTATGCCTGTTCAAACTAATACTCCGTTGCTATACATATCATATTCCATTTTTTATGTCGACTGTCTTTATAACACCTTAAACAACATGAAATTAAATTTCTCGGTTTCCAAAAGTCAAAATTCACAGTATGATACTTTGGAATTTTCAAGAAAATCTCATATAAGAATTGTTTATTTTCACAGACAAAACATAAAGTAAGAAATAAAGTCTTATTTGTAGTGTAGTGCAAGGAGAGCTATAAATGTCTCTGATCTTTCTTTCTCTGATTTCACTTATCGCTTGCAGGATTTCATCCCATCAGTTTTTTTGTTCCCATAGGAATACATTCCCTTAGTTGTTTCTCTTTATTGCCACATGCTATGTGCATGATTGAAATACTTAGTTTGGTTTTCACATCAACGTGTCCGTTTCAAATAACATCCTTTGTTTTTGTTTGTTTTGTCATTTTTTCTAACAAAAGAGCTAGGTCATGCGGAAGGCTTAAATCACTGCTTGAATGATTTTCTCACATACCTTGTAAGTGGTGTCTTTATGTTTCTGAAATGTGACCTCCTTAAATATCAGCTTATTAATTTTGCTTATCCACATTTTGCTGTATGTTACCTTGTTTTAAGGGCATTCTGCTTTGAGCAGGCTTAGCATTGTCCTTTGTAGCTCACCTGAGCCAAAGGCTCAAGTGAGCTATTGTGATCAATCACCGTCCGCCGTCCGTCGTCTGTCGTCCGTCGTCCGTCGTTAACTTTTCACATTTTCGACTTCTTCTCCAGAACCACTGAACAGAATTTGATGAAACTTGATAAGCATGTAGTACTCATGGTCCCCTACAAGTGTTGTTGTTTTTCGACCGGATTCATCAACAGGTGGCGCCACCACAGGCAAAAGTAGGTCAAAGAGGGTACCCTCCTTTGACAAACTTCTTCTTCAGACCGGGGGCATACAGAGACAAACCGAATGCATAGGAATGATCTAGACGGATGTGTGAAGAAGTGTTGTTATTTTTGGTTCTGTTCCGAAATCAAATTTTTGACGTTTTTTTGTACTTGGTAGTTTTAATGCAGAAAAGAGGTATTTTTTCTTTTAGTAAACATTGATGCATTATTTTGGTTTAATTTGATCATTTTGATGGTAAGAAATACTACTGCGAAGAAAATTTTTCAATATTTTATGTTTTGGATTTTTTATGAATTTTTTAAGACTTTCAAGAAAAAGGGGGGTGGGATAATTGGTGTAAACATTTCACAGTTTGAACTTTTTCTTCGGAACCACTTGCTGGAATTCAATGAAACTTGGCATGCATCAAATACTCAAGGTCCCCGACAAATGTGGTCATCTTTGTCAGGATCCATGAACAGGTGGTCACAGAGGGTACCCTCCTTTGACAAACTTTTTATTCAGATCGGGTGCATACAGCGACAAACCGACTGCATAGGAATGATTTAGAGGCATATGGGAAGAAGTGTTGATATTTTTGGTTCCATTCCGAAATCAAATTTTTGACGTTTTTTCATTTTTATTTTGGACTTTGTTATTTTACTGCATTAAAGAGTTATTATTTTCTTTTAGTAAACATTGATGCATTCATTTGGTTTCATTTAATCATTTCTATGGTAAGGAATGCTGGTGCGAAGGAATTTTTTCAATATCTCGATTTTTGAATTTTTTATGAATTTTTTAAGACTTCCAAGAAAAGGGGGGGGGGGACAATTTTTTATATCTTCAACTTGATCTACAGAACAACTTGAAGGATTGTGATATAACTGGGTAGGATGCAAGTACTCATAGTCCTTTTCAAAGGTTTTGTTTTTTGTGCGGATCATCCAAATTGGTTAACAGATAATGCCACCATGTCTAAAAGTAGGTCTCACAATGGTACATATACCACTTGGTAATTGAAATATGGAGAGTAGCGGTTCAAATCCAGCTGTGGTCAAAAAAAATTTTTTTTTTTTTTTACACATCTAAATAAGTTTTTAGATGTTTCTCAACACTCAACATATGAAATAAGGAATTTTACGTTTAAGACTTCCAAAAAAAAAAGGGGGGGGGGGTTGGGGTTGGGCCATTTTTCACATTTTCAACTTTTTCTACAAAACTGTTTGAAGGATTTTAATAAATCTTGGTAGAAATAAGTCACTTATGTCCCTCTTCAAATTCTGTTGTTTTCGTCCAGACTTCTTTACAGGTGGTGCCACCATAGTCAAGAGTAGGTCACAAAAGAGTTCCCTCCTTTAACAATATTCTTTTTCATAAGGGCTGTATACAGAGACAAACAGAATGCATAGAAATGATCTAGAGGGATGAGTGAAGATGTATTGTCATTTTGGTTCCCTTCCAAAATCAAATTTTAGAATTTTTTTCGACATTTCTTTGGACTTGGTGATTCATTGCAGAAAAAAGTGTCATATTTCCTAGTTAATTGATAATGATGATTTCTTATGGACTATTGTGATCATAATTATGGTAAGGATTGTTACTTTGAAAGAATTTTGTCAATATCTCAATTTTTGGATTTTCTATGAATTTTTTAAGACTTCCAAATGAGGGTGTATAGGAACAATTCAATCACATTTTTCACTTCTGCTGTTATACCACATGAAAGATTTTAATGAAACATGGAATACATGAAGTACTAAAAGTCCTCTATCAATTTGGTAAATTTCATCCAAATTGGTTAACAGATAATGCCACCATGTCCAAAAAGCAGTTCTCACAATAGTACATATACCACTTGGTGATTGAAATATGGAGAGTAGCGGTTCAAATCCAGCTGTGGTCAAATTTTTTTTTCATTTCTTTACACATCTAAATAAGTTTTTAGATGTTTCTCAACACTCAACATATGAAATTAGGCAATTTTAAGTTAGATCTGGACAATATTTGAAACAATTGTTGTTCATGACCCAGACTTGAAATCAGTCAACAAAAGGCCCCACCTAAAGAAAATGACTAACTTGTTGCCCTGAATGACTTCTTGCAGAGACAAAGGAAATGCTTAATATCAAAATCACCTGAATGGATGTACAAGAAAGTGTTGTTTTTTATTCTAGTCTGAAATAAAATTTGACATATTTTCAACATCTGTGTTGACTTAGTCACATTAATGCAAAAATAAATGAATTCTTCCTTCATGCATGACTGATAATCTAGGTACTCAGGTGAGCGATATAGGCCCACTTGGGCCTCTTGTTTTTTTCTTACTGATGACTAGACTTCTACATATGTATGCAATGATAAAAAAATATATGTTAATGCATATCATAATGTATGTACTGTGAAATAATTTTCATCTTGTTTTCATGGTTTTCGTTGTTGCCTACACTCTTGAATTTACCTTCCACAAATTATATTAAAACTATCAATATAATACATGAAAATCTATTATAGTTGCAAACTAAGCCGGTGTGACCTAGTGGATAAGGTGCTCGGCTCGTGATCAAGAGGTCCCGGGTTCAACTTTTGCCTTGGTCGCACCGGTGTCCTGTCTTTCGGATGAGACAGTAAAATGCGAGGTCCCTGTGTCACGGTAGGCGTGGCACGTAAAATATCCCTCACTTCTTTGGGTGGGTCCGATGCAAAGGTCTAAATTTGTATGCAATGCATCAGGCAGAGACCTTCACCATATACATGAAATAATCGTGGAGTGACATAAAACAATAATCAATTATATAGTTGTAAACTACCTATATATGACCATCTACCATCATGCATGCATGTTAACCACAGAGTTATATCATGTATGTAGGAAGTGTTCAGTACTAGTGAATTATTACTAGGTAAACACTGACCCCAGCCAAAAAACAATGAGTATTGTGTGGTGAAATGAATTTATGAGGCCAATTAAATAATTAATAACTAATACAAATCACTGATATTCTTCATTGCTACATCTTGTCCATTGTCCATTATCTAATATCTAAGGATTTCATGAATGGAAAATCTTTAATTCTTTTTTCTCGGAGGTGCTTTCCATGAAATTATGAACTCGCAAACCTATATTTTGGCTTTTTTTTAATGCTGTGCTTCTATTGAGTTTTATTGCTTACATCAGAAGGTGCTGATTTTAGTAAACATGTATTATTGTCTGCAAATATATTTAAGCTTGTCAGATCTTCTTGTTAAAACAGACAGTGAAAAGGATATAGCACAGTTTGCCATGTGATCTTGTTTGTCATGTGAACAGTGACTAGTATTTTCTGACCTTTGACCTGATGGTGAGGTGATTGTCACACATGTTTGATTAGCTATGTAATAAAATAATTTCATGATAACAGTATGTAAAATATCACTGTATAAATATTGTCTTTAAAATTACTCTATATTAAGGCCATAATAAAACAAAAATTGCTAGATTCTCTCAAACTTTTCAAAAAATTGGGGAGGGGGGTGAATTTTATTTCTATCTGTAATAATTTTTCTCTAAAATGGAGTTGGACATTGAATATGACTAAATTGACCTGGCAAACACTAAATATAATAACATAACACTGAATAACATGAATAACATTGTTCATAGTTTTATTTGACTTCCTGTCAATAAAACAGTATCACAAAATCACAAATTCAACAAATAGAAACAAAATCTCACATACATCTATCTATAACGGAAACAGAAAAGATACGGAATATTTTCTGTCAGCTATGTAATTTTCAAATTTTCAAAATGTAATTAAAAAAAAATATGAAAGCAGACACGAAAAAATCAGGGGGGCGGGGATGAGAATCTAGGAATTGTTTTTATTATGGCCTTAAAACAGGAATATTTTAGTAACACCAATCCATTAATGATTTTGCTTATTTATTTGGCTTAGTAGAAAAAATGATAGAAAAGATAAAAATTCAAAGATGTGTTTTGTTGTGGAGTGTTTAGTCAGTGGCAACGCTATATAACCATAGCTAATACATGTAGTGGAGTGTTCAGAAGCATGTAGTGCAGTCCTTGACCAAGGTTACCACTGTATCACCATAGTTACTACATGTAATGGAGTGTTCAGAAGCATGTAGTGCAGTGCTTGACCAAGGTTACCACTGTATCACCATAGTTACTACATGTAGTGGAGTGTTCAGAAGCATGTAATGCAGTGCTTGACCAAGGTTACCACTGTATCACCATAGTTACTACATGTAGTGGAGTGTTGAGAAGCATGTAGTGCAGTGCTTGATCAGGGTTACCACTGTATAATCATAGTTACTACATGTAGTGGAGTGTTCAGAAGCATGTAGTGCAGTGCTTGACCAAGATTACCACTGTATCACCATAGTTACTACATGTAGTGGAGTGTTCAGAAGCATGTAGCGCAGTGCTTGACCAAGGTTACCACTGTATCACCATAGTTACTACATGTAGTGGAGTGTTCAGAAGCATGTAGCGCAGTGCTTGACCAAGGTTACCACTGTATCACCATAGTTACTATATGTAGTGGAGTGTTCAGAAGCATGTAGCGCAGTGCTTGCCAAGGTTACCACTGTATCACCATAGTTACTACATGTAGTGGAGTGTTCAGAAGCATGTAGTGCAGTGCTTGACCAAGGTTACCACTATGTCACCATTGTCACGTTCTTGACCAAGGTTACCATTATATCACCATGGTTACTAGTGGAGTGTTCAGTCAGCATGTAATGCAGTGCTTCACAAAGGTTACCACTGTATCACCATAGTTACTACATGTAGTGGGGTGTTCAGAAGCATGTTATGCAGTGCTTGTCCAAGATTACCACTATATCACCATGGTTACCAGTGGAGTGTTCAGACAGCATGTAATGCAGTGCTTGACCAAGGTTACCACTATATCACCATGGTTACCAATGGAGTGTTCAGACAGCATGTAATGCAGTGCTTGACAAAGGTTACCACTATATCACCATGGTTACTAGTGGAAAGTTCAGACAGCATGTTATGCAGTGCTTGACCAAGGTTACCACTATATCACCATGGTTACTAATGTAGTATTCAGACTGCATGTAATGCAATGCATCACCAAGGTTACCTCTATATCACCATGGTTACTCTTACACCCATTGCACAGTGCCACCTCAGTTGAATTCAGAAATTCCCTGTAACGCAGTTTCTGTTCACAGGCAACACCCATCCAAGTTCTGTATTTACATATATATATATATATCTTTGATAAATTAACATTTGAATTAATGCTAAGTCTTAATTGACCTGTTCATCACCACTGCACTTTGCATGTACTAGACATCTTCTAAAAACGATATGAAAGCTATTTTAGGTCGATTCCAAAATAATAAAACTAGCCTTCGAGAATTTAAATGTATTATTGATCACATATCTGAAAACCCTGAAAGATACAATCTTACTATGTAGCCTTACTGCAAGATGATGTATGACCATAAACCTTATACAGTCTTACTATATAGCCTTAGTACAGGATGATGTATGACCATAAACCTGATACAATCTTACTATGTAGCCTTACTATAGGATGATCTATGACCATAAACCTGATACAATCGTACTATGTAGCCTTACTGCAGGATGATCTTTGACTATAAACCTGATAACAATCTTACCTTGTAGTCTTACTGCAGGATGATCTATGACCATAAACCTGACACAATCTTACTATGTAGCCTTACTACAGGATGATCTATGACCATAAACCTGATACAATCTTACTATGTAGCCTTACTACAGGATGATCCTACCATAAACCTGATACAATCTTACTTTGTAGCCTTACTGCAGGATGATCTATGACCATAAACCTGATACAGTCTTACTATGTAGCCTAACTACAGGATGATCTATGACCATAAACCTGATACAGTCTTACTATGTAGCCTTACTGCAGGATGATCTATAACCATAAACCTGATACAATCTTACTATGTAGCCTTACTGCAGGATGATCTATGACCATAAACCTGATACAGTCTTACTATGTAGCCTTACCGCAGGATGATCTATAACCATAAACCTGATACAATCTTACTATGTAGCCTTACTGCAGGATGATCTATGACCATAAACCTGATACAGTCTTACTATGTAGCCTTACTGCAAGATGATCTATGACCATAAACCTGATACAATCTTACTATGTAGCCTTACTGCAGGATGATCTTTGACTATAAACCTGATAACAATCTTACCTTGTAGTCTTACTGCAGGATGATCTATGACCATAAACCTGACACAATCTTACTATGTAGCCTTACTACAGGATGATCTATGACCATAAACCTGATACAATCTTACTATGTAGCCTTACTACAGGATGATCCTACCATAAACCTGATACAATCTTACTTTGTAGCCTTACTGCAGGATGATCTATGACCATAAACCTGATACAGTCTTACTATGTAGCCTAACTACAGGATGATCTATGACCATAAACCTGATACAGTCTTACTATGTAGCCTTATTGCAGGATGATCTATAACCATAAACCTGATACAATCTTACTATGTAGCCTTACTGCAGGATGATCTATGACCATAAACCTGATACAGTCTTACTATGTAGCCTTACTGCAGGATGATCTATGACCATAAACCTGATACAATCTTACTATGTAGCCTTACTGCAGGATGATCTATGACCATAAACCTGATACAATCTTACTATGTAGCCTTACTGCAGGATGATCTATGACCATAAACCTGATACAATCTTACTATGTAGCCTTACTACAGGATGATCTATGACCATAAACTTGATACAATCTTACTATGTAGCCTTACTGCAGGATGATCTATGACCATAAACCTGATACAATCTTACTGTATAGCCTTACTGCTGGATGATCTATGACCATAAACCTGATACAATCTTACTATATAGCCTTACTACAGGATGATCTATGACCATAAACCTGATACAGTCTTACTTTGTAGCCTTACTGCAGGATGACCTATGACCATAAACCTGATACAGTCTTACTTTGTAGCCTTACTGCAGGATGATCTATGACCATAAACCTGATACAGTCTTACTTTGTAGCCTTACTGCAGGATGATCTATGACCATAAACCTGATACAATCTTACTATGTAGCCGTACTACAGGATGATCTATGACCATAAACCTGATACAATCTTACTTTGTAGCCTTACTGCAGGATGATCTATGGCCATAAACCTGATACTATCTTACTATGTAGCCTTACTGCAGGATGATCTATGACCATGAACCTGATACAATCATACTATGTAACCTTACTACAGGATGATCTATGACCATAAACCTGATAACAATCATACTATATAGCCTTACTGCAGGATGATCTATGACCATAAACCTGATACAGTCTTACTAAGTAGCCTTACTGCAGGATGATCTTTAACCATAAACCTGATACAATCTTACCATGTAGCCTTACTGCAGGATGATCTATAACCATAAACCTGATACAATCTTACCATGTAGCCTTACTACAGGATGATCTATGACCATGAACCTGATAACAATGATACTATATAGCCTTACTGCAGGATGATCTATGACCATAAACCTGATACAGTCTAACTATATAGCCTTACTGCAGGATGATCTTTGACCATAAACTTGATACAATCTTACTATATAGCCTTACTGCAGGATGATCTGTGACCATGAACCTGATAACAATGATACTATATAGCCTTACTACAGGATGATCTATGACCATAAACCTGATACAATCTTACTATGTAGTCTTACAACAGGATGATCTATGACCATGAACCTGATACAATCATACTATATAGCCTTACTGCAGGATGATCTATGACCATAAACCTGATACAATCTTACTATGTAGCCTTACTACAGGATGATCTATGACCATAAACCTGATACAATCTTACTATGTAGTCTTACAACAGGATGATCTATGACCATGAACCTGATACAATCATACTATATAGCCTTACTGCAGGATGATCTATGACCATAAACCTGATACAATCTTACTATGTAGCCTTACTACAGGATGATCTATGACCATAAACCTGATACAGTCTTACTAAGTAGCCTTACTGCAGGATGATCTATGACCATAAACCTGATACAATCTTACCATGTAGTCTTACTACAGGATGATCTATGACCATAAACCTGATACAGTCTTACTATGTAGCCTTACTGCAGGATGATCTATGACCATAAACCTGATACAGTCTTACTATGTAGCCTTATTGCAGGATGATCCTAACATAAACCTGATACAATCTTACTATGTAGCCTTACTGCAGGATGATCTCTATGGAATATATAGGGAGAAAATCTCAATATTAGAGGAAGATCTATTTCTGCAACATGCTTTTGCATAATTTTTTTTTATTTCAATGAAAACCTATAATAGATTTTCATTATATTAAAACTTAAGTTTTCAGCTTTTTTTTTCTTTTCTATACCCCCAGAATGAAATATGGGGACATCTAGCCCCAAAGTTATAAAACTTTAACTTGTGCTTGACTCCAAACCCATACTCAAACTCCAAACCCATATTCACTTAAGTATGAGTACGGGTGAGGTTATAAACGCTTTCGAGCATGACTAAAAACTTTATGTTCCTCAAGACCCTCAAGTGGATTTGACCGGTCACAAAAGACACATGTACAGCAAGTTTGGTAATCTATTCAACAATGTAAGTGTCTAATTCTGTTATCAGCCGCCATGCCATATTTACATTTTGAGTACTGTTCTGAGTATGGTTCTAACCAATCTTTAAATTTTCAAGTACATGCTTGAGATAGGAACATGCTATCATGCTCCAATTTTTTATAACCTCAATGGATTTCGTGTCGTGCTTGAGTTTGAGCACATACTCAGTTTGGAACACCGAATCATGCTCACAAAACGTTTTGTAACCCCGGAGCCTAGTTTTTGGCTGTGTGTATGTCCGTCTGTGGCAAAAAAACTTTAACCTTCGCCATAAGTTTTGAACTGTGAGAGATAGAGACAGCATATTTGGCATGCATACTCCACTAATAAAGCCCTTTCAAATTACACCAAGGTCATTGACCTTGAGACTTTGACTGTGACCTGTGACCTACATTTCGAAATTTTCCTTATTGGGATTTTTTGCTATTGGGGGCATTTGTGTTTCACAAACACACTGTGTTCTCCCTTTTTTCCCTTTTTAAACTAGCTAAGTGCTATGTACTGTGTATTAATTCATAACTACCCTGTACTTTTTTGGAAAGTTTACACAAAGCACTCAAAGATGGAACTGAGATAATTTATGTATGAAACCTCTACTTCAGTTTTGGTGCTTAAATTAAGTTATGCTGTTTTGATAAGCCATATTGGAAGCATATGGGTATACAGAAAGTATGTATGAATCAGCACTAGAAAACATAGAGCTTTTGCCAAGAAATTACCCCAGCAGCTTTATTGAATTGTATTCTGTTTCATTATCTTTTATTGAAAATCTATGAAGAAAAAAGGAGTGCAAAATCACTCAAGTTTAAACATAACTGTAGCAATTGATAACAACTTTCAACTTTTCATAACTTTTCTTTCCATATTTTTTTTTATTTTTATTTTTCATGCCCACCATAACTTATTTTGAAATAATTGGTAAAATCAGAGTTTTAAGTGACTTATAATGAGTCCATGCATTAAGTAGATCCTAAGAAAATTTTCAGGATTAACAAGATTAATACACTAATTCATATTGCAATCAGGAATACGACATTTACCTGGCCTTAGATTGTTATGCTTGTGACATGATAATAAAATGTCTAAATAGTCTGACCTGAAATGACGTCAAGACAGTCATATTCTGCATTAAATAGTTTAATCAGATGAAAATGGATCCCTGCTTGTAAGTAATGGTTGCTCAGTATGCGATTATCATTTCCTATCTCCATTTACAGGTTTGTTCCAGTCGCTCGTCATGGTTCAATGAGAAGATTCCAGAAGGTGGCACTTGGATTAGGCTCTGCTACAAGCTCATCACTGGGTCATTATGACACTATGGCACCCATCAGTTCAAGGTCAACTTCATCTGCATCATCGTCAGCAGAAGATGATGAAAAGGATAATGCATCTACAGCAAAGCAAATAGGGTGAGTGTAGTGTAAGACTGTAGTTTTAGTATAAGGTCAGTATAAAGCCTTTCTTTGGTCACCCATTGTTGGTGGTTAAGAGTTAAGAGCATCAATTACAATACCTTGTTTCACTCTTATCCTGACAAGAACAAATGATACATATATTTGGAAAAAAAGCAAAGCACTAAACCCAGCCATGTCATAATCGTTTAAGTCTTATTGCATCTTTCTCTCTTTCATTGGCAAGTCAAACCTGTGTTTGATGTCTTGGAAGTGAAATCAAAACTGACCTTTATATACAGAGGTGGCCTTTATACAGAGTAGACCTTTATACAGGGGTGGTCTTTATACAGAGGTGACCTTTATGCAGAGGTGACCATTATACAAAGGTTTATGTTATCAAAGTAAAAGTAAATTTCACATGTTTTATCAAATTTGTCATTCGTCCTGTTTGTCTCTCATGCTGTGTCTTTAAATTATCTTTCATTCTGTCTGTGTTTTACTGTCATTGTATATCACTCTTATTTTGTACATCTGTCCATCTGTCTATCTCTCTGTCTTTCATTTCATTTGTCTGTCTATCTTTCATTCTATGAGACTGTCTTTGTAATTCACCTCTATAAACATTATAGAGATACATTTACCTGGTGTCATACTTGATTACCGGTAAATCTTTTTTCCTGTCTAAGAATAAAAGTTATGACCTTGAGCAAAGGTCAACTGTTTTGTAAGCTTAACATCTATTAAATATGAGTCAGCATTAAGTATAGTGATAATGTTACTACACATGTACTTTATAATTAAGCATCAATATGGCTAGATTATCTGTACAGACATTGTACTTGAAATATCAATAATAAAAATATGATTAAACATGATTTTAGATTTGACTTCAACTTGAACATCTAAAGCATTGTATTATGGACAATTTTTGCAAATATATGAAGTTTTAGTGAGCATCAAACAATTTTATGATTTTTATGACCCCAGATCGATAGATTGGGGGGTATATTGTTTTTGGTCTGTCTCTCTGTTTGTCTGTCTGTTGTCAACAGTAACTTTCACCTTAACTTTTGAACCATGAGAGATAGAGACTTTATATTTGGCATGCATACTCTACCTCAAATTACACCAAGTTTATTGACCTTTACAGCAACATTTGAACTACATTTCCAAATCTGCCTGTTATTTATTTATTTTTTGTTGTTTGTTTAATGTGCAAGAAATATAAACACTTGTAAGCTCAGCAACAGGATATAAAAAAAATGACAGTTCCCTTTGAGATGCAACTTATATTGATATCCTGCTAATATAATACATCTCTAGCACCAAGACGAGTAAGAGCTCAAGTGACATCACAAGACGAACATCTTCAGGACTTGGTCTGCAAGCAGAAGAAGCAGAAAGTGAGACAGATTCCTCTAGTAGTAGTGAGGAAGAAAGTGAAGAGAAGGAGGAAAATTCTGATGATGATGAAAAGAAAGCTGTTAAGGAAGCTATGAAGAAAATAGGTAAAACAAGAAGTGTGGCAAATAATGGTTATAAAACAAAGTAATGAGAAAAGAAAATTGTAATTGGATCATTTCCCAGTTTCATTTCTTATATATCAATATAATAAATTGGAATGGTATCGTTTGAAGATGACTTGTGTATAAACTGAAATGTCTGATTTTGTTCATAGTCAGGTGATTTTAGTGACAAAATTTTAAAGAGTTTGAAATGAAAATATGAATATATTCTTAAAGATGTTATACCCCTAATTCATATGTTTATACAGATTTTATTGTGAGGGTTTTAAAGTGTTAATACTTTCATGATTGTACCGATTTCTTCATTGTAGATGATCAATCTTCCGGAGAGTCATCTAGTGAAGAGGAAGAGAATGTGAGTGAAAAAGAAAATATGATTATTATGTTTGTGTTTTTGTCCTTATTACTGGTGTCAGATTGTAGTTTATTATCCCCTGCTCTGATTGATTTGATTGATTTTTGTTTTACGTCACACCACGAATATTTCACGTATATGGTGACGGCATCTGCCTGATGCGGGGCATACAAATTTTGACCTTTGCAACGGACCCATCCGAGGCAGTGAGGGATCTTTAACATGCCATGCATACCACGACACGGGACCTCGGTTTTTACTGTCTCATCCGAAAGAGAACACCAGCAGGACTCAAGCCCCGGCCTTCCGATTAGGAGTCCAACGCGATACCACTAGGCCACGCGGCTTTCCCCTGCTCTGTACATAACTTGAACATATAGTGTTTGTCATGATTGTTGTATGTCTTCTGTCCTTCCATATGTCCCAATTGGCATTTATCACCTCTAAAAGGAAACTAGATGAAGATATTTTCATACCATATCATCAGCAGACTCATCTTTGTGATCACATTTCAACCACATAAGAATGTTTTAGCTGAACTTCACTTTGACTTTAATCTGTCTCTTCTGATTTTGCATTCAGTTTATATCTTTATAACTGTGAAGATGTCCATCATACAATTTAATATGCAGGTGTATCTTGATGAGTGCATTTCAGTTATCCTACACTCTGGCAATTTTTGCCTTTCATTTAACCTTGATGTTACAGTTGCTAATACTGCATTAGTACATTCTGATGAATACTTAATACTTTAAATAATTTCTTCAGTGACCTTCACACAACTTCATGCACAGGGCAATATGTAACTGATTCTCTTTCTTTCTTTTTTTTTTTTTTTTTGGGGGGGGGGGAGGGGGGGGTTAATTGCCTGTTAAAATATAAAAACTTGCATTTTGCATATTGAAAAATAAAATCTAGCAATATGATTATTACTTTCTACATGATACATTTTCCTTAATAGATTATTGTTTAATTTTCCCAATATATTTATAGCATGTTGAGGCACGAGTTAACGTAAAGGCTCAAAGCGGCACTGAATCAGACAGGTAAGTCTTCTGTCAGAGTACTAATAATACAACAAGTATGATTCTTTTCATGAGAGTCATTTTATCAACCTCAGTGAACTTTAAATAAACAATTGGTTTTTATAGAACTTCATTCTTCATTTCTTCTGCTTTTGATTAATTGATATTTTTCACCTTTACTACTACAAAGTGACTGATAAAATGACCTTGACAAGAAAATAATCTTATAAATCCATATTTTATGTAAACTTGAAGTGATTCGAGTTCAAGATGTAAGTCTAGTTAGATGTAGTGAGATCTTAACAGACACCTGGTTTTTCTTTAATTAAGCTTGTACTCTTTTAAAAAGCTGGGTATAGCTTTTCATATCACTTGCTTAAGTGAGTCCGTGTTCCTTAACTACTTAAGGCCATGATAAAAAAAGCCCTATATTCTCATCCCTGCCCACCCTGATTTTTCATGCCCGTCCTGATTTTTGTTTTTCAAATTACATTTTGAAAAATATATAGCCAACCGGAAATATCCTGTCTCTTGTCCGATTCAATGATAGATATATGAGATTTGTTATATTGTTATTGTTATATTGACAGGAAGTCAGAAAAAACTATGAAAGTTTAACAATGGTATTGTTTAGTGTATGCCAGGTCAGTTTAGTCATATTCAATGTCTGATTCCATTTTAGAGAAAAATAAAGAATAAAAAATAAAATCCCCCCCCCTGCCAATTTTTTTAAAAGTTGGATGAGAATCTAGCAATTTTTTTATTACGACCTATACAAAAAACATACAAAAACTCCTATTTGTGACCTGATGCATAGCATTTGCATTGTCGATTTGTCTGTCCATTCAGCATCAATGCTTTGTATTAAGCTTGATCTGTTGCATATGATGCTTATGTCAAATTCGATGGATTTGTAGACATTGATAAGTTCTCAAGTGACACAAAATTTGGTGACCTTAACCCTGATTTGAGATATTAATGTTAATAGTGTCTGCTTTGCAATCGGGTCATAATGTCTTGGACAGTTTATTGTATTGTATTATCAATTTAACTGATATATTTGTTCATTTATTTATTTTCAATCAGTCTTCTCTACAATTATCTCCTTTTCATGAAACACATCCATATAAGATTTAAATGACACAGAATTCACCAAATTTCACTCTGTGCTTTCAGTGATACTGCCCCTCCTGTACCCACACAATCACCTCCCATGACAACCAAATCAATGGACCACACGTACAAAACTCCAGCAAGAGCCAAGAAGAAGCTCCACTATGGAGAAATAGACTTTGTGCCAAGAAGTCCACAGAAAAAAGGTGAGATGCAAACAAATCCGAACTTCCTTAGCGATGAAGATGAGGTATCGTTACCTAGCAGTCAGGATACATCACTGGACGAAGCAGTCGAGGCACTGAAGGGGAGAGGTTCATCTGTAAGAAGGGCACCTAAGGGGAGTGATATACTAGAAGCTAGTGGCACCTATCATAATGATGAAATTGAAGATAGATTAAAGAAAGGTATCAGCGGTACACTGGCTAGTCTAGTAGGCTAATTTAAACCACCCAGCATATCAACATTGTCTCATATATCCATAGTCTCTCCTAGTAAATCTGCTTTTCTCGCCTTCACCTCCTTTTTAGCTAGTTGTATTCCCGCCTTTATCATTTCCTTGCATTTTTTACCTATATAACTATAAACCTTCTCATTTGATCACAATTATTCACATATTTATTTCTCATGGCAAAGGTTTGTTGGCACTTCATCACATGAATGAAGTTTTTTTTTCAATGCACTTCCAAAATTGTCTTTATACAGTTGTCATTTAGAATATTAAATGCTACCAAGGTTTTCTTTATCAAGATTTTTGACACAATTTTATACCCCCACATACGAAATTTGGGGGATATATTGGAATCACCTAGTTCATCTGTCTTTCTGTCTGTCTGTCTGTCTGTCCAGAAAACTGTAACCTTGGCCATAGCTTTTTAACCAAGAGATGGGACCTTCATACTACATGTGTATTCCTTGTGGCAAGACTTTTCTGTCAGTACCAAAATTTTTGACTCCATGACCTTGACCTTGATGCTTAAGCTATTTTTGAAAAACTTCAACCTCGCCCATAACTTTGAACCAAAAGAGATGGGGTCTTTATAATACACATGTGTATTCCTTGTAAGAAAACCTTTCTATCAATTCTAAAAATTTTGACCCTGTGACCTTGACGTTTGAACTACTTTTGAAAAACTTTACCCTTAGCCATAACTTTTGAATCAGAAGAGATGGGGCCTTCATACTATACATGTGTATTCTTTGTGGCAAGGCCTGTCTGTCAGTACCAAAAGTTTTGACCTTATGACCTTGACATTTGACCTACTTTTGAAAAAGTTCAATCTTAGCCGTAATTTTTTATTCAAAAGAGATAAGGCATTCATCCTATACATGTGTATTTGTTGTGTCAAGACCTCTCTGTCGGTACCAAAATATTTAACCCAATGACCCTGACGTTTGACCTACTTTAGAAAAACTTGAACCTTAGCAATAACTTTTGAACCAAAAGAGATGAGGCCTTAATATTATACATGTATATTCCTTGTAGCAAGACCTGTCTGTCTCTACCAAAATTTTTGACCTCATGACCTTTACCTTGGTCTTTGCCCTACTTCAAATTTTGTTTCCACGGGGAAGGGGGGGGGGGTAGTATTTGTCCCGTTAGGACAGTTCTAGTTGTGTCCTGTTCAATACAAAATGACACATAAGGATAAGTTGGACTATAATCAGTGTGTTTTTAAGTCTGTTCCTACATCTGTCTGACCTCTTTCAATGTCAATGATGGCATGAGCCCATGAAGCCTAGTTTTGTAGGGTCCTGGGTTTTTCCAAGAGTGGCACATTGCTGGTGTCCTGCTATTTAGATAAGACAGTTAAAACTGAGGCCTTGTATGACATTTATCATCAACATACAGAGGATCTCTCAATGCTTTGGATTGGTTGCTTTCATTGCATCACGTTTCATTGCTATTCAAGTGAATCGATCATGGCATAGAATAAGACGATGAACAAACTAGGCATATTGTTTGTAATTGTCCCCCGCTTTTTGCAAAAGCGTGGGGATATTAAATCTCATTCATCTGTCCATCTGTCTGTCCGTCTTTCTGTCCGTCTGTCACAAAAATTTTAACCTTGGTCATAACTTTTTTGCCATAAGACGTAGGGACTTCATATTTGGCATTTGTGTCCCTAATTGCAATACCTTTCCATTGGTACCAAAATCTTTTATCATGTGACCTTGGCAGTAAACTCAATATTTTGATTTCCAGAAAAACCAATTTGGGTCCTGCTATTCAGGCCGTGAGTTTACTGGAGAATAATGCCCAGTGGAACACTATGGGAAATAAAGGGGGAAATTCTAAATCATGTTAGAATCTAGTATAATATCATCAAACTATACAAGTTCTGCTGCAGATACATGTACTCATGCACAACCATGACATTATGTCACAAATCTCGGCATCCTTACTGATAGAACCCTGAAAGTGGGGGACCACAATTCAATGAATATACTTGTTAGGGTCTTCTGTTGATGTCTTACGGATCGATTCAAAATAATTTGGGTTAAAAAAAAATTGTTTTAATCCAGCAGAAATATCACATATCAGATTCTGAGTCCTTTGAACTCTTCCAAGATTCAAAATGAAATTGTTTAAGTAAATAATTACTGCATCTCCTGCTTTTAATCTTGATAAATTCTTGGCAGATATTTTAAAATGATGGACATTGTACCCTTTGTAGAACTTTTTCTGTCAGTAATTTAGTTTGCTTCTATGTAATATCAGTTATAGTCGTTATAAGTTATATAAATCTTGTACTTGGCATATTCAGTATCTCGTGTATGTGTATATATTATGAGAATTGCTCATCGCCATCAATTTCAAATAATGATGTAATTCACTTAATTTATACATGCCTATTCTGTGAACATCTCTTATTGTAAGATAACACTGTCAAAGAAAAAACTGAATTATGATTTAGTTTTCCAATTCGTTGCATGATGTTAAAGTCACTCGCAGATTTATTACATATATTATGATTTTTGTATGCCTCTATCTCATAAAATTAAAGATTCGTCATTATTTTTATGAGTTCCTCACATCAATCATTTAAAAAAAATTTCAATTTTTTCGAAAAAAAAACCCTTTTGAACTAAGGCATGGATTATCTCTCCTAATTTTTCCATTTTTAAACGATAAAGTCACGGCACTTTTTCACTTTAATTTTTTTTTAATATATCATACAACGACTTCCCTATGGATGATTTTACTTGATCTGTATAAAGTTAGCTGTTCATTATCAGGAGTTTTATAGATCCATACACCAGAAAGTTACAGAAATTAACAATTTATTTTCCTCAGATCAGCCAACTTACGATAAATGCTAGGATAACCATTGCATGAAATTTATAAGCAATATCAGTTCATGGACCATTCTCTAAAAAGTAAAGTCAATAGATAAAATGGTCTATGTTGAAGAGGATTTGCCAGAAATCCACAATAAAAATAAGAAAAAGACAATTGGAATTAAAAATTTGTAAAAGAACAAAGGAGTCTTTTTAGTCATATAATTACATTAAATGGTGTGTCTCTTTCTACACACAAAAGACTTCTAAATCCTCTCTACTTCTTTGTCTGATACCCAGCAACTGCTGCTGATACAGTCTCTCAAGTTGTAAGGTATGGTAAATCTATGTATGTGTGTGTGTGTTTGCTTTAGTAAGGATCATATTTGTGAATTTGCAGAACACTTTTTAAAAACTTTGAAGATATATTCCTGTATTTCAAGTGATAGTCTGAAAATTTAAAGATAAAGTACTCAGTTTCTTTGTTAATGTGATCAAATTTATTAAATACATGTTGACAAATATACTATATTTTGCCACTAAATGAATATTGATTGAAGATGAAATCATCTCTTGAATGTGCATGTATATAAGGTTGGTTCATGTTTTTTCTTCAGTAATGAAGCATACATTTCTCCCTTTCTGTTTCTTGTGAACAAAAATACAAAGTCATAAATTATCTTTATACATTTGTGACACGTTAGTTTTAACCATACTGAATCAAGAAACTATATATCTTTAGATAGATAGCAAGAAATATTCATTGTGTCTTGTTATTTATTGAATTCAAACTTCCTTTTGACTTCTTATCTTATCTTTAGATATTTTTAATCTTTATGATTAGTTGCAACAATAGAAGAAGAAGAAGATCCTGTCTATCAGTCTATTCGTTCCAAGGCAGATACATTGCGCAATGAAGACAATGAGGTAGACACACCCTCCTTTGAGAAAACTCCAGAATTTAAGACTTTCTCCAGTCTGCCAAGAGGAATACAGTAAGTCATGCACTCAGCTATCTTTGAATCACTTGCACTTTATATACATCTATATATAATTTTGTCTACTCTCTATATAGACTGCCATATACAGTATATTTATGTAATTCTGTACTCAGTGTATTAAGTTGTTTGTGTAATGTCAGAATTTTCATAAAAACATTACTGACTTCACTACATGTACTCTATCACATTGGTTTGTGTGACACAAAACTGACATGTATTATGACATGTAAAATCTTGTGTATCATCGACGTGTAAACTTAATTATCACATTGATCTATATGATACAGTGCTGACATGTATCATCACATGTAAAACCATGTGTATCATCAACGTTTGTACTTAATTATCACATTGGTTTGTGTGACACAACACTGACATGTATCATCACATGTAACACCATGTGTATCATCAACGTTTGTACTTAATTATCACATTGGTTTGTGTGACACAACACTGACATGTATCATCACATGTAAAACCATGTGTATCATCAACGTTTGTACTTAATTATCACATTGGTTTGTGTGACACAACACTGACATGTATCATCACATGTAACACCATGTGTATCATCAACGTTTGTACTCAATTATCACATTGGTTTGTGTGACACAACACTGACATGTATCATCACATGTAAAACCATGTGTATCATCAACGTTTGTACTTAATTATCACATTGGTTTGTGTGACACAACACTGACATGTATCATCACATGTAACACCATGTGTATCATCAACGTTTGTACTCAATTATCACATTGGTTTGTGTGACACAACACTGACATGTATCATCACATGTAACACCATGTGTATCATCGTCTTTGATTATCATGATTAATTCTCATCAACATGGTCACTTATTCTTAATAATTTCTTAAGTCACAATGAAGTGCACAGACCTGTACAAAAGCCTGAAATTCAATCTGTCTCTTCATTTGTCTTCCCTAAATAATCTTGTCTTTATTTCGTGGAATTTGAATTTTCATTTTTTTTTTTTACATCTTATTACATTATATATCATTCATTGTATATTTTAACAGAATGTAGAAGCTGGTTTGCCCAGCAGGCTTCATTTCACTGTAACCTCTCCTCATTGTCTGGCTTTTGAATTCAGGTTGTGGGCATTGAGAAAATCTACCAGAGTACTTGTGGTGGATTTGTGGATCTCTTTAGGTCCCCCAGTTTCCTCCACCACT
This sequence comes from Pteria penguin, assembly GCA_035048485.1. Lineage (NCBI taxonomy): Eukaryota > Metazoa > Mollusca > Bivalvia > Pterioida > Pteriidae > Pteria > Pteria penguin. The sequence continues at coordinate 6,994,327 of CM068582.1, forward strand.
AAACACTGGTAGCCACCATACATGAAAAATCCTGAAGTGACCTTAAACTCTAACCAAAGCCACTTATTGATATGACATATCATCTAGCAAATTATAATTTTCATTGTCTGTGGCGTTGTTTGTGTTATCCCCCTTCTTTATGTTATAATTTCTTACAGATCAGCCACTAACGATGAGTATGTATTAGATGTGACATTATAATAACTTCAGTGCCTTATTTTTTTTAATTATTCCTAGTCCTCCCTCCCCCCTTCACATCCTGCTAGAAAAATGCACTTAATTACATTGAGGTTTTAGTATTGTTAAATTTATGAAAGCGTTTTGGTTTTTTTTTTTTCTTTTTTTGAATGGAAATTACTCAAGTTGTATGTGTTTATTTCTAAGGTAGTTTTAGTTTACTTAGGTGTGTTTTCTTTAAAAATGAATTTTGATTTTGATGTCAGGAGTTGTTTATGTGCAGTATAAACTGTCATAGAAATGAAAAACAAACAGCCAGACATGAAAGCCAAATTTTGAACATTGAGATTTACATCATGTTCAATAAGGTAATTGGAAGTATTTACCACATTATTTCTGTTGAAAAAATTCCATGGGAAAATGAAGGAAAAATATACACGAATCTTTCTCTGCATTTCTTTGATTTTAGATAATGAAAATTTGTTTACCTCAGAAGAACACATCCTTGATGTGTAATGAATATACTTTTGTTTATGAATCTGAAGTTGCATAAGCAACCTTCTGCATTCTGTAATCTGTGAGAAAATCACCAAAAGAAAATATGGATGCATCATTCAGTACAAGGTCAGAATGATGTTACTAAAAATATCATATGAAGAAAGTTTGTATTTAAATATATTAGTACAAAATGTGTGAACTACGTTTCACATCTCCAAGCAAAATGCTGTATTGTATTTTCAAAATTTGATAATAAAATGCAAATATGAAAATGGGAATAACAATAAATTTTGAAAATTACTTAATGAAACTTCAGAAGAAGCTTATGTAAATCTGTTGTACTTTTTTAGATGTGCAAATTTGAAACTTTTGGAGTTTTACGTGACTATATCTAATCCCATTAATTAGAAGGCATAATAGTTAATTAATAAGATAGAAACGTTTGTCCATTATGGATGCACTGTACATCATGCCTAGGCCTAGTAGTGGTAGATGATAAAACAATGAAAATCTCTGTTTTCCAAAGGGAAGTATGACATGAAATCCAAAAACAATAACACAACACTCTTCTTTACAAATTGTCAACCATGCGGTCTTTATCAAGTGAAATAGAAAACAATTTCTTTTTCACTTGATAAAGACAAAGCCGTTGAAAATTTGTGAAGTGTGTTACGTTATTGTTTTGGATTTGAGATGATAGTGTTTCTATATTTATACTGAATTGTTCCAGTGCTTATTAAGTCCCTTGCCAAGTAGAGTATCACCTAGGGATCGTTTGTATGTCACCTCTTTGTCACTGTGACACGTGTTTACTGTCATTGTGACCCCATGTTAAATGATTTAATGGACAACACATGTGTTCCTTGAAACATTTAGTCCCAAATTTGAAATTTAGTTGGGATTAGTGAAAAAAGAATTTAGCATAGAAATTAGTTATAAAAGTATTTGCCAATAAGACTTTATTAAATTTTGAAAATATTCCTTATGTTAATTGTATACATGTACATGTATATAAGTACAATCCCCACCCTTCGAGTTTCCTCACTATCCCTTCACCTTCACTCTAACCTCTGATAATACAGTAATACATGTTATTTAATTAGTTATGCATTTCCTGGTGAGTTCTGTTTTTGTTTTTGTTCTAACACAACTATAACTATATGAAAATACGATTATAAAACAAAAACCATCAAACCATAAAATGTTTGTATTATAGTTCGTGTAGTAAGTGTGTTTTGTGTTACAAAGTGTCTTAAAATTACCTTTTAAGAAGTTTATATACATTTTACATATTGTTTTAGTCCTGATTATAACAACGAATTAATTCTGTTGTATATTATAATATTTGCTTGAAGAGAAAACATAACCATATCTACTGAAGTACAGGAATTTTAGTAAAGCAATAACAGTAGATTAAGGTTTGTATGTAATATGAACAATAGCAAACTTAATCATATAAAACACTCATAGCAAGGAAATGACAAGTGGAAAAAAGTAACTGATGTAAACTAAAAATTGCAATACAAGTCTTTAAGTTTTATAAAATACTTGATTGTATTTGTACTACATGGACAGGAAAATGTGCATGTACAGTAATGGTGAATGTTCACTGGTTATTTTCATCATATCACTGATGTTAGTCCTTATTTTTCTATTTGTTTCATCATCATAGGGAATCAGCAAGATTTGAAGAGCACCGCAGACTTGTTCAGGAAAGGGAGAACAGACCTCCTGTACCGGAGAGGAACAAGGAATCCAAAACATGTGTCGTAATGTAAGAAACAAGGACTGTTTGACATAGAAACTGTAGTAGTGTGTCACCAAGTACTTGGTCAGTCATGAAGTTGGTTTATTTTAGCCGATGTTGTAGGAGAATGCATAGGACTGTAGCTAGGATATGAGATGTAGGTTGCACAGAAGTCCAGGCATGCTGGGAACAAACCACATGTTGGAATTTTGTTTGTCTATGTCTAAAATGAGAATATACAAAAACAGAATTTTGATCCTAGAAGTTCTTTAGCTTTGTAAATCCTTTACTCTGATGCTCAAAGAATGGAATGTAACTTACACTTATAAATTGTTTGTTTTGTATTGTTTTAGATGAATTGAGATGTGTTTAGTTTGCATTGACAAGAAATAACAGAGCTTACTAAATTGACGAATTATTAACAGCTTCTTAATCTCCTCCATTTTTTTATATGTAGGAGTGTCATGGAATTTGATGTTTTTAATCGTAGATATGAAGAACAGAAAGCATGTTTCTGATATTGCGTTAGGTACATAATTTCACAGGGATGGTAGTCGAAGATTTGTAGGGTAAATTTATGTTGATGGGAAAAAGATTTTTCAAAAACTATCAATACTTAGAAAGCTTTTAAATCATGACGTATATTATAACAGTCATGGAGTTTTAGCTAAAATGCATAGAATGCATCAGTGATTGCGTCTTTCTATGCAGATTGTGATATTTTTGTACGATATTATTGTAGGTTTTGGAATAGTATAGATTAGATACATGTAGTATTAGTTTTGACTGATATCGTAGGATTGTGTTCACAGTGTCATGTTACAACGAGGAGGTCGTCATGATAAAAAACATTAGAGTGTCAAATCTGTAGAATTTGGATAAAGAAAAAAAATTGTTTTGAAGAAATCCTTCATATGTTCTTTTTCTGCTCATTCTCACTGCTCAATTATCAATGACAATCTCGTAACTTTTTGTATTAGTATTGTTCCAGTAAAACCTTTATGATCTAAAAAGAATCTATTTTTTAAGAAAGATAACTCTTGTTTAAATTTTCTGTCTTTTCTTTGTGTTGTTTTATTTTCTTTCTTTCTTTCTTTTCTTCTCAGTGTATGTAGGTATGTGACTTAGCATTGTACAGTGGTTGATGAGAATCATATTCATATCTAGCAATTAAAAAAAAACTAATTTGATAATCATTTACTTGTGATATATACATACTGTAAGCAGGATGGCTTGGGGAAGTGTTGTAATTGGGCACAGCATGTCTCATGCATATACATGCACATGGAAATGGTGAATGGTTCATTGATCACTGTGTTATTGTGCTTCTTTAATTTATTGTTTTAACATGGGAGGTTTACTATAAACCAACAATTTGACTTACCAAAGTCCTCATTCACCAGGTAAATGTTGCTTTTTACCTGAAATCACCTGTTTAATTTCACGTTTTAATATATTAACTTGTAACCATTTATTTAATCATAATGTTCATTAATGTATACATAGTCTAGCATGTGTACAGCATTGAGCAAGGTACCAAATGGTGGCATGCAAATTTGTCTCAAATTAAAGGTGACTGTGATATTAATTTCTTTATAGGTCAGAATATTTACAATTTTAGGACGTGATTTATGTTTATTAGATTTGTTTTCTCCTGTTGAGATTTTAATATATATATATATATATATGCTGAATAAAGTTATCTATTGAATGTTACTGTTTTAGTTTATGTACATCTCCTAGCAAGAACTAAGCCGGCGTGGCCTAGTGGTATCGGGAGGCCGGGGTTCGAGTCCAGCTCTGGTCATGCCGGTGTCCTGTCTTTCGGATGAGAAAGTAAAAAGGAAGGCCCCGTGTCATGGTATGTATGGTACGTTAAAGATCCCTGACTGCTTCGGATGGGTCCGTTGCAAAGGTCAAAATGTGTATGCCCCGCATCAGGCAGATGCCGTCACCATATACGTGAAATATTCGTGGTGTGACGTAAAACAAAAATCAATCAATCAATCAACCTAGAAAGAACCGGATGTTTTTACTTTTGTCAAGAACCTGATGATTTTTACTCTTGTCAAGAACCAGATGATTATACTCTTGTCAAGAACCTGATGATTTTACTCTTGTCAAGAACCTGATGATTTTTACTCTTGTCAAGAACCAGATGATTATACTCTTGTCAAGAACCTGATGATTTTACTTTTGTCAAGAACCTTATGATTTTTACTCTTGTCAAAAACATGAAGATTCTTTGCTCTTGTCAAGAACCTGATGATTTTTTACTCTTGTCAAGAACCTGATAATTTTTTACTCTTGTCAAGAACCAGATGATTTTACTCTTGTCAAAAAACAGATGATTTTACTTTTGTCAAGATCCGGATGATTTTACTCTTGTCAAAAACCTGAAGATGTTTTGCTTTTGTCAAGAACCAAATGATTTTACTCTTGTCAAGATCCGGATGATTTTTACTTTGTGCCATGATTAGTTTACTTATATGTGTCGGATGCAATGCACAGAGATTTAGACATACCCACACGAAACAATGAAAGATCTTCTACGGTTATCTCTTTTCACCTCTTCCGTGACACGGGGTCTTGGTGTTTGTTGACTGTCTCATTTCACGTCTTCTGTGACGCTAGGTGCGGTTTTAGTTGTCTCATACCACATTTTCCGTGACACGGGGTCTCGGTTTTGGAGGACTCATTCCACATTTTCTATGACACGGGATGTCGGTTTTAATGAAGCCGGCGTGGCCTAGTGATATCGCGCTGGACTCCTGATCGGGAGGACGGGGTTCGAGCCCCGCTCTGGTCATGCCGGTGTCCTGTCTTTCGGATGAGACAGTAAAAGCCGAGGCCCCCGTGTTGTGGTATGCATGGCACGTTAAAGATCCCTGACTGCTTCGGGTGGGTCCGTTGCAAAGGTCAAAATTTGTATGCCCCGCATCAGGCAGATGCCGTCACCATATACGTGAAATATTCGTGGTGTGACGTTAAACAAAAATCAATCAATCAATCAATCGGTTTTAACGGTTTGATTCCACATTTTTCGTGCCATGGAATCTCGGTTTTGACGCTCTCATTCCACATTTTTCGTGACTCCGGATCTCGGTTTTGACTGCCTTATTCCATGATTTCCGTGAGACGAGATCTCGGTTTTTGCTGTCTCGTTTGAAGGCAAGACAGTGGGATTCAAACTCTGGACCTCTCCACAAGACGAACACCTGACAGATTGAACTAGTTATCAAAACATGCCTGCACGAAGAGCAACTAGTGCCCAATGTGTCCTTACGAAGATGACCTGTACTTGACCTTATATTAAACTGGATCCTATCGGAATATTAAAATGACTGCTATGGTGGTCATTTTGAACTTTACTAAATACAAACTTTGGGTTTAACTGAAATTTAAACATCTTTTTCCAATATTGTCGTCAACATGGACTTCTCAATGTGTTTTACTAAACTTGCCACAGATGTGATATCCTAACTAAATAATAGGGCATGAACTAACAGTTTCCCCTCATTGGAGTCCGAACACTCCGACTTCCACCATATGAGAACTATACTGATTTCCTTGCTATCAGTCCACAAGAATGGCAATGCCTAATGATGCGGAACCGTAACTGGAGTCTGATATAGAGGATTCCAAATGAAACCCAGATAATTAGAATATTCAAATGGCGACTATCTTGAATATGTTGCTACTGTTACTGGTCCAGAGCTGCAACTTGTTTCAAGAGAATGCTTTGTCTTAAATATGAGGCATGACCTGTAGCTGATTTATAGTGAAATTTAGGATCCTCAAAATATCTATAATGGCGATCTATTTAATTTATCTAATATATATATATACTATATACTAATATATACTAATATATATAAGATACTCCTCTTAAACTGTAAATTCAAATGACACAGGATCGTGAATGGATTGTAGGTTACGACATGTTGGTTCTAACTGAAACTGGAGCCCTGCGGTTTGGGCCACAGATTTAAACTTCTGTGTATGTATGTCTTCATCTATGTGATAAGAGAAATTTTTATTTATAGTCGTTTTTAAAAGATAAGTATACATGCTGCTGATAACGTACACATTTATGTCAAATGAACATTTTAAAAGTGAACAGAACAGAACAAATCTGGTACTATTTTTTATTAAGACAAAAATTACGAGGTATCATGACTTACAAAACAAACATCAATGACTGATTCATACTCGAACAGTGTACTTCAAATCACATTTACAAATACTATAATTTAATGTACACGAATGGACAATACACAATTAATAAAAAAAAGTCGAATTTCCCGCACGCCACTTTTGAAACTGTTCTTTGTCATAGTAGACAATTCGAACTCTGTTATCCACTTCCAACGATGTTGCGATCGGTTTTAAATCGTTTTCTTTTGAACCACGTTGTTTCCCCGTTCTATAACCACCTTCTAGACGGTGTAATTTTCTTTCCTGAATGTCAAATCCACATGTATATACATTATACATGCAAGATATGGAGTCAGCTTCCAGGAATTCTAATCTCCATATCTGACTTTCCTATAGTGTCATGGATCCAATACTTCACCTAGATTTCCATCGTAATGCTCTAGGTCCAGTAACTTCTAAATTGATATCCAGTGTCTCAACTGAAAAATGCAAGAAAGCACTTATAGCTCTCTCTTATCCTGAATACTCGTTTTACTCATACTTGCATATATATGGCGTAGAAAGCCACTCCATGATTGTTTCACCTATATGGTAGCGGCTAGTAAGAAGTGATTAAGCACACCGAAGCACTTCAACACTTTCGTTTTTCCAATTTTTGTTTAATGCAACGTTTAAATGTATCAGCACCACGATTCTGGATGCTCACTCAAAGACATTAGACTTAATCTAATTCACAACATCGACCCTTTCAAATTAGATCTTGTAGGCTTCGCCGTTAAAACATTTATTATGGGGAATACGGAGTATCGCAACTACTAAAATCCGTCACGGTTCGCATTTAGTCACCCACCAAATCCATTGTTCTCGATGTGGGCATATTTATGTGGGCAACTTGCGTCATAATTTTATGACGTCATAACAATCACAAAGTGCGCGTGTATATTGACGTTATTGTAGTTGCGATATTCCGTATTAATCTAAGGGTTATTAGAGTGATAGGTTTATGACATCATAGTAACGTTTTACTGTTCTTGACGTCATTTTTATAGGAAACCGTTTAATTTCCTGCTTTTGGAAAAGAATTGCAGCAATTGACGGCGAACCCATTGCTTGTCTGACGTTTTGTGAGGGAAATGATAATGTTTCGCTTAAAATTTGACGTTAATTTATACATATTTTTATTGTCTATATGTCATTTTGCGGGAATAGTTTTGACTATGCCAGTAAAAAGCTAAATCTTGCACTAATTCACCCTTCCACAAAACTCAATTTTTCATTGTGATGGCTTCATTTGAGGTCCCACAAAACTCCGACAGATTACACATTTGTTAATGACGTCATAAATAGAGCAACTAAAAAAACGTCTGCATGTCAAGGTCTGTTTACGTACCGTGGAAGGGTGAATACATTGATCAATTTTTCATATGAAAGTGACATTACGTGGGCTATCAATTGTTATTCATGTGACATAATCAAGTGTCCAACCTGTCCGAAATGACATGACGTCAAAACATTCAGCTTTGGCGCTAGATACCATGTCATGAATGAAAGTGTATTGGTTTATTGTGAAAGAGTCTAAACCAAATTTTGGCACAGGCTTGACAGGGCATCACTTGGGAATCACAAAGTCCGTCCGTCTAATGCCTCCGTTTTCCTGTATGTCATACTGCCTTATTTATCAACGTAGACGGTAACTCGATTCTTTCATCACTGTTATAATTGTAATTTTGTTTAAAACTTCTTTTTCGTACAGTGAAATATAGTACTGACCTTGAACCTTTTGACATCAGTGTCCATATTTCGTATATCTCCGTGTTCTTTCTTAGGAGTGATGCCGCAAGCTAATCTCTGCAATGTAAGATACCAATATTATACTTACACTTTTATATAATTTTGTTATAGAAATGTCACCTAAAATATATACCTTTTAATTCATCGCAGTATTTACCTACATCGTTTCTACACTGTATGCACATAATCCAACTTCAGATTAGTGTAAATCACTGCGAGAACTTCATTTTCGCGTAAAGTGGTGAGTATGACTCCGTGCGAAAATAAGTTTCTTGCTTGCTTTGATTCATACGGAAGCCTATACATGCTATATAATATAACGACTTGTGACTAATGTCATTATTACGGTGATATGTCGTAATAACGGCATACGTATCATGTCGTAATAACGAGATATAAAAGTCGTAGTGAGATATTAAGATTACCAGATATTGATTAACTGATTGAATATTATTTTATGTCACTCTACGATTATTTCACGTATATGGTGACGGCATCTGCCTGATGCTTTGCATACAAATTTAGACCTTTGCAACGGACCCAACCGAAGCAGCGAGGAATCTTTTACTTGCCACGCCTTTCGTACCACGGGACATCGGGTTTTCACTGCCTCATCCGAAAGGCAGCGCTCAGGTGCTTTTATGTCGTTATAACGAGATAATATGTCGTTATAACGAGATAATAAGTCGTTATAACGACATCCGTCGTATGCCGTAATAACGAGATAATATGTCATTATAACGAGATAATAAGTCGTAATAACGACATCGATCGTATGTCGTAATAACGAGATATGAAGTCATATAACAACATATAAGTAGTTATAACGACATAATTATTTTTCTTTTATATGGCACGTATAGGCTTCCGTAGATTCAACTAATGAAACATTACCGGTATATTACAGGTAAATTGTTTCTGTGAAAATTTTATGTCCAACATGAGCTTCCCGCGAAAATAAAGTCACGTGAAATGTGTTTTACAGGATTCTCAATGACCCTCAACATTAACATCTAAGCCTGTGAGAAAAGGGGGAGGACGTAAATAATACAACCTGTAATGATAATCGTTTTACCACAAAAGGACCCCATCCCCCAAAATAAGCAAAACTGATATTTCTTTTAATCTCGGGGGTTTAATTATTTTGTATTATTGTAATTGGGGGGGGGGCGAAAGTATGGTTATAATATATGTTTTCCACTCCTGTATCCGCCTATCTTACCTGTTGGAACGAGCCTCGATTCCTTGTCATCCAATACACAATATAACAAGGGACGAGTAACATGGAGGCCAAAGCTATGCACCATCCCAGAATGTTGGCGTAGGCTGGGTATGTATATGTACCCATGCTACCTCGATAGAATAGCGGCTTGTAGTGCAGAAAACTCGATATCACAATGATCTGGAAAACACGAACAAAAGGGTTCAAATGATCAACGCAAATCGTCCTTTATTAGCAGGCTTTTAATTTTAGCAAAATATAATCCACTTTCAAGAAAAATCACAACCTTTACAAGTGCTTTTATTGGGTATAAACCTTAAAAAGTCCGTATACTGGGTTTTAATCTTATTAAGTCAATATATTTAGAACCATGAAAAGAAATATATCCAGGAACGACTCTGTCATGAAAATAATATAACTACGTATTAGTTTACATTGTATCTGCGTTTTCGATTAGAAATTAAATTCTTTATATCATGATCACAGGGATATTTACAAAAAGACAAATCAATTTTATTAAAATACATTGAATTACATGCATTTCAATATTTTCTGTTATAAATTGTAGGGTTTTTTCTGTTCTCTTGCTTAATTTTAGTATGTCGCTGTACCAACTCTAAGTTTTTTTCATATTTTCACGATATTACCACATGAAGCACATGATTACGAATAAACATTGATGTCTCAATTATAGAATTTCAATTACCACAAATCGAAGTTTAATTTGACAATTAATTTTAGAGTAAACATCACTATTAGGGCTTGTTATCGTTTTATCTAAAGTAACCTTTTAAGAAATCGTTCATACCACGTGCCCACATCAAATTTAATTTAATATTTTCTAAGATGGAAACGAAACTAGGAAATGGTCCTCATTTACAGTATTGTGTAGAAATAACACCTTTCAGAATATTAAAAGTTGTCCAACAGACAGCATGGAAAGTGTTGCTTCCACAAAACCAAAATCAGATTATTTTTTTGCCTCCCATCTTATTACACCAGCTGTTAATTTACCCAATACTGAGTAATAAATCATAAGTCACTATATATTTTTACTTTCACTCAGTAATGTACGTTCTCCTCCCCTCCCGTTTTTCCCATTTCAGTCCGTGCCTCCTTATTCTATAAACCTATCGATGATGGATCTACTTACCAGTAGGTTTACCCCCTGCTTCCATGAAGCGATATAACCGAAAAATTGTTGAAAGCGACGTAAAACACCAATCAACCAACCAACCAACTTACCAGTAGGAATGTAGGACTTAAGACCTTCCAGCAAATCCTCCAGTAGTATCCTGGTCTATGACCCGTCATCTGGTAGATGTCATCGCAAAACTGGTCCACTCCTAAAGTAAAAAGGAAAGGCATCTGACGTAGATGGAGGGCAGAGGTCACCAAGGAGATGTATGATAAAACTTGTTAACAAGTAATGCAATGCATGTAATGATATTACAAAAATACAAGAACGGACAAATAATGATCACATTGCATGGCGGAGGTAGTGACTTTCAACTTCTGGTTAGTAAAAGTTGTAGGTTTGTTGGTGGCTGAACCATTTCGACCAGTAAGCTTGATAGAATAGTTTTCTTACCATAAATCCAGGCTACCCCGATGACCTGCATCAGAACGACAAAGATCAGAGATATTCCAGCAGCAAAGGCGTCCAAGATCTTGAACACATACATTCCACCCTGAAGTCAAAAACATGGTTTGAAACCTTTGTAATTTACACACAGATGGCAATATTCATCACAAATGAGGAATCAATATCTAAATAGTAGTGTTCATGGAAAAAGAAGCCAGTAGAGCACGAACACATTCCATGAACCGTGAACATTTAGATTTGGCTAATTGATTTTGCTATCATTTTGCTGATTATTAATAGATCTTTAATAAAGTGGTAGCCTTCAATACTGTTTTGTATCTTGAGCACAAATTACCAACTTCCTTGCTTAATATATATAGAACATATACTTTCAATTTTGTGCACGAGATGCGCATTTCGACAACTTATGTCTCTTCAGTGATGCTCGTGGCCGAATGGTTGGAATTCTCATATTATATAAATATTTTAAAGAGAGAAACTCGTGTAAAGCCAAGCTATCTGTACTCTTATTAAATGACCATCTTCTAGTTCTGTTTATTTTTGTGCATGCGGTACGGAAGGTTAACTTATGGAATACATTGCTGACTGAATTATTATGAAATAAGCACATCAAGGTTGATATATCTATACAGAATATAGTGTTCAGATGTCATATGTCTAAAGCAAATAATGTGGCTGTTAAAGGTGGATATAGAGTAAAATATGGTTTATGACCGCTCCACGATAACTATGCTGTTGATCTTTATCTGCAAATGAGATTTTAGACGTGTATTCATAGGAAAAAAACTGACTGTTTGACAAGTTGGAATAAAAGGAATGTGAACCAACTAAACACAAACAGACATTGTACTGTGCATGTCGACGGACCTTTGTAGGCGTGTTTTTCGACGTTGTATACGTGTTTATTCTCGCTTTACAACTTTTATTATTTGTTTCGCACAGGATCTGTCATGGGTCAGAGTCAAATTTCTTGCCTACTTTCTGACCGGATTTAGGTAGAATAAGATAGAAAACAATGTAATGACTATCCAGCTGGATGTTTGAAATCGATTATTGCACTATTTTTCATGACAAAAGTACCCTTCCTTTAATTTAAATACAATCGATATGGAAGGTATTCTAGAGACAAATAACAAACTTATATACCAGAAAGAGTTCATCTATAAATGTCCTGATAAAAACATAATATTTGACATCCAAGAGATCATAGGTTTCAATCAAATAACAAGAAATCTCCTGTACTGACAGCAGAGAGAACTACTCATTATATGATTGCTTTTTTTAATATGGTAAAAAAAGAAACTGATCATCAAACGATGAGATAAAGCGACAAGGAAGAGTTATATATATATATATATCCCGCCTGACAGCCACATCTGCCATATAAAATGATAAGACTCTTCATTTAATGAATCTATGATCTTAAAAGCTTAATTAGTCCTTGATATTTCATAAACAGATTTAAGTAGAGTATCTTCTTACAACTGTCATACAGGGCATAGAGAAGAGGAAAGCCGAGATAATGATGACGAGGGTCAACACCTCACGTGACCATCTGTGTCTGAATACACGATAAAATTGGTCCCTTAGCCCCGTGAGCGGAGATTCAAGTCCTCCAAACTGTAAAAAAAGAAGAGGAAAGTTCATTTGTACAAAAGAAATGAAAGTAAAATTTCATTTATACCCTATCATTTATAAGTCTCCAATTTAAGGAAATAATCACGAGAAAACGTGCTTTTTCCAAACATCTGTCCTTAAATCATAGATAATTTATTCATATAAACAGTGAATGTAAGTTTTATCCGTTTTTAGTCAATTAAGAGAAAAAATTAGGCACTAATTGTTGCCGTTTTCAATGTATAATACTCAAATTCCAAACTGCTGTCGAAAGCTTCAGAGAGCGGATGCTCTTTATCGTACATATTAAACCTTTTCTTGATTTAACGAACGACCGCCACGAACAAGAGTGCAGGTAGCCTGGAACTGCAACGTTTATGATGCGAGTTCGACTTCTTTACAATTGGTTATGCCAGACTCTGCATTTCAAGTAAGATTGCTGAGCAAGCTTTTGTTCAGTGGTTAAGCGCTTGACTGGCGGTGCCGAGGATCTTGGCCACTATGTTTAAGAGGTTGGTTAACTCCTGCTTCCAAGTCGTGAAGTATAACTGAAATATTGTTGACAGCGACATAAAACACCAATCAACCAACAAACCAACCAAGCAAGATTGCTAAAGGATATACAGGTATTTATTAATCAAAAAGGTAAGACTAGCTAAGTTCTTTTGAAAAGAATATGATAAGATGATGACTTACAGCACTATCCATGCCTAAAGTCACCAACATGAAGAAGAATAGCACAGCCCATGCTGTAGACCCTGGTAATGTGGAAATGGCTTCTGGATAGACGATGAATACAAGACCAGGACCTACAAGAAACCAACAAAAGTTCTCCAAAGCATTGATCGTTCCAAGTAAATGCAATGATTCAAGAAAGGAGAACAGCATCTGCGAATTTGGTAAATTTTACCGATAGTCTATACAAATGATTAAGTTGACACGAGTCTAAATATCATTTATTTCTTGTGACAACTTTTACTTGTCGTCCAAATGTGTGTCTGCAAAATGTCATTTCATTGCTTTAACAAATTGGATTATATTTGAAATAAATTATCAAATCAGAGATGAAGGTAAGGCATGAAAAAGACAAAGGTATAAACTTGAAAAATACTTTCAGAAAAAAGGACACAAGGAATCCAACTTTTAGACAGAAAGTAGATGATTTTATAGGTCCATTTTTGTGAAATGGTTAAATAAATAGATACATGCCATACTCATATACAGAATATAATTGACTATCTATCCATATTATTGCCATTTACTTATGTATTAAATGCCCGTCGTAAACTAGCCTACATTGCCATAGAAATCACGTGCTAGGTGATACTAACCGTCCTGAGCTACGTCACGTATATGTTTGTGTTGTTTCTCCGCCATATAACCAAGATAAGCGAATATAACAAATCCGGAATATATACTGGTAAAACTGTTCACCGACGCCGTGATGAGGCAGTCTCTGAAATACACAGAAAGGACTAGGCTCAAATGCCAATATCTTGGACATGTTATTGTCTATCAGTCAATCATTGATGCATTCAATTTTTCATTCATCTTTTATTTTCATTTTTTCATCAGTACACTTTTAATTCATACTATTCTATCTAATATAGGAGTTTAAAAGGAATAGCCCTGATAAATTTACTTTTTGAACGGGTCATCCATGGAACAGTTTGGATCAACACTATTAAGCCCGTAATATGTTGACTGAATTGTTATCTGAAAATTATTTCAACTAAGCATATCTTTGTTTGTCTACTATTACACCTGTATATTTCAATCTATTTGTATTGTTTGTCAAAATGCACCTTTCCAATACGTCGATCAAGGTCGATCAAGGTCAATGTGAAAATGGAAATGAGGTTAAAAATAATAAAAATATCTTATAATTCAAAGTGTTTACCACATCAATCAAGCAATCAGAAAGGCAGACAAACAGACAGACGGAGTAATAACCAGACAGATGCATGGATGGACAGACAGACAGACAAATAGCAAATATTTCGCTACTTTTTTATTTACTTTTTTGTCACTTATTTTTATTAAGTGATATACAAGGTTCCTAAGCATAAAAATGATGAATGTGCATGCATGTATAACAAAGTCAGGAATGATGGATAAATTCAGACTTCTGGAGAAACAGGTGGAACCGGTGATCTAAAACCATATCCATGTCATCTTATGTAATAAACATTACCGATAGCAGTTATTGTTGAACTTGTTATAGCTGGCGTACGCGATATGAGTGCCAAATCCAGCTCCGATTGAGAAGAAAATCTGTACAGCAGCATCTATCCATACCTACAATGTAAGTAAAGGAAGGCCTAAATAGCTCGCCTGATTCAAAGTCAGCATTTCTGACAGAATACCTTGAATCTTAATTAAGGTTTACCAATATTTTCAACAACTCTACAAAAGAAGAAGGTAAGCAATTCGAACTATGCATGGAATAGAAAAACGCTGTTTGGGGTTGTATTTATTTTCTACCAGACAGTAAAACCGTGGCCCCATGTAATAATAAATGTTATCATGTAAAATATCCTTAATAGTTTAGGACGAATTTCTGTGCATTGCATCGAACTGATCCAAACAAACATGCAAGCTAAATACAGTAAAACTAATAATAGTTTTGGAACCTACATCCATACCCAGTTATGTATAAGAAATACATGAGATACTTTCCCTTGGATTATATAATAACACCTAATATGGTCCACTTATTGGAATCTGGGTCGAATGCTCTAAGTCGCGATTCCTTTCGGAGTCTCGCCAGTTTGCTCACCTTTATGATGAAACCCCATGTAACAGTAAACTCTTTCATGTCAAACAACTCTCATTGCTTCGAAAGAATCCTTTGTATACGTTAATACTTCTTACAAAGAGCAGCAGGAAGGTGCCGCCACCATATATGTAAAGATATTCTGATCATGTATTAAACATTAATCAAGTTTTAAAATATTTTAACAGACTGTTATATCTTATAAAACTTTCAGTACATGTAATTCAACTCAAAGGAAAATGATCGTAGATATAAAAATAGCGTTTTATTATCTGAATTCCAACATTTCTGCCAAGTATGTAATCAATCAAATACCTAAATTGATAGTTAAGTAACACAACAGCCTTCATTCACGTAGTGTTATACTACATTCATTTGGGAGGAGCTTACTTTGAATAAAGGTCAACAACACTAAAACATGTTCAATCTTTATCATTTAACTTTAAAACAGAAAGAGAATCTATCAGGTGTAATGATATTAGTGGCATTTCATTGCAATGGCTGATTTGTAAATGGTTTTTCCTTATTGTAATACTAACCTCCAAATATTAGAGGTACTCTGTACTTTTAGATGAGGTATTCCTGTAGAACAAGGTCGACTTCCCATATCTCAATCAATAAAGTATCTGACATTCTGAATTTTAGCTTAAAAGATTAAAGATACCTTGCCTTTATCACACAACAAGGTGTCTTTCATCATACCACATGTTCATAGATAAATTATCCTTGAATAGGAAGATAGATTCAGTTCTTCATTGTTTCCACGACCTTGACCTTTGTCCTGTCACAGTAAACCCAATGCATGTCATTTAACCATTTAACATACAAGTGTATGTTTGTTACTCAATGGTTATATCCTTTTAGAAATATTGCGTACTAAAAAAAAAGGTTTTCGAATATTCTCTTCCTTTATTGTGACCTTTCCCTTAGACCTTTCTCCTATATCCCAACGCGTGTCAATTCATTATGTAATGTTACATCTGTTAACTGAGATACAATATATATGTTGAAAAGTAATTTGATAACTAAACTTTCAGTGCAAAAAAATGTCGATAAACCGACAGCAAAAGGATAAGTACGTGTATTAGATGTCCATACGCGTTACAAGATCATAATACCGGTAATAAACAACGAAGTTATCTGGTTTGACCTTGACCTTTTAGACGGCAACTTTTAATTTCAGCCAATCACAGTCTCTCAAACGGATCATCATATCCGCTACCCTCCGCCCTATATAAATCATGTAGAAACGCCAAAATGACATCTAACCTTTACGTAGATAACCGATCGGAATACAATACATGATAACTTTTTATGTAAGCTAAATGTCATACTCATACTGTTAATAGCACACTTACGCTTATTTAAAAGTAAATACCTGCGTATGCTATTTTAAAATGTTTTGCATAGTAGATGCTGGGCAAAATATTGTACCCATCTGTATATCTCTCAGTCTGCTGGTCATGCGCGTGGTTGATGCAGAAGATATTTTTGTACTCACCTGTACATCCCCCAGTCTGCTGATGTTTGGAGTTATAAAGTACTTGATGCCATATGCGGACCCAGGAAGGAGGCATCCCCTAACCAGTAACACAGTCAGGATAATGTAAGGAATGGTAGCCGTGAACCATACTACCTGAATATAAAATACGAAACTAATTGGTGCTGTGTCAATGTAGCAGTAATCCTTAATGCTTAACAAGTACGAAACTACCAAGCTGTGAAACAAACTATCGGAACGTGAAATACGACAGTAACAGATGTCGTCACTGTGGCACTTACAACACTGTACCAAAGTGAAATGTTACGATCTCTGGATTAAAGGCGATACGAGGTGAGGAGTAAACGTCTCTTGTCTGGCTATGTACACCCGCAATGTATGCATAAAACTTTACAAATATCTTAAAGATGTGCTTATGAGATAAATGTAGACTTCATGTTATATAAGAACATCAAAAGGAAAGTAATGATTTAAACTTTAATATTTTCTCACAATTAGCAAATGAAAAATAAAAATGATTGTCTTTTACTTGATATTCCAAGGCATATCACCTATGACTCAAAATCAGATTCAATGTTATATTTTATTTACATATTTCAATGGATAAACTAAATCTCCATAATTCCGACCTTCACCTTTAATTCATGACAACTAAAATTTCAATAAAGCAATCTCCATTTTGTTTTGCGTCATATGTAAAAAAACAGGGTTATTAATGAACGATATATCATTAACATTTCATTCAATGTCGTTGTGTAGGCCCAAAATCAGCCTCCATCTCGACAATGACGTCATACGTCCTCCATCCGGGGCATAGTTTTTGATTTATTGTTTATTTCACATATCAGCTGTAAGGGTAAGAACACATGCTTGTAATTTTCAAGGCAAATCATCATTTTCAAAGGTACGTGGTCTTTTAAAGTTGATTTTATCAGCTGTTAGATAATGTATATCCGTAACGTTTTTGGATAAGGATTGAAAGCTGATGGGTATGTTGTTACAATGAACTGACACAATCTGCTACTTGATATAAATTCCAATCTTATTTCAGCATCCAAATGATGAAAATAGATTTGATCTTTAAAATCGGTTAATTGAAGAAATGAGAAACAGTTGACTTTGCAACATGTTCATGGATCTGCTTTCAAGATGCTCTACGAAAAATTTTATCCTCTGTAAAATCTTTACTCGATAAAGGCGGGGTTTGTCGATCTTAAATGATACTTGAATTGAATCATATCAAAATTTCTATCAATAAAGTTAGCTGATATGCAAAATACTGCACTTTCTGTACCTGTAAAATGAATATTTTCGCTTATTTATGTAATGGAGCACGTAGCGATTCATGAAACAAAGTCTGCCTGTTTTATATTGAATAGCGCATTTAAAAATATTAACTTGGAATATATGCTTCACTTCTACAGTTGCTAAATACATGACTGACGATTTTCAGGACCGTTGATTTATTATGATGGCAAGGAAGTAAATGATGAAGCAAAATCTGCAGTTATCTTGACGATAGAGAGGCGTATTGGACTGAAAGATTCTACTGTGGTGGGTTCGACTCCCATATTAACGCATCCGGAACTTGGGGGGGGGGGGTTATTTATTTATTTTTGTTTCTTTGTAATGTTTTGGACTTATTTTATTTTTTTTCTTTGTTTCTTTTTTGTTTTTATTTATTTTTTCTTATTTTTTGGGGGGTTTTTTTTTTGGGGGGGGGTGTTAATTGCTTTTGGGTGGGGATGTTTTGGGGAATTTTTTATAAGTATATCTGTTTGTTTGTGTTAGAAGAATAAAATTTCTATACTATGAAGCTTTTCTATTCTTTTATGTGGAAATCCAAATGAGATAATTCATAGAACATGAAGTTTAATCGTTTAATCAGACTGTGCCGCAATCATATAGGAGTAATTTTTTCAGCATTCAACAATCTATCGATTCAAAACGTGTTCAAGATCCCAGCAAAGTATCCGACCCTGTATTATGTTTAACATCGTCTAAACGTTAGAGAAAAACATTTAACCTGCTACTGCTTCAATCTGATGCAATTTGTAGAAGATTTGATGGACATGAAACCGAACTATTTTATAAACACTTCCTGCTCTTTTGTAAATAGAATCCGTCTACTTCCCCTCTGTTGTAAATCGTATCATACATTTAAAACCACTGTACGAGACACACGAGGAAAGTTCAAGCGTTTTATCCAAGAACCAAACGTACCTGTATCAGGATCACTCGGGAATCATGGGTATTACAGAAAAAAAAACCCGAATGTTAAAAGTTTGAACTTTTGCTGTATCGGCCTGAGGTATGGAAGAGCGCTGCGTGCTTTGTAATATTTGGTTTATTTATCAAAGGCCTACATACAATAAATTCAATATATAACAATCGTATTATACTTACTTTTCCAGCACTTTTGACACTTTTCCAAAGACAAAAGTAGATAATGGTAAATGTCAGAAAGGCGCAAAGTGCCAACTGCCATTTGATTGGTCCTAAATCATTCAGCCCGGAACTTCGATGTAAACTCAGGACACCTCGTCTGTAATACATACAATAAAAAGGTGAAGTACTTCATGTAATTGATGTTTATTCACATAATCTTTCATGATGCAAAAACACAATACTGTTAAAATAAAACGAATAATTTTAACGATGGACTTTCAATTTATTGATAATTTTTATTTTTTTTTGGGGGGGGGGGTTACGAAGGTAAATATGAAAATACCCTTTGCTTGCTTACGTCAAACTATTATTCCAGACAACATCCCCCTTCCGATGCCCTCAGATCATACAAAAATTCCACAATAACTTTTGAACTTGACACTGGCGTTAAGAAAAACGACCACAAATGCAAATATTTATTAAAAATAATTCCGAAAAACTATATCTTTTTTGCCCTCTTTCTTCCTTGTATTGGAGATTCATGAGCGTATAGGTTTTGATCTGTCTCTTTTTTTCTATTAGTGCCCCTAAAAGGACACTAACAAAATAAGGAAAAACCTTAAACCTTTACTTGCCGTCCAGGGTCATTAGTGTTTTACGAGCACATCTTGTTCATTTTTACAATGTTTTTCGATATCGAATCTTTACATATGAACATCGGACGAAAATAGTTGAAAAACAACTCGAAATGTGATTACAATAAGTTTTTTTCTATTGTACCTACTCAAAAAATTCAAATGAGGAAGAAATTGAGGTGGCGTTGTCATACGTGGTGTTCATAGGTGACGTCATGTTCATGTCCCAGTCGTTCTGCCAGCAGTTCTTTGTATTGAAATGGTGGTCGCACTTTGCCCAGGGCGGGGTAGACGTAACAGATGAGAAGAGATAATAAAATGCCCAGGCAATCACCATGTTGTAGTAGAATGCCACAAAGTACGCCATCAGACACGACGCCATGCCCACGCCTGCAGATAAAGAATAGAAACGACGCCATGTCCAGTGTTGATTACATTGAATAACGTTATAGTATAAGACACCATACCCGGGCCTACGTAAAATATTAAGTACAGTGGTTTAAAACTTGAACTAGTGGTTCAGCTATCCAACGGATAAACTTCATCGTCCTATGCTATTTTAATGAATTGAAATAACTTTTAGTTGTATCCTCTCTGCCGATGTGTCCTACAGGTATGTGTAATCGGTGAATTACTGCAGTTTAAATCTTTATACAGTGTTTTAATCTAATCAACCCTCTACCTTAAATCTCTGGTTCGCTTGACCAGTGGTTGAAGTTTCGAAAAACTGAGCCCAAATATTGGCAACAACACCATGCGTGCTCCTGATAACGAATACCAGTAACGACGCTATGTTCATGCGTAAATACATAGGAATATGTTTCTATATCGACTGCTTGTATAGAAGTTATATCAGATAATATGATCAAATCATATCAGACTTCGAAACGAGATCTATCTCAAATCTAATGAGACTATCTACCCACAGTTATTGAGAGTTTAAATCCCTTATCAGCATTTATCTAATATAAAAGATAACTTATTTCAATTAAAATTAGAATAAGTTATCCTGCTAACGACTTTGCAATTAGTATTTAGATAAATAGATCTACCAAATGAAACTTAACAAACTTTATTTCTGAACAATATGGATCCGATAGCGAACTTACCTCTGAACATAGGAACCATGTTGTTCCAGACATTAATCGGACCCTCTCGACTAAACTGACCCATTGAGAGCTCCATGAAGAAAACAGGAATGGCACCCAGTATCAAAACAGTGAAATATGGAATGATAAACGCACCTGTTAATAAACAAAATATTTGTATTAGTCTTATTCATTATTAGAACCGACCGGGGTCTTTTTTTTTAACTTTTATTTATTTGAGTAGTGTTTCGTTTGCATCGAAGTATTGCTGTACGATATATTTTACAATCTTGGATACTTAAACAATAAATAGAGATACGAAACAATCAAAGTGTTGCACTTTTCCATTGAACAGAATAATTTCTTCATAAAATGCAAAAATGCACACTGAAATGCTTTACGCAAATGTTTGAAATCATTACATTGGGCGGTTTCAATGGAATGTCACAGTATTATAGATGTGTCTCACATGCTCTTTAGCTTGATTACAGTCGACGAATTCAGATTCAAGTGTAACGGTTTTAGAAATAATTGAAACAATTAACGTAATTACAACTTCAAATGACGCAATGGATGACGTCTGTCAACGAACAGTTACTGTTTTAATAAGATAACAAGCAGACAGCATGTTAACGAGGTAACATGCATTGATAAACAGACATATCTTACAACAAAGGCTATCCACTCTACATCAGTAATTATTTACTGAAAAGAATTGCATTCATCTAACAGTCTTAATCACTCGTCTAATTAAAGATTCAACAACACTCTTCAAAAATATCTTGAACACGTCTAGCGAGACATCACTTAAGGCTAGCCAGGTCTGCAGTGTACGGTTCCATAGTTTGGGGGAGAGAATCCTCTGTAGGCTAGCCAGGTCTACGGCGTACGGTTCCATAGTTTGGGGGAGAGAATCCTCTGTAGGCTAGCCAGGTCTACAGCGTACGGTTCCATAGTTTGGGGGAGAGTATTTTCTGTAGGCTAGCCAGGTCTACGGCGTACGGTTCCATAGTTTGGGGGGAGAGAATCCTCTGTAGGCTAGCCAGGTCAACAGCGTACGGTTCCATAATTTGGGGAGAGTATCTTCTGTAGACTAGCCAGGTCTACAGCGTACGGTTCCATAGTTTGGGGAGAGTAAATATCCCCTATTGACTAGCCAGGTCTACAGCGTACGGTTCCATAGTTTTCTGGGAGAGAATCCTCTGTAGGCTAGCCAGGTCTACTGTGTACGGTTCCATAGTTAGGGGGAGAGAATCCTCTGTAGGCTAGCCAGGTCTGCAGCGTACGGTTCCATAGTTAGGGGAGATTAAATACCTCCTGTACGCTGCAGGCTGCAGCGTACGGTACGTCACTCCATGATTATTTATAGCTTTGCAACGGACCCTCCCAAAGCAGTGAAGGATCTTTCACGTGTCACGCCTACCTTGACATAGAACCTCGGATTTTACTGTCTCATCCGAAAGACAGAACACCGGTGTATTCATGGCGGGAGTCGAACCTGGGGTCTGTCGGTCACGAACGGAGCACCTCATCCACTCCGCCACACCGGCTCCTTCACATTTGTATCGACGATGTCAATATGCTTCTTGTCTTTCACAGGCGGTACCGCATGCTCAATTCAGAATGAACAAGATACAAGTAACAGGATTGTGATGTCGCAGTAAAGGACACCAACTTTATGACAGTATGAGTATCGTGCATTTGTAGGCTAATTATTTTGGCGCGTTTTAATTAAAAAAAGACATTTTGGTAGCAAGATTTAACTTGGTCTCATTATACAGGAAGAACTATTTTTACCAAGAAAGGCAATTGAACGTCGTAAGTCGGTACTTTGATTACTGTGTGATTGACCTTCTTATGTCGGTAGCTTAATCACTGTGTGACTGATAATTTTTGAGACGAAATATTTTTACCTAAAATGAATACAATCAGATTTGTCAGTTCTCTTACCTCGTCTCTGTTGAGTTTTCGTTTGCTTTCAATGTTCAAAACACCATCAGTCTACCCTTCCATACATAAACGACAAAACCAGTTTTATAATGAACCCGACATTTTGGACTGTTCAGTATAAGTGACAAAAATCTATTTTCAAATAAACATGGAATTGCGGACAATTTTCAACAGTTAGTTCCAAAGGAAAGAAAGAAATGCACTCACCTCCGCCATTCTTGTAGGCTAGGTAAGGAAACCGCCAGACATTGGACAGGTCCACAGAATACCCAATAGCCGCCAACAAATAATCTGCCGTACCGGACCAGTTCTCAACCGGCGGTTTATCGTATTCGTCTTTAATGATCGCATCCTTGATTGGAATTAACTCCCCTTTTTCATGATCTTGTGGTATATCGGGAACTTTTTCAGGTTCCTTTTCGAGAACTAAATTTTCTGATTTTGGTTGCATTTCAATCACGGTCTCGTCTTTCTCCATATTAGAATTTAGATCCGGCTCACCCTGTTTTGGCTAGGAAAGAAATAGTTTTATTTTAATTACAGTTTATGACCCTCTCCTATCCGTCGGTCAGGAGGGATGTGGGGATATCGGGAGCATTGTGCTGATATTTTTATGTTATATGAGAAGCCCTTTCGGCACGTCATTAGTGAAAGTCAGCTGATTAACCAGGAGGTTAACAGATTTCACAACGTAAAGACGGATACTCAAAACAACAAATCTGTAAATGTAATTCCTGTGGGAATGAGTTTATCATTTTCCTGTAGGAATGACTTTATCATTGCTCTGAAAACCCTCGTCAAAGTATTTAACTAAATATCATGCTTTGAAATACATGTCAAAATCAATTTAAAAAAAAACTTATTGCAAAACTTTGTTTAAAATTCATGTATGCCATTTTCTGATATTAGATCAATATGACGTTATAAATCGTAATAGGGGTATTCGGGGGTGGAGATGTTATGCATATCAAGTATATATATTACATATTTGTTTAGGCACAATTATGTCACAGAATATTCAAAATATCTGAAAATACAGTAGAGACATACATTGTCTGACTCACTGAAACGTGAGAAGAGTTATAATAAATCGTGATCTTCATAATTTCTTTTCCAACAAAATGTGTGATCTTATTTCTTTACGGTAGCCATACATGTACCGTGAGAATCCTGTAAAATTCTTTCCCGCCTTTAGCTATGTCGCTAGTGTCGTCAAGGACACATAAAAACATTGATTTTATTCAATATATTTCGGACAAGGATTCTGAGCAAAATTCTGTCATCGCCTTTGGTGACTTTTTCTTCAACAACGAAACAAGCATTCTCATAGTTATTGCACTAGACTTATCTGAAATGCAGTAAGAACTTGGACATTCGCGGCAGTAAATCTAATCAATAAAGAGAACAAGGTAATGTTGTTATTTTTCTTGCATGGTCAAAGCAAAGACCTTCCCTTCCTGTTCATACTAAAATTAAAAACCTATACATACCAAAGATCCAATAATTTACTTTAACTGGACAGCTTAAATTCTTCAAATTTAACAAACCCCGCCTTATCTTGCTTTCACATTGGAATGAAAACAAACTACATGTACCATGCTATGGGAAGAGTGTTCGATTCAAAGCCACAGAAAATGAGGAAGGAAGAAATTGTATACAGACTCAGGTATGAAAAAGAAAAGGAACAAGAAGGTGAAACAGCTAGAGATCTCCATATCTGTTCTATAATGCAGTCACATGATTGTACATTTGAATATTCATTATCAGGGCGTGGTATTGGTGAAAGTGATGGTAATTTCTCCCATATTCACAGGGTTAAATTAGCTTAGTCCATGCCGAGGTTTCTATTATTCTTTCACGTTCGCGACTAGATTATTGCACAAACCCGGCTGAACATAAATCAGTACATGTGAGAGTAAAATACCAAAATTATTTGAGGAATGAAGATCAAGGTCAAACATATTTATCGAGTTCTTCTGAAACAAGACAAAAGCATCCACTCTAGGAATGTGACGTACATGAATCTTATTGTCGTCATCTTTGTTTTTGGGTTATGGATTTTATACGTATCCATCAGTTTCTAGGGAATAAAAATTACATGAAGAAATACGAGGTAAATGTCAAAAGGTTGTTCAATGTTTTGGTATGATACACTCTCACGTTGTTCTCTCTAGATTGGCCTCGGTATTTATTCATTTGCTTTGTTTGTATACCGTTTAGCACCACACCACGATTATTTCACCCACATGATTGCGGTTAGAGGTTGGTGGGGATAGTATATGGGAAATCCGGAAAAGAACCACAAAAACATTCGACAAGTCATCCAATATTTACCCTAAACTATTTATCGAAGGACGGTGGTACTTACCCTCTGTATATATAAACGACTCAATGCTGCTTTACGAGATATATCTGCTACTCGTACGCGGCATTTGTAATGCACTATTTCTTCATTTATACTACATTTTACTGATTTATGGGTTAACACCCTGGTCACTAGGATGGGGGTGGGGCGTCGTTGATTATCAATATAGTTATATACCCAATAAATATTCCTGTTTTTTTTAATTCATTTGAGTTGTTTAATACAAAGTTCGAATTTATCTGCCCGTTTTTACAAGTAAATTCAAAAATGAAAACTGGACATCTGCTGATTATGCTGCGACAAGGAATGGGCAGTGTCAGTTGGAAAGTTATGCCACAAACATCGAAAATACTCCCTTAAAAGCAAAAGCGTAACCCCGAACCCATTTCATTTATTTTTACTGCCACTCTCGACATATGAAAAGGAATGATTAAATTCTTATGTTTTTTTTTATTTTTTATTTCAAAGTAATATTTTTTTGATTTACTTGTTTCATAATTGAAAAATATCCATATCTATGTTGAAGTAAATTTTTCCTAATACTCGAATTAGAATTTCTACAAAATTCTCAACGCAGCAATAAAGATGGTGCTCTATTTTATATGCTCTTGAATATAATGCTGAAATCCCGTATATAAAGCATAAACAAGACTTACCCGCTAAAACGAAGAAACCCCTGTCAAGCACATCTATGGTCCAACATTTCGGAGAGGGACACTAATTTGTGCTTTATATATGTAGTCTATAAATCAAAAGAGACCACGAAAGACATTCTTTAGGATGAATAAACCAATGTGATTAATATCGCATGGGGAAAGACATCAATTCTACCACCGTTTCTGTCATCGACGAATATGGCCGGAAAATCACGACCGTTTCCGGGCGAAATGCAATCGCTCAGACAGGATGAACAATTCAACGTGACCTGGATGTCTCCATTGAGGTACGATTGCCGCCGTGTTTTAGATCATATAGTGCCGAGTGAAGTCAACTGTTTTTACAAATGCCTTAATTGATTTGATATCGACGACGTAGTGAAATAACAATAGTGGGAATATATATAATCAGGGAGGGAAAATGAACTGGACAACACCGGTATTCGTTTTCTTTGAGTGCCAACGAAACAGGGTGTATAAATTTGTATTCGGTGACTTTTTAGAATTAATATCATCGTTTTAGAATTAATATCATTGAGAGTTCACATTTCTTTGTATTCCCTTTTGTCCTGTTCTTATAGGTTTTAAGTTCAAATTCCTCAACTTCTAGTTGAAATTGTCCAGTTCTTTGTATCTTAGCTTAATATATCACATATATCAAAATGATTGTCAACCCTTCCTTCATCAATTTTAAACATTTTACTTAAAGTTATCCACCATAATTTAGGACAGCATTTGCTCGAAATAGGTCGCCTCCAGCTACCCACAAAATTCCAAATATGAATTACAAGTTTCTTGCCATGTCGTAAAAACGATAGGGCTACCGTATTAAGATTGATAATTTTAAAGCACTTTCAATGTTAATTTAAAATTGTAATTAAGTGTTTTCTGCATTTCTAATACATTGAAAAAGCAGTTCTGCACAGCCAATCAGATCAAATGATAACTGCCGTGTGGATGCACATAACAAGGTTTTTCGCATGTTTTATCAATGTTTCACATTGTTTTACAATTTCATTTCTTTTCCTTAGATGGCGACACCTGTCTGGTTCAGGCAAGGTGTGTGTCCTCATGGAGCCGGTGTGTATCAGCGGTTAATCGGGTGTTCTGCACCAGATCCAAAGGTTCTGGGTTGGAACCCCACTCAAGTCTCGTCGATTTCCTGTCTTTTTACACTGCCAAATGTTAAAATTTACTATGCAATACACCAAGGAGGTGCCGTCACCACAGCGATATTATACAATTTGGCGATAGACAATAAGCAACCAATCAATGCGATTACTCAACACCACTTTTATTATTTACAAGGTCTGTGTCTTCACATGTAGAATGCATTAAAAGTGTATGATGTCTCCGGACATGTGGATACATCATCTACTGTACCAAGGTCACTGACCCCAATTCATGACATTCCTCACCTCTTGACTTCTTTATAATGGATATTCCATACCGTTTGTATTTAATAAATATAACAAAACGGAAAGTGCACCCTTCGGTTAAAATATCCTCTTAGGGATCGACAACTCGAACATTGACGCCTAAAAACTGACCAAGTATGTGGTATATAACAATGAATTACACAATTAAACTCTGATTATTTCCTTTGATTGATTGATTGATTATTGTTTTATGTCACTCCACGATTATTTTACGTATATGGTGACGGCATCTGCCTGATGCATTGCATACAAATTTAGACCTTTGTAACGGACCCACCCGAAGCAGTGAGGGATCTTTTACGTGCCACGCCTACCGTGACACGGGAACTCGGATTTTACTGTCTCATCCGAAAAGCAGAACACCAGTGTGTCCAGGGCGGGATTCGAAGCCAGTACCTCTCGATCACGAGCCGAGCTCCTTGTCCACTAGGCCACACCGGCTTTATTATTTCCTTTTAAGCCTTTCTTACTTGACCAACTTCTTATATAATCGATTTTCCTTTAAAATAGTGAAGATCAGTCCGAATTACTCTTCAATTGCTGATGGCCAAACTTGGGAAAATCCACATGTTTCAGCTTCGTCCATTTATTTTTCTTTATGTATTCACAATAAGAAATTTTCTCGAAACATTAAATAGGTTTCATTATCAGAAATTTCGTATGAGTTAATTCCCGTTTTCGGCCATGTTTGAGGTCAAGCATGACTTTTTTGCCCCATATTCTTACGAAGTTTAATTAATTTTTACATTGTCTAATACCTCAAAATTTGCATGAGCATTGCAAAAACACATGAAGTATTCCTACTTTGGAGAGATTACCTACTTCATTTGGTTGATTTATGAACAAATATTCAGTTATATACCTCAAAGATGACGGAAATTTCCACAAGGGAAGTAACTCCAATAAAATTTCATGCTAATGAAACCTATCTATTGCTAACTTGCAGTATATAGACTTCAAAAGATGTTATAAACCCATTGTAAAATAAAGCCTACACCAATCCTAACAGCATGTGAGATCTGTCTACCGCTGGATATACTTTTATCATATACGCAATCCATGTTTTATGACATAAATCAAACAAAATATTTATAATATTTATTTCTAGATTCCTATTGCACTATTTTGAACGTTCTGACGTCGGTATTCGGGTTTTATTAGATTTATTTTGTTTTATTATGTAATTGGAAATTTGTATATGATAGTGTATTAGCTATTTTTCTGATATCAACATTAAACCCGTTTACTGAATGATTCTAGCAATACGTATAATCCTTTATCATGGTCTACATAATTCTTGCGCTTAAAACTAGAAAGAAAATGTCTTTAAATTTCGGTTCATATAGTTTGGAGAGTCAATATAACAATATGAAACAAGAGGCCCCAATGGGCCTACTCTGCTTACCTGAGCACCATGAGCACGTTAAAAACTAAGCAAGCATCAGAATGTTCTCTGACGAGAGTCTCATTTTTCTGAAGTTTTATTTCAAAATTGCAACAAAGACAACACTCATATATTTTGATGGTAAATGCAGTCTGTCCGAAGAAGAAGTCTGTCAAAATAATACTTCATTCTCACATAAAATTCATTAATAGCTATGTCCCAGCATTGTGACAGACTATGTAGCTGACAGGACCTCTTCCTCATAATCATAACTAAACACACTAGCGAGCGCGAGCAACTTCTTACTATCCGGAAACAGTTAAATGAATTGACTAAATGGAGAACCATGACGGGATTTCGCCCGAGATTTGCCGACCCAATAGCTCATTTGATCCATCAGGTTAGGTGATCTAAAAAGAGTGCATGGCATTGGCGTAGCTACTGTCCGCGCCACTCACTCTGGAAACTGGAAAAT
This sequence comes from Pteria penguin, assembly GCA_035048485.1. NCBI lineage: Eukaryota > Metazoa > Mollusca > Bivalvia > Pterioida > Pteriidae > Pteria > Pteria penguin. Next base: position 7,023,800 of record CM068582.1, read on the forward strand.
CTGGATTTTCAGTTATTCATCTTCAGAATAATTTCAAAAAGGCAAAACCATTCGATAGAAGGCTTACCTTGTATACCAAACATTTCTGAAAAAAATAATCATTATCTTAAACGGCTATTGACCAGAATTTTATCCCCAAAGTATCTAGAATTCACCAGATTCCCGGGGTATCGCCCCTGGTCCCCACTATGTTTTCACCCGGGATCAATCAGGCGCCTCAAGGCTGCAAGGAAACGTCCTGTCTGCTACATCAAAATACCACTAGCTATGTCCCAGCATCGTGGTACGCTATGTAGCTGATAGTGCATCTTACATTATATACAATGGAATATGATGCCGCCACCTGTCTGGTGCAGAATTTTAATTATGCCCCATTTCAAACGTGTTACTATCCATCCAACAATTTAAGTTTTGATTAATTGATGTATATCTTGGTTGATTGGCGTATATTGGTTGACTGGTTTATATCTTGGTTGATACGCGTATATCTCGAGTGATTTGTGTTTTGGTTCAGTTGTTACTTTTCAAACTTGTAGATATGTATGTATGTATGTTTGGTACTAGCTTCACGGTTGGTAAACAGATGGTTGCTAGCTTCGTTCATCGTTTGGTTGTATGTTGATTGGAGATCCACTTGTTCTGTCGTTCAACATATTCAAAATTACGTCATCCCTATTCTCTCTCATCTACTTCTAATCTGTTCATAAACAATATTCATTGTATCATCCACAATTCGTAACACTGTTTCATTAGCAAACATCGATGCATACCGGAATGCGCAAATCAGTCGCCACACGTTATAAACTATAAACTACACACTTGTGCAATAGCGTAAATCGTCATGATGACAATTATTCCAACGCATATTGATGACGTTGTTTTGTGACGTCATAGATCTTCTAGCTTCCCTCGCAACCTATCCTATAGATGGTGTAGAATGCTCGAGGTCGTCATGTAAAGGTAGATAGAATTGATTCCGAATATTTTCTTTAGTCTTCTATGTTGTCATATAATAATTGTATATTAATTGATTTAATTGTAGCTCTACTTATACTATTAAAGTCATGTTATGAAGTATAACACTCATCTATTGATTACACTTCGTAATGGAAGAAGAAGAAGAAGTATTTAAAAGTACTTCACATGAAGTATAAAGCTCAACTTTTGAATACACTTCGTAAGAGTAGAAGAAGGAGAAGAAGGAGAAACAGTCTGCCATCGGACTGCATAGCTCGATAGTGAGAGCGTACGTCCGTTCTGAGAGTTCGATTCCCAGTACGACCACAATTATTCACCCTGCCTGTTACTAATGTTTTGGAAAAAAGGGAGAGGCAAAATAAGGTTCTCTTTGAAAATTAGAATAAAAATAAAGAATATATACACATGTACGTCAAAGTAAAAACAGTAGCAAATTGTATCAGTGTATAGAATTGTATATTCCATTGGACGGAGTATTTCTGAATAAAACCAGAAGAATGAAGGTAACATTTACCAACTCTCTAGATAATACCAATCTACGGCTTCAAGATACATCAACTGTTCCCCTGAAGAGGTTATTGATGAAGTTGGAATATTGACAACTTATAACTTGCAACAAATCGTAGATATTTTGTAACGCATGAAATGAAGTTGTGTACAGCCGTGATGAAGTTTAAAATTGATTTCGATTTTTTTTTCTTTTATTTATTTATTTATTTATTTTTTTTTTTTTTTTGAATGAAAGTTTAGAAAATCTGTAAATGACATATTATTTATGAAAACGTTACTAACAACTCTCATAAAAACATCAATTAATATTCATATAGTGAGCTACCTTCGCCTCGTCCTGAATATCTGTTGACTACTCCTATAAAATGTAACTATTTGGGCCTTCTTATACGCCCGCATTTGAAAATGTTTGCGTATTATGCTATACCGCTGTCGTCTGTTTGTCCTTCCGTCCGTCGGGCCGTCTATCCGTCCGTCCGTCCATTCATCCTTGTCCGGGCTTCTCCTTAACTAAACGGGGGAACAAAACTTTTGATGGTGTCATATGAAAGGATGTGGCTTATAGTTGTACATGTGGGTTTCAGAGTTAAGGTCAGGCCCCTGGGGTGGGGAAGATGGGCGGGGTCGGGAAAGCTTGTCTGGGCTTCTCCTCCTTAACTAAATGGGGAACAAAAGTTTTGATGGTGTCATATGAAAGGATGTGGCTCGTAGTTGTGCATGTGGTTTCAAAGTCGGGGTCTGCCCCTAGGTAAGGGGAAAATGGGCGGGATTGGAAAACTTGTCCGGGCTTCTCCTCCTTAACTAAAGGGAGAACAAAAGTTTTGATGGTGTCATATAAAAGGATGTGGCGTGTAGTTGGGCATGTGGGTTTCAAAGTTGCGGTCAGGCCCCTGGGATGGGGGAAAATGGGCGGGGTTGGAAAAGTTTTCCGGGCTTCTACTCCTTACCTAAAGGGAGAACAAAAGTTTTGATGGTGTCATATGAAAGGATGTGGCTTGTAGTTGTTCATGTGGGTTTCAAAGTTGGGGTCAGGCTCCTGAGGTGGGGGAAAATGGGCGGGGTCGGAAATGTTTGGGCTTCTCCTCCTTAACTAAAAGGGGGAACAAAACTTTTGATGGTGTCATATGAAAGGATGTGGCTTGTAGTTGCGCATGTGGCTTTTAAAGTTGGGGACACCTCACAATAATTTAATCACATTACACAAACAAAATTTTTAGTTATTTCATTAGGTTTCCAGTACTGACGAGAATTCATTCATTCATAACATGGATGTCTGGTTCTTTGAATTTTGTAGAACCTTGAAAGTTTCTCTGGTATCAGAGTTTGAAAACTTAGTTCTTCTTTCACACATCCATTACCACCACATTAAAACATGATGCGGGCGTATCATGCACCCGTTAGCGGTGCCCTACTTTTATGTTAACCCTGAATTGTATTTCTTGGATAGTAAGAATAAACTTTCATAAAAAATTTCCGACCAACAGTACGCTCTCAATATCATTAGTTATCATCTTTACCAGAATGAAGCCGGCGTGGCCTAGTGGTATCGCGCCGGACTCCTGATCGGGAGGCCGGGGTTCGATTCCCGCTCTGGTCATGCCGGTGTCCTGTCTTTCGGATGAGACAGTAAAAACCGAGGTCCCGTGTCGTGGTATACATGGCACGTTAAAGATCCCTCACTGCTTCGGGTGGGTCCGTTGCAAAGGTCAAAATTTGTATGCCCCGCATCAGACAGATGCTGTCACCATATACGTGAAATATTCGTGGTGTGACGTTAAACAAAAATCAATCAATCAATCAATATTCACCAGAATTTGGACTAGCCTCGTTTTGGAGTATACGTAATTTTAGTAGGGTGAACCTTGACCTTTGGCGTGACAAACGTTTAGGTGTCCTAGACTAATTAATATCTGCTAAGTATCAACAGATCTAGGACAGAAGCTGGATGATTGTCGCTACTGATGGACTGTCATTTCCCAGTTTCTGTTACGAAATATACAAGTATACTTCTAAACTTTCTTCTATAAATTTGGTATATAATAGTGCTGTCTTTGTATAGTTCATTTGTTTTACGTAGTAGGTCAGAGTAAGGTTGCTCTACAAATATTCTGGACAACCACAATGTCGGCGTTCCGTATCACTGAAGAGACATGAATTTTCGGACTAGCTTCACTGAATTTATTTTCTTCTTCTTCTTTTTCCCGTTATAGAAGTGGTACTCTTTAAACGAGTGTCAAGACTACAGACTTTTTATATTGGTATACACGCTCTCATTCTGTCACTTGATCAACTGAAGAGCTGTAAGCTAAACGATGTGGTAGTCTCGATTTCTGTTATTACGATATTATAATTTTCATTTCTCACATTCTGATATTTGCTTTAGAAACAGGAAATAACTACTAGTAGATGTTTAAAAACACAATGGCCACGGCTGAGACAAATGAACAGAATGATGCAGTGCCTTTCTACGATGCACTAGAGTTTTGGAAAACAATGGAAGAAAATTACATTGCACGGAAGTTGGCAGAAGCTTTTACAGGTCTGCGAAAGGGTAATGAGCATACAAACTGTGAACTCGATTATGATGCGGAGGAATTCAGTTGTGAAGTGGAGCAAGAGAGGGCACATTGTGTTCACAAACACGACTGGGTTTACGTAATATGGATTGCTGTGACATGCGTCGTGATTGCTTTCTTGGTCTATATTTGTACTTTTGATACGTTTAATAACAAGGAGTATCCAAGTCAAGATAACCAATGTAGTATGCTGTGCAATACTTATTTTGATTACATATTCAGTTGAGAAAAGTAAAATAATGAACAAACAAATACTCTTATATATTATTATTACTATTGTGTTCTACGTTAAATTACTCAAGGTCACGCCCCTGGTGTTACAATGGAAATCCGTGTGATAAGACGTTTTATTTACTGATTAAAACGTTTTGAATGAACTAAATGAAATTTTGTAGACTTGAAAAATACAATTTTCAGACTTTCGATAAATCTAAGTATTTTCTTTACACATCATGTAAATGTGGGGAAAAAATCTGAGAATACGGATTTAACGTTTACATTACGATGAAAAATAATAATAATGTTACGTTAATATGACGCTAACAGCCACGTGTCATGAGTAGGCACCTCCTGCTGGGCTGCCGCGACTGTCATAAAGTGTATCTGATAATACTTAAAACTCAGATATAAAAACATCTGTATATAGAATTATCCATAAAACTCCTGTGGTGATAGAACTCCTCTTCATAAATATACATTTAAGAATTTATTTTTGGGAGAGCAATATTTTCAACAAACGACAACATGATATTTTGACGACTCGATGGGAGGTACCGTCCATTAGGCGGCGTTTGTGTGTACTATCAGTTAGTAATCTTATGACGTCATAATTACGTACCATCGTTCTTTACGTCATATGGAATATGTTTTATTTCCTCCTTAAATATTACGACCGCAGTTAATGGCGATATCTCCCATTGATATGTACTGTGTCACAAAATCGACCCTTTAGAACGAACAATGCGCAGCACCATTCTCTTGTTAGATAAATAAGTGTGTCTGCATTTGAAAGACTCTTGTTTTAATGACGTAATATCCTCTTGAATTTAAGTGAATATGTCTCCTCATTCCATGTGTGGCAGGTTTATAAACATTTCAAATTTAAAGGAAATCACATGAATGTCAACAATGATGGCAATGAGTAAAATTTGTTTTTCTCGCAAACGCAGTTCCTAGATTATATCAACAATGTAATTTCGTCGACTTTTCCACGGTAAAAAAGAACGTGTATCTGTTACGTTATGTAACGGAACAAATTAAAATTCAGAGAAAACTTCATTGTATCTTAGTCTCTCGGTTTCTGTGTATTTTGACCATGATTTTAATTCCCTTAATGAAATTACACGTTGAATAGCATTTTCATTCAGAAATCAATTTTTTTTAAATTACTAATCATTAGCTAGGTTAATCAATATTGAAAATGTGATACACATCGAATTGCCATGTTCTGCTAGAATGGGTATTTTGGTGAATTCAATAGGACACTTCCTCTTACACTCGACACCTTTCCAGTCTTGTGAACCCATTTTTATGATTTGAATGCTTCAACAGCATATTTTATATTTTACAGAGGCATAATATGCAAATAGCTATGTTTCGCCAATTTAAAGAGACGAATAAATGCATAAAATTCGACTTCAATTTGTTGATTGCGATATTGAAAAAGTTTCAACACTTCACGAATGATAATGAAATTTCTGTAAATGTCAGAAAAGTACATTATGTATTATTACTCTGCTCAGAGGGAAATATGCAGATTTATTTAACTTTGAGAAGTACTGCCATCCGAGGGCGAAGCAAGGCAACGAAGTACTGTACCAAAAACCTAGTACACCAGTAATAAAAAATGTTACTACATATAGATCATGATATTGAGGGATACATGAAAATTTACCTATCCAATCACGTGATTAATTAGACCAATCATGATTCAATACACGTAGCATGTGGGTATATAATGTATTCCGTAAACGTTTATGTTCGATTCGTAAATTACATTCCATCAAGGATATACTTCGCGACCGATATTTCAAACGAAGAAAAACATTAAGGTGCTAAATCAATAAAAAGCCATTTGATCCCGAAAATTTATTGACGATCAAATTTTAATGGAGAAAACAAATAACCAACCACCGTATTTGAATTCTTTGCCTACATTTGCAGCTGCCAACTTGTCAATCAACGCCACAAGAGTGTCGGATAGAATAAGCAACGAGAAAAGTACAATGCCATCCGGGTCTAAGATGTTTTGTTCATATACATGTATACTAAAGGGAGCAGTCAACTACTTTTACTAAGCCCTTGAAACCGTGCTCGACTTCTGTGAAAAACATTTTGTGTATAGCCATCAATGCAGCAACTATTGTTAGTAAATCAAAACATCGGTAATTAGCAACGACCATTAAATTTTAAGCTTTATTGCTTCTCAAACTTGCTACCCAACTGGAAAACATGCATGCGTTAGGAGATATTTCCTTCACATAAGCGATGTATAGAAGTAGACAAATTATCCCTTTTTACTGGGGATACCTTCAGTTCAAAATTATCATGATTATCTATCAAAAGGCGTGCGTATGATCTCATAATGCAATCAATGACGTGCGAAAATTCCCATAATTTATCAAAGGCGTTCAGACAAATAGATTTACAAATAGGCGTGCAATATCTATTGCATGATGAATTTATCAAAGATAACCTTGAGTTTGGGGTTTTTGTGTTATATGGAACGATAGACTTCTGAAGGTGCAGAGAGTTCTTTGCTATAAATTTTCTCCGTTGCATCTAACTTTCATGGTTACTGTGACTGGATTTTTGAGACCTATACAATGATGTCATTGGGTGATATTTAGCACAAAATGTTGTGGAATCATTGATGATTTTATGATTTCCACGCAATGACAATTCTACCGATTGATTGACTGAATGATTGTTCATTGTTTTACGCCACTCCACGATTATTTAACGTATATGATGACGGCATCTGCCTGATGCAACGCATAGAGATTTATACCTTTGCAACGGACCCTCCGGAAGCAGTAAGGGATCTTTTATGTGCCGAGCATATCGCGACATAGAACCTCGGGTTTTACTATCTCATCCGTAAGACAGGACACCGGTGTGCTCAGGGCGGGAGTCGAACCCGGGCCTCCAGGTCACGAACCGAAAACCTTATCATCCACTGGGTTACACCGAATTCAATACTACTGAAGCTATGTGATACAGACATTGTAAATTCTACAAAGCTGACAAAAATATCGGCTACCATTTTTGTCCATTCAGGCAGTAATGATTTTATGTATTACAGAGGTAATGACATCAATGAGGTTATCATATATTCATATCATCATTCATGTCACTGTTTTACAGCCAGAGTGATGCACAGCAGGGTCAAAAGGGTCAACTCTCCTACTAACAGACACGATTTTGAAAAACTGACTAAACAACTCAAAACAAGTAGAAACAAGCTGTGTTTGTGAAACACAAATGCCCCGGTGGCACCAAAGTCCACACAGACGAGGGGTGGGGCCGTGAAGGTCATTGTCAAGGTGAAAATGTCATCGACCTTGGTGTCATTTGAAAGTGCTTTATTAGCTGTGTAAGCATGTCAAATATGAAGGCCCTATCTTTTACGATTCAAAAGGTATAGCCAAGGTTAAAGTTGACAACAGACAGACAAACAAACAGGACAAAAACAATATGTTCCCGATCTATCGATCCGGTGTCATAAAAACTGACAAAAGGGGATAAACACTAAATCTCTGCCATTTTCTCACTTCATCTACATTTTGAAATAAATTTTCCGAATGAACAAAAACCTGAAATCAGTTTTAAAACTGAAAAAAAAATCATGTTTCTATTAAATTTCAACTCTTCTGTCAATACGTACTTGAATTTGGCTGTTAAATGGTAGATAAGTATTTTGTGTTTGTTGTTTTCTGCATGAGATTCAGTTTCTTGAAAGCCTGGCAAAGGACAGGTATAATTTTTATATCTTTTCGGTTAGACTTCAACATTATTATGATAAATTCTCCTTGACCTGGATATTTATTTTGCCTACATAATGACTCTTAATGCCCAAAGTTTGCACTGAACTTGACCCAAAGTATCTGACCGTGTTACTCACGGGTTAGATAAATCACGTGATGCCTTGACTCGAAGTATTTGACGAGAACATCCTTTTTGAAAGGTTAGATGAATCATACTGTTTAATTCTTATCTAGATAAATATTTTAAAACGACCATCAACACATAATTTCGCAACCCCCACTTCCTTTTTTTCCAAATACAAACTGCTCTGATTGGTAAGGCATATAAATTTCATTTGTGTTCTGTCTAATCTAAGGATGCCCATATTGTGTGGTTGCCTTCCATGTGCTGATGCTGAAAACAATGTCGAGAGTGTCGTAAAACCTAAATCAACAAATTACAGACATCAGCAGATGTGTGGTCGTTTCGACTTTTGGAGCGAGGAAAACCAAATTTCATTCCTATTTTTGAGAGCTTTTATACAAAAATTAATTCTTTTTTTTTTTTTTTTTTTTTTTTTTGGCTAATGTGAGCCATTACAAAAACACAAATTCTCCTCGTTCATAATTTCACACAATCCACTAGCCAAGAAGAGAAATGTTTTCAGAATCAATTGTAAAGATAAAATGTCGTATAAAACAGCATGCATCCTTCTTTACAAGCAAAACAAGAACCCAAACATGTCATTCATCATTTTCTGAAGATGAATTATCTTGAAAACACACACTTTCAAATATTTACAGTTTTCAGTCAATATGGACGATCACAAGCAAAAACCATTTTGCCCTCTACCTGCTGTTCCCGATCACTATCCATATTGATAACCTTTGCCTGTTAGTTCTTTTCCTCGTAAATTTACTATAACCGAAATGATCAAAAAGCGATTCTTTGAATTCCGGGCTTGTTCGGAGATAAAACGATAGATAAAGCATTTGAAAACGGCACAACTGACAAGACGATTATCTGGTAAACGCTTACGTGAATGATTAGTCCAGCAATATAAATGATGTATTCGCACTTGGGGAGTGTTCGATTTTGTTAACCTCTCAGCCAAATCAGAATTCCCAAAGTAAGCATTTTACTATGCTCGTAATGTATAAAAATGTTATGATTACAAAAGCGCCATATGCGTTAAGATAAAGACAAACTATTTATCAACATGTAAGAGTGTGATTTCAGGAGCACTATTAACAGTGCTAGAGGAGATGTAAAGCAGACCGAGATAGCAGTCTCCCGCCTCTGTTTTCTTTATGATAATATATTTGTTCGAATATCTTGAAATAATATTGAACTATCATCATTTTCCCCTTTCTTAAAAAACAAAAACACCACCCCTCCCAAATTGAGGAGGAAATCTCTATCTAGAAATTACTCCGAAACTCCGACAAAGTACATGCATCAAAATGAAAATACAAATGAAATCCGTCCAATACAAAAGAGAAACAGATTAGAATACATGAATGTTCGTACAGAACGTTACAAAACGGTTTGAGTAAACGGTGATCATGATGCCGACTTGATACCGTCAAATGACATGTAACATGTGGGCCCTACCATCCTACTGACAGTAAAACAGTATAATCAGGGCCCTACCTTCCCACTGACAACAAAACAGTGTAATCAGGGCCCTACCTTCCCACTGACAGTAAAACAGTGTAATCGGGGCCATACCTTCCCACTGACAATAAGACAGTGTAATCAGGGCCATACCTTCTCACTGACAGTAAAACAGTGTAATCAGGGCCCTACCTTCCCACTGACAATAAGACGTTGTAATCAGGGCCCTACCTTCTCACTGACAGTAAGACCGTGTAATCAAATAGACATACATTAAGAAACAGATAAAGAAAATTGCAAAGTCCACCCTGATAATACTAGTGATTATAGACTGGTCATGATAGATATGAACATTCAGTGTATCACAAATTTATAGATATCATGACAGTGTAAAAATAGATACAAACACATGGGGAAGAATAAACATGAACACAATGACAGGGTAATGAATGTATAGAACGACAGAGTGAAGAACAAAAACACAAAAATGAACAGAATGACATGGTGAAGAATGATAGAGTGAAGAATGAATCGAATAACGTAGCTCTTAAATTCACTAATTAGCCTCTGTGTTTAGTCGCTTTGTCAGCTTACGCTTTATGTTAGACGGTGGAATTCTAGTTTGTTGTTCTATAGTTTGTCATGTCTGAAAAGGATAAACAAGACGCTGTATAGACAACTTGAAGAGGAACGAAGTACATGAGAGAACAATTGACGGAGCGAATTCCAGCGATCTAATATTAATCAACATTGACTTAAAAGAAAAACTCTAGTACACAAAGAGTGCGCGAATTCATGATTGTACATATTTTTTATTCACCTCACTTTTGTCTTTTGATTCTAAATAGCGGCTTTGATAAGAAACGGTGGATATTGCCTGTTGGTCTATATAATTCTGATAAGAAAGTTCTCATAAAACCTGGAGTTGTGTTATATAAATGTCCTGCTGTGGTAGGAAAACTATTCTGAGTGCAGGTATAGGCATCCACTGTATTCTAACATGTATTTACAGAATATATTGTTGTATCCTTGTTGTTTATTGCAGTCCAGTATCAAGCCGGTGTGGCCTAGTGGTATCGCGCTCGTCTCCTAATCGGAAGGCCGAGGTTCGAGTCCCGCTCTGATCATGCCGGTGTCCTGTCTTTCGGATGAGACAGTAAAAACGGAGGCCCCGTGTCGTGGTATGCATGGCACGTTAAAGATCCTTCACTGCTTCGGTGGGTCCGTTGCAAAGGTCAAAATTTGTATGCCTCGCATCAGGCAGATGCCGTCACCATATACGTGAAATATTTTAGTGTGACGTTAAACAAAAATCAATCAATCAAGCAATCAGTCCAGTATCATTCAACATATTACGGCGGCATCCACCATGGTGTAAATTTCAGATATGAGATCTCCCTGCCGATCCCTTACGCTATAAACGAACAAGGATCTAGAGAGTCTTCAGTCAATTAATAGGAGACAATGATGATGATGATGATGACAACTATGTTGTTGTTGATTTTAATGATGATGATGATGATCAAGATGATGATGATGACGACGACAACTATGTTGTTGTTGTTGATGATGATGATGATGATGATGACCACCACCACCACGGCGATGATGATGATGATGATGATGATGATGATGATGATGATGATGATGATGATGATGATGATGATGATGATGATGACACGAAAAACGAAAAAAAACCCCAAAGGGATCTGTAAAGACTAACTTGCTTTAGTGATGGTATGACTGTTAAGTGTGTACGTAAAACATACTAAGTACAGAATCCACCGATAATGAGTGAATGTGATATTGTGTAATACATAGGTAGATTGTATTGAATAAATTCCGATTAGGAGCCTGAAAGAACGCGGAAATAGTAACACACCTGTTATTGATGTCTAATTTCGCAACATGAAGTGATCACAGATAATGATCCTCCTTTCCTATTTAAGCCGGTGTAGTTCAGTGGATGAGGTGCTCGGCTCGTAACCGGTAAGTCCAGGTTCGACTCCTGCCGTGGGATGAGACAGTAAAACCCTAGTGTCATGGTAGGCGTGGCACGTTAAAGATCCCTCATTGCTTCGAGTAGGCCTGTTATAAAGGTATAAATTTCTACGCAATGAATCAGGCAGATGCCGTCACCATATACGTGAAATAGTCGTGGTGTGACGTTAAACAATAATATTTCCTATTTATTCTGAAAATGCGGCCTGTCTGTATCTGCAACATGAGATTTTGTATGTCTTCTTTCCGGCTCTTTGTATCTGTATTATGAGATTTTGTATGTCTTTTTTTCAGCCCGTGTGTATCTGTAACTAGTGTTTTGTATGTCTTATTCCAGACCGGTGTTTTGTCTGTCGGGTGAGATAGTAAAAACCGAGGACCCGTGTCACTGTAGGTGTGACACGTAAAAGATCCCTCACTGCTTCGGATGGGATACAGTGCATCACCAAATACATGAGATAATTGTGGAGTGACGTAAAACAATAATCAATCGATCAATCAATTAATCTCCCAGCCCGTCTGTATCTGTAACATGAGGTTTTGTATGCCTTCTCTCTCACCCTTTGTATCTATCATATGAGGTCTTGCATGTCTTCTCTTGGTTTTTCTGTATCGGTCACATGAGGTTTTGTATGTCTTCACTCAGTTTTTCTGTATCGGTTACATGAGGTTTTGTATGTCTTCTCTCAGTTTTTCTGTATCGGTCACATGAGGTTTTGTATGTCTTCTCTCAGTTTTTCTGTATCGGTCACATGAGGTTTTGTATGTCTTCTCTCAGTTTTTCTGTATCGGTCACATGAAGTTTTGTATGTCTTCTCTCAGTTTCTCTGCATCGGTCACATTAGGTTTTGTCTTCTCTTATTGGCATAGTATTAACTTGATCATGAATGGCCTTGTTGTAAATCTTGTTTGCCATTACTTGAACATGAGATGAATTTTCCGTCGCTGTCAACAGTTTTTTTTTCGTCACACATTGTCATAAAAGCAGGAGGTTATCCACCTCTTGAACTTTATAGTACAATGTAAGAATCGAACACCCATCTGTTGAACATAACGGTTAAGAATCGAACACGAACCAAACGGTCATCCACTACAACAAATCTGCACTGCGCCCACTACTGATTTACCATGGACACGTTCATTTCGCAGACTTCGACAGCGGTTTTTTTACGACATGTCGGGAATCATACCTGTAACTTTCCGATCGCTAAGTCAACTCTCCGTCTCACATTCAGTTCTGTAAAATTCTCTAAATGTTTATACTAATGTTTATGTATACTGTTAAACATACAGGTAGGCGCGAATCCAGAAATGTTGTTGAGAGGGGGTCCAACCCGATAAATTTTCAGAGGGGGAGTCCATCCATGTTGCCATGTGTAAAATTATTTATTTTACATCGAAAAATATCAAGAAAAGTAATTTTCGCCGAATTTCAGAATGAGTACAAATCCCGGTCCTCCCCTCTGGATCCGCGCATGACATATATTTTGTTTAGAATATTTAAATACACGAGTCATATAACTCAGTCGCCATTATTTTTCATTCAACAGCACTGCGTTTCATTAAATTCTCTATTTTTATTTTTTATTTTTTTTTTTTTTTTAATTTTTTGCTCAATGTTTTTCTTGCAAGTCTTGACTCTTTGATTTCTACATTTCTTGGAATTTTATTTATCAAAGTTACACCAAGGTCAGTGTATTTTATCACCTTTTCCTTTAACGTTGGTGATTTTTGCCAGAAACTTTTGTTGTGCATTTGCAACTACGAATTTAAGTATTGATTATATTTGTATATTTGTTATATATAAATGAAAATTTTGATTATCGGCACTGCTGGCGAGGAGGTTTTACCCGTAATGACAAGGAATTCTGAATCTGCTAGGCGACAGTTGTTAAAATATATGTGCCTTGTTAATTGACAACGCATGGAAAACAGAATTCTATACAATATTACCATTGATTTGTTGCAACAATAAAGGGAAAGCATAAGAAATGAATATGAAAATAAAGAATTCCAATATCTTACGACAATTATACATGAATATTACTATTAATACTATAAAAAAACTATATTAGAGACGAGCCATTGAATTTTAGGCCGGGGGAGCAGAAAGACTTTTGCGAGCTGGATTTTTTTTTCCTATTTTCGGAGTCATAAAATTTTATTGCCCAATATTCACCGCTGGATTATCTATTTGTTTTTAGGTGTCAACACCTAACTAACTTTATTGAATAATTGAATTATCTATTAATTCATTCATTTATTAATTCATTCATTTATTATTCATTCATTTATAAATTTTATTATTTATAAAGTAAAAATTTATAACTTACCTGTATTGGTCTGCGTTCGAATCCTTCGGGAGGACAGAAGTCTGCCAAGTTGATCATGAGTTGAATTTCCGATGCCACAAATAATATCGTGGTGCTCCATTTGGACTGTCTTCTCTCTTCGTTAAAACCTGAAGGGTCCAGAGTGTCGGAATCGGCTCCGTCAGATGTCGCTGCATTTTCAATGTCAGAATCGTAACGGACTTCAAATCCCGGAGAGGAAAGATCATTGTCTTCGCATGAATCGATGTGTACTTCGGCTTGGAATGTAGGCATGTCGCCAGCGTGTGACAACGCATCGTTGTCGTCTCCCGCATTTCCATCGCGGATGGTCGAGATTTCGCCAATATGAAACACCACGCGATGGACGTCATCGTCGTTATCAATAACTTCTGGTACAATAAGGTCATCGTCGACATTAATGGACACATCATTGTTCGTGTCATCAACATCGTCAGCGTGTGTGATGCTATCAGGATCAAGTAAGAAAGATGTTTCATCAGCAGCAACTGATTCTTCATCGTCATCATCGTCATCGTCGTCATTATCATCTTCAGAAATTTTATTATCGTCAGGATCTGTTTTCACCAATGTCATTTCTAAAACAGAAAACTGATCCGGTTCCGTCATTCACGAATCGTAAAATCACCTTCCTCAGTGCCCTTGAGATAGAAATTTAATCTAAATTTCATACCAAGATTGACTTTCCAAAATTATAAAATTAACTCATTACCCTAAAGTCATAACTAAAGTTGTTATAATATCGCGATTCCCTTGGAATTCGACGCCGCGGAACAGCTCAGGTATTAAATCAATTCAGACTCTGCTGGGATTCGAGGTACAGCGGCGTATCTTATCGTAGAAAAAGATACTTAGAAAATTATTCCCTGTTGGAACACATATCAAGCTCATACTTTGTATTTCAGAGCTTTTTGCATATAAATGCTGTTGGTAGATTAGCGTAAGGGGGAAAATGTAAGGCGGGAATCCAGGATCCCACGCAGGGCTCTGTGAAGGTGATTAAACTATTACAGTAAATGTAGAATAGGATAATGACGGAAAGATCGAGTGTATATCTAGACGAGACAATGGTAGATATGGCAATCTCTCCCTCTTTCTGCAAAAAAATATGGTGAAAATGATTGATTGATTGATTGATTGATTGATTGATTTTTGCTTTACGTCACACCACGAATATTTCACGTATATGGTGACGGCATCTGCCTGATGCGGGGCATACAAATTTTGACCTTTGCAACGGACCCACCCGAAGCAGTGAGGGATCTTTAACGTGCCATGCATACCACGACACGGGGCCTCGGTTTTTACTGTCTCATCCGAAAGACATGACACCGGCATGACCAGGGTCCGGCGCCATAAACTGAGAATATACTTAAGTCAAAAATTCATATTCTTCTGTTCATCAATGAATTAATAACTGGGATTTGGATTTTATTTAGTTTTATTCTACTGATAAATAAGCCGGCGTGGCCTAGTGGTATCGCGCCGGACTCCTGATCGG
Source organism: Pteria penguin (assembly GCA_035048485.1). Taxonomy (NCBI): domain Eukaryota; kingdom Metazoa; phylum Mollusca; class Bivalvia; order Pterioida; family Pteriidae; genus Pteria; species Pteria penguin. Next base: position 7,039,300 of record CM068582.1, read on the forward strand.
GAGGCCGGGGTTCGATTCCCGCTCTGGTCATGCCGGTGTCCTGTCTTTCGGATGAGACAGTAAAAACCGAGGCCCCGTGTCGTGGTATGCATGGCACGTAAAAGATCCCTCACTGCTTCGGGTGGGTCCGTTGCAAAGGTCAAAGTTTGTATGCCCCTCATCAGGCAGATGCCGTCACCATATACGTGAAATATTCGTGGTGTGACGTAAAACAAAAATCAATCAATCTACTGATAAATATAATTAAACCATTCTGTATTAAAATTTATTTGAACGTTTGATAATGGAATAAACTGAAATGAAATTTTTGACTTAAGTATATTCTTAGTTTATGGCGCCGGACCCAGAGCGGGACTCGAACCCCGGCCTCCCGATCAGGAGTCCGACGCGATATCACTAGGCCACGCCGGCTTTGGTTAAAATGACATCATGGTAACAATTTAACAATCTTTTTACATATTTTTATTTCAACTGATTATTTAAGCATCACTTATAATCACCGCTTTTTCTGTTTTTTTTTTTTTTTGGGGGGGGGGTTTGTTTTTGTTTGTTTGTTTTTGTTTTGTTTGTTTGTTTGTTGGGGGTTTTTTAGCGGGGTTGGCTTTTTGGGGGTTTGTGTGTGTGTGTGCGTGTGTGGTTTTTGGGTGGTTATTGGGGTTTTTTGGGGAGGGGAAGTATGATAAACGAAAATAATTGGTCCGTCTGTTCTTTAAAACTGAACGTTTCACTTTTATAACAAACTTAACTACCTCATCTCCCTATCGATATACCTGTTGAAGTCTTAATATGAAAAGTAATTAACCCATGCTAAATTCGAACCCACTTCAAGGTCATCGTGATATCTCCTTCTGTAAATAGTTGATTCGCTCCTGATTTCATGTTAGATAAAGTAAATTTCTGAGTATTTCTGTATCCATAAAAAGTAATTAAATCATCATTAAGTAATAAGTTATGAGATACTCGCCATGCTGTCGAATATCATAACGAGGCCTAGCAACACAGAAATATCAAGATGGAAGAGGGATCTATCAAAAACATAAATATTATTTTGATTAAAACGATATCTTACAAATAATGTATAAGTTATACTCAACATGAATATTTATGAGTCATTATTATATTATGATAAACCCAGAAAAGCTCCGAAAGCTGTAAATTTAAAGCTATCAAACCTTAAATTTCATATATAACCCTATTAATACCATATTATGATAATCTGATCATAGATTTATATATGATATATGTATACATGTACATAGTATCATCTTTACGTTATGCAAAACTTTTATTACATTTTATTTCATTTTAATTTAATTTTTACTTACTCAAATATTTATCTAATTTCACTTATTTATGTATGTATTTGCTTATTTATTACAAGTATAAAAAAACACAAACACTCTATACTGCAAATTTTCAGCCTCACGACCTTTATCAAGCAGTACAATAAATGACAAATATAACGCTATGTATTTATGTAATTTTGAAACATAGACACGGATTTTACATAGCATTATAATTGTCATCTCTTGTATTGATTGATAAAGAACGTGAGGACGAAAAATTGCAGTATAGAGTGTTTGTGTTCTTTTACTTTTAATGCAGCGGACTTCCCTTTGGAGGACTACTTAGAATCTTTATTGTTTATTTATTATTTTAAAATGACGCTAAATAGGTATTATCTACCATGAAGTTCTGTATAAATCAAGATTAAGTTTTATCTTTATGTGTAAATGATACTAATACCTGTTAAATTCACAATAACCTAGCAGCAAATTGCCCATGTTTTCTGTCGAGTTATTGTTTATAAGACTACTACGTAAAAGAACGTTTCCCTTTAAACTACATGTATAAATAAAATTTTCTGGGGAAAATCGTTTGCCTAATACAAACATATTCATGGCATTAAAAAAGGGACAATAATAAAATTTCGCAAGCAAGCGATTTTTAAAATTTACAAATAAATGCGGTTAGCTACAGAGCTTAAGACCATACTGCAAACTTTTAACTTGAACTTTAGATATGCTGCGAGAGCACAAGTTTCGGTGATGACGACATTCAGCACTCAGTCGTATGATCGCCTATCAGGCTTGTGTAGTGGACACTGAAGTTTGGCATTGTGTTCTTGGACAAGGCACTTTGTTTGCATCGTCTTACAATTTATAATCTTTAAGAGGGAAGGTAACTAACGCTTGGTTGGTATCGTGTCTATGGAAAATTATTATCTCATTAGTTGGTTGGTTGGTTGATTGGTGTTTTACGTCGCTTTCAACAATTTTTCAGTTATATCGCGACATGAAAGCAGGAGGTAACCAACCTCTTAAACATAGTGGCGCGCCGGGAATCGAACCCGGATCGTACCGATCTCATTAGCATTATAGATTCGGTTGGTTGATTGGTGTTTTGCGTCGCTTTCAACAATATTTCAATATTGCAATATGGAAGCAGGAGTTAACCGTCCTCTTAAATATAGTGGCGTAATCCGGTAATGGAACCCGAATTGTCGACACCGCAAGCCACAATAGCATAAATAGAAACCGTGTATCAGTTTTGATCCTTTTACCCCGCATGGCATGGGAAATAATTTATTATGCTGAGGTCATTTAGGGAGGGTGGAACCTAACATGCCCTCATGTTACGTCACAGAAGATAGCGGTAATTCCTACATCACTTGACCATAGGAAGCACCTGTAATTCTTTCATACTTTTCCTCAAAGTTCATACACGAATTTGATCAGAACGGTATGGTACGGTTAATCCCTTGATACCTGACCACAAAAGGGCGTCGATGATGTCTTCATCCGCCTCCTATAATTTCCTATATTTCAGATTGCTTTTTGTTATCATGTGATACCAAATTGTTTTCGTCAGTTCATCTCTTCCCCTTGGACCATGGCCACTGTTTGAAACTACGCTGATCAATGCCATACACCTGGTTTGTATAATATCAGTGCATACGGATCACGAGGTGATGGTGCCCCTGTGTATTACTACGTGCCAGAGGAGCAGGGCCATTCACAAGTTATCTTCTCATTACATCAGCTTAGGTATGTTTGAAACATCAAAATATGATAAAACGTGATTAAGGGTCATTTCAATAAAATCATTTTGCTTTGATTGCTCGCCCCTCTGTTTCCTCGTAAGGATTATTCATCGGTGAGGATAACCTACCTGGAAAAGTGTGTATCATGAAAAATAATTTTGTTGTTGTTGTTGTTGCTGCTGCTGTCGCTGATATTGTTGTTGTTGCTGCTGATGTCGTTGTTATTGTTGTTGTTGTTGTTGCTGCTGCTGCTGTCGCTGATATTGTTGTTGCTGCTGATGTTGTTGTTGCTTTAATTGTTGTTGTTGTTGTTGTTGTTGTTGTTGATCTTACTAGGATTTGACCGATTTCACATTGAACACTATGGGAACAGAATTTTCCATGCTTTGCAACACATACAAATATTATACACGAATGTCTTTTCTATCTCTGATTTATTTATTCGATTTTAATCGATAAATTTACTTATTTATCATTTATTTATTTATCTATTTGTTTGTTTATTTGTTTGTTTGTGTAAAAAGTAAGCATATGAGCTATTTTTATGGAATAACAATAACTGCGGTATGTGGAGGGACGACAAATCGATTACTATATCTCAATTTCAAGGCGGTGATAAAACATTTGACTGAATCAAATAAATGTAAGACTGACATGTCAGCCACTGATATAATTCTTATTTCTAAAACACGTCAACAAAAACATATTACTGTCTACTTCATCGGCAATCGACATAATAAAACATATTTTAAATACCTAACTCTTGAATGATTACCATGACGTCACTCAATGCAAAGAACAAGATGCATTATGTAAATAATCAACGTGGTAATTAACGCAATATTGGGATGTAAATTTTTGTACAATTAGCATGTGGAACAATCATTTCTACATCGATAAAAATGGTCGTTAATGATGTGAATAATGCATTCACCTCCTCCTCTTCCTTACATCGAGTCATCACAAAACTGTGGTATCGTGATGGGGTCATACCGAAAAAATTCATATGTTAAAGTAATTCATCTCCCGTGTGACGTCGTAACATTTTTACAGTATAATAAAAGTACCCATTTTTAATGTCAACTTAAAAAATTTGCAATATTTTCGCAATCTTGATACTTTTTTAAAAATCCGAATTATTTTCCTCATTTTCTGACGATTTTCAATATTGAACAACGTAATATGTAAATGAAGTCGTACTACTTTAAAGACATGAAAAGGATTTTTTAATGTATTATTCTTTTAATCCAATGTCATAATGCCGAATAGTATATTTCCAAATAGGTTTTTCGTATTAAAGCTATTTTCCATTTGAATAATAGCATAAAACTATTACATTCAGACAACTACTCAAGAATTTGTGTAAAGTTAGGGGTTCAGTGTCCGTACAGGTCATAACTTGAAAATATACATATGAATATATGCGATTTTTATTGATTTGTATCTATCCAATGTGACAAATATTAGAAGAATAAATATAAATAAAAAATACATATAGTACTAAGATAATAAAATATACCACCACCACCACCCCCCCCACACACACACACATACACACAAAAGGTTGAAAAACAAACAAAAAAGAGAATGGGAGGCGGTGGTTACGAGCATACCTGAAAAGAAAACTTCGATAATCCTGACATTCAGATGGCGTTGTTTGCTTTAATTGTTTTTATTTTACGTCACGACACGGTTTTTCACTTCTATAGTGACGGCATCTACCTGGTACACTGCATAGAAATTAAGATCAATAGACACGGCCGAAGCAGTGAGGGATTTATACGTCTACCGTGACACGGGAACTCCCTGTATACAGCCTCATCCAAAAGACAAAACGACGAATACACAGTGATTTCACTTGTATGGTGGAGGCCCGTCTTTCTTGGAGGAAACCGGAATACCAACGAAACACCGACCTTTGGCCCGTGTCTCTTGAAGAAAACCGAAATACTAGAGAAACACGGACCTTTGGCCCGTGTCTCTCGGAGGAAACCGGAATACCAAAGAAACACTCGCTTTGGCCCGTGTCTCTTGGAGTAAACCGAATTACCAGAGAAACACCGACCTTTGGCCGGTGTATCTTGGAAAACCGGAACACCGAAGAAACACCGTCCTGTCTCAAGTACACTGACATACCTTCCGAAACATCGTTCAACTGGGATCGAACCCAGGCTTCACTGTTTTGATAGGCTACAATGAATTCCACTGCAGCGTTGTTGCTCCCTCTACCAGCAGACTTCATAGGCTACAATGCATTCCACTGCAGCGCCTTGGCCCCCTTTACAAGCAGTCTTCATAGGCTACAATGAATTCCAACTCCAAAGTTATAAACCTCTTACTGTTGTAAAATTACTTTTTGGTTATGAATTACTTAATGAAAAAGATAATGAAATTATATCCTTGGCTGTCCAAGATTTCCTTGTAAAAAGCAAACGGTTTGTGTAACTCCTAGTTTATCTTATATCGTATTATGGACGTCTTTCACTCATCCTCATCCTCAGTCTCTTCATTCTTTTTCTTTTGTTTTTCCCGTTCAATTTTAATTTCTTCTTACATTTTGTTCTTATATGCTTAATTGTGTGCATGCATCTGAATCAATTTATACATGCAGATTCAATTATCAACTTAATTTAGTTTATAATCAACTTACATTTTACATATATACATATAATGTTTACTACTATTTGTAATATAATTACCTGCTTATTCTAACTAATGATGCTATGTCGCCATCATTACAAAATTTGTATATATATATATATATGTATTGTAAGGAAAGGGCTCCAAAAATGTTGTTAACTTTTGTCCAATCCTATTTCACTTTATGAAATAAAATACTCAAACCAATGAATTCCACTACAGCGTTGTTGCTTCCTTTACCAGCAGACTTCATTGGCTACAATGAATTCAACTGCAGCGTTGTGGCTCCCTCTCCCAGCAGGCTTCATAAGCTACAATGAATTCCTATACAGCGTTGTTGCTCCCTCTACCAGCAGACTTCATAGGCTACAATGAATTCCACTACAGCGTTGTTGCTTCCTCTACCACCAGACTTTATGGGCTACAATGAATTCCACTGCAGCGTTGTGGCTCCCTCTACCGGTTGTTTTCATAGGCTACAATGAATTCCACTGCAGTGTTGTGGCTCCCTTGACTTCAGAGACTACAATGAATTCCACTACAGCGTTGTTGCTCCCTCTACCACCAGACTTCATAGGCTACAATGAATTCCACTGCAGCGTTGTAGCGCCGTCTACCAGCAGACTTCATTGGCTACAATGATTTCCACTACAGCGTTGTTGCTCCCTCTGCCAGCAGACTTCATAGGTTACAATGAATTCCACTGCAGCGTTGTGGCTCCCTTTACCAGCAGACTTCATAGGCTACAATGAATTCAACTGCAGCGTTCTGGCTCCCTTTACCAGCAGACTTCATAGGCTACAATGAATTACATTACAGCTTTGTGGCTCCCCTTACCAGCAGATTTCATAGGCTACAATAAATATACTGCAGCGTTGTGGCTACCAACAGACTTCATAGGCTACAATGAATTCCACTGCAGCGTTGTGGCTCCTTTTACCAGCAGACTTCATAGGCTACAATGAATTACATTACAGCGTTGTGACTCCCCTTACCAATAGACTTTATAGGCTATATAAATATAATAAATATACTGCAGCGTTGTGGCTACCAACAGACTTCATAGGTACAATGAATTCCACTGCAGCGTTGTGGCTCCCTCTACCAGCAGACTTCATCCTTTGTAACTTGTAACAGAAACATACAATACTGATTTATTTAACGAACTGCATATCGTACACTCACTTAACACCTTACACAGAAAACGATGCCGTAAGTACAGACTAAACAATGAACGCATCGTACCCACTATAAGCAGCCATCGTACCCTCTACAAGCAGCCATCGGAGACACAAACATATATCATAGCGAGTACGTACACAAACCATGCATTATAACTTCAAACCAAATAAAACACAAAAACCACGAACCAAACAAAACAAGAATGAAAAATCTCATTCTAGTAGCAGTAGTACAATACTGATTTATTTAACGAACTGCATATCGTACACTCACTTAACACCTTACACAGAAAACGATGCCGTAAGTACAGACTAAACAATGAACGCATCGTACCCTCTATAAGCAGCCATCGTACCCTCTACAAGCAGCCATCGGAGACACAATTTTATATCATAGCGAGTACGTACACAAACCATGCATTATAACAAAATATCAAACCAAATAAAACAAAAACCACGAACCAAACAAAACAAGAATGAAAAATCTCATTATAGTAGCAGTAGTAGTAGTGGTTGTGGTGGTGGCGGTAGTAGTAGTAGTAGTAGTAGTAGTGGTAGTAGTAGTAGTAGTAGTAGTGGTGGTAGTAGTAGTAGTGGTAGTAGTGGTAGTAGTAGTAGTAGTAGTAGTAGTAGTAGTAGTAGTAGTAGTAGTAGTAGTAGTGGTAGTAGTGGTAGTGGTAGTAGTAGTAGTAGTAGTAGTAGTAGTAGTAGTCGTTGTTGATGACTCTCAATGAATTTTATACTAAAAGCATACGCATGTTTATCGAAAAAAGAAGAAGAAATTAATTTAAAAATATAACTCAATTTGATTTGCTTTAATTGATATTAAATATGAGATCAGCTGGTGAGACCTCACATTTACTCTGTTTATTTCAGGTATTGAGGTGAAGACAGGTGAGAACAGGTGTTCCCCTTCAAACCCCACGCTTCATCAGGTCTGAAATATCAAAAATAATAAATGCCAGTAAAAGAGTAAACTGACCATGATATTAGCTATTTATAATTGTCAATATTTATAGCACTTTGTTTTCGTGAAAGCATTAGTGCACACCCGAACTGAACTCAGTCATTAGACTTTGATCTCTTTTGCTTTATACTGTAGTTAAGTATGGCAAGCCGTTTTAACCATCATTATAAGAAATTATCTTTTCAATGCTAGTAATGGTAATCAAGGCGTGTGAGAAGGGGCCGCTGGACACGTGTTCTACCTTTTTCAAGAGGGAGGGACACCAGTATGTTTGTGCCACCTACTTTTCAGTATAGCTTGCATAAGAGCATCTTGTCTATGCGACATCTTTTTTTTTCTAATCTAATAATTCCTTTAATCAATATATTTTGATACCTCCTGAACATGAACAGTATGGCAATTACATGAATCCTTCACCTAAGCGATATGTCTATGACTACTGACTAAACTCTCTATACAAAGTTACGACAAGTGCCCGTACAGTAGCTACTCGCTAACCACTGAGTCACGCCGAGCGCCTGACAAGCCGTATCCTCTAACTATAAGGCTACGCCAGGTGTCTGCATATAGTAGATGTACTCGCTAACTAAATGGCTACAATGGTGTCCATATAGTACACGTACTCGCTAACTACACGGCTACGCCAGGTGCCAGTACAGTACCCGTAGTCACTAACTTAACTACACGGCTACACCAGGTGTCCGTATAGTACCTGTACTCACTAACTATACGGCTATGCCAAGTGTTCGTTTAATACCCGCATTCACTAACTACACGGCTACGCCAGTTGTACATATAGTAGCCGTACTTGCTAACTACACGTCTACACTAGGTGTCCGTTTAGTATCCGCACTCACTAACTACACGGCTACACTAGATGTCCATATAGCAGCCGTACTTGCTAACTACACGGCTATGGTAGGTGTCCGTTTAGTATCCGCACTCACTAACTACAATGCTACACTAGATGTCCATATAGCAGCCGTACTTGCTAACTACACGGCTATGCTATGTGTCCATATAGTATCCGCACTCACTAACTACACTGCTACACTAGACCGTGTGACCTAGTGGATGAGGTACTTGGCTCGTGACCAGAGGTCCCGGGTTCGATTCCCGCCCTGTACACACTAGTGTTCTGTCTTTCGAATGAGACAATAAAAACTGAGGTCCCGTGTCACGTTAGGCGTGGCACGTAAAAGATCCGTCTTTGCTTCGGGTGGGTCCGTATCAAATGTAGAAATTTGTATGCAATGCATCAGGCAGGTGCCGTCACCATATACGTGAAATATTCGTGGAGTGTCGTAAAACAATAATCAATCAATAAATAAGTATTTACACGGCTACGCCAAGTGTCCATATAATAGCCATACTTGCTAACTACACATCTACGCCACCTGTCCGCATAGTGTCCGTATAGTACCCGTACTCGCTAACTACACATCTACGCCAGCTGTCCGTATAGTACCTGTACTCCTTAACTACTCGGCTACGTCAGGTGTCCTTATCTATAGCACCTTTGCTTGCTAACTTTTACGGCTGCGTCTGCTGTCCATATAGTGTCTGTATAGTAACCGTACTCGCTAACTACAAGGCTACGTCAAGTGTCCGTATAGCACCTGTACTCGCTAACTACCCGGCTACGCCAGGTGTCCATATAGAAACCGTACTTGCTAGTTACACTTCTACGCCAAGTGTCCGTATTGTACTCATACACGGCTACAACAATTATCCGTTAAGTACCCATATTCGCTAACTACACGGCTACGCCAGGTGAGCGTATAGTACCCGTACTCGCTAGTTACACTTCTACGCCAGGTGTCCGTATTTTACTAGTACACGCTAGCTACACGGCTGCGCCAAGTGTCCGTTAAGTACCCGTACTCGTTAACTACACGGCTACGCTAGGTGACCGTATAGTACCCGTACTCGCTAGTTACACACCTACGCCAGGTGTCCGTATTATACTAGTACACGCTAGCTACACGGCTGCACTAAGTGTCCATTAAGTACCCGTACTCGCTAACTACACGGCTACAGCTGATGTCCTTAAAGTACCCGTACTCGCTAACTAGACGGCTACAATTGATGTCCTTAAAGTACTCGTACTCGCTAACTACACGGCTACAGCTGATGTCCTTAAAGTACCCGTACTCGCTAACTACACGGCTACAGTTGATGTCCTTAAAGTACTCGTACTCGCTAACTACACGGCTACAGCTAATGTCCATAAAATACCCGTACTCGCTAACTACACGGCTACAGCTGATGTCCGTGCAGTGCCCGTACTCGCTAACTACACGGTTACAGCTGATGTCCTTAAAATACCCGTACTCGCCAACTACACGGCTACAGCTGATGTCCGTACAGTACCCGTACTCGCTAACTAACCGGCTACAGCTGATGTCCGTTAAGTACCCGTACTCGCTAACTACATGGCTACAGCTGATGTTCGTACAGTACCCGTACTCGCTAACTATACGGCTACAGCTGATGTCCGTTAAGTACCCGTATTCGCTAACTTTACGGCTACAGCTGATGTCCGTACAGCACCGTACTCGCTAACAACACTGTTACAGCTGATGTCCGTACAGCACCCTTACTCGCTAACTACACGGCTACACCAGATGTCCTTAAAATACCCGTACTCGCTAACCACCCAATAACGTCGGAGGTGTGATAACTAGCCGTCCTCTTTCACTACACGGCAACGCCGGACGTCTGGTTATTAACCGATATTGTAAATCACACCGCCACGCCGGACGGCTGATTGCCAGCACACACGTCAACTACTCGGCCATGTTGGTCCACGCTTTCCAATTACACAATCACAACGCCAGGATTCTGGAGAGAGTTGTTCAAAATTAGAAAAAAAAGACAGATTACTGTCCGTACCCATTAACCACTTGTTCACATATCTCTATCATCACATGTCACATCGTGCTTCTGATAACTAGATAAACTCTATAATCACACGTCATATCGGGCGTCTGATATAACTAAAAACAACTCTATCATCTCATGTCATATCGGGCGTCTGATAAGTATATAAACTCTATATTTACACGTCGTAATGGGCGTCTGATATAACTGGATAAATTCTATAATTACATGTAACATCGGGCGTCTGATAACTAGATAAACTCTATTACCACATGTCACATTCAGCTTCTGATAACAATGTAAACTCTATACGCACACGTCATATCGAGCGTCTGGTCAGCACTTGCTAACCAGTCGGGCACCTCGGGCGTGTGGTAACAAGCAGTATTAGCTTACCAGTCGGCCACGTCGGACGTCTGATTGCTAGAAACACTTGCTAACCAGTTGACCATCTCGAGCGTCTGATTGCCAGAAGCATTCGCCTACATGTCGGCCACATCGGGTGTCTCATTATACTAGCAGCACTCTCTTACCAGTCCAGCACCTTGGCCGTCTGATATCAGCAGTATTCTCTGACCGGTCGGCTAGCTTGGACGTCTGACTGCTAAAAGCACCTTATAACCAGTTGGCCACCTCAGGCATCTGATAAATAGCAGCGCTCGGTAAGTTGTCGGCCATTTCGGTCATCTGATAACTTGATTCATTCGCTAGCCAGTGGGCCACCTCGAGCGTCTGATAGCTAGCAGCACTCGCTAACCAGTCGCCCACCTCGGGCGTCTGGTAGCTAGCAGCACTCGCTAACCAGTCGGGCACCTCGGACGTCTGATAGCTAGCAACACTCGCTAATCAGTCGGCTACCTCTGGCATCTAATAGCTAGCAGCACGCGCTAACCAGTCACCCACCTCTGGCGTCTGATAGCTAGCAGCACTCGCTAACCAGTCGCCCACCTCGGGCGTCTGATAACTAGCAGCACTCGCGGGCACTAACTAGTCGGTCACCTCGGGCGTCTGATAGCTAGCAGCACTCGCTAATCAGTCGCCCACCTCGGGCGTCTGATAGCTAGCAGCAGTCGCTAATCAGTCGGCTACCTCTGGCGTCTGATAACTAGCAGCACTCACTAACCAGTCGCCCACCTCTGGCGTCTGATAGCTAGCAACACTCGCTTACCAGTCGCCCACCTCGGGCGTTTGATTGCCAGAAGCACCCGCTTACCTATCGGCCACTTCGAGCGTACCATTATGCCAGCAGCGCTCTCTAACCAGTCAGCCACTTGAGCATCCCATTACCAGATGTACTCCCCGACCACTCAAACTATCTGAGAATGTTAATAACACATGTTTATTTATTACATCTACTTCTGAATTAGACTGAAATTTCATTTTTAAAAAATGAAGATAATGCATATTTTATCAATTCAGAAAATTCTCTTCATGTGACAATTTGAAAAAAAAAATGTCATTTTGAAAATAAACAGAATAAAATAGCAGCCACGACTACACTGTCCTGAAGAAATATTTCTTTAATTAATTATCAATAATATTACATATTTCCCTAAACTATTTGTGTTTTATAGTATATTGAATTACCTATGAATATTATATTTTTTATATTCATTTTTATACATGTATTAATATGATTTATGGAAAATAGATACTAAACAATGTTACTACACTTGCATTGATACTCGTCATCTAGACAATTCACAATAATCAGCCTGGTACAAAAGTTGATGTAAACAAACATTGGCATAAATATGATATCGGCCGAGTACTTATTGAGAATTGATATAAAAGTAATAGTTGTAGTTTATAATCATGTCAGCCAAAAGTGTGTAAATATATGTATTAGTCATCTAATAAATGTATGCACTATACCGCGAAATTACCTACCTAAAAAATTAAATCGCATAAAGTTAGAGTTATCTTTCTTGAAGCGTGGAGCGTGTTGTGTGTTCCGAGAGAATTTATTTAATTCACAAGAAAAGCTTTTTCATTCCCTAGAAGTAAAGTCACAGAGGAAAACATTTCTTACCCTCTGTTGATAATGAAATCACCTCTTAGAAGATTTAGTACTACTTTGTTATCCCGTCTGTGAACTGGTTGCTTTATCGTACAACTTCCCTAACAGTATAACCAAGACCACAGGCGCTGATTTAATGTATAACTGAGAAATTGTTCAAATGCTACATTAAGCCCCATCCAGCCATCGGTATATTCTGATTATCAAATGACGTTCTCTAGCTACTAATAATAAGAAATATTTATTTCAGAGTGAAAGAATGGTTGCTTTTCCACGGACCCTAGCTACGAAGGCTTGAAAACTGTATGTACAATATGAGAAACAAACGAAAATTTGTCAATTTGTCAATCATTTATAGATTTAAATCAACAGTGATACAGGGATTTTAATCCTAAATGAAGAAAAAAGATCTGGGTTAGCCGCCATAAACTGAGAATATACTTAAGTCAAAAAATTTCATTTTAATTTATTCCATTATCAAACGTTCAAATAAATTTTAATGCAGAATGGTTTAATTCTATTTATCAGTAGATTAAAACTAAATAAAATCCAAATCCCAGTTATTAATTCATTGACGAACAGAAGAATATGATTTTTTGACTTAAGTATATTCTCAATTTATGGCACCGGACCCTAATGAAGCAAATTTTGTAGAAGATATAGTGGACAACGACATCATTACATCGTGAAGGTAGAGTTGTCTTTCTTCCATTTGAATAAAAAAAAAACCGCAAATCCTGTTATTTTCTAGACTTATCTTTCTTAAACATACGGCTACTAGTTATTGCCTTTATTCTTTATATCAAAATAAATAATCAATATAAACGATCGGATCCCATTAATGAAAATTATGATTTCATATTTTTGTTTTGCTACAGAGATTATATTCATATAATGCCGAAGGGCTGCATACCAAACACGTTTGTCGAAGGTTTACACGCTAAATACATGAGTGTGCAAATTACCTTTAGAGATTTTCATGGGTTTGAAATGTATTTTTATGCCCGAAACATTATTTTCCCATGGTCCGTATGCTAGAATCAGGTTTGTAAAAGGGGATTCATCAACAGGGTATCATTTTACACCGTACCAAGAACATTTCATCGGCATGATGGCGGCACCTGGTCGGTGTTACTTGATAATATTCGACTAATGTGACGAACCCGCTGGAAGCTGTTAGCGTGGGTTTTCTTTTTACCTGCATAAAAGACAAGTGATTGGGATTTTACAATTTGATTTGAAGGACGGAAAAGTGATATGCTCAGTTGGGATTCGAACGCATGTCCACCCGAATCGTTACAGGGAAATATCGTTAAAATTGAGCAGAAATGTATGTCCATGGAAATTCACTCCTATCATTAAAAAGATCAGAGAAATTCAAAGAAAGTGAAAAACTCGTCGGGTTGTGGTATTTTTTAAAGGTTGTTGGGCCTGTGGACCTATATGGTACCACACTGATAAAGAAAAAAGTACTGTACTGGCTTATTTTCTTTCCAGACAGGACACGTAGTATAAAGTATTCGGAATCCCTCACTGCATAATCCCTGTGATTTTGTAGGTATCGAGTGACTGAATTGGCCAATTACCTGCTGTTTTCACAGTTATAACTCCCCATTGTTCCGGAGCACGGAGTCTTAGTCTATCTTTTCATTAGTATTTAACTTTTTGTGAATGTCGTAGAGGTACAGAAGGGAGCATCATGTCTGAACACGATCGCCGACCGAGGGGACATTGTAAATCACACCCCTATAAACACATCTCTGACCATCCGATCCTACCATCGTTTATTGATTTGATGTTAAATTGCTTTATTCATACCTTTACTTCCCTTCACAGAAAGAAAATATTGCGTCAACTTTTATCACGACAGTAGAATCCGGGTACTACCTGGTGATGTACCTTTAAATTTTATTGGAAATCGATTTCGTTTTTATTGATTCAACTGTAACTCAGACGTATGATAGCCTTCGAAGGAATCCAATTAAATAATTCAAGTGTAGTGTGTTTTATTACTTGTCTTGAGAAGGATGTTACATGGATTTTGAAAAATGTTCTATCGTAAGGCAACAAGGAAGCCGCTCCCTTAAATATGATGGCTAAATTGGGATTCGAACACGAATTACATGAATCAAGTCTTATTCAAGCCACACACTTACCTTTTTATAAGTCCTCCTGCTCCCTTTTTCAGGGAGATTCAAGTCAAGCTAAATAGATGTTGGTGATGATTTCAGGGAGACTCAAGTCTAGCTAAATAGATGTTGGTGATGATTTGAGGTTCGCAGAAAATGTTTGAAATGTGCTAAGAAAATGAAAAAGTACACCATATGTATGATTGAATACCTGGTAAAATTGTCTTAAACCACAGAGTAAAACTATCGTTTTATATCTGTAAATATATGGGTTTATTTTGGCATACTTGTAATAAGAGAGAATATTTTTAAGAAGAAGAAGAAAGGAGTGTGTTAGTTAGAAGAACTGAATTCGAAATAACAAAATGAGTTGTGCAGTCAACACTTTTAAAAACTTATTTTATACACGTATAAATGAAGAGATTGTTGAATATCATCGGTCTTATATCAAGTACAGTTTTTCGTAGAAACCCCTGAAATTGGTATTTCCTGATTAGAGATTTAAATCCTAAAATCCTTCCTCAAAGTAAATATACATAGAAATTATTGCGTCCATATGCAGCATAATGAGAGACGAAAGTCGGACGAAACTGGTTAGCAACTGGGACGCCCTCTCCTCTACCAGAATATGATCAAGCGGCGGATCCAAAAATATACAAAATGTGGATTCGACTCTTTACACATAAAATTTTGACAAAAAAATGGATTGTATCCTTTAATGAAAAAATTTAAAGACTAGGGTAGAAATGTGGCCCAAATATGACTTTTTTTATTTCATTTTCTTACCAAAAGGGGGCTCCACTTCCCAGAGCACCCTCAAAACCTACATATAACAATCAGATGTATTTCTAGTATTAAATGCACGTACCCCGATGAATTATATCGTATCTACATTCCATAGTATAAAATGAAAATATCCCTTCTTAAGTCATTTCTTTAGAGGAAATAAAATTAAAATAAAATCATGGATCGGCGAATATCAAAAGAAAATGGGAATGAAAAATTCAGTGATAACGAAACGGATCGCTTATTCATTACTCCTATCTGCTTATTATTAATTCTTCTTCCTTTTTAAACGGCAAATAATCAATAATTCAATCCTGACATCATTACTGGAAATATAGTTAAAAACTTCATAAGAAACCCCCCTCCCTTTTTCCCCTCTCTGCTTTGCCAAAATTTTCCTCCTGTTCTTCCCCAGTCACTCGATGAACATGAAGTATTTTATACGACATGGAAGATGTTCAGGTGTTACAAAAGGAACGGCATCTTTATCTAGATTCTCGACTCCCAATCCAACTAGTCCGCCTTATCGCTTAGATAGCATTGTGTCACCAAACACAGAGCACCTTCCGTACAATATGGGGGTCACGAAATATCAACTCCCGATTCACCGGCCTTGTAGGATCTTGTTCGACGTCTGAGAGCAGGATCTTTATTAGTACAATATGACTATTCTACGCTCCATTGCTCTCCGTCATTTAAACCCTCATTAAAAGTATTGTTTGTTTTGCACCTGAGAAGTTAATCTCCCCTCGGGCGCCCCTTTTGAGAGTAGCACGCATGCTCCATCTAAAGGCATCTTGGTCACTTTAACATCGCGGCTGGCAGAAGTCGCATCACGATGTCCCGGAGGAAACAGGCCAATCCAAGATCTTTGAAAGGTAAGTTTGGAAATTCCTATCATTACATGTGATTTCTTATATATACTCTATGTGGTATATTTATATAGATATGTCGTTTGTATTGATAAAACTTTGAGAAGTTTAAAAGAGAAACTACGAAGACAGATACCAGATCTGTAGATGTCCGGATCGACTCACCTGTACAGGTGTTCTTTACCGAGTCTAAATGAAACCGCACGAGGGAAGCTGAGATTACTATACCTTACATTCTTATATACTCAAATATTCACATGCTACATGTATATATTTTTTTCTTTTTATCATGTATCATCTTTTAAAATTTGTCTCGTATTTAGAATGGGTCAAGAGACTTTTATGTACACGATACCTCATATAAGTTTCAGAAGAGAAAGACTGCATGTAGTTTGTACTGTATTATGGTTTTGAATATTTAAACACAATACCTTGCTGCATTATGGTGTAAACGATGCATTGGCATGAAGTTTTACAAGAAATAACTCTACCTCGAGATACCCGCATCCTAACTGATGCTCGGGCAGTGTGGTGCCTTTTTCTTTCGTGCATTCTCCGGGCGCACGATGTGGAACAGACGTGACTGTGTCTAATGGCTTCATCCTTTTCTATCATCCATCATAACTTGAATGCACAGGGATAATTGTTTAAAGTGTGTCTTTTCTGAGCTATATTCATGATTTGTATGACATAACGAAGAGAAGATGCCGACGCTTTTATCTACGTGTCAGAGACAGGTGATGTTGGACAGGTAAAAACTCAGGTGTATAAGGACAGGAAGTGTTGATAATCCTACGTCAGGGATGGTTTATGCAGTGGCTGCTGGGTCAACGACTTAACACTGGCAGTCAGTCCATCAGTGGACCTGTACATGTCATGACTGGCGCTCTTCCACAAAGAAATTTCCTTAATTAGTGAAAAATACCAATGTTCATGCTAATTATCTTTTCTTGAGTTATTTCATCAAGAACTTTTCTGAAATATTTCATTTCTAAAAAGTTCAGATACAAATTCTATTGTCAGTTATTTTGCTTAAAACTCCAACATACTATCAGAGACATATATACACACATGTCTCTGATACTACGAAATCTCACTATAATTTCGTTATAATTTAAATTTACACCTATTCATATTGTGGAAGGATATAAATAAAACATACATAATTTACCGAGCTAAACTAAAAATTTGATCGAAATTCTGGTATGATTCATTTAAAACCATTTTTCGGCATAATTGCGTTAAAGAGATATTCACGACTTCTTTTTAAATCAAAACATTAGTTTTTAACTTTTATAACATCATTGGGATAGTATCCATGACTCCATCGTCAGAATTCTCTCTCACGATCTTGAAGTCACTTTTTTGATAAGCAGTTCTCTTGCTACGATTACATCTCGCGTGAACGTTACTTGTTATGTAAACAATATATATGTCAACAACAATGGACTAATTACGTAATTGGGGTGGATTAGGTAGAGTGGTCTCCGTAACTAAGTAACCTGGACAATTAGCTAGGGTTCTAAGCATACCTGACATTTTTATGACACGTCTAGGGTATCCTTCATCTTTTGTAAATTTGAAATGTTTGAGTAATGTTTGAGAAAGTTTTTCCAGGACGTGAAAAATGTTCGGACATGTATGATCAAACCAGATAAATGAAGTTACAGCAAATTGATTTGCTGTTCACGCAAAGAAATGTAACAATCCCGAATTGAAAAGCGCAATATTCAGGACTGTATATGAAAATGTAGGCTATTGCTTTCATTATATTTTCTATTTATTTGATTTTATAATTTCTTTTTATTTATTGATTTATTTTATTTTATTTTATTATTATTATTATTTTTTT
The DNA here is from genome assembly GCA_035048485.1 of Pteria penguin. Lineage (NCBI taxonomy): Eukaryota > Metazoa > Mollusca > Bivalvia > Pterioida > Pteriidae > Pteria > Pteria penguin. The sequence continues at coordinate 7,057,673 of CM068582.1, forward strand.
TTTGTATGAGGGTTTGCCGAGAATATAGATGTAAATTTTGCTTGCCAAGTTGTTTTCCCCTCTCTCAAATACACTTGCTGTTTGTATTCTTAATTTAAATGTATGCAAAGAACCCATCCAAAGCTGCAAGGGGTGTCTCTGAAGTTCATTTATGAGACGCAAACGGGATTCGAACTCGTAGCCTTCCGCTCGCGAATCGAACATGTTACTGGGTCACGGCGGTTATTCTCTTTTATGGTATGATTCACTATATTAATAAATGCAGAGTAATCCGTGGTATAAATATCCTCTCATTGGAGGACAGGAGGTCGGAGAGGATAAATATTATTTAAGTGAACACAATATCATGCAGCAGTTTTAGTTCGCGATAATAAGGATAAATCTCACATACCATGTCTCTACAGATAGCCACAGACAGTACATACGCTAATTGACGGTTGCCGGGTACGCGCAGCATCTTGAGTTTTGGAGAGGTCCGCCGTATTTACCATACTATAAGATTTATTGGGCGAAACTCGCACGAACCTATTGTAAAACGAAGGTGAAGGACTTAAGATTGGAGACGACACGACAATGAAACTGAAGAGTTGTACAGTTTATCTTCTTTTGCTTTGGAGCATACAGTTATGAGACACGTACCCCACCACAGCAGCCTCGCTTTCGGGGAAAGCTTATCGACATTTTAAGGGGCTCTATTTGTACCCTGGGATAGATTTCAAACTGTCACTGATATCTTTAAAACTCAAGATAAAAAGTTAGAAACTTCTCTCTCTCTCTCTCTCTCTCTCTCTCTCTCTCTCTCTCTCTCTCTCTCTCTCTCTTTGTGGGAGGGGATGGTTATGAGAGTTCTATGATTAAATATAACTTTAAAAAAGCAAAAACCCCAGCATACATCAAACAATTCTACCTTAGCTTTTGTCGGGTAAAAAATCTCGTGATAAAAAGAAGAACTCGGAGTTTATAGATTTCAAACAGATTTTATCAAAATTGTCCTTACATCACAAGTACTATTAAGTTAGTTCATTATGGTTTAAGTTTTATATAGAAGCGCATTATTTGAGGGAAGTCTTATACCTCAACTTTCGATTTGGGAATAACCAAAGAGCTTTAATAAAATGTTACTTTTTGAAAGATGAGTAACGAGGAAATACGTGCATCTTTAGAGCGATATGAATTAGAACTTAATTTCCTCCTTTCGGTCCCTTTGTGAATATTTCTCATTATGGGTTTGCAGATGAAGCCATTTGTTTGCTTGAACATCAGTTTCGTAGTTTCCATGTTTGAATAGAGCCAACACCGTTAATATTGTAGACATAAAGGTTTATAATGATGTTGAGATATTTGACGCATCCTTAATGTTTACCCACTCTGAATAAGGGGATTCACGCTTAACAGGGGGTTCGTGCAGGTTAATTACGACTCCAACCTTTCACGTTCTGCAACTTTGCTCAAAGATCAATACAGAAACCGGATTCTGGTGCACCTATTCCGGATAGAGCGACATCAAAAACCGGGTAATGAACCATTCTGCGAAATAAAAGAATTATAAGTGATAAACATCATTTATATGCGCATTCATGCACCCTCCAATCCTTTCTGTATCATATAGACTGCATACATTATGGGCGTCCATGCATCGCGAGCAGGATGGGGAGGCCCCTATGCGTGCTGAAACTGGCGTTCGCGATTTCAAATCAAATTTGTATTTTGTTGCAAACGAGGGCATCTGAAGAGCTGAAAAAATAGCTCAAGTGTTTATACATACACGTTAAACGATACTAACCAAATAGATAATTGTAAATGACAAACTTAAGACGTGTAAATGCTCTGAAAGGAGGAAAATATAATGAATCGGAGACCGATTTGCCTCCGTGACATCTTGTTTGTCTCATCGCGACATCGATGTTCAGTCGAGTGTACTACGTCATAAATTATCCGTTGAAATTAGAGTTGAAATACCCGAATTTAGTTTCTGTTAAACGGATATTGAACATGTATCAGCGTATCGAACTACATCTCCAAGGATGGCAGTTATCAACGTGAGCACGAAATTTAGAGTTTAAGCAAACAAAGATAAGAGCTGAAATAAAATCGAACTTATGTCAAAGTTTTCACTGCATCATCCCCCTTCAAAGTTTGGCAAAATTCCTATTAATACTAGTGATAAAGGCGGTGTCACCTTCTCAGTATGATCAGAACCGGCGTCTGGATGGTGTAAATCAGTGCCGGGTGTATGAGTCGGGTTGGGGATAATGAGAGGGAGGGGTGTCTGATTGTTATACCCCAGTACCAGGTCGAGGAGTTCGGTAGGTGATAATGAGAGGAGTTGGTGTCTGAATGCTTTACCTCAGTGCCGGGTGGAAGAGTCGGGTGGGGAATAATGAGAGGAGGGGGTGTCTAAATGTTCTACCTCAGTCTGAATGTTTTACCTCAGTGCCGGGTGGAGGAGTCGGTGGGGGATAAAGAGAGAAGGTGGTGTCTGAATGTGCTATCCCAATACCGGATTGAGGAGTTGGATGGAGGATAATGAGCGGAGGGGGTTACTAAATGTTCTACTTCAGTATCGGATTGATGAGTCGGGTAGGGGATAATGAGAGGAGAGGGTGTCTGAATGTCCTACCTTAGTAACGGATGGAAGAGTCGGGTGGGGATAATGAGAGGAGGGGGTGTCTGAATATTTTACCTCAGTACCGGATGGAGAGGTCGGGTTTGGGCTGGGTGTATCGAAGGTGGTGTGTCCCTGCTTAAAAAAATGAGACTGGTGACTACATGTTTTTTCTCGTTGCCGCGTGGAAGCTGATGAGAGGTGGAATTTCGATATGCAGAAGTCGATAGTACTGTGATTAACATATTTTTTTTTCTGGGATGTGATGAACTTTAATCCCCTTCTGCTATTCTAAGCCACGGTACCAGAGATATTATTGTTAGCCAAGGAGAGATGTCGAATCCAAAAAAATCATCGGGAAAGAATAGAAACCTAGGAGAGAGTTTACATAAACAGTTTCAAACGTAATTCATGACGTGGTAATTACAATCTTTTATAAATCTTTGTATGAGTTATTACATCATAAATATGTGAAGATGTTGAGCATTCGGTCGATTCTCTTTGTCTCGCTCTCTCCGGGGTCCGCGCCCGGCGGCATCCCCTTCAAAGCGACGCAGTTATTCAGCAGTAATTTTTCTATTGGGATATCGACAGCCAATATTTGCCAGGTCCGTGTTCCCTCTCACATCACCTTTCAAGCTCTGGGTTCCCCTTAGCTACTATACATATTGCCAATTTCATCTATTGATAAAGAAAATTAAACATCCCACTTCAATGGGGATTGCTTTTAATGTTTAGACATTTAAGGAGAAAACTGCGAAAGCCTGGAGAACAATGGTAGTATTTGCGCAATGTATACACATGGTTTTCCTATTGCTTCATCGCACAATGAAACTTTTATAAATATCTATAACTCTTTATCAATCACCCATCGATGCGCTATTGTCATTGGAATGGTTTATACCAATAATTACTGTTACATTGAGATCTTTCGGGTGACATCATCGATTCAGTGCATTCGATTTCCCGACTCCATATTTGATGTGAACAAATTGTTTATTCAGGACCAAAAAACGTCATTTGCATTATTTCACTCTCGAATAGCGCCATTTTGAAATAGCTGTACATCAATAGGTTGGAAACTGACCAAAAGCGCCCAGCGAATAGCGTATGATGAAATGTCAGCGAACCATCTCCCTGAGTCAATATTATTAAGCGGCTAATTGTTCACACATAAACGGGGATAGATGCATTAAAAGAGACTTAAATATTTTCCATAGTTCATTCTCTTGTTTGTTCAGGCATCGGTCAAAATAAATGCAAACTTCAATTTTGCGAACAGAAGCCGTCTTAAAGATTTGGAGTAGCGAATAGACCCACAGGGAATGAAGTCGGATTAGTGAAAATATGCTAAACAAAGAACATTGAGTAACAGTAAAGTTACACGGCTAATCGGGTTGACAGCCATACTAGTGCGGTGGCTGTAAGCGGGGCGATCTTGTTTGACCATTGGTCACATAGGCTTTATGAAAACATCGACAGGATTTAATGCTACGAATACTTTCTGAAAATATTGATGTACTTGTTCCCATGGGAGGTTATTGATAAAAAGTATTAAGTACTTTGGGGATGGAATCCATGTCCATCATCATCACGGACAGGTCCAGACAAAGGCACATACCTGGCATTTCACAAGTTTAAGTCATCATGGGGTATTACGGATGCACTTAATGAAATCTTGGACATTAATACTACATGGTAGAAATGTCGGTGTCAAAATAACTTGCATTTCTTTACTTTGACAGTATATTCCATAGAATATTGAATGCGTTCTGGCTAAATATTTTCAAAGTGACTTTTTTTTGCTTAGTAACCAATTTATTTTCTAATTTTAGTCAGTGGTGGATCCAGAGGGGAATTGGGTTCCAAAACATTTCAGGCTCCTCATCTTGTTCATATTGATATAAACAAAACTTTTATTTTTTCTCGTAGATGTAAAGAAATAAATAAACAATAAATGAAATAAATAAATAAATAAAGGAATATGAAAGTAAAACTCCATTGAGGATATAGGACTCCCATTTTCTTCATAGACCCTGGATTTTATGGTTTCTGTAAGACCACGTGACCCTTAATATTAATGAGGTACGGGGATGGATATATTGGTAATATTATGAATGCATTTTTTTATTTCTTTAAATCTTTATCCGTTCAGATATCACCGATTACGTAACAAAAGAAACATTTGCATGTTTAATTCAATACAAATGTAAATGTATTTAGATTTCATGTGCGAGGTAACTAACAATCACTTCCTTCTTCCATCAGCCATCTTACACTCCGAGTCTTTGAGAACCGTCCTCATGTTTATCGGCGGTACACTTGAAGTTCGTCTAGCGACACCTATAAGGTGTGATGGATCGGGAAAGGGAGATAAGAACTTGAGAAATGAGATGACAAAAGGTCGTACCTACTTCTGGCTACTGAGAAGAAGACATCTGCATAAATCTATAATCGGAGTACGACCGCCCGTAACTTCTTCTCTCTTATCATACGAATGTCGTTTTATATAACCTCCGAGTTCTAAATTGTCGGAAATTGATACTGCTCTCTCTTTCATCTTCATCAATGAAATGTTGATGGTGATTTTTTTCAATGTTATATTGAAAACGAAAGTAAAATATGACCGCATGAAATGACATTGAATTTCGTGAAATATAAATTAATTGTATGATTGGTACTGGATCTATCCCCGCATATGACTCTTTGTTTGAGAGGTTACTGAAATAATAATGTAAACGACGCATTAAAAACATACAAACCTAATAAAACTTGAATTTGATACAATTTTTCAGTCCCCCTCCCCCAATCACCACCTGTTCTATCTTTCCATTTCGATCATCGTTCGTTTTCAAGCATATAGTAAGATAATACAGCTTGTAGATCTGAAGTACACGCTTCGATAACATTGGAGCCTATTGAATCCCGATTTGACTACAAATCATAACATTGCAATCCGGCCACACGCACCCTCTCTAGAGCATCTAAACTCTAGTGCCAAATTTGATAGAAATTGGCAAAACACTCCAATTATAAAGATGCAAACATTTTCTTGGACGTTTGGCTACTTGTGCGATACAAATCTATCACGGTATGCGCTGTTTTGCACGCTGAAGCTCCCGCACTCGCGGCAAGTTGGGACGCGCTCTTCAGACCCGACACGGCCGCTCTATCACCGTTTACTTTTCTTTTGTAAGATATTGAACACTTTTAATTCTGGTCGCTCAGAATCTGCTGAAGAGGTAAACAGTACTGACTGAAAGATATTTGTATTTGTCCAAGGATGTGGAGGTCGCACTGAGTATAGTGGGGACTTGATATTCGTCGGCATTTATTATTCATGAGTCTGATAAAAGCTTGCGAAGTTGGGCCTTCTTGTATGTAAAGATGTTGATTCTTTGATCCTGATGTGTTTATCGAACGTTTTATAATTGATGACGTGTATGAATGGAAAATATGGGCCGGAGCAAACTCCTTTCAGACGCTGATGTTTACAGAGGAAAGGGCCATAACACAAGGGATGGGTTTATCCCATCGTGTTAAGAAGTTTATAAAACAAAATAATTTATTCAGTGTAAATATGTGGCCTTATCGCATAAAGCAAACAGGTAAAATGGGAAAAAGCATCTGCGACCGGATTCAAATTTATCCGTTTGCGTTCCTAATAGTATGTTGATAATGAGACTTCTTGTGTTGATTTTTTTCTCCAAAGCTCGGAGGGAACATGCGATGCTGTTAAGACATGAATTTTAAAGCAGAAGAAAGTTTTTAATGGTATATTCATTACAGGTATTATCAACTAACATGATCCTAGTTTCAAACTAACCCACTCATTTGATATTGACAATCTTACTGGTCTCGGGACCGCCTCGGTGCACGTTTCGGTGTCCAGTGATGGAGTCAAGATTTACTAGCTATGCTGAAATTCACTGCAGTATCTCTCCTTTGTTAGGTTTAGGTACGAATCCCAGTCGGCCCATGTGAGAAAGTCAGTGTACTAGCAGAAAATATGTGGTTTTCTCGAAGAGTTAAGTCATCTTCACCACAAAAAATTGGATGTCACTACATTATACAATATACACATTCACATGGAAATAATCCTGTTTAATATGATCAATACAGATCTGTTACTAAATAATTAAACAGTCTTCTTTTCTCTCATTACCTGCATTTTGCTTCCTCAGTCACCTTTCCCTCTTTGCCTGATTTTCCCTCTTCCCATCTTCATTATTTGGGACATCAGGCTAAGTAAACTCAAGCGGTTGAGCATCCGCACAGTAGATGCTGAGGACCCAGTTTGAACCTCTTTTTCAATATCTGTCACATTTATCTGTTTTTAGCACATGTAGCTTTTTTTTTACACTGAATCATAAATTATTCAAAATTAGATTTACATTGGATATTTGAACACATTTCAATGCATTCAACATTACAGATATGAATATACAGAAAACAGTCAAAGTCATGTGAAACATTGTCTGTTAAATGATTTCACAGACAAAATACAAGTCCAGTGTGAAAAAATAATTATGTTTCCCTTAATTAGCAGATTCTGAGAAATCAAATACATTTATATCTTTTCTAGTACATCATAACTATGCACATTTTATTGTATAATTTTACATAGTTTTTTTTACATAGATTTATTTTAACTTAAGGTAACTCCCCCCCTCCCCAATACACACAAATGCTCATTCATTAAAGAAATGAAAGGAGGGGGATGTTAGTGTTAATGAGGAGAGGAATGTTACCAAACGCTCTCGTGATTGGTGTGTAATTTCTGTTAGTATATGACTGGTTAATGACTGAGCATTCCTTTGGTTTCTATACAAAGTACATAGGCTTACTTATGACTAATTCACTTCTTTGTACATATTCTATTTATAATGATGAAATCATGAAAATTGCATTTTTAACACAGATACTGATAATAGTCCTCAAAAATAGTTTAGATAAAAAACTCAATCAGGGTAATTTTCATACTTAGTGAAAACCATAGGTTATTGTCTCGAAGCAATTTTCACTCCAGTATCCACGAAGCATTTCTTTTTACTTTAACTTTAAAAAGAGCATGAAGTGATTAGTCTAATTAAGGAACTTGAATGGTACAGCCTTGGCATCTGAAGCAGTGAAGGCCTATTACTCACTACCCCATTCAAATCCGAGATGGCAGAATTCCAACTCTCTGAATAACCAACCCAATCATCTTAAAAAGACGATAAAGTGTTTGGTGCCCATTCAACTTCCCAAATATTAACTGCTGAAAAATCTCCCCATTTATTCCTCAAGTACACGTGTAACCGTATCTCAAACAATTTTATATTGAGCATGATCTGTTCCATTTATCCTGTCATTATCAGTGGTAATATTTAAAGCAATTCAAGCATTGGGCATTGATGAAGAAGATGATATTTCCCTTTGCAATCGTGGCAATTATCTTTGCTTTACTTTAGAAATGGTCTCCTTCAAGTGTTAAAAGAGCTCTGTGTTTGGCGTGCATCCAGGCGAACATCATGCAATATCGGTCTTTGGTATTACTCAATATTAGGAAAACTCTTAATAAGTACAGATCGTGGAAAGCTTCCTTCTCAGACCAACTGAAAAATCGGTGATGTTTCTGGTAACCCCACGCTTTACCTGTTAATTCCATATTTTTCTTTATTTTCCAAGTATTCGTTTTACGAGAGACTTGCCCCCCTGAACTTACTGTGTTAGGACTGAAAAGAGGGATAGTTATTTAATATGGTTTCAAATGAATGCTTGCGATTTATTTATTCAATAGAGGGTATTTATCCAGCGATCTTAACACACCTACCTTGCTTAGTTTTTCTTCAGAATGAAACAAATACTTAATGGCGCGTTTTATGCGTACGACGGATAAAATCAATTTGACTCCAATTTGGCAGTTGACAAACGTCCGTCCAACAACCCCCCCCCCCCCCCCCGACTGCTCCCTTTTTCCCCGTCGATATTTATGTACAACCCCCTCCCCTCTCTCTCTCTCTTTTTAAATAAAAGAATTTAAGTAATGGAGTATTCTCTCCATGTATTGACACAATGATTCATACCGGGTGGGTGCCGCCATCTTACAGATGAAATGAACATAAGGCTGTCTCACACGATAATCGACCCATAGCATATTTCCCAATACGAGTAGAACTTGCTTGGTCTGGCCTTGAAGGATGGTTAAAGAGATCGCGATTAAACTTGTTACGGAGGAGTAGAACGTCTCTTTTACAGTGAATCACTTGATGCTAATCGTTCGTCGAATTGTCGTCCTTGGTTCTTTCAAATTTGTTTCGTGCTGATGAGGTAATTGAAGGAACCCACGGCCAGAAATTGACATCAGCAAGAAAAGATTCTTTTCAAATGACAAATTTTCATACCAGTTTAAAGAGAAGAAGGAAACAATAATTTATAAAAGATATTTTTACAATTGCCCCGTGTAATTTGCGTTCTGCAGTATTGAAGCGAAATTAAGATTGATTCTGGACAATTATATGGGTGTTTAGTTTGCAGAGACATTTTTTGCACATTATTTAATACTTAAATATTAAAAATTTGATACTGTGTAGAGGATTGTTTGGTAATACAAAAGTTTTCCATAATGGTACTTATGAGTAACGGAGAGGATTTTTCGATATAAGATAAACGGTCCAAAGATCTTGTTCATTCTCGCAGAATACTTCGGGTATTTTGGTGTGTGTAAAGTATCCAGACTTTAATTTCTTGGTGATCTATCCATTTTGTATACCTAGGACCAACAGAAGGGCAGAAAGGGAGGGGGTCGTGACATCAAGTTTCCAATATTTTAACTTTGTTTTTTTGTTTTGTATAAAATCCACTTCATATAGAGGCGGATGCACAGGATGACGACCCTCCCATGTATCCAGCTCGTTTTAGTTGTCAGGACAACCGTGTCAACATACAAAGTGTGTTTTGCCCTCGCATGTCGATCTTCAACAAATAATATGACCCTCTGCCAATTCTGTGATAGCGACAAAGAGAACCAATTCCTGAAGTACCGATCTCCGATATGTAAAAACTCCTGATCTAGATGGTATCACGAGAATGTCCCTTTTTACCCTTCATTAGCCCGATATTAAGCTAGTGAACTGCTAAATCCGGGAGTCCTCGCCACAGGGCTTCAATTACATCCTGAACAAAGATGGCGCGAGGTTAAACAATAAAGTGTGAGTTGCAGAAAGTCTTATTGAAACCAGAGACAACAGTCTTTTATGCCTTTTTCACGCCGTCCATCATATCACTCCAATATTTATGGTGTTTATGTTTCATTTTCTTTTCACACCTCTTTCATGCCTTTGAAGTTCCAAACAAAAGACCTCGAAGGTTACGTAGAAACAAAGGGAATAGGTATTTCATGATAAGAGTAAGTGAAGTTTTCTTTTATTGTGTTCGCATTTAAAATGGAAGATATTCCAATATTAATTTTTTTGTGTGTTCATAAGGGGACTGTCATTAGCCTCCTTGGGTAAGCTTCAGTAGACCTATTGTTTTCGCTAGTACAAATCCCATTCATGTCTACTGTCTATAGATAGAAAGCGATGCATGATAATGTTTGACTAAGTATCAAACTAATTGTTCAATATTGAATTTTTTTTTTCACTGTGATTTCACAATTGCCAGTCGTTGCCCGTGTAGACATGATACCGTTATTGTGGACTGAAGTGGTTCACACACAACCAAGTTTAGACGAGATTGATATTATTGCATTTCGTTCCTTATCTACAAATTTTTCAGTCTTCAAACGGAAGAGACAATGGGGAAATGAGGCAAAAAGCACCCGAACTTCGACCATTACAAACGAAAATGAGTGTTTCCAACATGCAATAAATTGCGCTTACACGATTTTTATTTTTTGCACAATTTGAAAATAATTCATGATTGATTAAACTATATAATGGTATACATACATTGCAATCAATGCATGTACTTTGAAGAGAGATGTGTATTTAACGAACTAAGCGGGCCAGGTTCTAATCTGTATACAGGTAGTGCCATTAAGGGTCATTGTCTACCTTCTAAAGCGATGGACATAATAGATGAAATAATTTTAGACCACCCTGTATAAGATGCTTTTATCCCTTTCACAATAATAATAGTGGTTAAGATCAATGAATCTGTAGGCTAAGCTTGTATCTCTATCTGTTTGTATTGCATCAAAAGCATTCGTCCTACATCCTATCTCCATCATCTGAAATCGCTACCTTTTAAGACCCGACATTTTAACGAACACAAAATTAGCCTTTTTTACAACGGGATTGATCAATTGAAAGTTGCACAATGGAAATGTATTTTTCTGGTCGTAGATGAAGATATGACTCAGTGCTTATCTGTTGCTGTGATCTTTTGAGCCCCATATCTTGATGGAGGGACACTAAGCTCGGGCCATTAATCCAACATCGCCGATCGAATTTCCTCCGTGTCCCCGAAGTGATGGATTGAATGGACCCAAGTCCTCTTTGTTGATGATAGCTTTGTACTTGTCTACCTTGCGCATGTGCACCTGTACGCTTGATTACAGGTATGCATCATTGCGCGTGTGTCCCGCCTTCCGATCCCCCTCTTCGTTTCTCTCCCCTGTGTTTACGGGGGTAGTTTCATCCCATGCATGCAAATGGAAATGCATAATGCATCTTCGTGACGGCATAAAAGGGCATGTCAGCTCTTGATGGTTAACCATTTGCAGTCAGCAGTGAAGTTCCGTCAGTTATTAAAAAGAAGTTTAATGTGACCTTAACTGCCGTGTTACCTTTGAAATTCGTGTAGGTTTATTTCGGCATATGTCACGTCGTTATTGGATGTATTTCTGTGATAACCCAAAATTTTCATTCTGTAGACGACAATTATAAAAAGGCTTATGAAAGATTGATTTGACGTTTTTGACTGGAACGATAAATGCATTTCTGAAGCATATGCGAAACACGACAACATTCTCTCCCTTTTTCTTACGACATAATGTCATAAAGAAATCGGGTCTTTCACAATGCCGATGGTGTTCGGTTTTTTCAAGCATCTTGATATAAAGTGGAACCCAGCGCGGTAACAAAACAAGTCAATTTATTGGGATCAAGATTTAATCTGTGTAAATACTTTATTAACTACATGTCCATGGGTTGTGAATCACATCAACTGATATTTTTGAGATGTATATGAATATTTGTTAATTTAAACCCATGTAACAAAACGGATTAGTGGCAGATTACTATCACGGACTTCAGGGGCTTGCCAACCGTGTGTAATCCATCCTATTGCAATTAAATACAATCTACCCTCTTTGGCTATTAACTGACCAAATTATCTTCATCCCCTGACTACCTCGATAATCTCCCCTTTTGTATTTGGCGCACGAAATCCCTCGTCCAAACAATTCGCACTCTTTGGAGTTGGGAAATCCTTGCATCACGAGCTGAAGGCATTCTTATATTCCGCTGTCATTGAGTAAATCAAAGAGGTTCGAGTCTGGCTCATAACGATAATTAACACCTAATTTCTGGGCCTTATCTAGCGGCTGTTTGTTCTGCTGCCTCTTTTGTTCCCACTCCAGGCTCTCCAGCGAGTGTTCACAATAGGACTGTTTACCTGGGGGTTATCAGCGCGCCTATGTCGCTCATTGTGGGAAATGTCAATATAGAGAAATACCTGCGTCACCCTTCTATCCCCGGGGGTCTTATAATACCTATTGTCAATTACATCCAATGTTGTCAGCATCTTGGCTAAATGACTCATTTAGAGATACGTTGGGAATGTTGTGAGATTACATGCAAACAAGATCGCGTTTCAACCATCGAACAAAGGGGACGTAACTCAGCAATCATCCTCTGGTAATCCCTTTTTGTACGAGTTATATAAGAGAGAATTTTCCATATTCATAAAAAGTATACGATGAACAGATAACTGAAAAATGCAGTTTCATTTGCATTCTTTATTTTGTTTTCATTCTTTAAGCCAATACACAAAATAAATGAAAGGAAAACGTCTATAGACAACGACTGGAAGTTATCACTCGTCCTTTTCGTTCAAGATCTCGAGATAAGAAGTAAAAATAATTTTTACCCCTTTGTTCGAAGCAGTCAGTGCAATGACTAATATACTCAAAGATGTAGGTTAAGCCGGGATGGAATGGTCCGTTACCGACTCTACCCATTAGAATTTCCGCTGCAACAAAAGACCACACAAAAGAACTTAAGACTAAAACCGCCAAACAATAGTGGAGAGGTTTTCATAAGATGCTGAGCAGATCAGCCCTCTAGATAGATGATCATTGAAACGCTTTCAACTTTAATATTTAAGAGAAAACAGTAACTTTTAACGAAGAAAAATAGATCTGTAAGTGGAATACTATTATTAAAAAAAAAAGAATTTAAAAAGATATTAAATCAGTTGTCAGGATAGGTTAAGGAAGGTGTCCAAGAACTTTGGCTTATAGTCATTCGAATAGAGAATAGCAATAATAACTGAATAAATAAGACTTGTGAAAGACATTTTTTGTTGTAATATGTTATCAAATAACTTAAGATGTATATGGAACTTGTTATGTAAAGTGAGGAGTGGGGCACGCTAGATGGAGATAGTATCCTAAATAATATGTTAATCACATATTTTAAGAAAATGCTAGTAGAACATCAAATTTCTTTTTCTTTTTTTCCAATCCCTGCTCTCCATTATCGTTTCTATCTATCATTCATACCCCAGATTGACCAGACATATATACATTGTGCAGGCGTACACATGTTTGTCACGATCTTCATTACAAATTTGCTATATTCATCACTTCCAATTGACGGGGTGTGATATAGGATCTATGCGGCCTTCTCTCGCTATCAAGTGTCGCCATCTTGTGACGATCAGGAGTATTTGGTGACGCGGGAGACCTTGCGAGCGATGGGAGTCGGAAGGCGTCAGCTTGAGGTGTCTGGTCTCCCACTAACTGAGATCAGGCAGTGTTAAGTAACAACAATCATTGTATCGCTTTTCATGGATGTTAATTGTTAAAAGAAATAAGTCAAATATATAGGGAATAGGTTTTATTTTGGAATACAAAAAAGTCCAGAAGAGGGTTTGGAGGGGGTTCTATCGCAAATAGTATCAAAATGACATGCGGTAAGGAGTGGGATGGATTAGTGGGTTTGCAACCCTTAAATATTTCGTCATAAACAGGAAAGGTGTGGTTTACGAAAATAAAATAAGAACAGTAAATGAGTTTTTGTAGGAAGTTATTTTAATATTCAGAAATCTGAGAGGAAAGTTTCATGTTACTACTTGTCAGATACTAGTATCTATTTTTTGGTCAAGGAAATTCACTGCACGGGGATCACATTGTCATTACTGACCGTATTTTACCGTAATTATCCGAGAACATCAGATAGGTAGTGGCATGATATGCCATGGCACAATCCAGGACTGCACCTAATGAACAACTTGTAAGATTTCCTTCAAATATCCAGCAAAGATCGAGTAGAAACGAATTGAAAAGCAGCATGGGGATTTAAATATCATGTTTCTCTATTTCAATGTTTGCTCAGATTTTCTCATCGCTTTCAGCATCAGCAAAGCACGGTGTTCAAATGCCCCATTTTCCTCTCTAATGAGTCGACAGTCTATTAAAAATAACACAGTGACGCGACATCCGTAAACTGGAAAAATAGGTCTTTTCAAAATACTGAAAGCGTTATAAATACTCGGGGTTTGTATATGAAAAGTTCTGAATTGTGAATTTTCCGATTTGCTGTATTTGATTTCAGTTCATATCTATTATGAAGTCAAAAGCAATCATCGAAGAGGCTGAATTATTTCTTTTTCTCCCAAAGGCAATTTTATTTTCACCATGGTTGACAAAGGGATATTTGATTCCTTTCTGCGATATATTTGTTCAAAAAGATAACCCGGTATAATGGCATTTATTGAATTTCATGTAATTTACGATGTGTATAGATTGGAGAGTATTTTATTCGGGTTTGATGTTTAGAATTTCGTCATCTCTAAGTGTTTACTTGCTTCGCGTCATCAGCAGTTTGGGTCTTTTGATGTTAGTCTCTGTATAGAATTTATTTTTTAAAAAATGATTGAAACGAATTCTCATCTAATGTTCTTGGGTAAGTGACATGCGGAAACAGGTTTACGAAAGAGGGAATAGAAGCCCTCAAATCTTTCATGACGATGTAGTACTGATTATAGAAAGCCCTCAAAATTAGAAATTAACTATTAACTGAAGTACACACGATTTTTTCTCTGTCCCTTCCCTTTTTTTCAATCATTATCCATATAAGCATAATCGTGATGTTTTAAAGTTGGAAACTAAAACATTGAACAACGACAGGCACCTCCTTTTCTATATATTTACCGTAGATCTAATTCAGATTCTCTTTTATGTATCTATATATTGTTTAATTCAACACCCCTTTACCTTTTGTGTGTGTGTGTGTGGAAAGGGGGGGGGGTCTTATTTCTGAACATATAACATGCAGCAAGATATACATATACATAGGTATATTGAGTGAAAAGTTCGGACTTCGTGTCTTTCCTTGCGCGAGAAGTTTCGATTGAGCTTTGGACCGTGCGGTTGCTATAAAGTTCGTGAAGATGTAAGCGAAGTACAACTCCGCTGTGTAAACTAATAAATCCCAAGGGCTTGTTATAAAACAAAGGATAAAGGATGCTCCAATACTGCCAGTGTTTACACTCAATCACGAGCCCACAAACTCTCATAAATCTTTCAAAAAAATTCACCAACTCAGAGATTCTGGCATTTCTGTTTAGTCCATGTTGAAATAGTGTAAAGTATTTTTATGATTGTCGATTACATCAAACATTAGCATCACACACAGAAAAAGGATTTTATGACTGGCTCGATGAAGTTTTCAGATGTCATTCTATACAATGGATAGGCTTAGTGTAGTGGTTAAGCGCTTGGCTTGCGGCGCCTACGATCCGGGTTCGATTCCCGAGTTGTGCCACTATATTTAAGAGGTTGGTTACATCCTGTTTCCATGTCGCGATATAACTGAAAAAAATGTTGAAAGCGACGTAAAACACCATTCAATCAACCAACCAACTATTCTATACATGGCACTTTAATTCCTTCTGTTATTTGGATATAAATACTAACGATTTCTGGTTTACGATTTTGTACATACATACTCTTTCCCTGAGAAATATCATAGTATGCATGGAACCTTCCTTTTGTTATGCTTCTGCTTATGGAGAGGCAAAAATACACACGTATTTTGTAGAAATCAAATTTGTGAAGATCATGTTTCTGAAATTGATATTCAACCTGTAACCAATAGCTACCAAACTCTTCCCATCTTGAAGGAAGTTCGAACAAAATTTCTCAAACCTTTAACTATCCTAAAGTTATTTTCTAACCGGGAGATTAAATCAATATGAAGACATTTCATAATAGAAACAGAGAAGTTAAGCTGGAATACATGCGGAAAACATGTCAGGGAAAAGAGAACCTTATCTGTGCATCTGGTATTGATCACTAAATTCAAAAATGTCCTTGTAACTCTGTTGATTTAGAAACTTAGAAATTTTGCCTCATTTGTTGGAGGTAATCAAACAAACTGATCCCTATGATCCAACGATAAACGGCTTCCACATCAATAAATCAATAACGATGGATTGAAGTGAGTAATGTAGGCCAGGGATAACGGATCGACCCTATACACCTGCGCAGGTAAGAAGAAACCACGTGGAGAAAGATGCAACAAACATGCATGAAATTGACAAATACTTTTATGAGAGTTATCTCCCTTCTCTCAATGAGCGCTCAGGTATTGAATCTTAAATTTTGATGCCATGAAGATCAAAGGGGGTTTTTTTTCCCTTCGGTATTCATTTTTAAAAATTCACCTGACATTAACGAAAGGTAAATTCTGTCTCGTCCGTATTCATGACGTCATGATTTAGGATGCTGGAATCGCTGAACTGTGTCGCCAATATATCAAAATGTCTCTCATCAAAATGTAAAGAGGAGAAAGTTGATGGATGTGCGAGAATAAAAATGTCACTCAGAATGTTGCTGAGGTAGTTGTATTCCCCGGCTGTCATGTTATCTTGGTGATGTTTTATATGTCTTTTCCTTCTTTCATAAAGGACAAGTCGTTAATATACGATGGCACACCTTTGGAGTAGCTTTATTTCAAACAATGCTTTTTATATTCCGTCAACTTTTTTTATTTTATTATTTTATGTATTTTTTGGAATATTTAATTTTACTTCGACTATGACCAATATCTTGATAGTAAAAAATGTCTCCAAGTATAGAATTCTAACAAAAATTCAGGTTGGAGAAGTCAAAGAGAAACCATTAAGATATGTACATGTTTCTGATATTATAGGTCTTATATTTACGATTCAGAGCTATCATTCGGAGTTAACTTGACGAGAGAAATTTGCATTTCATACTTCTTGCCTATCTCCACATACCATTGCATTCTTGACAACCACAGGACATGCAACTTACATCTGTCTCGTCTCAAACGAGAAAAAGCGATATTTTGCATTGTAACTTGTCAAATACTGATGGCTATCACACCTAAACATAAAATGTGTATAATTTGAATCATCAGAACGCCGGAAAATGCTCGTGATTCTTTTAAATGTCGAAATAATACCAAGATGTAACGGAGTCAATAACGCATGCGCGAACAGTATTGTCATAATGCACATTTTGATTATTTGCAAAACGAATTTTTATTGTTCTATTTTCCGTTTATTCTCAATTTTATGACAAAATGATCTGCGAATGCCTTACGGAAATTCGACGAAACGTACAACATTTCTATTTAATCTAAAATATTTTAAGAATCTGCATGTTGCTGAACCACCTATGGTATGCAAAAGCAAATGAAGAGTTTGTCTTAAAACCATACAAACCACAGATAACCAAAACCAACAATATTTCTGCAAATTGTATTTACACATGTATATATGTTGAAATCCAACATGCATGTAGATATGGCCATTACTATATTCTTTGTAGAGGGTAAGCACTTTTCTCGCGGCTCTGGTGATGTGTGTTCGATTCCTAGATTACTGCACAATGTTTGCTTCCAGTTTTTGTTTCGTGATATAACTTTAAAAATTGTTGAAAGTAACATGAAACATCCAGCCAACCATACTTATCATGATGGCTGATGACTTCAATGGTATGTTACGCACATGGACTTTACTAAGTATATGTTTATTTTTTGACAGCGACTTTTCAGAAAAACGTATTGACAATGGGCACAATTACTTTGCATTTTTGTCATCATGAGTAATATCTTTTTCATGTTACCTTTTACGCATCTCTTCAACATCCTGCGCGGTATCGTTTCACAATAACAGGTGTAATGCGATCATACATCCGGCAAAGTCGAAATATCTAGCTTGTTTTGAAAGGTGATGATGCAGAGAGCGTCGCCCTGTTTCTAAATATAGAATTCCACTTCTGTATCAGGTGATAAAATCTCTTTCCTTTGTCCTATACAAGGGGCCCTAAAAGGAAATAGGTTGGTTTGATTTAGTTTTTTGGCCCTCGTTGAAAATTTTCCGGGCTGATGTCGTTTTTGCCTCTCTACATTTCTTTCTGAAAGTTGGTCTCATTTGTGTGAAGTATTACCGCCTAAGGTACTCCTGTTTTCTAAACATTTCGTTTTAAGAAGTAAGTGTAAATGATATGGAGGATGTGTTTGAGTATACAAGGATCCAATAAAGGACTAATTTCACTTTTAGAGTTTGCTTAAGAATTCGGATACTTGAATGATAGAGGTGTGTGTGTGTGGGGGGGGGGGGGGTGTTACAGCTAAATCTTAAAATTTTGTATATGGCAACACTTAAAGATCTCGAGGCGATTGTAGGGAGATAGATACACAGGTAGTTGGGATGACGTGTTTACATGCCCCACTGATTACCGGTCCACCAGCATCCTGTACCTCTCTGGTCGTATCGATCGGGTCGTGAAGTCAGTCGGGTGTAATGTACGCGGTGAACGATACGCTCCTAGCCATATTCAGAGGCTGACGAAAGTTCCAATAATTCGCCCGAAACCACAGAGAGGTGAAGGACTTTTTGTGATTATTTGATATTACCGTCTTTTATCATCCTGACTCCAGAGGTGGTGTCACGTTTTGTGTATCAGGTAAGTTAAGATATAGATACCTGATGCTGGTACGTCACAGTGTGTATTTGGAATTCAGTAGGTATTTTCTCCAGTAGCTCCTCTTGTTAGGTGATACTGAGGTATTTTTTTTTTCTATCTGGGGCCTCTGAGTAAGGGAGAGAGATGTTGCAGTAACTGTCACCGGTTTTATCAGTGTACGGCAGGGAGTCGAGAGGGGTTCCTGGGGGATGACGCAGTTCGTGGATGCTAGTAGATAACATACCTGAGGAACAGGTAAACGCTGAGGAAACGAAGTATAATGAGGTGTTAACACAGCATCTGCCATCCATCAAACCATTTCAAGTGATGGGCGATCACATAATGGCAGTGTAGGTCAGGCCATTGTTAGGCGCTTCAGGACATGCCCATCGTTTTTGTTAACATCATCAGAATGTGTGATCGGTACGAGTTATCTCTCTTTAGTTCAAATAACTTTTTCGCCTTTATCACTAGCTTGCTGTATATATTATTCACCGAGGAAGGTAGATATTGTGTCCACACTTCATTATAACGCCTCAATGCACACCAGAGGTTTTGTGTTGGATTCTTAATTTCTGTTTTCGACCAGATGGTAACATCCCAAATGCCCCCTCCATTTTTTTCGCTCCTTATGGTGTAAAAAAATAAAAGAAACAAGGAGTAAAGCCCGCTTGTGCATATGTCGGTAAGTAGAGGAGACTAATCTTGTTGATGATCATGCAGAACCTGCTGAAGATATTTGACTTTTATACTTTTCAAACTATGATCCAAAATTACCCCATCGGATAATAGAACACTGTTTGGCGCATGTATAGCGGGTGCCGCCATTATCTTGCTAAAACCACAACAAAATATTGTGCTGAACATAAAGACAAAGCAAGTTGTGTATTAGGGATGTTTTTTCACAAGATGCCCTCTTTTTATGGTCGTTCACATAATGCAGCCATTAATGTATCTAATTGATACATTAGGAAGAACAATGGGATAAGTACGGGAACGACATGTTTTTATTGTCCGGCCGTAATAATAACATTTGATCTACACATCATTGATGGTAATGAGACGTGACCCCTCTGCAGAATGTCGACTCCGCTATCTGCATGCATACTCATTACCATTCTATGATTTTTTGAATACTAAGTACCATTTTTCGCTGTTGAAATTTCGTTTCTTATGCAATGATTTGGAGTTAATTAAGCGTGACAGGAACTAAGTTTGCCATATTTAGCCCTTGCTACTGGGTTCTTGATGATGGCAGCCGTTGATTGATGACAGTCATTGGTATGAGAATTTGTAATGTGACACATTCGTCATGCGAGCGAGATACAGTGTGGTAGAAGTGACCCTAGGTTTATGGCACAGTCTTGTCATCCTGGCCGGGGTGTTATAAATCGCTGTCTCCGCAATGACAGAGATGCGCCTGCATTATGGTGCTACGATGATCATTGCCATTCCAGTCAAAAATGTCACCAACCTCTCTCTCTCTCTCTCGGCTTTATTTATTCGTCAAGAAAATAGGAAACTGAAATAATTCGAATTCGTTAAAAATTCAGATTTCCTGACTGAAAAATGTTCTTAAATGTCTGTCAGGTGGAAAAAAGGACAACAACGCTCCTGATAGAGATTCAGAGATAAGAAGTTATTGAATATAACAACTTCCTTTCTTCCTTGTAGAGTGAGGATTTTAAAAATTCTCACGAGTTTTTATCAATCCTATAAACAAGTCCTTCAAATTTAATCTATTAAACACATATTTTCATTGGAGACATGTCTTGAATCTGACAATCTGATAACGTTGTGTACCTGAAGAGTATAAGAAAAGTTTTTATTTTCATTGATTTTGTTTCTGTTCCGTGGAGTAGGTATAAGGAAAGTTTTTCTTCATTGATTTTGTTTCTGTTCTACGGAATCCCTTGTCGCGCATTTGAGTAGCTGGTAGTCGTCAAGGGTTTCTTGCCCGTTCGTGCAGTTACATTGCTGTTCTGAATCAAGGTTGACAAGCAACACGATCCCGAGTTTTAAATTCATGTTCTCCTCTTTTTCTCTCCTCTGTGATGGATGTAAGACAGACGGATAATGGAGCAAAGAGATTCGTTTTATCGTGGAGAAATCTATTTCAGTCGTATGACAACGTGTCAAACATTGTGAAGTTTAAATGACTGCCTCTCCCTCACAATGAATCAAATCGTACAGTGAAAAAATCAAATAAAAGATTGTTGACCTTTCCATTACACAAACAGAATCCCCCAACAACATAAAATGATTAACCAAAATGCATATTTATATGTCTTTGATTCTCTTTCATGATGTAAGAAAATTATTGACGTAAGACTATTGTTTTCTGTGAAAAGACTTACTTCAATGTCACCGTTGTCGTTTACATGTTATTTAAGAGTGGTTAATGAAATAAATCGTGAGCATCGTTTTCAAGTTATTAAAAGGATATTTCGCTTTACATTTATGAGTTTCTTTTGCAGTTATTCAGTATGGTGATCGCATGTTCTGCGCTTATTTAGCATTTAGGTACCTCTTATTTCTTCTTTCATTGAGGCAGACTTGGTGTGTTGTAATTAAGCGTTTTGCTTGTACGTACAGTAGATTTTGAATTGACTGCAGGATGTGACCATTGAATTTCAGAATTTCGTACCCACCTGCTCCCATGAAAATTGTCGAAAGCAACATAATGTCCCATCAAAAAATATTTTACTGTTGCTGCATGTTTAATAATGAATATCAAATGACCTTTTTTTCAGTTCAAGAAGACAGTCTGACCGGGCAAGAAGTAAATGGAAACTGCTATAAACTGGTTTCAAACTACAATGGTGTCCAGGATGATCACGATGACCAAGAAAGTGATCAGGTATAACATTCATATAATGTGTCTGTCTGTCCGTCTGTTACATATAATGTGTTTGTCCGTCTGTTACATGTGTTTGTCTGTCCGTCTGTTACATATAATGTGTTGTCTGTCCGTTTGTTACATATGAATTGTCTATTTGTCCGTCTGTTACATAAATACAAGTATAACACATGTATATAACCATCAAGCTCAGATCTGAAGACGGCGTGGCTCAATGGATGAGATGTTCGGCTCGTGAGCGAAAGGTCCCGGGTTCGACTTCTGTCGTGGACACACTGGTGTTCTGTCTGAGACAGTAGAACCCCATGTCACGGTAGGCCTGGCAAGTAAAAGGTCATTGACTACTGTGAGTGGGTCCGTTGCAAAGATATAAATTTCTGTGCACTGTATCAGGCAGATGCCGTCACCACATACTTGAAATAATCGTAGAGTGACGTAAAACAATTATCAGTATATCAATCACTTTTGGGTCTGTATCAGTCTCGGTTACATCGGTTACAATACGTCAGATATGAAGTTCAGCTAACCGTCAGTATGTCTGTCTGACGATAATATAACTTACATGCGATTTGTTACAGTCTAACAATATGTCTGTCTGTCTGTTATTTACACAGACACAACAATGTTTATGTGTCCAGTAAACTATAGTTACGTTATCCCTTCCCCTGAGTATTATGAAGTTTAAGAATTGTCCGATAATATTATGTCTCTACGTCCGTGTACAACCATATCCATTGACTGCCCATATTGAACGTATGATGTAAATGAAATTTAGGGGGGAAATCCAAAATTTCCATCAGACAAAAAAACAACTATATTCATATACTCATAGATGCGTTTTATGCCTCCGCCAGGTTGTGCGTGTGCAGCAGTATAATTTTATGATATGTCCTCTGCATGTTTAGACTATAAACAAGGATGCGCAGATTGGTATCAAATATTTACATGTACAGACCTGCACCTGCGCACAATAGTGATGCGTTTAGAGTATATCGAGGGCATGAACCACTGCTTGAGCGGGAGATAACAGAATTCTGGCATTCCCATTGTGCATACATATCTCAGTACCATATACAGCGGGCAGATCGTATAAGGTATCCCTTTATTAAAACCTCTAGTATTTAATTAAATCGATGGGACAGATAAAAAGCGTTATCAACGTCGGGATAACCTTCTAGTCTCTGTACCTTTGCCAAGCAAATCTGCGTGGCTTCTCCCGCACTGAGAGACAAAAACATTCGGAATTTGCCGCTTCGATCGATTCATGTACCCTTTTATATGCGACAAAGATGATAAATGGAGATATTGGAGATCACGTAGCGTTATGTGGGATTCTGATCGTGCCGATAGCGAGATAGCTGGGGTAGCATTGAGTCATCGTGAGACAATAAATCTAAGAGATGGGGACGGATAGGGTTTAAATCCGCATCGCGCCTCTCCGGATTTGGCTCCTGTGAATATGATTCAAAAACTTCTGACTGATTAGATAATGACTAAGAAAAAAAAAGGGCAACTATCATGTGGAGTTACATCATATAAGTTTGAAATATTTTTACGTGGATACATATTTTCACTCTCAGTCTTTCATTGTTAAGTAGGAAGCAGCCTAGTGTTGTCGTGGCAAAGCGCTTTACCTGCGGTGTAGAGAATCCGGGTTCGATTCTTAGTGTGGTGTCATTGTTTTTTGATTCATGTTTCAATATGAAAAAAAAAATCCCAGTAAACAGATTAAATAATCGATTTCCTTATACAGTTATGTAAAACAACATGAACACAAGACTACTTGGCACATATTACTCTTATTCATTCAAAATGAAAGTTGATAATGGCTGCAGTAAAATGTCTGTGGTGGTCAAGGAAAGGGAGATAGTTCGAATTGCGTTATTATAGATACAGATAGAAGACAGGGCCTGCTACACTTGACTCGCGATATTGGAAACCCATAGTAAACTTGCATTTGATTAGTCTCGTGTCTAATTGGTATATTTAGGAATATATTTTTAACAGTTAACGTAATCCCCCCTCCAGCTATCACATTGGAGAGTGGAGTTATTTTGCTGTATCGTGAAGGTGTGAAGTTGATAATGTACTGGCGTTATGTCTTCCAGACAGAGTCGCAAGGTGTCCGCGTGATGAATCGCGCTTCTCACCTCTCGCTCAATATCGGCCATTTTTCATCTACACCATACGGAAGTCGCCATAAGTATACTAATGTACCAGAAAGAATGGCTAACTTTAACATGCAAATGTATATATAAGATATAGAAAAGGCCGATAGATACAAATATATATATATATATATATATATATATATATATATATATATATATATATATATATATATATATATATATATATATATATATATATATATATATATATATTCTGTTTGTTTTATTTTATTATTTTTGTATTTATTTGTTGTTTACTTATCTACTATTTATTATTTTTTTAATTCATTTATTAATTCACTCATTATTTTATTTGTTTAAATTAATGTTTACGGAAACAAATGTCTATTATTGGTAAGTACATATGTTTTTAAATGTGCATATATTACGAAACCACCCATTCATTCCTTTTTCATTTCTTACTCCATTGTAGCATCCTAGTTTAATTAAGATTTAAATTTGCTCTTTTAAGTACTCGTGCTCAGGAATAAAATTATTTCTAATTTAAGAATAATAATACAGATGTTAGTTACGTGACATTTTACTAACTCGGAAAAGGCAAACACCACACTTCCGAGAAAATAAAACCTACTGAACAAGGATCTAGCGCCTCTCCGTCTGTCGCTAGGCATCAATGGGCTACTTTGTTTCTCTAACACTCCTATTATTTTTAACCAAGCTACATTATTCCTTCATTAATTAGATATTAACTTCATATAAGACGAATGAGTTGAGATTTGGGAAACTATCTATGATTCACTCTAATGATATGCATAACGACTGAGAAAATGTCTATTCGGTATTCCTCTGGCCACAGCATCCGCAAAACAACAGGATACATATTTATCCCATGTTTTTGTGTAGAAATTTGATTGATGATGGCATCATCAAAAGATGCCGTAGAATATTACCTGTGTGAAGGTGTGCAGAGCCTTGTAGATGTGATTGGGCACAGGTATAGATGTGTAAGGTAGAGCAGATGATGTCAGAAACGAGGAAATTCGCAGGTGTAACCGCATTCATTTATTTCCTCTTGATCACAAATGCTACTTAGGTAAAGGCATTTGTTTACAGCAGGATGATAATTGCCCGTTAATTACATTTACCTGCGGGGCTGAATCGACTGTAATAATTGTATCTACATACATTGTCTCAATACTCGGAGACAGTAACATCACTTTAGCCTCGGGGTCCCCCAATCTTCTCCGCGCTCGCTACTTCAGTTCGCTCCGCACCACGAAGCTGGCAAGCGCTTGACGAAGTGAAAAAAATCTTACTTTTGTGCGGTTATTCTTGACGAGAAGTCTAATTTTCTTGACGGATTTTGAATTTCATGAAAATATGGACTGCTTATAAGCCTAAGGGAGTTACTGTATTTATAGCTATGATGATGGATCAGGAAACAGACTATAAAAAACGTATGACGGCCCACATCATAAACTTATCATACATTTCCATCATTTCTTCCTCAGGACCTGTACGACTATGGTGATTATGCTCCATTAGTAGTAGACATTCCCGGACAGGACACCGCAGACGACAATCCCGAGTCCCAACAGTCCGACAAGCAAAGTGTAGCGGATGCTGCAGTTCAGCCCGAGTCTAACAGCCGTACGTCAGAGAAGCCTCAACTCGAGCTTTCCGACTTTAGTCATCTGATTCCGTCCATCAGTACCTCAGGAACGCTAGCCACACATTTACGGTCCATCCCTGTTGTATCCAATCCGACTCTGGGAACAGTTCCATCCGGAGTACTTTTTAACCCGGATCAAAGTAATTCTTCATCCGATCAGGATCAGCTGTTTATAGACGCCCCTCCTCCAAAATCCGATAGTGTCCATTCCCGGACTCCTTCATTGTCTTCTCTCTCGGAACAGCTCAGTCCCGGAGGAATTAGTTCGAGCATATCAGCATCCAAGGTTCATCGCAGAGGAAAGAAGGTAAGTGGTGTACTTTGACGTGGTTCTTCGTGTGGTTTCCCGTATGTTCTGTGTGTTATCTTATGGAAGTTCTCACCACTCTCATCGGTTCTGTATCATCTGAATCATCTTCTATATAAGTACCATATGGCTAATGAATTTCGCACATCTAAGATTTGAAAAATTAAAATAATTGTGAAACAAGTGATTTTCTGGATTATTTTGATATGAACCATAATTTCTTTAATCATAAATCTTCAGAAAACATAAATAACTTTGCGGAAAATATTCAAACATGAAAGACTTTCAGCTAAAACTTCTTTTCAGAATTTTCTCCTTCCTGTCTATTTACGTTTCTGTTATTTGTGACCCATTATGGAAATATGAGATCCTTAGAGGTGCTTATATTATGCAGCCAGTGTTTCTCTCCAAGGGGATTTTCTTATGTTCTTTTGCTAACATTTTCTTCCTGTCGATTTCATTAAAGCAAACAATGGAGAACAAAACATCCCTTTCTTCTATATATAAAGCGAAATGATTCGATAGAATGTTAATGCTTTTCTTCACAATATTATGCATTTCATTTTTATGAAAAAAAAACCCGTGGAATTCAATTCGGAACTTGTATATTCTCAACGAAAAAAAGGAGAAATCATTATACGTTGTAATTTGTTTATATAAAGGGGGAAACTACATTGACAAAGAAAAATATCACAGATTTTTAGTTGGTTTTTAAAGAAATGATGTAGAAAACTACATTGGAATGATAATTTAGAGATATCGGAAATTGTAAAATATATAAAGGGGAATAATTGCATGGAAATTGGAGAATACTGGAGTTGAGTGAAGTACAGTATCGGGCAATCATTTTCAGACTCAGTCGGAAGGCGAGGACGAAGCGACACAATCTTCCGATGACGATGAGAAGGTATATAGAACGCCCTGCAGTTATATCATACATCGCAAAATCAACATTTAGTTTCTAGTATATTGCATATTGTATCCCATAAACCCTTGGGGCTCTACCCAGCATGCAGTGCATGTCAATGCTATCAATAATTTCTAACTTGCATTAGGGTGATGGCTTCTTCATGTCATTGTGCATGTACCTGAATACGATATATAATTATGAGATATACTTCGTATATATACATATGTTAATGAAACACATTTCTGGGCAGTATTTTCACATTCATTACCTCCGTATCACACACCTTTTCTCTACGTTTATATTTTGCTAGCTTTCTTAGTTCCAGCACAGCAATGTATTCAAGCAGATTATTATTAGATTAATTCATTGATATAAAAGCTTTTGTGATAATCAGTGTGCATGTCATTAACTTTAATATTGGTTTTATTGAAGAAATATTTATCTATGTATTATAAATTTACATTAATATTATATATATATATATTTACGTACTTTTGATATACATCTTCAGCGTAAAATTGAATGAATGGAGAAGAAGAAATAAGAAAAGTAGTTTAGGATCATGAAATTCATACAGATAATCATCGTATTGCATATTCTTTTGAATCCACTTCTGCAGGAATATTCCTTTTTATGAAGTCTATCATTTTTCTTAATATAAAAATTGATGAATAAAAAAACCCAATTGTACAAATATTGAAGGGGTTGTAATTTACCTGAGATTTTCTGTTTATGTGAAAATGTTAGTTACGTAAGGTGATGGGAGGAAAAAGGGGAATGTAAGAGAGTTATGTATCAGCGACAAACATGATCCAGGTCGTGTCAATGGTCTGATGAACCACCTCTTGTACGTCACTCCATCAGACGTTTTTCTTGTTTTATACGAATTCTTTATGATTCTCATTTATTAACCCTATGATAGGGGAAAACAAAGAAATCAAGTTCGCCATCGTCGCGTGCTTCATCTTATTGCGGTGGAATGCCAATCACGTCTTGACGTGATGCTGTCACATGATTCAGGACACGCCTACTTTTGCTTCCCAAAATGTGGCCACTATTTCTTCTGATTTTATTGATATATTCTGCGATGTGATTTACTGTATATTGTATAGATGGATGGTTTTCCATCATATTTAATATTTGCACCTTTCATTTTTAAGATCTTTGTATGAAAATAGGCTTTTATCGTGTAAATTATCGTATCAATTATAGATAAAAAAAAAGAGAAAGATGAGAATTTATAGACCAAATGTTTAAAAAGTATAAGACGTTTAAGTAATAGATAAATAATATAAATTTGGAATATATTTGATTAGGCGGGGAAAGGAAGTATACGTTTCAATGTGGTAAGCTTTTGATAGTTTAATTCAGAACTTGTAGTCATAATTTTGATATTGGTAGCCAATATACTAAAGGAAACCGAAAGCTTTAAAAGTAAATTGTGTAATCAAAAGTGGTTATCAGTTTTGATACAAGAAAGAAGAAAGCGTTGAAGAAAAAATTATATTAGTGTTACTAAAATAAGTACAAGGAAGACTAAAATTTACATCCAGTTTGAAACATGATTAATTACCAGAAATGGAGAATGATTGAACAGCATTAGGGCGGGTGGAAGTTGGTCAGTTAACACGGTGTAGTTATCATACAAGTATATCGTAACAAAAGCACCAAGTTTTCAATGTCAAGAATAAGTACTAAAAAAATACAAAAATGTATTGGAAAGGGGGGGGGGGGGAGGATTGATATTATAACTGTCTTATTTACGACATGTTGTTATTGATAGTATATATGCTTGTAGGATTGGAGAAGCAAAACATATTCAAACTTGTTTCAGATTACATTTGTACTATATGGATGGTTTTAATCCGGGCTAAGGGAAGGTGTTAATCGGCGAGCTCAGTGTAAATTAGGTCACGAGAAATCCCTCAGAATTTGACCGGCATCATTGTTGTTGAAGTATCAAATTACTGAATTGAGATGATAATCGGATTATCTTGCGGATTATCTTGAGTTAATCTCCTATGAGGTTTTAGACAAAATAGATATTGATACAGTGAGCAGAAAAGAGAAGGGGGGGGGGTGTAGTAGTCAGATAATCCAGGATAGAAGCAACGTTAAATCGCTCAAGCTAATTTATTAAACACGTATTATTATTATTATTATTATTATTATTATTATTATTATTATTCATCCATGATCAATCATCTGTTTCTTTCCTCATTTTGTGTGTTTCCTTCTCTTTTTTATAGTCACGGAAAAAATGAAATACAGATGTTAATTTGCATCCGATGCACTTTAAGGATTTTTGTAATCTGGAAATGTTTTTTATATAAATATCCATGATGTTGATATATAGATGATATATAGATAGGAATAATGTTGTTTTCAATTCTTGGATTTTTTTTTAAATATATTAGTGTCACATTTAGATTATTTTTTATAATGTTTACTAATACTGTCTCCCTTTTAAATACAACTTTTATTGTTTATTATACAAAGAAGAAAGGGTTTGCCTAAGCGAAACGCAATTTAGTGAATTAATGCAGAAAAAAGGGGGAGAAAAGATTGATGAAAGATTCAATGTCAGAATTAATTCAGGAATGCATGATGAATTTACCCTACTAAATTATTCCCAGAGCCTGGCAAGTCAACACCTGAAGTGAAGTTAGCCGGTGGTAATGTTCTCATTAGAATATAAAATAAATGCGCGTGCTCTATTATAGAAATCTATCGTATAATATGTTTCCAAAACAGTATCATCGGAGAAGGCTAGCACCAAGCACTGTTTCCATCACCTGCGGCAACTTCACATAGAACGGCAGTCAAATGTCGCCGTCTCATATCCAAATATAGCGCAGTTTCCGCGACGGTTCAAAGGGGTATAACTGGAACAGGCAGAAGCAAGGTGTGTGGCGGAGTGGCAGTGGGGTACTTTCGGAATATAAGCATGTAGATTGGGGAAGGGGTGTTTTTAGCAAGTGTTTGGCCATATAACTGGCAATGATTATGTTTAACTTTACATTGTATGATAAGTATTTTGAAATATTTATATAGTGTGTGTAGTGCCTAGTTATACCATGTAATACAGTATGCACATAGTACATACTACCTTTATCGTCCTTTTCAGATCCTACCTGTAGCTTTTGACGCCGGCCAGAGTCGGTACGTCTGTCCTATCTGCCAACAGGTGCTGTCCTCTTCCCACGATCTCACCGTCCACATCAGGACCCATAACTCTCAACAACCCACCGCTCAAGCCAACACCTGTACCATATGTGGCAAAGTGCTTAGCTCTCAGAGTTCCCTGGATAGGCACATGCTCGTGCACTCAGGTAAATATATACATGGATCGATTGAATTCGGTGGCAGAGGCATGGCCTTACAAACGTTATTGAGTGGTGGTAGGCATGAATTATTTGTAAAGGGATTGCTTTGCAGTGCAAGATGTCAAGGCTTATTCCTCCAAATGTGCTATCATATTTAAGGTGTTAGTAACTTGATGTTTTAATGTCATGCTTGGCTTATAGTGCAGAAGTTTCTAAGTTTGATCCCCATGTTATGCCACTATGTTTCAGGTTCATATTGTTACAGTGTTACTGTAGCATTGTGAAAAGCAATGTTATACACAAACAAACCAATCTGTCTAGGTAATTGTCCCACAATTGTACCTACTTACCTTGATATACACAAATAGCTATACCTGGTACATACCGTCTTCTATATACAGTAGTTTCTTATTGGCCTTCAGCATTTACCTACGTCCTGTTTGTATGTTCAGATACAGGTAATTAGGCTTTCTAGGTAAATATAAGTAATATATAAGTATGAGACCGGTAAAACTTTAGACAATTCGTCTGCATGGTTGTATCTGTTTTCACCTATTGTCTTTCTCAGAGAAGTTGCTATAAATTTCCTTTACCCATATTAGGAAATGATTACTACATCTTCAACAAACATGCAGTCTCATTAGATAATAACTGAAATTATTTGAGAAAGCGTGAAATGCTTACGTTAAGCAAAATTGAAACCTTGAGACTTGTATGGATGTAAGTTATTTTATCTTTAATTCCAGGTGAACGTCCATTCCAGTGCAAAGTTTGCAAGATGTCTTTCACAACTAATGGCAATATGCATCGTCACTCTCGTATTCATTCCAAGGAAAATGATCTCTCCTCAAGTGCTAAAGGGGGTCGTGCCAAATCGAAAAACTCAGCTGCAGCAAATGTTGGATTCTACCCGAGTTTAACTGCTTCAACACCTTCTTCAATGGATATGTCATCTCCCATGATCAGTCGAGACCTCAAACCAAGAATTCTGGGATATGGGGAATCTCCTATTCAGAAAGACCTTGTCTCTCCTAGTCTAAAGCGTGCTTTTAATTTTGTGAATTATTCTGCAGATTGGGAATCTGTGAGCCCTGCCAAGCAGCCTTTTATACAACCATCCAATCTGAATGTCTCACAACCTTCTGCTTTCATGGCAACATGTGTCCCGAGTGTGAGTGAGGAGAGCGAGAAAATGTCAACACCTGTATCAACAGCACCAGTGAATTGTGTAGTGAAGAAAGACCCAAGTCCAGCACCCACAGATAAACCTTTGGTAAGCCAAGAATAAATCACGAAAACAACATCGTCAGAATTAAAATATTTCTATTGGGAACAAACATTAGTTGTATGATTTCTCCCTCTTTTAATTCATTTTCACCGCGATCTCCAATACGTTTAAAATTGCATTTTTGTATTTCTGATCTAGTTGTTACAAAGACTTGATGTATTCACTCGTATTCACAATGACTCTGATTAAGCACCGTTTGTTAAAGCTTTGTATGCTTGACTCCAGATTGGAAGATTTAGGGTTTGAGCTGTCTTCTTGTGTATTAATACTGTTGGTTGTTGCTCTCAGACTAAATGTACAGTCATTTACATGTAGTGGAGCACATACAACTCAGGATTTTTTTTATACAGAGTTATTTCTGAGTTTAAAAATGATCTTTCACAATACCTTTGGAATCATAATTTTTGTCCCTTCATTTTCCATGACTTTATATGGTTTTCATTTATCACAATTTTTCTAAGTGATATACCTACCCAAAGGGAAGACAACTCCTTGTCACCTATACAGTATATGTCACCACTTACTCATCAAAAAATGTGTGTGGCTCTTGGAGTTTGCTGGCGTAATACTGGCTTCATTTCCCTGAAATCAAATGAAAATACATTGTAATCTCAATTCATAGACAAGCAATCATTTCAAAAGGTGTCCTGATCACTGTTTTTGTTTTCAGACAATAGAGATTGACGAGAAAGACCAAGATCAGCTTCATTGTCCAGTTTGCAATAAAACGTTTCTGTGTAAATATGGCCTAGAAACACATCTGGAGACTCATCCCAACTTCTCAATGAAATGTAGCCAATGTGACATGTCGTTCCCAACCCCCAGGGGACTTAATATGCACAAGTTGATGATGCACAGTAAGGAGCAGGGCGCCAAGGACGAGCAGCGAAAGATGGAGGTCACAACAGATACTACCACAGCTGTCATAGGATTTTATGATCTTAGTTTTCTAGACTTCTCAATTGAAAAGTTCCCATTGGTTGCCAAAGCTTGGTGTGAAGAGAATGTGAGAAAATCAAGCTCTACATACCACAACTTTAATTGTCGAACATGTGGTAAGGCATTCCCATGTAAAACGGCATTAATTCTACATCAGCATACTCACAGTCCGGAGGAAACTGCCCAGTGTCCATTGTGTGAGTGTGATTTTGCTGATGCCCAGCAACTCCATCTTCATATGCTCAAGCATTTATCTGATAAAGCTTTTAACGATGTCATGATCAAGGTGAAATCGAAGTTTGAGAAGGATTCTCATCTTCTGAAATCACCAAAGTCTGAGAATATTGGCAAGCATGATTTTCTAGCATTCTTTGGACTTACTACCACAAGTGAGGCTGACATCATTAAGAGGGAGAAGAAAGAATCGTCTAACTGTGAGAAGACAGAAAATAACGATTACTTCGCTAAACTTGGTCAGGTTTACTCTCCAGACTTTCCTCTTATCTACCCTTTTATGAATCGTAAAGATCTAAATCTGTCTCAGGAGGAGCAAATGAAAGCTTTTATGGAAATGCAGAAGATTTTCCAAACAGCTGCGGGAGAAATGATGAAGAACCTATCTCCTAACAAGCTCATTCCTGGACTGGATAATATGAATGCTTCACAGCTGAAGGCTTTCCTGCCAACAATGATGCCATACAGCATGGCTGGTGGTAACCTTGGCAACCTAACAGCTCTCA
This sequence comes from Pteria penguin, assembly GCA_035048485.1. NCBI lineage: Eukaryota > Metazoa > Mollusca > Bivalvia > Pterioida > Pteriidae > Pteria > Pteria penguin. The sequence goes on from CM068582.1 coordinate 7,090,602, forward strand.
CTGCAATGATGAATTCCAATCCCATGCTCCTGAGTACCATGCTGACCAATCCCAATGCAGCTAGTCCCCTTCCAACTCCACCTCCCAGTAGTGACAGTGGCAGTGGATCATCAGGGGAAATGGGCGATAAATACATCAGCAAAAACGGAATGTTTCCTTGCATGTATTGTGATGCAGTATTCAGTAATTACAGGACACTCAAAGGTAAATAAATCAGCTATATCCAAATGCCAATTCAATATTAACATAATAAAAATCCTGATAAAAAGGTCATACATTTATAATCTCTCTTTTTTATGTTCTTTAAAAAATAATTTAAGACTTTATTGCACCTGGTCAGAATGTTTTGGTGATATATTGAAATTGATCTGTCAGTCTATCCAGCTCTCAGAAAGTTTGCCGCATTTGGATTAATCTTTGCATCAATGCTTTAGAAACACGTCTTATTTACTTTTTTTTTTTATATTTTCCACAGTATTTTAGCTGGTAACTGAGGAAACCAACTTATGTTGAATATTTTATCATATTTTATGCATAATGTTTACCTATTTTGTCTTTCCTATTGGGATCTACCTATAATCTTATTAACATATGCAGTGGAATAATATATAAGAGTAGTACATGCTGAATTATATTCAAATTTTGATCATAGAGGGAAGAAAAATTTGAAGAATTGTCTCAGATAATATGTAAGCAATAATGGTGGGAAAAGAAACATGCTGTTTCTGATTCTGCGTTTAAGGATAAACAAATACAACTTCTTACAGGACAAAAAAAAATTATGATTATCAAGTAAGTTTCTAAGTATAATGAATATTTATTTCAGAATTATCGTTTCTTTTATTCTGATATACATAAATTATAACAAAACATGCAAGATTCTCAAAGGCTTTAGAAATATTCATACAACTTGATTTAACCAAAAAAAAAAAATTGTGGAATTTGACAGTTTCCTCAAGATGCAAGACATGAAATTTAGTTTCATCTTTTTTTTTTTTAAAGAGGTGATATAAAAATATCTTGATTCAGTTACGCTTTAGTAATATTTAGACATGAATTGACTGCATTTGATGTCTACCTTGTCAGAATATTCTGAATTTACATTAATTAATTGATAATTGCTTCAAAAAGGTGTGTTAATGACAAAATGTCATATTGAGATTGATCAGAGAAGTGTATCTACATCGCGACTTTCAGTATGTGGAGAGAGGTTTATAATCTAATTCCTTAAATTTTTTTTTCTTCACCAAATTAAACATTTGAAGCAGTAAGTATTTGATGGATTATTCGTATGTTCCCCAGTGTTGTGCATATTGTGCAAGAATCTTAAATTTTAATACCTGTTGTATTTTTAACCTGTATGAGGATGGAAGAACCATCTGGTGTTGTATGGTTTAAATAACTCTCATGTATTATCTGTTTTTTATTTATATTTTTCTCAATGTTTTTATAAGTTATTTTATATTTATTGTTTATCTGTCACTTTTTATTATTTTCATTGATATATATATATGCATGTTTTTTTTTAGGTATTTTGAACCATTTTTCTTTTAATTTTCTTGAATTTTTATGGTGAATGTTGGAATATTTATGTCCATAATTCTTTCATTTCCTCTTTGCGTGTTTATTGGCTTTATTCATTTTTGAAATTCTGAAAAAAAAGAGAAAAGAAAGAAACTTACTGAAAAAAAGAAAAGAAACAAAAGGGAAAGGAAATGGGTGTCATGCCTTTCAGACATACATATTTTTCGTTCTTTCCCAGGTTTGTTAATAGAAATCATTAATGTTTAAAATCTGTTCATTGCAGAAAACAACCATAAACTATCCCTATTTATAGATATTGACAGTTATAATTTTGTCTAAATGTATACTTCACCTTTACCGAAATTAACCTAAAATTATGATTGAAAAAAAAAGATGACAAGGGAATAAAAAATAAACCTTAATCAAATAACATATTTGTCACCATTAAAATGTAAATGATAAATTTTAAATGGATGATGACTGGGAGCAAGGTGGATCGTTAAGCTATTAAAGATAAAACAATAAGTGATAAAAAAGTCCTCTGAAGGGAAATATGAATTAAATAAGCACAATGTAATGAGAAACATTCAATGAGATCTTATCACATATTTAAAACAATAAAGTTGAATGTAATTGATGCCTATATCCCATCCCTCAGGTTTGAATTATAGTTCACTCTTGTCTATTGGAACACCAATAACTGGAATTTCTTGTTAATTCAAATTGTACATATATATATATATATATAAATATATATATAAATATATATATGTATAAATATATATGTATATATATATATACCCCTAACTCGAACTCTGCTTAATTGGAAGTGTATCTGATGATCTCTTGGAGTTTGTGCTATGGGGAGTCGAGTGTATAGATATTAAAAGTTTTTAACGTTTTTATTATCATTGCCATATGTCATAGAAAGTGCATTATAAATGTGATTGTTCTCAAGATTTCAGGGCATATAGTGTTAGGCCTGTACATCTTTTTATTTGAACCTCAGTATAAATTTTGAATGGCATGTAATAGGGCTATGATATTTCACACATTTATTTCCTTGTGATAGTGCCTTTTTGTTGACACCAAACTCATTTATTTTTACTTAAATCTGACCTTTACCTTTTATTTCAGAGACTTTTAAATTTGCAACTGGGGCTTTGGTGTTTCATAAACCTATCTTGTTTTGTCTTTGTCATAATAATGAGGGGTTACTGTTAGTAAGTCTGAGATAATCTGTCTTTCATAAATATGACAATAGATAATTTTTCAAATGCATAAAATTTAATCGCCATCTTGGAGGTATATGACTGAACATTTGTCCATAAATCAACCATATTATGTGAGGAATTTCTGCAAATGAAGGATGTTTCTTGAGTTTTTGCATTTGTTATGCAATAATAAAACCATTGAACAAAGTTAATATGTTTTCAGAGCTATGAAAATATAAACAACGTTCTCAAAAAATTAAATAGAATTGGTATGAATATGAAGCAAAAACTCCAGCTTCACTTCTAAAATGTCGGAAAAGGGAAGTAACTGGGATTAAATTTCATGCATTTGAAAACTATCTATATCGGTTATAAGGTGAGCAATAATCAGGTTGTAGGAGGGATTTAGAAGAAATATATGTATGTTTTAAAATTCAGTAGAGCTGCCTCAGCAAAATTTGCAATATATTATTCTTATTGAATAACACTTCTATATATGTGGACATCCAACCCCAAAAATTAAAAGTGACTTTTCTGCTATGAGTCTGTTCACAAAATCACCTTGTCAGAATAAATTTTTATTATATTAGATTTAAATTAGCAGACATAACAATTAATGTTAATTGCTGAATATGAGATATTTTTCAATCATATAAAAGTCAGCTGTTGAAGATATTTCTTTCTGAAAGAAGTACAAATGGGAAAAGATCGTACTAAAAGTAATTAGAAAAAATAACTCTTGGCCCAAAACAAACATTCCAAATATGCAGCAGACAAACATAGTCCTCCAACAATAAATATAGGTAAACATAAGTTTAATGAGTTTTTTAAAAATTTTTTTATTTCTGCTGTTTGATACATTGTATTTGGGTACGCATCAGTTTTAGGATACAAATATATATATATATATATATATATATATATATATATATATATATATATATATATATATATTATATATATATATACCACATACGAACTTTGAAATCTAAGTTTTATCTAATCAAAAACTTCCCGACTTGGTGTCCCAAATAAATTATAGGTCACCTGCTACACGTGATTAATTCCATTCAAAAATTTGCATTTTATTGATCTATGAAACTATTTTTGTCACTGTTTATTGTATAAGAATAATTAATGAACTTTGTGAACAGTAATTGTCCCTCGATTGTGTGCCTGTCATCAAACCTCATTGTTTTGAAGAATTGATAACACTTTATGCTCAGAATGTTAATTGTTGTTCTCTTTCATTGATTCAGCATTTGTAGTACGTGCTTTAAGGCGTTCTTGATTTTTTTCTAGGTCACGTAAGAACTCATCTAGGTCTGTCTCCTTATAAATGTAACTTGTGCAGTTATTCAAGTGCGGATAAAAGCACACTGATTCGCCACCTTAGGACCCACAATGGGGAGCGACCATTCCAGTGTAGGGTGTGTGACTTTGCATTCACCACAAAAGCCAATTGTGAAAGACATGTACGGTAAGTAAAACTCAATACTTCGATTTTGATTTAGGGATTGCCATTTCCATTTTGACCACACCCACTAAACGCCTGACTGGTAGATGTAATGTGACATCACATGTCAAATTTTCATAGGCCATTTATTTATGACATAGAAATGAATAATTTGACAATGAGCCTCATTTTCTAGTTTGAATTATTTGTGCTTTTTGTGGTGGTTGCGAAATAATGTGAGATATATAGATTATTTTGTCTGGCGTCCGTCTGTCTGTCCATATATCTGTCTAGTAGGATTCTTTTGGTTTTTTTTTTTAAACTGTTCAGCCTTCAATAACAGACTTCTGACATATTTTTTTATGTGTAACCCTCATGGTAAGACATTTATGGTGGTATTATTCTTTCAAGCTACAGCCAGACATGGCAAGGGACATTAAGTGTTTGCTTGATCCATCCTTCTGTCATTCCATCCTTCCTTAATACAATAGGTTTCTGGGAGATTACTGAACTTCCCTGCATCCCATCCAAATCAAATTTGGATATACGGATACTTATTGAAGGAAAATAGCTCAAAGGTCAAGGTCACTACTAGTAAAATTATTTTGCAATTATTGGTATCCAGATGGTAGATCAAGTTCCTGGTCAAACCTCAATTGGATATATGGATACTTATCAAAAGGAAGATGCCTATTGATTTTAGGGCCAATAGGTCAAAGGTTAAGGTCACTTTTGGTAATAAAAGATTGCAGTTAATGGTTTCCAGCTCATAAATTGAATTTCTTGCATTCTATCCAACCTTTTCGAGATCTATTGATTTAAGTAAATAGAGTCAAATTATTGGTTCCTAATGATAAATCAAGTATTATGCATCCTGTACAAATCATATTTGGATGTGTTAAATCATCAAAGGTCATAGTCCCTACTGATAATATTTTATAGAAGTCATTATCCATGAAATGTACAATTAAAATATGTTAGCTAGGAAAGCTTTTTTTGCTGCTGTGAAATACATGTAGGTATTACAAACACACTCCAGTTTACCTTTGATCTTTACCATGATCTTTGAGCTATAGATGGATAGATATTAAATTGATAGCAGGGGACACATGTGGTCCATTGAACTCCATTTTTGTTATTGCAGGTTTTTGGGGTTTTTTTTCTTTGTTGGGTTTTTTTTTGGGGGGGGGGGGATGGTTTGGGTTTTTTTGAAAAAATAAAATATTTTGAACAGATATCCAGGTTGATTAATAAGTATGTGAGAAGTGGAGTAAGAAATCAGATACGGATTGTTGCCTTTGGTCTCTACTGCTTAGGTTTACGAAATTCCTCCTTTTACAAAAATCTGAGCTTTATTTCATATCATTCAGAGTTAAGTTGATTCACTTTGCTGTAGTATAATTCACTTCGATGCAAATTACGGCAATCAGCATTCACGTTTATCTCCATTGTGTCACAAGACATATCGACATGCTAATATAATTTCTTCTTTTGTACAGTTTGACATTTACAAGACTAAAAAATGTAAGTGCAAAAAAGTCATGTCCCCAAGAACCACATTTCCTTGCCTGTTCATTGTATTTTGACATTAACAGTGTCATAGATTGATGCTTTTTAATGATCTGAAACATTGTCATCTGGAAATCTGCTGAAGTTGTATAATCATTACATGATTAATGATTATTTAATCATTTATAATGTTCATATTTTGTGATATATTACATTTACTGCTTGCTTATAAAGTCTGAATGAATAAAAGTTGAAATTTACAGTATGAAATAAATTAATTTCTTTACATTCTCTTTGATAATCATGAAAGTTTCTGTAAATCATAAAAAAGAATCAAAAATAAGAAAATTTGTTTTAAATGGCCAACAAAGGTAAGATACTGTTAGAAAGAGGACACTTAAAGCTGGTGATTTCTTGATATAGGTAAATTTTGTATAAGCAATTAGTAGGAAGAAATAGAGAACAGTGGTTGCTAAAGACAGGTGAACAGTTGTCGTTAAAGACAGATGAACAGTGACTGTTTGAGACAGGTGAACAGTGGTTGTTTGAGAAAGGTGAACAGTGGTCATTAAAGACAAGTGAACAGTGGTTGCTCAAGACAGGTTATCACTATAAACAGGGGGCCTGTAGAGCAGGTCTGTTGGTACAATATCATAGGAAAGTACATTTAAGAAAGTAGATTCAGTGGAATAACACTTGATATCTAGGAAAAGTAAACTGGACAAAAGTGAAATTTGTAGCATTTCGATGAACATTGTATTTGATCTTGACCTTGCTATTTACAGAATAAAGCAGCCATTTCTTTATTTTCAACTTTTGCTTTTAACAGAAAGAAGCATGGAAAAGTAATGAAGGATGAAGTGGAGTCAGCCATTGGTTACAACAAGTATGTGATGGAAACTTCCACCACATCTGAAAATTTCCATTCACCAGATACAGTTTGTAAATACTGTGGAGAAGATTTCAAGTTCTTCCGTGCCCTTAAACATCATTTAAGATCTCACAGCAGTTGCCGCCAAAAGCCATTCCAGTGTCTGAAATGTGACATTGGCTTCTCCACAAAAGCCAACTGCATGCGGCATATTCAGAAACAGCATCATGAAGTGGCACAGCACCAAATAGAACAGTATATACAGGTAGATTTTAAATATACATAAAATACATAAAAAATTTCAGGAATTTCACCTTTATGAAGACCAGTTCAGGGACATATATTGTTTCAGCAATACTGAATATGCTTGTTTAATTTCCTTCTCAGTATTCTTGTAAAATAAACAATTGTATAAAAGTCATCCCTTCATAGACTCAGATTTAGATATAGATGAATATCTGAATTCTTTGATTCAGCCCTCAAACTTTTAAAGTATATTTAATTGATTCGTACCAAATATTTATGATTTGACCTTCATATTGTTAAGATTTGATCTTGACAGGTGATTGGTCCACTGCATGAAGATGGAGATAAATCAGACAGCATGCTGAATGATAGCATGTCAGACGATGGCACACTTCAGGATGGACGTAACACCAGTACTCCATCTTCCGTCACCAGCATGTCCTCACTGCCACCGGCAGCTCACTCCAACCCCAGGCTCTCCACACCTAATGGTAGCCGTCCACAGACACCGGTTTCCATCAAACAAGAACCAGTGACCATTAAGCAGGAACCAATGGAGGAGGATGATCTACCCCTGGACTTCAGCGTCAAATCAACCTCCAACACGCCGACACCATCAGCTAATGTGAAAACAGATACTCGCATGGAGGACTCTCCTATGGATTTATCGGTGAAGAAGAAAGAGGATTCTCCAGAAACACCTTCTAATATAGTAAGTTACTAAGTAACAATTACATTACAGGGTTTTCAATAAGAATTATTTGAGGAGGTGATTCAGAAAGTTGAGGCGTATCATTTTGAGCACCATATGCGCGAATGTGAGTAGTAAATTCAAGGTCAGAGGAAATTCAAACCAGCAATTTCCATTATTTGAAGCGGCGGTATTTCGCCAGGTGCCGGCTCTTATTGAAATCCCTGTATTAAGATCTCCAATATGAATATGAGTGTAAAGCTTGATGATTGTAAACATGTATATTATATTATATTGCTAGAGAGAGTAAAGATCTGGTAGGAGATCTCATATAGAATCAAATTTGAACCCCAATTGAGACACATTGACCTATCTGCCAGTGTTTCTGCTAAAGGTCCTAGTTTTTTGGGGTACCTTCCTGGTTACTCAACACTGACTGCAGCCATTTCGGTGAAACAATCTTTACACAAATGTGTTGCCATAGTACCGGTTTTAAAAACTTTGCATTTTCTTTTCTAGACTCCAGAACCAGGCAAGTCAGCATCTGATGGTAATCTGTTCCAGTGTCAGTTCTGCCCCATGAGTTTCTCAGGGTATCAGAAATTAGAGCACCACCTGGTCCAAGCACACAAGCCAATTGCTGATATCATGGCCTCGCAGATGAAACAATTTGCAGTCATTGATCCAATCAGTGGCAACCTCAAGCTTCCTATCAAACCCTCATCTTCCGATCGACTTAAAGTCAATATGAAGTTCCCATCAAAGAAGGGCGGACCAGTACCCATAGTACCAAAAGATAGAATAAAAATAGAAGCTCCAGGTAAGTCCGCAAGAAATTTTTTTTTCAGGATCCAGTTTAATCTTTTAAGTGTTAATAACTTTTATGCACCTTTTATAGAAAATCTAAAGACTGTCTTGGTTTAAAAGAAAAAGCACCAGATTATTTCTCTTGCTTCTCAGCAAAGTATGCCATTGATTGATATTAAAATAGTTAAAAGGGAGATCAATTAGAATTTCTTATTCGGCAACACAAAATTTGTCATAAGAGTTAATTATAAGGGTAACTGGGCTGTTCGCTAATTATAAGGGTAACTGGGCTGTTCGCTAATTATAAGGGTAACTGGGCTGTTCGCTAATTTATGAAATATACATGCAGTTGAACTTGGATAACTCAAAGATTATAAGATCTTCAAAATCATTTTATGTTTCAGTAGGTTCGGGTTGCGAAGTTTCCTTGTGGTTAATAAAATGAATAGAATGTCGTTAGGATGAATTCAACTTTCTAGGGTTTTTTATATTCTGGTGATCGAAGCTCAACCATACATGTATTTCTATATTGATTTATTGATTCAATTAATTCCTTATCCATAAATTATCATAAATTAAGTTATTAATATCATTGGAAGAGTATATATATATATATATATGTATAACTAATAAGGCAGAGAAGCTAGAAACTATGTGAAGGAAAACTGATATTTTCTTATCTGAATTTCTGCAAATGTATAGCAAGAAATATATTACAATCAATACCAGTTTATGACACCGTGAAATCAAGAAAATGATGTTATATGTAGTTATGAGTCTTCGGTGATCTTAAAATATCAGTTAATGACACCATAAAATTAAATCAGATAGGTTAATATAATTTACATATGATTCTGTGGTTCAGGCATTTAATAAAATAAATTTAATTTCAATGATTATGCAGTTGATGCAAGGTTTGCTTTTTTTGTCTTAAAGTTTACATGAGCTAGGAAAGTGTAAGTATAGAAGGAATGTGGCTATAGTAGAGAATTTTTCATCAATTAGTTACTGTTTTTTGTATCTTTCAGTTTTGAAGTGAGATGAATGAAGTTTGTTTTTGTTTACAGTTTTGTGAACACACATGTTCATTTCTATGCATATTATGTTCTGAATGCATTAGCTATTGTGAAATTATTTGTTTATATTTGTATATTATTGCATGTGATTTTTTTTTCTTTCGTGCATTTGGAAACATTTGAAAACGAATGTGAATTTTGTTTGAATATATCTGTCTTACTCCAGCACTATGAATTTACCAATAAATCAGTGAATATGGTGACAGAAGGTTATAGAAATCTTTAATTTGTCCTGCTACATTGCTGTAGAGCCACATTCACTGCGACATTCATTAAAGTACCCATCTACCTTATTTTTTCCTTAAAACATAGGCCCGAGAAAGAAAACAATTTTAGTCTGATGCAATGAAAATACATTTATAGATTATGATCAGTATTTTTTTCTTCTTCAAATCAGGTCTATTATAAGGACTGTTTCCAATGAAAATTTCTTTGATTTAAAAAAAAAAATTTGTTCATATTTACCCCCAAATATTGATCTAGCATTATGCTAATGGGACAAGAAATTACTAAATGAAGAGGTACAGACATCTTTGAAAGAATTTAAAAAAAAAAGCAATGATGATTTTATTTGTATGTTTTTCTTTAGCCTACGACCCATCCTCTGACTTAGCATCAGTAAAGAGGATATTGGATGCCACCAAAGCTCATAACTTTAATGCCTTTCTTATGGACCGTAATTCAAACAAAGAGAAGTCACATGTGGAAAATGAAATGCCACAACAAGTAGCTAATGATACAGATAGCAACGGTCAGCCAGACTTCAACGAAGATGCAACTGCCTTCAGTCCACAATCTAGGGGAAGTAACTCTAACATAGATGAAGACATGGAAAATGAGATGATGGAAGTGAGCAGTGCTGAACAATTTGCACAAATGGTAGTTAATTTGTTATTTAGAAAAAAAAAATTTCGGAGTTCTTTTGTGCTATTACTTACCCTTTACCTTAATCTGTATATGGGTAAGATATGTTGAATATGAATTTGGTGTGAATCATCAACAGGGAAATATATATCTAGAAAGCCTTGTCCAATTTCATTAATATATTTCATAAATTTCTGGATTTCAAAATTTTGTAAAACTTAAAATGTCCAAATTACGTCTCATTTTCTTTTGCCCGCAAGTTTGTCGTCTGTCTTTCTGCATACCTCCAATCTAAATTTCACACTCAACACATGTTCCTTGGAACATTATGTTCTATTGCTCAATGGTCTTTTCTAATTCTTTTGTACATGGTAATTTTTTTTCATGAGTTTTGAATTTTATTTTCAGTTCCGGGATTCTTCTAATGGAGTGTTCAACGTACCAAGAGCTCCTTTGCCCAAGACTCTGACAGACCCTAGTGATAAAACACAGATCAAGAAGAAAAGAAATTCATATGCCGACTCCCCTCACAAGCTCCAGTGTCCATATTGTACACGGACATTCCCATGGGTTAGCTCCCTTACCCGACATCTTTTAACCCATACAGGTCAGAAGCCTTTCAAGTGTCCACGATGTCCTGTCACTTTCTCTACCAAGTCCAATAGAGAGCGTCATCTGATCCGCAAACATGGCCTGAATATGCTGGACCCTCTCTCCCGACAAACCATGGACAGACCGTACAAATGTCATTTATGTGTCTTCAGCTCTTTCTCCACTCAGGGTAAGCCAAACAGCTCCTTATATTTGGATATTCCTTCGTCATTCGTTTGCATACTGGTAGTTTACTGTGGTAAACGATATATTTTATCATTCATACCTGTAACAGGCTACTTTTCTATATCCGTTAACAGAGTGAAAATGAAATAAGGTTTTGACATTTACAAAAAACTTAATAGTGCACATACATTGAATTCTTCATATTTAATAAGGTTTTATGCTTTTTACAGTTGGAACTGACCCTTTCAGATTGCATAATTTTTCATCGCAATTGCATTATCATTGCACTTGCATTATCTGAGATAAAATAAATATTGGACAAAAATATATTAACAGTTCCCAAAGGGAAGTCCAATATAAGTGACTGAGTGTTTGTGTTTTATTACTTAAAACATGTTAGTTTATGACATCATGAATATTGAAAATTCTTGAAAGTCTTTTATGAAAACTGAATTGGTTATTTCATCCTTCAGCCAGAAGATGTTTTTGCTGTATATTTAAATATTTTCCTATGTATTTTCCAGGCAATCTGTTAAAGCATTACAAAGAACGTCACCATGGCTGTGTTCTTCCAGAAACTCTAGCCGATCTTGATAAAGCTGTCACCAAAGGATTAAGCCACACCATTCCACCCCATGAGAGAGGACGCTACGACCCTAACAGTGCCGCTGCGCAGGAGAGCTATAACCGTGACAACCAGCTGAATGAGGCTGATAAGCTAGACCAGTCTATCAATCAGAACTTCGATCTTCCTCTGGTATGTTTTCAGTTTTTAGTGTAAATTCTTCTTTTGATACAAACCACACCCATTCATTTCTTGCACATAAAGAGTATAAGTGTATACCTACCGGTACCCCAGAAATATAAACAATTCTATTAATATTATATGATTTTTGATATGTATTTTCATTTTGCTACTGCTTTAAATGTTATCATCAATGTTCATCTGTTCTGTAATAAAAAAACATGTAGGTTTTATGCTATTTTATGTCATTAGCAAAGCAACTCCAAGGGATCACTTCTGTTTTGTTTTCAAGTGACATGTGATCTTTTGAATATGATACATTAGTGATTTTACGATTATAAGCATTTAAAATCTTAGACTTTGTTCTAGTGTCTGAACTTTGACCTCTTTGTATAGCATCATTATTTGACCTTTTATAATTTTCAGGATGCAGCAAAGCTCTCTAACTCGTACCTGGCCTCAGAGGATAAATCTGACATGGAGGAAGATGAGGATGATATCATTCCTCTCAGTATTGATAACACCGCGGAGGAACAGTCTGTATCCTCCATGGTCACCACACCCCTACCGAGGACCAACCCCTCAAAATGTTTTACGGGTTCAGCCGAGAGACAGATCAATCCAGAACGTGACAACTATAATGTAGACAAGATCACCAACTGCTGGAAGTGTGGAGAAAGGTTCGTGTCTAGGAAGCTACTTGTCCGTCATCTCAAGGAGCACAACATTGATCTTCCCTTCAAGTGCTATCTCTGTGATGCTTCGTATGAAACTCGTATCCACTGCCTACTTCATCAGGAGAACAAGCACAGCTCGGACTGGAAGATCCTGAAGGAGAAAAACAAGGTGGATGATATAGACATATTTGCCAAGCATATGGACAAGGTGGTGGAGAATAACTGTAACAAGGTGGATCAAGGGGTGATGCTGGAGATCCCACCACAGACTCCAGATGATCTGAAGATGGAGGTTGTATCAGCAGACTACATGCAGAGAAAGGTCTACTGCTCTTTGTGTCCCAAACGTTTCTGGTCGCTACAGGATCTTCGACGGCACATGAGGTCCCATACAGGTATATAGCTAGGGTCACTTTCAGTCTGTTGAGCAGCTCTTGATTTTCCTGATTTTTGACAATTCTTGATTTTTCCTGAATTTTCAAGACAAGCGCTGGTTTTATCTGCCGTCACACCATGACCACTACCACGCTGATAAAAGGATACTGTTAAAGCAATAATAACTAAAAAATGAAAATAAAGTTTTTGAAGGAATATGTAAGCTTCAATAATGAAAATTTGTGACAAACTATGAAGTCTGCCTCATTATTTTCTGAATTCGATTGATAAAGACATTGTGTAAGAAGCAACGAAAAGTTTTTATTCTATTTGAAGAAGTATAATCCATTATCATTGTAAATTTTTGTAGGTGAGAGACCGTTTGAGTGTGATATTTGCCAGAAGCGTTTTACTTTGAAGCACAGCATGATGAGGCACCGCAAGAAGCATACAGAATCTGGGTCACTAAGTCCTAGCGATGATGAAGACTCCGCTCATGGTACTGATGATAATGCGGGTATGGTCTTTGTCATAGTTTTGCAATCTGTGTGCAATGAAAATGAATTTAAAAATATTTGGCTCTTAAATGTGAATTATAGATTTGAAAATGTGATATAAATTTTAGATTAAGTCAAAAGTATTAAGTAACATCATCAGAAATTATTTAACTGAAAAATAACTTTAAATGCAGCATAAGCACAAAATGTTCATTGTATATCAAACATAATATAAGAGTCTTTCTACATTAGTTGTAATCTGAGTTATATTGTGATGTTGTTTTAATTACAGGGTCAAAGGTTACACATCATCGACCTATTTTACCCAGAATGCCTGCATTGTCCTCAATTCCTGTCCTCTCAATGCCTACTACAGCAGGAGTGAACTATGCCATGGCCATGAAAAGGGACACTGTAAATGTAGGTATAATACTTCATAATATATGTGTATATAAAATTTTATGTTTACACATCATGATTTTTTGAAAAGCCCAATTCTAATTTTTTGATACACAAAAACATTCCCAACTCAGATTCCTATTTTAAAAGCTGAACTGTTTTTCACACTCCATTTGAGTTACTGAGTGTCAACTCTGTATTACTGTAGGGTCTGTAGGTAAGAGATTGTAGGAAGGTCCGTTAGCATAAATATGCTGACATTTCATAGTTTCCTCAGAACAACCCCCCCCCTTACAAGCTATAAACTACAACTTAGGGGAGACAATTTTCATTTTATTTTATTTATTTTTTTTTTTTAGAAAATGAAGAATTATATTTTTTCTGGTTATTACAATTTAAAAACATTTTACTGCAATGTATCATCAAAGTTAGAAAAATTTCATTTTTATTATTTATATATAAAATTTCAGGATGAGAGAGAATTTGGCACTCCACCTCCAAAATCAGAGAGTTCTTCAAAAGTTGTTGCACCCCCTACACAGACAGGAAAATCGGCATTAGCCAATCTTCGTATGGATAACAGCGCAGACATCCTTCATAACCTGTTAGGGGTAGATGTCGGTTCCATCGACAAAATGCTAGACTCGGCCGATAATGCTGCACAAATGCTGGGAATGTGATTTACGTCAAACTGATTAACGTTCAGAGAAAATAAATACCGGTAGCATATTTGTAACCATGGTAATGCAATACACCATTTTTGTCTCAAGTAAGGATGAAGTATTTACATGTCAGTGTTTTGACAGAAAACTTGCTACATGTTATGTCTTGAATTATGGCATTTTAAGATATCTAAGATTTATTGTGATTGATGTGACTGGATGAGTTTGTTCATTTTCTTGGAAGTTATGTGTGTTTATAGTCTAGACAATGGGTTCATTGTTCAATAGACGTGATGCTATATCTACAAGATCTAGTCTGTAGCATGAAATCAAAACAGAGCGAAAGTCTGCTGTGTGTTTTTAATCCAAATGTCTGAGTCATCTCATGTGTTAACTTTTACCTTTGTATGATGCAATCAAATCGTCATGGATGATAGGATATGTTTCATCATGTGACGTAGAATTCACTTTCTTTTCTGTCTCAACAATCAAGGATGGGCGTCTATCATAAACTGGGTCATGTTAGGACATGTGTACTCAAATCATTCTGTGGAATTGTCATTTTATTGTGTGAGTATAGAATTGATGCATTGTTGTGTGCTGATCAGAGATGGTATTTATTGCACAAAAGTACTGTGATAGCTTGTGAGAGAAAAAGCAACTGAAGTATCAACAACGGCAATCAGGGATGTTGTATCTTCTCCAGCATTTATTTGAAGAAATTTGTGTTCATTTGATCGTAGATGTATTATATTAAAGACTGCTTTCATGTGTATTGTCTTGCTTTACCTTTAAGAAAGGAATTGGAATTGTACATATATTGTCTGTATTGCTACAGCAGCTGCTGGAGTTTTGTGTATGAAGATGAATTTGAAATGTATATTTATTTAATGGCTCACATCAATTGCCATGAAAACTTTTTATCTTTTTAATGCATAGTTTTGTGTGGTAAAGGAGCTCATTTCAATTTCAATAGATGAATAGAAAGAAAGAGTGATATGTTTTTGTGTGATAATGGCTTTTGTGTGAGAACGGCAAGATAGTATGACATGGCGTTCTTCTACACTTTTGTTCACAGCATTATCTATCATGAAACAATAGAAATGCAATAATTGTATATAGAGAGGGTAAATGCATTAAAATAAATGTATAATGTCGTAACATAACACATTTAGGTATGAGATATATCTATCTCAAGACTATCACATCTAGATGTGAGATGTTTAAATGTCACATGACCATCTCAATGAGTTAAAGATATGGATTGGGATGAATTCTTTATTAACACGTGTTTTACCTAGTCTCACTTTATCCAGATCTGTTGTTCAATCAATAATTTATTTATTTTGTTGTTTTTATCTTTATTTTGTATATATATAAATATATATATTTTGACCCCATGTATTCAGGCTGTACAGCATAGAGTACCACACACACAATGGTTGATGTTTCATTTTTGTATAATCATTTCAAAACACATTCCAACTTCTAGTGTTTTTTGCATTCCCCTTTTTCAATTTTTTTTTATTTTCGAAATTTCATAGTTATACCCCCTTCCTCTGCCCTTATCTATGCACTGTTTTATACCTTTGTGTGACTTTGGTGATCAGTAACTTTTGTCCATAGTTTAAGCTGTATTTGTCCAGTAGATGGGGTTTGGTGTATTGACTTACATTTTCATTTATCTTTTATGTCTCCTAAAGGTTTTTGCCTACAACTTGGGTTTATTTTTTCTCTGTAAAATATACAGCATTTCTGTAGATCAGTAAGACATTCCTCATATTTTAGAATTGTTTATGTTACAAAATTCCTCAAGCACCAAATTATAATAGTTTGTCTCCTAGAGAATTTTGACACAAGGTCTCCAGCCTGTCTCTGTTTCAAGGTCACCTATAAATGTCTGTCTCAAGGTCACAAACCATTTTCGATCTCAAGGTTGCCTACCAGCCTATGGCAATAAAACAATTATCTGACTGTATCACTTGGTCATTTATTGTGTATTGAGCCACCAGTGTTTCTACCACTTATAATACATTCCATTTGCTACATTATGGTTTCAGCCAATTAGAGAAATAGTGATATTCCACATAGTGACATATACCAACTATGTCTCAATGACGTCACATTCCAAGTTGTTTGTGCCACTGTGGTTCATAGTGGTTTCCTCCTAGTTTTCCAATAAATATTATTTTTATTCAGACACTCGTTTCTTGTGTCATTTTTCTTCATTTCAAAAGATTCCTAAAAGAATGGTGCCCTGTTTTTCCTGGTAATATGGTATTTTAACTAGTGCAACCTTTGCTGTAGACTTGTATTTATGTGTTGTGTGTGTTTTATTTAGAAGAGACTTTTGTCAGAACAGAATATTTAATGGTGTCGAAATAAACATCTTTCATACTATATCATCTTCTTTTATATATTTCCAGAGTAGATACAATTTTCAAAATATAAACATCTGTGATAACTAAAACTCGACTTACAAGAAATATTCTGGTATAAAGGAAATAACAAAACTGTTCAGAGTCACTGGCTCCCTTTAACGGTGGAGCTGGAAAACATCAGAATAATCCTCTAAACTATGATGGAAAAAATCCTGAAAATGGTTCTTAGAATAAAAATGAGTCATAGCCTTAGTTTAAAAGGAAAAAAGTTCTAAAACCATTCAGCTTATTTCATTGTCCAAGAATTGAGCTCGGATCGACAAAATATTCATCATAAAATTAGCAGGGGGTTTTCTCGCTCTTTTTTGCTATTCAGAAAGAGAAAGGAATGATTTAATTACATGACTCCGTCCACACCAGCTGGTTAAGTAAAATCGAGAAACGATAATATGTCCAATTACACGGTAATTATGATGCCGACATGTGACGGTCAATGGAAATGAGGCAATCGGTACAGAGATGCTGTCAAAAAGGAAATCAACATGTAATTTAATGAATTAAGTCATATACATGAACAGAAAAAAAAACTGAATGAACGACCTAGAGCGGTCTTAAAACATATGCATATTAATTACATAACAAAACTAGAGGAGTTCTGTAAGGCTCAGATTTACCGTTCTGATGAAGAAATAGAGTATCAGAACATATCGAAAGACAGAGCTGTCCACCTTAATATGCATTGACCGCTTTTGCAAAATACGACAATAACTGATGCATGTTGAATGTGGCAATTGCAACAATGTACCACGGTGGACATTCACGGACCCCTGGTGTTATGTCACTGCTGCACACACAACAATGTTCCACGGTGGACATTCATGTATCCCTGGTGCTATTTTACTGCGGCACTCGCAACAACGTGCCCGGTGGACATTCATAGATCCCAGGTGGTATGTCACTGTTACTCTCAAAATAATGTACCACGGTGGACATTCACAAACCACTTGTTCTATGTCACTATGACACTCGCAACAATGTATCACGGCGGACATTCATGGACCATTGGTGTTATGTCACTATGACACTCGCAACAATGTACCACGGCGGACATACATGGACCTTTGGTATTATGTCACTGTGACACCAGCAACAATGTACCACAGTGGACATTCATGGACCATTGGTGTTATGTCACTGTGACACTCACAACAATGTACCACGGCGGACATTCATTGTCCAATGGTGTTATGTCACTATGACACTCGCAACAATGTACCACGGCGGACATACATGGACCATTAGTATTATGTCACTGTGACACCAGCAACAATGTACCACGACGGACATTCATGGACCATTGGTGTTATGTCACTGTGACACTTGCAACAATGTATCACGGCGGACATACATGGACCATTGGTGTTATGTCACTGTGACACTCACAACAATGTACCACGGCGGACATTCATGGACCATTGGTATTATGTCACTGTGACACTCACAACAATGTATCACGGCGGACATACATGGACCATTGGTATTATGTCACTGTGACACTCACAACAATGTATCACGGCGGACATTCATGGACCATTCAGTGTTATGTCACTGTGACACTGGCAACAATGTACCACGGCGGACATTCATGGACCATTGGTGTTATGTCACTGTGACACTCGCAACAATGTATCACGGCGGACATACATGGACCATTGGTGTTATGTCACTGTGACACTCACAACAATGTACCACGGCGGACATTCATGGACCATTGGTGTTATGTCACTGTGACACTCACAACAATGTACCACGGCGGACATTCATGGACCATTCAGTGTTATGTCACTGTGACACTGGCAACAATGTACCACGGCGGACATTCATGGACCATTGGTGTGATGTCATTGTGACACTCGCAACAATGTAATACGGCGGACATTCATGGACCATTGGTGTTATGTCACTGTGACACTCACAACAATGTACCACGGCGGACATTCATGGACCATTGGTGTTATGTCACTGTGACACTCGCAACAACATACCACGGCGGACATTCATAAACCCCTGGTGCTATGTCACCATGACACTTATAACAATGTACCACGGTAAACGTTCATGGACTCGTGGAAACCGGAGATGATACTAAAAGTCCTGGAGAATTTCACAAAAGGGCGTACGCTTGAACTTAAGCTATGTCGGTCTATAGGGACGTAAACAGCTTGTGAGGAATTTCTCTCATGAGAATAGACATGTATATCGTAATAGTCAATCATTTTAGTTCAGTGTCTACAGTCTTGTAACTCTAAGTAAAACAAAAACTGTTGAACGCATTAATGCTATTCAGAATGGTATGACTGATTTCAATAATAACCGAGTGTAAGCCCTCTCGTGAGAAGCGGTAAACATCTTCTGTTCGGTAAGCCACTTCCGTCATAAATGCCGAAAGCATACCGACAGTTCAAAAAGGTATAGCACTGTTTGGACCAACAATGTAACACCAATGGCGTAGCTAGGCTAAAATAATATGCATGCTTTAATGTTGGAGGCGACATATGCGACCGCTGTAGGCGCAAGTCTGTGTAGGGGGTTCAAGGGTATATCCCCCCTCCCGGGAGAACTTCTGAGATTTAGAGGGCACCTGGAGCAATTTCCTGGCTTTTAGACCCTGAAATATAGGATTAAATCAATTATCTTTAAAAATACGAACATTTTGTGTTCAACATTTTCAAAATGTATCAGGGTTGGGTGTTAAACAACTTCACAACAACACTTTGATGACAAATTACTTAAATTCGACAGTATCAAACCTCTGTTATATGTGAGAGTCTTTGTCACAAGACTAAATCCAAAAGTTTCACGACCCTGAGGAATGAAGCAATATTATTATCATAAATTCTGTTTTATAGCGAAGTCAAGACTAAAAAGGATGTTAGAAAGAAATAAAATTATATCTCAGTAGCTGTTGTAGTTTTGAGAAAGATGAGAACTGGTGCATGAATGTGAAATAAGTGTGTCACTTACACATCAAACGGCGCTCTTTCGAATTTACAAACTTCTCAACATCCGTGCAACATTCACTTCCTTGTTCCTTTGTATGTGCATCATGGAAAGTGAGGATGTCAATAATCTATCTGTGTTCTTTTTTGTGAAAATTATGTGTATGCTTGAGCATACACGCACATAAGGTAGCTATGCCACTGAAAACAATGACCCTTGGTGTAGTAAAGAAAGTGCCACAATCACACAACATAATCAAGATATAATAATAAGACATGTATAATAATGTATATAATATATAATAAGTCAAAATTTTTAAAACTTTCATTGGTCAGTGTTAACAAATCTTATCATAGATTATATCTAGATCGACAAATTCTGCAGAAAAATAGCGCTATTGAAACTAACAAACTATCATCTCTGCATATACAAATGTAAATTGACTTTAGGAATTCCCCCTTTCTCTTTTCACATACCTGAATAAGCAGTTTTACACATTTATTTCTCAGAATCCATCAAAGTCATCTGATACATGTTGAAAGCGTCACTCGTTATACTATCAATCAATATATTTCATGCAAAAAATTCTAAAACACCAAATGTTTCAAAATAATGCATCTCTCTAATTTAAAACAGTATTGCTAGTATGTCATGTTCTGATTTTTAAATAACTGTTTAAGTAAGCATGGATTCACCATATGAAACCTTCATGAATAGAATTATTGACAAAATATTTCTCAAGCTATCTTAGCTTATTTATTTATTTATTTATTTATTTATTTATTTATTTATTTATTTATTTATTTATTTGTTAGTTTGTTATTCATTTGTTTATTTATTTATCTAATAATTTATTCATCATTCAGTCAGTCAGTCAGTCAGTCAGTCAGTCAGTCGGTCATTCATTTAGCCGAAAGTATTTAACATCAAAACAAAAGATAATTTAGGTTAACGATCATGATTCAATCTTTAAAAGTCAACCAACTCTGACACTTTTATCGCCGTCCTTAAACTTCACGAAAGACAATATATGTCCTTATTGACTTTTAACTCTCCATTCAATACTCATTCTTACAGTGCTAGATATTTAAGAATTAGGAAAAGAAAGAAACAAAGAAAGAATGGAGAAAGAAAGAAATGAGATATTCTTGACACCTTTTACGTATGACAATGCCACACCTATTTCATGGCAACTTTCCCTACTTTTTTATTTCGGAGATATGTAATATCTATATTGAACATTGCAAACGGATAGAAATGAAAGGAAATGTAATTAACGTATGAATTTCATTTTATTTTTGATTGCAAAGCTTTATCTTTGTCAAGAAAATTGAATTTACGAAAATCGGCATAGATAGAGACCAAATGCATTAAAATTTAAATACCTTTTTCAATTGCTAACCGTGTGCTTTTGAGGAAACTTTGCAAACTAATTAAAGACATTTCAAAATTTGTTAATCCTTCACGCTGAAATTTAGTATACATGTAGTATTATTACATTCAAAATGTATGTATGTATGTATGTATGTATGTATGTGTGTGTGTATGTATGAATGTATATGTATTATTATTCTGTTATGAAGAAACTCTCTTCAATATATAAGTAAACGTATTGATTCATTCGTGACGTCCTGAACACCTTATGATATTGATTTATATGTTTTATATAATATATTATATCTTTATATTGATTGATAGCATTGAGAATAAAATATTCTGATTCTCACAAACCATAAATGTTGAAATTTCAGCATTGACAATTGTAAATCATCTAAGGAAATGATGTCGTTTACATATACGAAAACGATACTAAGTAATTTTCTGAATTACGGAAACGTTTTGGCGCCTGGTTTTGTTGTGTTGTAAATAGGTATCATGACAAAAATAAAATGGAGTTGTCGAGATTAATAAAACTTATTGTTATACCCTTAACACAATTTCCCTTTACAATTCTTAGAGATTACCGGTCCAATATTTTTAAATGTTGGCCCACAGATGACGTCATTACTTATCTCGCTTTCAAATCGGTCAAAACAAAGATGGCGTCGACGTCTGCCTGATTTCAAGAGGTCAATCAAAAGGTCAATGAAAATGAGATAGAAGAATTACTTAATTCAAAGGACAGTAAAAATACAAAAGAAAAATGATTTTATCGTTTTATTCACAGAGTATTACTATTTAGCTTGTAATATATCAAGTAAGTCCAGCCAATACTTGTTTGTAATGCTTCCATATTATGGTAATTCATATCATGTTTATTGTCAATTTATCAGCTGTTATTCTAACAGTTATTAACAATTATCATAATATTGAAATTTAACAAAACAATTATTGACTGGGGCCTGACTGAAGCGTTATGCATTATATACATATAATAATATAAATGTATTTCCAAAATAGGCATATTTCCCTTAAACAATTATTTATTTCTTTATAATTTCTTATATTAACAGTAATTTTATTTTGTTTATATACCTTCTGTACCAAGGAATTCTTATATTATAATATATATATATATATATATATATATATATATATATATATATATATATATATATATATATATATATATATATATATATATATATATATATATATATATATATATATATATATATATATATATATATTTATATATCTCAGTGGTGACTCCAGGATTTCCGAAAAAAAGAGGGGGGGGGTTGCATGTGTTAGTCAAATATTAGCCAATTTGGTACAAAGTCTAGAGTTTTATTCTTATTATTTGAGTATTTTCAATCTTATCATCTGTATAAGCCTTGCAAATCTGTAGCGAAAAAGGGAGTCCCCCCCCTCTTAATCCGCCACTGTATGTGGTAGTATCCAGTGGTTTTTTCCCTTCTTCAAATCAAATCCGTTATAAAGACCCTTCCCAATAAAAACTTCATTGCTTACATTGATTTTTCTCCAGAATTTGTCTAAAGTTTCCTCAAACATTGATCTCTTAGCTTTATGAAAATATTTTAAGGACAGAAAATTTATGAAAATATTTTAAGGACAGAAAATTCCCAAAGGAAATGGTACAGGCAGCTTTGAAAAACAGAAGATTGAAAAAGAAATCCCTGGTATCTTCAAACTAATTATGCATTCAAAGTTCATCACAACGAGAGAGCTTGATTTAAGTATATTTCAGTACTTGCTGCTAAATTCTTAACTCAATATATTGTATGCTTAAAGTATATTTTCACAATAAATACTGTTTAAACAAAAAATATTCAACTGACTGAGCATATACAATGTGTTCATTCGAGAGCAAATAACATGAAAGAAATTGTCATGTGATTTGAAAAGTTTTCTTTAGAGCTTTCCTTCATGGAATTGATACATATTTTATACGTAGTAATGAGGAAAGAAAACGTGGGGGTTTTCAGCATCCCTCATTTCAGTGTTTTGACTTGCCCCTGGTCCCAACCACCACCCGTCCCACTTCCCTCCCCTTATTCTCACTTCGTTCCGTTTCCCGACTACTCTCTCAGCTTTATGTCTCAGACAAGATATCTAAACAAAATGGCTAAACACACTTTCAGTGGAGAGTGCACATCGACTCGGCCCATAGATCATTTGCTTTGATCATCGTGACTTATAAAAGGTCGCTGAAGTGATGAGTTTGGCGTCAAGTCGTCAAAAAGTATATCGATAAGTGTTACTTTATCGCATCATGTCGTCTCCAACAAAATCAATATTTCACGATTTTCATACAAATACGAGTTTCGATAACTCGATTTCGAAGAGAAACTGACGTACGAAATCTCGAATTGGTATTTTTATAACAATAACTCGACATAAAATTCTCGTTAGTAGCATGTTTATTCTGATATATCAACAAAAATGATTTCAATAATTATTTTTAAACTGACATGAGGAAAATCGCATAAAGGTATCTTGACTTAAAGAAAATCAACTTATTGCTTTATAGATGACAAGTTGCCCAAAAGAACTCGTTCAAGGACAGTTTTCGGCAACTTTTCGACTTCATTACGTCATCAAGTTTTATTAATCCCGGCAAGTCAATTCTAGTTTTGTCATGATGCCTACTTACAACACAACAACACCAGGCACCAAAACGTTTCCGTACTTACAACACAACAACATCAGGCACCAAAACGTTTCCGTACTTACAACACAACAACACTAGGCACAAAACGTTTCCATACTAAATAGATTCTTAAAGCTAATATGTCTTTATATTGTATTTATATATATGATAAAGGCATCCCCTCACTATCATATGTTCAGTTTGACATGCAGTAGGCCTAGATATCTTGGTAATATTGCTGGATAGCATGAACAGACGTCAAACGAATAAAAAAGCAGAAATGTTACCCGGCGAAGATAGTCATCCTCAATGCTATTCATTGTCGACGTGATCGGGGAATGTCCGTTCTAAATTTTAAATATGTTTTAACGACACACATTCCCTTAGCATTATCCGGTTTTAAACACAATTAAAGACACATATTCCCTTAGCGTTATCCGGTTTTAAACACAATTAAAGACACATATCCCCTTAGCGTTATCCGGTTTTAAACACAATTAAAGACACATATTCCCTTAGCGTTATCCGGTTTTAAACACAATTAAAGACACACATTCCCTTAGCATTATCCGGTTTTAAACACAATTAAAGACACATATTCCCTTAGCGTTATCCGGTTTTAAACACAATTAAAGACACACATTCCCTTAGCATTATCCGGTTTTAAACACAATTAAAGACACACATTCCCTTAGCATTATCTGGTTTTAAACACAACTAAAGACACATATTCCCTTAGCATTATCCGGTTTTAAACACAATTAAAGACACATATTCCCTTAGCGTTATCCGGTTTTACATTTGTTAAAAGAGTATAAGTTCTTTCGCTACTTTTGTTGAAATAGAGTTTTGGGATAACTCTGTGTATTTATCGAGTTACGAGCTTAAATTCCTTACGAGCTTAAATTCCTTACCTTTTCCTCCAATACTGTGTTCAGATACTACATCAAAACCACCAAAAATTCTTTTCTGATCTCTGATTCTATAAGCAGTTTCTTCTATTATTTCTGGGTCATGAACCAAACACTCTTCGAGTTGCATGGTAGTGCCCGGCGATTTGATCTTTGAATGTGTATACAGTACAGTTTCTTTTTTCCCCTTTATTTCCAGGGTCTTGAACTAAGTACTCTTTCAACTGCATGGTACTGCCCGGTGATTTGATCTCTGCGTCTTTTTTCTTTTATTTCTGAGATTTTAAACCGAACACTCTTCCAGTTGCATGTTAGTGGCCGGCGTTTTGCCATATTTGGAGAAAGTGAGTTTGTACTTTAATTTCCGATTCATTAATATTATTAATTCGTTAGTGAGTTAGGATTACATCTTATATTAATTTTATACTATATATATTTAATATTCTATTGTTTTCTTTTAATCTTAATATCACATTATATTATATATATATATATATATATATATATATATATATATATATATATATATATATATATATATATATATATATATATATATATATATATATTTGTATATAAATTCGTTCACGAAAAGAGACCAACTGATTGAAAATCTTAGACGGACATCTGTTGACTTTGTTCTGTTATGTGACCCTTATTTTTGTGTGATTTTCAACAGCTACTCTTAAATACCTTTGTATTACTTTTTAAAGATCACCCTAAGCAAGAATTCCTATATTTTGGACAATAGAAAAGTCTGGCCTAACAGACGATTTCAAAATAATCAAATTTATCTACCAATTTCTTATGATTTAACCCGTACGTAAAGATCTAATCTCGTATGTAAATTACTTTTAAATTCTGTATATTTTTCATTAAAAGTCTTTTAAAAGCTTGTATAGTGAAAATATAAGAAAATATTCAGTAGAAATTGAGTGAAGATATTTATTTGTTGTCTGGTAACCTTGGCAATGTAGAGTCCGTTGGTACACTCGTGTCATACATATTATCATGTATATTAACTTTGGGGGATTGCAAAATTCCCATATACTTTCAAATTCAAAATATCGCCGTACATTAAACCCGACGTCACCCTTTACATAACTTTCATATTACCAGTAAGTGTTTTAATAAAAGTCATTGAAAGAAAGAAAAAGAAGAGAGAGAGAGAGAAAAGAAAGAGAAAGACACTAAACTGAATTTACGACATACAAGGTATAATGCAATGCAATTCATTTTCATGACTGATGTAGGTCATTCAAAAACTTTTTTGTTTGTGTGTGTGTGTGTGGGGGGGTCCTCTTCTTCTTCCTTCTCCTCCTCTTCTTCTTCTTCGTCTTCTTTCTTTCTTTCTTTCCTTCTTTCTTTCTTTCTTTCTTTTTCTTTCTTTTCTTTCTTTTTTAATTTTTTTTCGGGGGTTATTTGGTTATTTTTGTTTGTTTGTTTGTTGGGGGGGATATTTTTTCTGGGTTTTTTTATTTGTTTTTGTGTTGGGGTGGGTTGGGGTGTTTTTGTTTCTTTGGGGGGTTTGGGTTATTTCATTTTGTTTTCGTTTTTTTGTTTGTTTGTTTGGGGGGGGGGGGTTTATTTGTTTACTAGTATTTGGATTGTATTTTTTTTTTTTTTTTTTTTTTTTTGAGGTGGGTTCTTTTTTAATTGTATTTTTGTTTTTGTTGTTGTTTTTGGTTTTTTCTTTGTTTTGAAAAGGGATTTACCATGAAATAGAGAATAACAACTTGTAGGTAACCGGATATCCATCGTTTACTGAAAGAACTATATACCAGTGGGGACATCTTTGACGATAATTATATTAGAACTTTATCTAGTTTAGAAACGTGATTGGGGAATATTTAGTCAAAATGTAAATATGAAAAATGTATGAATTGACTGGTTAACTTGTCAGAGAGAAAGAAAGAGAGATTATTTATTTCTTTAACGTAGATAGTGGCTTTGACGTCCAAAATCTTTATTTGTCGGAACCAGAAAAAAAGAGGTAAATAAATGTAAATAAATGTACAATAAATATAAAGAAGTAAGAAAGCAACGCTTTCTGTCAGCTAGGGATAAAGAGATATATATATATCAAAAAAGGGATTCGAAACAACTGAATTTCATTCCATTTATTGACTGAATGTGTCCTCTATATGGGCCTACATTTATTGAACTTCATCTTCTCGTGACTACCAATGTGACACGTTTGAATTCAGAAGATAAATTCAGCGATTCCTCGGCGCCATTATGAGATGTGTTCTTGAATAAATTGTCATATTTTAACAAATCTTTATATGAATTTATCATTAATGGCACCGAATCGACGGATTATCGATAGTGCATGCCAAATGATGGGAATTTTTAGTATAAAACTTCTAAATTTGTCAATTAAACAGCTGTATTGCAATATATTTCAATAAAACTGTAGTATGATCATCAATAAATCTGCAGTGTGATCATCTTTAAACAATATTACAACACCCTCTTAAATCTATGTGACGCACAGAAAGTCAAATTTTCCTGATATACGAGCCTATTCTGACAAAAAAAAAAACAAACCCCAAAACAACACAAAAACGAGTGTACTTAAAATGAAATGTTCAGACGTAACAATCTGAGGTTAAATTTGTTTGTTTGTTCGGGTTGTGTTTTCTTTTTTCTTTTCTTTTTTCTACATTTTCAGTCACCTTTTTCTTATTTTGATTATTTTGATGGGATTTCCATATCCAAGGACTTTTCCTCCTTTTCTTTATATTTAATTTCTATCTTTATTTTTTTTTTTTTATCATTTTTCTTCTTCTTCTTCTTCTTCTTCTTATCATTATTATTATTATTATTATTATTATTATTATTATTATTATTATTATTGTTATTATTATTATTATTATTATTATTATTATTATTATTATTATTATTATTTTATTTGTTTTTCTTTTCTTTTCTTTTTTTTTATTTTATTATTATTATTATTATCATTTTTTTTTTTTTGGCGAGGAAAAGGTTAACTTTGCACAGGTTTTTATTTGGGGTTTACCCGTTAATTAATTTCTTTCTGCTCTCCTATTCACTTACTTGGTGTTTAACTTTTATATTCTTAAAAAACTAGGAAAAGAGTATAGTCAAGATCAATCTCTTTGAATTATCTTCCTATTAAGATCAGGTATACACGACAGTTCAATGTCGACATTTTACCCTTCACAATATACGATCCTCCCCATACACACGTACATTTAATTGTCAAAATATTATCAAAGCACTCAATATCGCTCTTTATTGTTAATGATTTATAAACGAGGGTTTTTCTTCCGATTTCAATGGTGTCAACCTTTATTTGTCGGTATTGCAAATCATCAGAAATGTCAGCTCACAAACGAAATGTTGATAATAAGTATTTCGACACCCCTCGATAATTACTTTGGCTGTAACACGTACCGTATAGATATGTAAAGACCTGCTTAAAGGTACATCAAAAGGAATTGCATATACAATGTATATGTCCATGTTACTGTACCTGTCGAACATGAGAATTACCTTGCAGGTAAGTTGCTTATCGCATTTTTTATTGAATAAACCCTTCTGAACGGAGAAAATGAATATTATGTAGTTGACAACCGAAGTTCATAAATTTTCATGAATATGTCGTGGATATTATAAAAAGTTGGTATTACCTACATAAACCTTATGGTATTATAAGAAATAGATAGGTGTATATATAGATAAGAAATACATGTATTTAATAAATTAGAGGAAAAATGTACTTTCATTAAAAATGTATTTACATGTATATCGATAAAAACAAGTGCTCAAGAGATGCTATCAATAAACTTCTTCTTCTTCTTCTTCTTTATCAAAACAAGTTACTCTGTATTATGTCAAAGATTGGTTTTAGTTCATAAAAATATGAAATTTCATAAAATATATAAAACTTCATAAAATATATAAAGTTTCATTAGATATATGAAATTTCAAAGAACATTGAAATTTCCTGCAACGCATTATTAAGAATTTAAAAAATCCCCAAACCAAACCAAACAAAACAAAAATAAAAACTAAACAAAACAACCCCTCCCCCCCCCCCAAAGAAGAAAAGAAAAAGAGACAACCAAAAAAAAAAACCCCAGAACCAAACCCCAGAATGAAAACAAAACAAAAACGGTTTCCACTACCACAAACAACAATAAAATCTTCTATGTCCTCTGTATCATGTTTATCAAAGGAATCCACAATGTTTAACATTTTAGAAACATTTTTCTATTCTGGGTGCAGTGACACTTGGAAGGAATAGACTTCGAGGACTTACATTTTAATGCTGTAAAATACACGAATTCCTTTTCCTTATTGATGAAGTTATGTAGAAAATGGCGACATCAGCGATGTAGATTCTACATTTTGACATATCGTCGAACACCTGTTCGATCAGCTGCCGCATTTAATGTATACAATCAATTCTAGACTCGAATGTCGAGTGAATGTGGTCGTCAACGTACGTTCTAATGCACTGATATTAAGTTGTCATATTTCCTATTTTTATTTTTTCCCCTTCTTTTTCTCTTCTTCTTTTTCTTTTTCTTCTTCTTCTTCTTTTTTTTTTTTTTTTTTTTGCTTTTTTTTTCTTTTGAGTTCGCTGGTACTTAAGTATTGAGAGTTAGGAAAGCTTTGACCTGGACATTATCTTTTGAACTGCAAGGGGTTAAGCTTTGATATTTCAAATATAAATTCCTCATAACTAGATCATCACTGAGGATGATGACTTTTGACCTAGTGACCTTGACCCTGGAATTTGACCACCTTGTCAAAAACGTTAACTTGACCAATATGTTTAGAGTCTTAAGGGACAATGGCCCAATGCTTTGATATTTCACATAAAGATTCCAAAGTACCAGAACTTGTTATGGTCATAAATTTTGACCCAGTGACCTTGACATTTGATTTTCTTCAACATTAACCTGGTCTCTATCTTTATGAACAATAAGAAATATGGCTTTGACTAGGGTTTTCATTTAAGATAATGACTTTTGATCTATCAGTTTTGACACTGGACTTGCACCCACTTTCAAAAACATTATTCTGACGTATATTTTTAACTATAAAGAAAAGAGCTTTTAGAAGTTGAGTATTGACATCTAAGTTTGGCGAGCTTTGTATCTTCTGACAACTCTTGTTTACCTTACTTTGACTTAAGTCATTTTGTTACGTGTTATTTTATATAACCATGTGAATATTGCTTATTTCATACTGTTAGAGCACAGGAGTTCTAGTCATTATTATATAAATAAATGCATTTGTGAGTGTGAAATCATACCTTGCGGATTTGTGTAGTGAGTCTAGTCAGCAGGAGATGCCAATCCCAGATTCCAGAAGCCAACGACTCCAAATTTTAACTACTTGTGAATTAAAGTTTGATAGACAATGAGTTAACTTTGTAAAGTCGCCGCACGAATCTTTTGCAAATAAATTGGCTAAATAATTACACATAGTGCAAATCTGTATTATATCTAACAGTTGTTACTTTTCAATAGGATGCATACAGTTAGATTAGATTTAATCACTAGCATGAATCATCATCATCATCATCATTATTGTCGTCGACCTGGGGTCTTATTCACAAAGAAACCTAAGTCTAAGTTTAAGAATTGAGACCTAAAATACCATGTGTCATTAGTCTAAGAATTTGTCGGAAGTTTGCCTGTGAATAGCATGTCAGATATACTGTTTATAGAAACTTTTTATAAATTCTTAGAATTAAGACACCTGCTATCGTATAGGTCTCAATTCTTAGACCTAGACTTAAGTTTCTTTGTGAATAAAGCCCCAGTCCTCGTCGTTGTTGTATTTTATGGTCTGAAGATCCAAATACTTTTTACTGATACAAAAAGCAGGACATCATGTTTTAAAAATCATTGAAATATTTCTTATCGATGTGTTCAAAGGTTATATTCAGTGACTAGTAAACATTCATAACTCTCAAAAGGACACTTGGAATTTATTGATTGATGCCTCTCTTCAATTACAATGACACTTGTGTTTCTTGAAGCCATTATTATATAATAGCACTGAATGAAGTTTTATCTATTACTGTATTGCAAAATTTAAAAGAAAGAGTCTTTATACAAATTTTCTTTTTAAATTTTGAAATTTCAAACTACGAAACAAATATTTCGAAAGCGGCTTGAGATCAAAGCGAAGTGGTGTATATAAAAGATACTTAGAAATAAATCAAAGTAATGGTTTACATTTGTCATATGATAGCAGAAACTATTATATAGATATATTTAGGCTAAGGTATAGATATACACAAGGATTTATATACAAATGTTCCTCATACCATGCATGTATCGAGATTTACAGAGTTTTCTTCCATGACGACTCTATTTGAGACTAAAATCAACTAGTATGAAGCCTCTCTAGAACTGCGCATGCTTACAATAGAAGGAGTGCATTTGGGGCGCTTTCCAAGTTATATAGAGTAAAAAGCAAGCTAATAAAATAACAATGAAGAGATAATAATGGCATCTGATTCACTAGATTAATAGTGGTAGACGTGTTATACCGCTTGTTATTATTACATTTGAGTCGCTTCTGGTGGACAGTCCGTTCCCAAGGGTATCACAGCCAATTTGTCGGTGCTTCGGCACTGACACGAAATATGTACACACATCGTGACAGAATTGTATAAATTATTTTATCAACAACTCCCTTTGGCATATATAACACCTAAATTGCCTCTATCAATTCCTTTTAAGTCAATTTTTTATCTTGTTTCCTCTGCAAGAACTATGGACTTTCACATTTTCGACTTTGATCATAGCTGCACAGACTTTCATTGTCAAAATGCCTTTTAAACAGATATTTTCAATTGTATTAGTGTTTTTTAAAACAGATATTAGATATTGGCAAGAAAGTTCGCTTTATTTGAATTTAAAAAGGTAACCTTTTGCACTGTATACGTCCGCAGTTCACGGAAAGGAGATATAAATTACAGAGCCAGTACGACTTTAAGAGAGCAAGAGTCGTTTTTACCGAGAATATACAATTCTAAATCTATATATGATAAATATTGATATAGGTTTAAATGTTCCATTTCCACATAAAATGCGTATATACATATTCCATAAAACCGAATTCAATTATCCTCTTCTAATTCTGCCTCAGATTTAATGTTTTTTTAACATTAAAATTTTCTAATTCGTCCATGGCATATATATTTCTAAAGTTGGACAAGCATTGTACAAAAAAGCAATTATCATACGAATAATATTTGCTCAAAGTGCACAAAGTCGGTCAATAAATTGTATTGTCATTGAACAATATTCTTGCCAATAAAAACATGAAGCATTGATCAAAATATATATCGATATATACAAACAATCTCATATATTATGCATAAATATTTACTGAAATTTGCTTTTTGTGGCAAATGAATTTCCTTTCAGGTGCATTTGTATTATTTGCTAAGTTTATAGACATTTCCGTTTACATCTTCTCAGTAACAAGCGTCAAACTGAATACTGAACAAATCAATGCATCTTCAGGAAGTGGTTAGAAATAAATGGGCAAAAATACCACAGCTATCAGGAGATCGGAGAACTAACAAGGTAAAATTCATAAGTAACCGGTGTTGTGTGAATGTGGCATTCACATTGTGAATATCCTACAATGGGCATTGATGGCCTAATTCTACCAGAGGCGCGACAAGGTGCCCGGGAGGAGTAGGCGTCTCCTATCAGAGGTGAGAGCAGGTGTCCGGGAAGTGTAGGCGTCTCCTGCCTGAGGCGAGACCAAGTGTCCGGTAAAATTTGGTATCTCGTGTCAGAGGTGAGACCAGGTGTCCGGAAAGAGTTGGCGTCTTCTGTCAAAGGTGACCAGGTGCCCGGGAGGAGTATGCGTCTCAGAGGTGACAGCAGGGGTACGGGAGCAGTAAGCGTCTCCTCTCAGAGGTGAGACCAGGTGCCCGGGTAAAGTATGCGTCTCCTGTCAGAAGTGAGACCAGGTGCCCGGGAGGAGTAGGCTTCTCTTGACAGAGGTGAGACCAGGTGCCCGGGAGGAGTAGGCTTCTCTTGACAGAGGTGAGACAAGGTGCCCGGGAGGAGTAGGCGTCTCTTGACAGAGGTGAGACCAGGTGCCCGGGAGGAGTAGGGGTCTCTTGTCAGAGGTGAGACCAGGTGCCCGGGAGGAGTAGGGGTCTCTTGTCAGAGGTGAGACCAGGTGCCGAAGAGGAATAGGCGTCTCCTCTTTGGTTAACCACACTTTTTTCACAGTTGTTTGAACTAATAGAGAAACTGAAAGAATATGTTATGTGGAAACACAGATGATCACACGATGATAAGCGTCTCCTATCAGCTAGTCACATCCGACATGAAAGATTCCACAACCCATGTAAAATATATCAATGGATAAAGCATTTTTGTTTAAATCAGGTGCATATAATAAATACCATACTGATACGCAAAACGAGGGAGGGGGTTAGAGATGACATTATGTAGAATAAATAAAGATAAAAAATATACAAAAATACTGTTATCAATTGTTATGTGATGAAAAAACAAAAAGAAAACATACCTCCAAAATAAAAACATCCCCCAAAACAAACAAACATACATATTTCTCTGCCCCCTCCCCCCCCCAAATGCAACCCCCTATAATCTGATAGTAGAGGGGTCAAATGTGAGTTAACACAGAAAATAGAACCAAGGTAAAATATACTTTACATTAAGTTGATTGATCGATTGATTGATTGATTGATTGATTGATTGATCGATTGATTGATCGATTGATTGATTGATCGATCGATCGATCGATCGATTGATTGATTGATTGATTGATTGATTAATTCAGACATATTTCACCTATATGTGGTGACGCTTAAATAGTGCATGAATTAAGAAATGACGTATGCAAAGCAAAGAGCCCTACCGAAGCAGTGGTGTATTTTTTTTCTGCGGAAACATCGTACCTCCAGATTCTACAATCCCATTCGAGGACTGGACAATGGCGATGCTCCAGTGAGCTTTGAACCCAGGATTCTTTACTTTCTTAAACTGAACATCTCATCCACGGAGCAATTAACTCCTGTTCAAATAACAAATAATCATAACGATATCACTTTCAGATTTTTATTTACCTAATGTCAAATTGACCCATCGCTTTTTCGGAATATTTATGGAATTTCATGACGTCACAATACATTTTCAATGTCTGTCCGAGGTATTTTTCAGTATTGCGACGTCATTCTAATTTAACGATTTTTCGTGCATAAATGAAAGGGTCAACTTCTTTGACGTCATCGATACTGTTTGCACTCGTAAAGACAAGCATGATCTCTGGAGAAGAATGCATGACCTTAAATGAAACTTTAAAAAGCTTGTCCATTGTCAATACAGATTCAAAAGTACAAGAATAATAAGTATGACTGGGGTGTCCTAAACTTTAAATACTGGTAATGAAAACACTCCTTAACAGTTTGACTAACGATTCCAGGCGAAAAAAGAAATTATAACAATGCCTACACCGTGCGTGGAGCTTTCCTTCATAGAAGTAAGTATTGTGTTTGCACCATACTATTGAACTTTCATATTTTTTTGTTTCTGAGTTTATGTTTTAAGTTTTGAAAATATCTTTCTACAAATTAAGTTTCACAAGAAGATGTAGTAGAAAGACATGGGGAGCAAAGCTCTTGTGTCAGAATCCACTGTAGCCTTTCGTGTGTGTTGAGTCGGATTTAGCACCCTAGGGCCAGTTGTTTGAAACATTAACCGATGGCAAAGCTAACCAGTTGTTAAAGTTTTAGATAGAATGAATTTGATTTATGAGATTTCTGTTTAAATATCTAAATAACATTACAAATCTGTGTTCAAAGAATACAAATAATTACACATATTATTACTTTAAAACTTCTTATTTCAAAGATATAGTCAGATGAAGTATAACCATTGGTTAAGCTAGCCAGTGGTTAATGTTTCGAACAACTTTCCCCTGATTTTGATAGGCGGTTAGATGTGCCAATGCATTTGCCGGGGTCAGTGGACACCTTCTCCCTTTTATGTACTCTTATTTTTAACAAAAATGAAAAACAAAAACTCGACATCTAAGGACAACAAATTATATGAAGATACATTAATCTTTTTTATTTTGTTTATTTTGATTTGTTTTATTTTTATTTTCAATTAAAGTAACCACATGACTATCAGATACTTTGAAAAACACACAGAGAGAGAGAGAGAGAGAGAGAGATACGACTCAGAAGCTTCGTAGGTAGGTTGAGGACAAGTATATAAAGCAGACGGGCAGAGTTTCGATTTCTAGTTCAATAATGTTTTGATAATGTCATTTTCTGAGATCACAACAAGCGAAATAATTATTATCAACATCCATGGTAATGGAATGGATATTATGTTATCCCTCAAAAGTATTATACATTTTCGTAAGCCAGATTATGAAACGTTAACTATCGCGCGTATTTTGCGCTTCCCTAGTCCGTGCCGGACAAATTCTGGTAACTACAAGAGCATGACAGCTAGATGCTGGTTAACACAGCTCTATCGGATAAAATTTAGTGCTTATTTGCAGCTAATTCGTCTTCATCTCACAAAATAAGGTCTCCAGCATCCTATATTAACTACCGTCATTGCTCGATCACTGCGTTCTGCCTGCTCTCAAAGAAAAGTAATAACGTGATAATTGTCCAATCGCAGCTTAGCTTAGCCGTCAGCCCTAAATCGCCTCCAGAATTCCAGTCTTAGATACTTTCCTTGAAAACAGATTACCCTTGGGATTGGGCTATTTATTAACTCATGCCAAAAAACTGAAATCTTATTTTCTACTGTCGCTGATCGTAATTAAAATCCTTATTTGAAGCCAACACTTTTGATGAGCTCGCTGGAACTAAATTCCATTGCACGTTTTGATTAGAATCTCGTTCAGATCCCTCTTGTCAGTTTGTGAACGAGATTTACATTTATTTACGAGTTCTGAGAGTTTCTGGAAAAATGTTAATTTCTTTTCCTTCCTTACACAGATGACAAGATCACAAATAGAACGCCTGCTGTTGTGACGTATATAAACAAAGTAAGTAAAAGTTTTCTTTTTCTTTTCTAAAGGATTGTATGACTGCATTCTCTGTTTCATAAGGTCGTTTTAAGTACAAAAATTCATAGAAATGTAAGAAAGAATCGTAGGGAAAGATGAGTTTTACATATATACATACATTACATACATAC
Organism: Pteria penguin; assembly: GCA_035048485.1. NCBI lineage: Eukaryota > Metazoa > Mollusca > Bivalvia > Pterioida > Pteriidae > Pteria > Pteria penguin. The sequence continues at coordinate 7,126,545 of CM068582.1, forward strand.
ATACATATATATGTATGTATGTATATATGTATGTATGTATGTATGTATGTATGTATGTATGTATGTATGTATGTATGTATATATATATATATATATATAGAGAGAGAGAGAGAGAGAGAGAGAGAGAGAGAGAGAGAGAGAGAGAGAGAGAGAGAGAGAGATCAGAATTTTGTTTAAAATAGTATGATTTTATTTTAACAAATTTAATTTCTTAAATCTTTATTCATACCCCTTTTTGAACATGTTACACTTAAGATAAATTCGGGGTTGTTTTTTTTTTTACTTGTCAAAGAAACTGTAATGAAGTATCTACGAAATGCATTATAATATAAATGAATCGACTGATAAATGTATATCTATATTTTTATGTACTCTAGAAGTATTTTGTATGTACTTTCCTTATGGCTTATCAGCCATGAAAAAAACATACACATAGTAAGTCTTATAATATCAAAGAGATATTACTACGTCAATGAATGAATGAAGCATAGGAGGCCAAACGTATGACAATAAAATAAAATACAGCACAAAATTTTTCTTGCTCTGACTCCTCTGAAAAAAATCCCTTGCCCCATGGTTTGAGGTAAAAAAAAAATAATCTGGCTGGGTTGAACCCCCCCCCCCCCCCGATTATCAAATGGACGGTGCCTAAGCTACATTCACTTTGCAACACGCGCTTTACATTTACATTTCCACACGATGCACCTCGCCACTTGTATACGAAGTGACGTCATGAAATCGTATAAACTTACCATTTCTATTGTTTTTGTTGAGGATAACAGCACAATAGAAAGGGGACAGTAAGACTTGCGCATTCGAGACTTGATTTCCGGTGTTTGTTGACATTTTTGGTTTTTCTGTGTCCTCATCTTTTTTTTTTTTTTTTTTTTTTTTTTTTTTTGTTTTTTGTTTTTTGTTTTTGTTTTGTTTTGTTTTTTGTTTATACCGAACCAATTCTCGGTCTCTGGTATAACAACTTTTCATTTAGCCCCAGTTCTGTTTGGTTTAACACCGGTTCTGTCCCTATGTATTTATCAATATTCATAGATCGATACCTTATGCATCCAAGAAAAATGCTAAATATCTATGTATATGTATAATATAACAATGTTCTTGTATTATATAATAAATCACGAACACATGTTTATATACATAGATTTAAATTTTATTGTCATAGTTTCGGCCCCCTGTGGAACGAAGCTTGTTCGAATTGTTGATACATAAACTGACTCTCCGCGTTACATCGAGAAGATCGCTGAATCTCTGCAGTTTCGGAAAATGATCACTTCAAAGTAATTTTCGAAAAATGATGATAGTTTACATATATAAATCTCCCCATATGCTGATTTGCTTCCTGACAAACTCCCGTAAGTTGAAGTCATACAGTAAGGTTTTCGTTAAAGTTTTTAATGCTTGTTTTATTTTTTAATGGCGGATTAGTTATGTTGTTGCGAACAGGAAACTCTAACTGGTCATTTCTGTTGTTAAATATCGGACACCACAGCACAAAAGAGAGAGGTCAGTAAGAGTTTTGTGATCACAGCTAGATTTTGTGGGGTTGTTTGCATTGTTACTAGAAGGATGTTTCTGAACCAATCCCTACTCCTTGTTGGTATAATTTTCAAGTTCATGTATCTCACATTAGGCCCAGTTCTTTTTAGAATAACACTACTGGATCAATTCGTGTGTGTATATGTTTATCAATATTTATCGATCAATACGTATGCATCCACAAAAAACTCCTTTATCTGAAAAGCATTTCATGATTTTGCCTTTTTCAATGGCGGATCCCAGGTACTGTTCCACTGGTCCAGCAGGCATCTTCACATATAATCATAAGTAATTTCTTTTTTTTTTTTGTACATACAAAATAAATCCTTAAGTCAGTAAGGAATTCGTACGTAAAAATTTATGGAAAACTTACGATTCTTTGTGAAAATGCTTGCAGGAGCCCGTTTTGTCCTAATATGTAAATTCTTGACTATCTGTCTAAATTTTACGCCAAGGGCTAAAGCCTAGTTAGGTAAATTTCAATGAAATTAACAGACGTAAGTGCGTACGTAACGTAGACCCGACTAACAAATTGATTAACTTTACGCAGCACAATGGTATGCTTAAAGTACATTAAATTCTATTTTTCGTAAGTCCAACAGATATATATATATATATATAATACTAAGATATTGTTGAGGATAACAGCACAATAGAAAAGGGACAGTAAGACTTGCGCATTCGAGACTTGATTTCCGGGGTTTGTTGACATATTTGGTTTTTCTTTGTCCTTTTATATATATATATATATATATATATATATATATATATATATATATATATATATATATATATATATATATATATATATATATATATATATATCCGGAGCCAACTCTCGGCCTTTGGTATAACAACTTTTCATGTAGCTCTAGTTCTGCTTGGAATAATACCGGTTCTGTCTACATGTATTTATCAATATTCATAGATCGGTACCTTATCCATGCACGAAAAATGCTAAATATGATAAATTATAATCGATTTGATACTGATCAGTAAATGTTTGTCATTGTGACGTATCTAGCACCTCAACCTCAACCTGTGCTGACATTAATGATCTCTGTAAAATATCAACCCAGTTAATATTCATACTGTACTGACTTTATGGCACTGATTCTTCAATATATTACAAAAACACACATAAAGAAAAGAAAATTGGTATGTGTAACACGATCTATTTAATATTCCAAGTACACTGACTTTATGGCACTGAATTTTTCAATATATTAGAAAAACAATACGCTCAAATGGGCCTATATCGCTCATCCGAACACATTTTTTTCATTCGCAAATGATATGCTGTTTGAGGAAATTCACATCTAGATATATTTTCTTGCTTTCTGTGCTAACTTTTAGCCTGTCAGAATTGGCCTTTATCAAAAGTAAGGAAAATCGTGATAGATACATAATACACAATTTTCCCATGACACTTTCAATTAACCTTTCAAATATAAATTCCAGCGAAATTAAAGCAAGTAAATTCTTTATTGTTTCTATGTAGTGAATAATTCAATAAAATGACACGAAACTTTGTATAAATGACTAAGTCAAAAAATATGCCCCCCCCCCCAAAAAAAAGTCAAAAGTTTCATTTTAAAAGGGAATAAAAACACAACAACACTTTTTAAGACACCCTACTGGATTACTCTAATGCATCGGGTTTGATGGTCTATGAAGCCAGTCTGATAATTTTGTAAAAGGAGGGTACCCTCTAGGTCCCATGTCAACTAACCCAAGTTCCACTTCTTGACGGATCTGCTCGAAAACAGCAACACTTGTAGAGAACATTAAGTACTTCATCCCTGCTAACTTTTATCAATATATTTCGTTCAGTTCTTAGGAAAAAGTCCATCAAAGCTTGTTATTACAAATGAAAGTAAATATACTTTTCTTTAATCCTAAACAAAACGCAAAAAAATTCTTTAAATTCTTTTCATATTCAAAAATGATGTCAGAAAGGAACAAAAACAACAACACTTCTTAATACCCCCTTCTAGATCACTGTAATACATTCAGTTTGATGATCTATGCGGCCGGTGTAATATTAAGAAGTGACCTCCGTTGAAAACTGACCCACAGGTCAGTTTTCAACGGTTTAGGGGTCAGTTTTCAACGGGGTCATTTTTCAATGTTACACCGGTCCAAAGAAATTTATCAAATGAAGGTACCCAATGTTGCCTGTGTCGCCCCGCTCTTGATCCAACCTCTGACGGATCTGGCTGTACAATAAATACAATTTTAGAGAACCGTTAGTACTTCAGCCCTACCAAGTTTTATCAAAATCTCTGCAGCAATTTTGAAGAAGTCTTAAGTATGAAAATTTACAGGCGACAGACGGACGGAGCGCTACGACTACAGCTCACTTGACTCTATGGCTCAGGTGAGCTAAAAACAGAGAGAAAAATCGGTATGCATCGATCGATCTTTTTAGTATTCAGACTGCACTGACTTTATTGCACTGAAATTTAGGCAGATCTATTCTACATTACAAAATTTATCGGTATCTCTCATCTGCTTAAGGGCTCCTGGGTCGAATACCACCTAAATCTTGTCGGTTTCCTGAAATCACTCTAAAACTAAGGAGTATCTCCCTCATGCATAGCTCTGTCCTTAGATTGATTCTTTAGTTCACTTTTTTGACATTTGGTTTCAATACTGCTCTTCAAATATTTATATATGAGAATTCCAACCATTCGGCCACGAGCATCACTGAAGAGACATAAGTTGTCGAATTGCGCATCTGGTGCACAAAATTAAAATGTATATATTTTCTATATTTATTATAACCACTAGGCCGGTGTCACTGCTGGTGGACTGATAGTTCCCGAGGGCATCATAAGTCTAGTTTTCAGAGCTTTTGTACTGACTTGAAATGTATACTTAGAATTTTCCGTCATGAAGTTATGTAAATCACTCTAAAACTAAGGAGTATCTCCCTCATGCATAGCTCTGTCCTTAGACTGATTCCCTTTTTTGGACATTTTGGTTTCAATACTGCTCATCAAATATATATATGTGAGAATTCCAACCATTCGGCCACTAGCATCACTGAAGAGACACAAATTGTCGAAATGCGCATCCGGTGCACAAAAATAAAATTTATATATGTTCTACATTTATTATAACCACTAGGCCGGTGTCACTGCTGGTGGACTGATAGTCCCCGAGCGCATCATAAGTCTAGTTTTCAGTGATTATGTACTGACTTGAAATATATACTTAAAATTTTCCGTCATGAAATTATGTAAATCACTCTAAAACTAAGGAGTATCTCCCTCATGCATAGCCCTGTCCTTAGATTGATTCTTTGGTTCACTTTTTTTGACATTTTGGTTTCAACACTGCTCTTCAAATATGTATATATGAGAATTCCAACCATTGGGCCACGAGCATCACTGAAGAGACATAAGTTGTCGAAATGCTCACCTGGTGCACAAAATTAAAATGTATATATTTTCTATATTTATTAAAATGAACTAGTGCAAATTAAGTTTATGTTACGGTAGATGTTGACAATATTCAAAACCTACTCGCCTCTTTGGTGGGGTCCGTTGCAAATGTAGAAAAAAAGTATAAAGATAATCGACAGGCAGATTCCTCTATCAAATAGATGTCAAGATGAAATAATTAACATTGACTGATTATTTCAAGATAAATGCAATTGAAATAATTTAACCGGTTTTTGTTTTCAAAAAAGAAGTATGTATGTATGCATGTATGTATGTATGTATGTGTGTGTACGTATGTACGTACGTACGCACGCACGCACGCACGTATGTTAATTATGAGTACTATGCGTTTGGTATATTCTATTTTCACGCTTATTTCAGGAATGTTAGATTTTTAAGTAAACAAACATGAAAAGGGGGAGGGGGGCTATTGATGACGTAATGATATCTAAGTATTGTATATAATGATTTAATTCTGATCATCCATTCATTGTCTTCACTTCTAACCCCTAACATCTTTAAATCATTTCATTTGTTTGTATCAAAGCCCTTGTCATAACATATGTTTCAACTTCTGCTGACACAAAAGGAAGTTCCTACTTCCACTTAGAACCATTGTAACAATATTGGGAAAAGGGAGGGTACGTTAAGAACTTTTCCCGTTAAAAGCCCTATTACTTAGGATGTTTGAGCTTTTCTTCTCCTGTCTGCTTGTGCAAAAAACTCTAGAGAAATGTCAGAGAAACGACTTTAATGGAAAATGAAGTTCTAAAATGTATTGCTACACTGGCGTAGCTGGGAAAGAAAATGGGAGGAAGGGATACAACTTTTCAGAATATGGAAAAGCAGTAAAAGGATCTGAATTTTTGAAAGCAAACAAAAACATAAAGGATCGGAATACTGGAAAGCACAAACCCACTTGTGCCCCCCCCCCCCCCTAATTGAAGGTATGGAGGCACGTGCCTCTCCCATTTCTTATGCCCTTGTGCTATATAGACGCGACGCACTACGATTAATAGAAGTGCATCTGTAAGAAAGAGGCCATATATGCACGGTAGAGAACAAGCGACTAAAACCCTTTACAGATTCAGAATTAAAAGATCGAATAAAATCTTTGTACTTGTATTTTGTATTTCTGTCAGATCCCCTTCATTCCAATACATGTCACATTTTCTTCCTGAAATCGTCTATTTATTAATATTTGGAATCAACATCTTTGACATTTCTATTTAAAATCGTTAATTTCTCTCATCGAGTTTCTTCAATGTAAATGTACATATCATAGAAAATAGTTCCTAGAAAAATATTTAGGTCACTTATTTATCGCAGTTTCGCCGTAAGCTGTATTTCTGAAATTCCGAATTTTTGAGTCAGACATTTGAACCGGGTTAGTTCCATCTGTAACGTGTTTTGATAAGGGCTGCTAAGAACCATGTTCGATCCCGATTGACTACTTGTCGATATCATGTCTTTCGGATGAAGCATTAAACAAGAGGACCAATTGGGTCTATATCGCTCATATGAGCACCTTGAACACACAAAAAAATTAGATAGTATAAAAAATTCTCCATTTAAATTTCTCCTCTATTCAGAGACTACCCCAAAACAACTCCACATCCTTTAACAACATTGTTGATACACTCAGTGGTGATTTTTATTTTTTATCTTTTATAGAGAATAAATGCATCATAAGCAGTCTACAATGAGAAAATAAAATAAAAACAAAACAATGTCTGCAGAATTAAAAAACTAAATCTGAAAAAAATGGAAGTCCTACCTTTTACGATTTAAAAGTTATAAGCAATATTAAAGTTTTTCAACTGTAGATCATGGTCAAAATTATTGTAGCGACGGCAAGGTCTTGTCACAAGAGATACGCATGTGAAAAATGATAGCCCTACTTCTTACTTTTAAGAAGTTAAAAGCCAGTATTAAAGTTTTTGAAATGTAGGTCATAGGTTGCTATCAAGGTCACGAGATCAATGACCTTGTAGTATTTTGAAAAGGCTTTATTAGTGAAGTATGCATGCTAAAAATAAAGTTTCTATATCTCACAGTTCAAAAAATATTGCGAAGGCTGAAGTTGACAACAGACAGACAAACAAAGACACAGAGGGGACAAAACAACAACTTCAAAACAATCTGAAAAATTGGAATACTTCTTAATCGACCTTATACTTTCGACTTGATAATCTATGTAGTCAATCTGAAGAAAAGGAGGGTACCCTCTGGAAACAATCTCACCCCCGTTTGAGATCGACCCCTTGATGGATCTGGCAAAACGTCATAACAATTGTAAGAGACGTTAAGTACTAAGTTTTAACTTCATTTTCGTCGTCAAAATAAACCTTTGGCTCAGGCGAGCTAAAAACCGAGGTTCCCTGTCACGTTGGACGTTGCCATGTCAGAAGCATTACTGCTGTAGATGGGTATTCGTGATTTTGGAAATACAGAGTTACTTCCCATTTAGGAAGGTACCTGGCGTCATAACCATTGTGACGTTTAAAATTCCTGTGGAAGCTTCATGTTTGTGTCATTATTTCCCATAGTTTTAAACCAGTTTCCATAGATTCGGTTTACGTCACAGTTATACTACATCAGATACCTACTCTAAGGATAGATTTATAGAATCTACCGCTATTGTCCGGTGGTGACAGAGAAATAAACTAACCCTCGTGTCAAATAAGCTTAGTCCATGCCGAGACTTGCCGAAGCATAGACTAAGCTAATTTGACACGAGGCTTAGTTGATTTCTCTGTCACCACCGGACAATAGCGGTAGATTCTATTAATCCCATTCAATACTTTGCCCCTAAATTTGTCATTTTCCCTTCCGTTTTGTCGGAAAATGAACAAAAATTAGGTTGCTTGACGTTGACGTATGTCGTGTTTGCTTATGACGTCATGATAACATTAAGCGCGAAATAGGTCGTGTAGCTTGTCTTCCACACCCCTGTGGGAGACAGGCTGATAATTTTGCAGTAAATATGAGAATGACTCTGTGAATATGGGAGAAAACTCTGTATACACCGATCCGCATTTCAGCATAGAAAGTGATGTTTAGCGGACTTTTGATTGTTTTGTTTATGACGTTATAATCAAATGTGCGATTTGTCCAGCCTTGCGTGACATCATCAAAGTCGTATTCTACAATGAAGTGTTTGACATTCGACGAAAGTGGATCCATCTATTACAAAAAGACTCAATATTGCATATTTTCAAATCTATATCTATAAATCAAAGTACTTGGCACGCCGCCGCCGCCACCATTAAAGGTGAATGAACTTGGCTTGACGTGACACATTACCAATCAGTCAGTCACGAAAACTGAAACATTTACGGGGACAGTATTGGAGATGATCTTCAGATTTTTTTTTTAATGTTGTATTTTTCCATCTTTCTTCCTTCGTATTGTGACAGGGACATTATTTACTATTGACATTTAATCTATCACGTGTTACATCAACAACATTAATAATGTGGCATCAAAACATTATATCACCTATAAATCATATAGAGTGGCGTATCAAGGATAAAGATGGCGATGGCACAAATCCAAACCGATGGGTCGGAATTTGCATAAATGCTTTTTCACGCTGGTAATTGATTTCACTCTAATTACAAAACAACCGTATGGTTCGAATGTAATTTCTCAAATTTTGATATAAAATGACAAATACGAAAAGGTGCGTGGAAGTAAGTGGTATGTATTTATTGAACAGACATTCCAAAACTGACACTTTACGTAACCCACAAAAGATGTGTATTTACCTATCTATACATATCACTATCCAGTATCTTTATTATAGACTTATAATTATATCATTGGCACGCTGAGGATACATATACTATCACGAATCCCATGCAAGGATTAAATTGGGGAAGGGGGGGATGAAATATCGTTATCTGCAACACATATTTAGGGATTACCATAGACTAGTGTTTGACAAAATTTGACATGGTATCGGCGAATCCCCTGTCAGAAACTGAGTTTCACCTCGAGGCGTAAGTCGAGTGGTGAAACGAAGACATTTCTGACAGGGCTTCGCTGACACCCGTCAGTTTTTTGGGGGTTTTTCTGTTCTAATGTTTTGACCCGAAAATCCCCCAAAAACTTACGTTAGTTATGAATGTCAACGACGTTGCCAAGGTGCGTGTGCCGTCATAGCGAAAAAAGCAGTGAAACGTGAATCCCTTTTCAGTTTTTTGAAATGTTTAACCAATCAGAAGGCTTGTTGCAAGTGCATTAGAATAGGTCTTTTTGCTACATAGAGTTACTACCCATTTAGGACGGTATTCGACGTAGAATCATTGATATGTCATCAAAATCTATAGAAACGGGTCTAAGACTCAAGGAAATGAGAAAAGTTAAAAATGACATTTCCGTAGGAAGTTTGTGACGTCATAATTGGTTTAGTTACATAACGTCCCAATGGGAAATAACTCCGTATAACGAATAGACGTAACCAAATCTATGGAAACCGATACAAAGCTACAGGAAATTCACCCTTCTACATTCACATACATGTGGACATTCGAGTGTTTTGTTGTTTATTCACCCTTCTACAGTTAGTAAAAGAACTTGACATTCATTTGTTCTTTCATGACGTCATAAACAAATCTGTCATCTGTCGGAGTTTTGTCGGATCTCAGATGACGTCATCACAATGAAAATTGCGTTTTGAGTAAAGGTGAACGAAGAGGCAAAAATGACGCTTCCTTAGGAATTCTTTGATATCACAATGGTCGTGACGTCAGAGACTTACCTTAATGGGAAATATTTCTGTACAGACTTTTTCACGTTAAGTGTGGGACTGACGTGTATGTGTGTGTGCGTGTGTGCTTGTGTGTAAGCATAAAAAAGGCAAAATAACGAGGGGGAAAACAAACAAAAATTCGCGTATATGGTTTCAACTTTTAATTAGCGGAGTGGTTTGAATTCGCCTTTTGTGCTAGTACAATGACTTTTTTACGCGTTTGTTGCGTCTTGGCTTTGAAATCCCCATATATAACGAGTGTTAAGAATCTCCGCAATGGCATCCTTCCACCACATGCCATTTTTAGGTAAAATTTTCATACCATTATTTTATCTTTATATTTCACATTTATCACAATAGATCATATAACATATAACGAAAAAGGGATGGCACCGGCACTTCAAAATATTTATAGTATTTCGTAGCTATCACACAGAAAACATTAAAGAAATAAATGATACTAGAAACAAAGAAGTACGTGAATTTTTAAATATTCCTCGAATTCAAAAAGTTTTAGTTGCATATGCAGCAATAGTTCTTCGTCGTTCCGGCTTAATATGTTGTATAGATTTTGATATGCATTCTCTTCTGGTGAAGATATGGATATATATGTAATCAGTTCGTGGAAGAAAATGTAATGCGGAATTACTAAGTCTGTCTTCACAGTGCATGCTGAACATTCAACAATGAGGCTAATGGAAACTGATATCATGGATTTTTTTTTTTTTTGGGGGGGGGGGGAGGGGGGGATTCTGTGACGGTGTCATTGATACATTTATTCATTAACAACACACACAACAGAGTGCTTTCACAATGATACAATGTACCTAAGAAGGTCGATCCACCGGTCCATGTTTCTCTATTGATAAATCACTTTTATGGCACACATTACCGTTTTAGAGCAGAGCATTTCGGACTCGTACACAACGTTCTTGCAACATAAAAAGCGTTAATAAAAAAGCTCTTTGTCAAATTTCGTTCGTGGTGGTTTCGCCCCCCCCCTCCCCCCACTTGCCTTTTCCCACCCCAGAATCATGGGTGCATGTGGCAGCTTGTAGGAACCTATGTGGCGATAGCCAATGGGGGGGATCAAAGTACATGTACACGGAGAACACAGCCAATCTTTTAATAGGTAGAAGGGGGACCTTCCCACGTTCTCCGACCGCTTTGGCAATATTACAATGGATCAGCGATAGTCTTAAGCATTGATGGTAATGCTTTGAGCTATTGACTTTGCTTGGGGGTGAACATTACTCTTGTCAGAACGAGTCTAATCAAAATGAAAATATCATTTCTAAATCTGACTAAATATAGTCAGGCCTTTGTTACGCCATTCAACTGAACAAAGGGTTTAATTAGACTTTTTGCAAATTTGATATTAATTCTTATCCAAAAATCTCAAATGATTCCTCTACGACATCCATTAAAATTGAAAGAATAGCAACCATATTGTTAAATAAAACGAGAAGTTCCTGTTTTGTTATCAGTCATTTGGCAACAATATCCTTAATTTCAATGTGTAACATTTCTGGAGTAGAAAGATTAACAGTCAGGGCGCCCTGCAAATTTTATCACCTGTCAGAGAAGAGAACAAAGCACCATTATCAGGAGCCAAATTGACATGTTACACACAATCATACAGCAATAGGATACGAAATTATCAAAATTAATTAAGCTCTAATAACGTTCCAATCAATCACATATCTCTTGTATAAAGTCTGTGTCAGGAACGGATCCAGATGGATTCTGTCTCTTTCAGTTTATTGTATTTTTTAATCTAATTTATTTCGTTTATGTATTTTATTTATTTACTTAGTGATTTATTCATTTGTTCATTTATTTATTCAACTTCTGAATGGTTGTTAGATGTTTCGTTACTTTGGAGATACTATTACCATCACTATTTTTCACTTTAATTTTTTACCTGCGTAAGGAATTTTGATACCGGATCGAATACATGTATTTTACAGGGAGGAGTCAATTGATCCCAATTCAAATTCTTCAAAAGGACCCTTAATTGTTCCCTGAAACAATTTATGTATATTTCACACGGTATGTTCCTACTGTACACTATTAATATCCTAGTATTTAACGTCTTCATACGAGACAGGCGCGGATCCAGAAATTTCATCGAGAGATGGACCACCTCGATAGTTTTTCCGAGAGGGGGTCCAACCCATCTTTTGTGTGTAAAATTACGTGTCTTACATAAAAAATAACAAGAAAAGTACTTTTCTCAGAGTTTCAAGGTGGGTCCAGACCCCGGTCCACCCCTCTGGTTCCGCACATGCGGAGCTAGCATGTATTAATTATAGAGTTACACGAACCATCTTTGGTTTCGTCCCTGATTATGATCTGCCCACCTTTGGTATAATCAGCCGCTCTGGTAATATCTGGTCTAAATTAATCCAATAGGAATGGCCGACTTGACCGACTATTGTATTAAAAACAAGATGAAACAAATTGGAATCCTTTGTCAGATCTTTAAGATATGAATGTTTATAGTTTATTCACGAAGTTCAGCGGAGTGTGGTCCTCTCAGGACATTTAAAAAATAATTCCATTTGGAAGATTTTTTTTCTTGATGGTTTTGAAAGAATTCAATGTTGGTGAATGGTTTAAACTTAAGAGTGTTTGGACTTGACAATTAAATGAATATATACATGTAAACGAGAGATCTTTGTTAAATCATGTACGACTTTGAACTGATGAGGTGAGAAAGCTCAGCATTTCGAGTTATCGTTTTAATCAACTATGTTATTTTATACAGATAGACGATGGGACAGCAAGTAAGCGTGGAGACCCTCACAGCCCGGGACGAGGACACCCAGGGTAAATATTGGGCGAGTTTCGAGCCCTACCCTCATAAAGTTGGGCATCGCAAACTCGCTTACGTCGGAATCCTGAATGGAAGCGGATCGAGAAAGGGTGACAAATGTTTAGTCAAAGCCTTGAGGGGATGTTGTGCTACTTACCACGAATGGAACTGCGAAGTGAAAATTGCCAAAACGGCCAAAGAATATAGCAGCCTGTTCTCAAAAGAAATGGAAAGTAGAAACATCCGGACTAAGTTGATTTTTCATACTCCTATTCTGGCGGAAATAGACGAGGTGTCGTCATATATGTGTATTGCGTTGTTTCTAGGGAAACCGAAAAAGAAGATGAAAGAACTTGAAATCGTGTCAATCGAGCCATATTTGGAAGGACCATTCGTTTGCTTCGAGAATCCTAGACTAGAATACAATGAGAGCATAATGACGTCAGCTTTCTCACATTTCACGTGGTGGTATTCAAACGGAGAACTCGTGATTTGTAAGTTTAAAGGTGTTCTGCACATGAATGTGTTCCGACTTAGTGTTCCGAAGATTTACTCACGGAATCGAGAGTTTGGCCCGTCCGACCTCGGCCAAATGGGCATCGACAATTTCTTTGCAAACCATCAGTGTAATGAACTATGTCGCCTCTGGCCACGGCCGGACGATCGCTTTTATAAACCCAACTTATCTGTCACAGAGATGGAATTGATAGCTTTCGGTCTGAAGAGTTTTCCCATCAGTGATAAGTGCAAAGATCTTTTCCCTACAGAGATATACAAATCAATGGATCGATTCATATGGAACGCCGTTACTGTCTTATGTGAGATAGTTTGATTATAGCATGACCCTTCATCATTATATTATGACGATTTATCATTTTATCGTGACGATTTACCTTTATGTCATGACGATTTTTCATTATATCGTGGCGATCTATCATTATATCATGATGATTCATTATTATATTGTGACGATTTATCATCACATTATGACGATTCGTCATTATATCGTGGCGATTTATCATTATGTTATGACGATCTACCATTATATCATGACGATATATCATTATTTTACGACGATTTACCATTATATCATGATGATTTATCATTATAGTACGACGATTTACCATTATATCATGGCAATCTATCGTATTATTGTGATGTATCTTTATATCATGGCGATATATCAGTTTATTATGATGATTCTCCATTATATCATGATGATTTATTATCATTTCATGATAATCTATCATTATATCATGACGAGTTATCATTATATTATGATGATTCTCCATTATATTATGACGAGTTATCATTATGTTATTATGATTCATCATTATATTATGATGATTCATCATTATATCATGACATTTTATATCATGACGAGTTATCATTATATCATGACGAGTTATAATTATATCATGACGAGATATCATTATATCATGACGAGTTATCATTATATTGTGATGATCTATCATTATATTATGACGATTTACCGTTATATCATGACGAGTTATCGCTTTATCATGACGATCCATAATTATATCTTTATGATCAAACATTATATAATGGCGATCTTTCATTAAATCTGCATTTTCATAAGTTTATGTAGTGGCATCATTCTTACTTTCTGAAAAAATAATAACATTAAGATGGCATCAGAATCAACACGTTCTATAGAGAATGTTTTGGAAAATTTAAACCTAGCAATGCTTTGTGAAAGGTTCCGGACCGAAAATATTTCTATAGATATAGTTTGCAAGCTGTCTGCACAGGAAATGCAATCTTTAGGGATCTCCAATACAGCGGACATGATGAGACTGAGGCAAGAATGTGTCAAGTATGGAACTGTCAAACCAATGAGAGTACAGGCAGACTGTGGTCCTCCAGTCTTTGACATTTCAAAATCAGTATTGGAAACACTGTTAGAAAACGGGTGTACTATTTCATACATTTCTAATCTGCTCTCTGTATCAGAAAGCACCGTGTACAGGAGAATGGCTCAGTTTGGGTTAAGCAAAAGGGATTTTTCAGATATAAGTGACGAAGATCTGGATGTACAAGTCGGTGAAATCCTGTTAGATTTTCCCCTTTGTGGAGAAAACCTCATTGGACAGATGGTGCGTTTAAAAGGAGTAAGGGTTCCAAGATGGCGACTAAGAGAAAGCATACATAGGATGGATACACGCGGTGTTCTTGATAGGAAAGCAGGTAGACTTCACAGGCGCGTGTACAACGTCATGGGACCGAATCACCTGTGGCATATCGACACCAATCATAAACTTGTTCGCTGGAGATTCATTGTCGTAGGTGGAATCGATGGCTTTAGCAGGCTGGTTATGTTTCTGAAATGCACAGACAACAATACATCCGAAACTGTTTTACGATGCTTTTTATCTGGTGTGGAAAAATATGGCACACCAAATCGCGTTAGATCAGACAAGGGAATGGAAAATGTTTCTGTTGCCGACTACATGTTATCTACTAAAGGAGAGGGTAGCATGCTGACTGGTAAAAGTACCCATAACCAGAGGATAGAGAGGCTTTGGAGGGACGTTTACGATGGAGTGTTGGTATTCTTTTACAACTTGTTCTATCATATGGAGGATCAAAACATACTTGATCCGCTTAACCCCACTCATTTAGCTGTCCTCCACTACATTTTCAGTTCAGAAATCAACAGAAAGCTTGCATTTTGGTGTGATGCATGGGCTGGCCACAGAATGCGCACTGTAAAGTCCTCTCCATTCAAATTGTGGACATCAGGACAGCTTCAGAACCCTGTCGGATTAGACAGTATTGAAGACCAGCAAAACTGTGGGGTTGAAGGATTTGTTGATCAGGACAGTGTTGAAGGAGAAAGGCCAATTTTTGAATCTCTCTCTGGCCTGATTAGTGACCAGTGCCGAAATTTGTTAGCCCAGGAATTCAGAAGAAATGACCAAAACTTCGGAATCGAAGATTTTCAAAACTGTTTAGACATTGTTGAGCGGTATAACCAGATAAACGCCTAAATTACAAAGTACTGTTTATGTGCTGTGAGCTTATTAATAAGCTTGATTTATGAAAGTCAGGCATTCAAACTTACTCTACCTATGTCCAAATTAGATATGATTATTTGTCGGTAAAATCCAAATTTGGTACCTTGTTGCTATTTTTGTATGCCATTAGTATGCTGTGCAGTTTTACATGTACTCACTGAATAAGCATATACACTACCTTTCATTACCTTGTTTGAATCTTGTTTTCAAGGCATATATCATCAATGTTTAAGAAGTGACCATGACCTTTGACAAATGATCATGACCTTTAACAAGATTTAGCCATTTTGTTTTGTGCCACAGCCCTGACTGAAGCATCATTATACTATGATGGTTCCGTCTTACCTTTTTACAAGGATTAATGGTGTTAGGATATGACCTAGATCTTTGACATTAAAGCAATAGAAATCATTTTCTTGTCATAACACGTATGTGTACCAAGTTTGACAGTCTTAAGTTAGTCAAAATTGTCCATCTTTTCTAGCCAAGCGTCTGATTCACTACGCTCATCTTCCCCTTGGCGGATTTAGGCTAATTATCATATATCCGCAGCTGCCCTCTTGTGGTTTAGCCAAGTAATTGCTCTTTAATTGAGTGCATCATCAACCAAACACATGCCTCCCCTATCCAACATTTGGATGAGGCAAATAATTTGTTTATTCCACCAATTGATTAAGAACTTGGAAAGTAGCACCAAATATTGTTCTGCCATGTGTTTGGGGGCAAGTTACTGTGAAAATTCTACTAATGAATTCTGTTATAGGAGCAGCCATTATTGATTCTACATGTATATTCCATTAATTCGTTTTGAAAGACGTGATCTGATTGGTTGTGATAAACTTCACTCGCACAGCGGAACGGGAGTTTTAAATTTATATCTAAATCCACTAAGGGGGAGATGAGAAAAGCAAATCGTAGCTTTGGCTTAGGCAGATGAAATTGTCATGCCTTGATCTTGTTTAAAAGGTTTAACAACAACATTTGGGGAGCTGGTGTGGTGTAGTGGTTAAGCACTTGGCTAGCAGTGCAAGAGTCCTGGGTTCGATACTCTGCTTCGCCACTATAATTAATGGTTATCTCCAGTTTAAATGTCGTGATTAAGAATCCCATATAACCAACGAACCGATAACAATATTAAGAGTGTGCACTTTGACCTTGATAAGCAAAAAGTGTCATCCTCTTGCCATTTAAAGTATGTGTTCTAAGTTTGTCAATGTTTAGCATGTGACAGTCCTAGCTGAAACAGATCAGTATGTATCATGTTTATAAGCTTTGCGGACAGGCAGACAGACGCCTGCGCCATACCATAATATGACCGACTTTTTTTTGTCAGGTATATAACAATGTGGAAAATCTTCAAAACAAATAAGATTTTCTGGAAATTTCAACCAAAAAAAGTATTTTAATACCTTGAAACATGACTAGACTAGAACGCCATCAATACAGAATGGCCAGATAGCTTTGCAAATTCTTAAACTTTAAACTTAAAGGAAATGTTAATATCGACTGGCACATAAATGTCAAGATAGAAAAGTTCAAAAGAATCTCCTTCTATGTACTACTTGTACATCATAAGAAATCAGAATTGTAATCTACAATCTGCTCAATAAAGTCCATAAAATGTATTCAAGAATGCATAGTCATAGAATGAAAAAAGCTGCTCATCAGGGGGTAGAGGAATATCCATAGATGGTCTCGGTATTTTCAAACTATTGATACAGGTATTTGCAGTTGAGAAAAATCCTGATCTAGAATGAACTTCTACAAATTCGATCGACGGCTGTAATGTAAAGCCAAGTACAGGTTCCTCGGTTGCCCCTGTTGCAAACTGTAATATATGATTCAATGAAACTGCTCCCCTTCTGCCACCTGAAAATATTTGAAGCAGAAATTAATTGGAGACAAGGGTGAGTGACAAGAGGCCCAAATGGGCCTAATATTGGACAGAGGATAATCATCAGTAGCAGTGCCTTTTTAGTTTACAAAACAGCTGAGCTCCTATCAAGCATTTTCACCTTTATACATTCAAAACTTAAATATCAACATTATTCATCTAAATATAGTCAAACTTCAGAAACTCAAACTGCTAACCTTTTAGTCCCATTCAACTCTTTATATCATTTAATCACATAGTGCTCCTTAACTAGAGGTCTCTGTCGAGACCGAAGCTCTACTGGTCTCCTCTTATTAACTTAAAATATAACTTCAGAGAAGAAAAAGAATCAAGTTTTTGGGATCTTGCCCCTTTGTGGGACCCAATGGGGTCCAGATTGGATCAAAATTGCACATGCTAAACTATAATACCTAACTTACAAGATATTATTATGATTAGGTCTATGGGACATATACCATCAGAGATATAGTGGGCACAAGATTTTGAGACTACATCCTTTTATGGGGCCAAAAGGGGTCTGGACTGGACCAAAATGGCACATGCACAACTAAACCATCTACCAAAGAATATGGAACTATAATAAAGTCTCTTTGACCAATAGTCTTGGAGGAGATGCCTTAACAAGATTTACATAAAGAAAATGACCACACCCCTTTTCTGGACCCCCAGAAGGAGGATCACCACCAAAATCACACATGCATAACTAGAACCCAGGACCAAAAACATGGGAACACAGCTGGGTCTCTGTGACAAATAGTCTCTGAGAAGATGCTAAAACGAAAATCGTTTACAGACGGACAGACAGACAAACAACAGGGTATCGCATAACCTCCATTGGTCTCGACCAGTAGAGATAAAAATTGCATAAAATATGTCAAGATGACAAGGCCCAAACATACGAAAGAAACTGCGCCAAAAATAAGTCTTTGGAATGGAACCTAAAATAATAAAAAGACTGCATCCCAAATGCTTTCAGATCATTGCCATGCATTCTGTTTGTAGCTCAGGTCATCCTTATTTTCTCGAAGGAGTGGCCCCTCAGTGACCTATTTTTGTCCCAAACTGCCCAAAATCAACAACACTTATAAGGGGCCATGAGGACTTCATGTATACCAAGTTTCATCAAAATCCACCTGGCAGTTCTGAAGAAGAAGTTCAGAATGTTAAAAAGTCTATGGACGACAAACAAGGCATTGATAACAATAGGACTCTGGAGTCTTCTGCTCCTGTGCCCTAAAAAATGAGATTTGCTTCTGAAAAATGGAGTCCCTGGCTGCAACAAAGTTCATATATGGCAAAAAATCTTTGTGCTTTCTGCCTGAGGAACATCTGCAGTAGCCTTGAAAGTGAAGTGTAACTACCAGATTAGTGCAAGTACTTGACAGAGGGATGCATATGCCATATCTGACCCCTATATATTATTTTGCTAAATTCAGAAAGTTACTAGATTCAACTAAAATGATGATATGAGCTAAGCAAGACAATTATCTGATCAAATTTTCCAACCACTTACTTGCCACTGCCCGCAAGTATCTCATGAACAACGCATACACATTATTTTCAAAGTGTCGACTGTTGGAGCCCTCATCTGAGAAGCTTGGTTTTAACATCTGAACCACTGCTTTCAGAGTCAGAGATTTCTGAGTAGGTCTTAATAAATGAACAAACATCGGTAACACACGTCCAACCTGCAAGAATGCAAGTGAATGCAATAGATTACTGGTAAGTACAAAAGGTCCACTTTAGCCTAATATTGCAAGCTAAGCAATGATCATTAAGGTATCATTAGCAAGTGTGTGTTAAAATTTTTCAAATGCCAATGCAAAATATAGGGGATCAGTATCTCGGAAGGACCATTTAGTGGGGGCAGACTTCGTGTAGTGGTAATGAACTTGGCTTGCGGTGTGGATGACCGGGGTTCAAATCCTGGATTGCGCCACTATGTTTAAGAGGTTGGCAACCTCCTGCTTCCATGTCGTGATATAACTGAGATATTGTTGAAAGCAATGTAAAATCCTCTTCAACCAACCAACCAACCAACCAAAAATGACCATTAAATGGGTGGTCCCTGTCTGTACTTGGTTGGACACGTAAAAGTATTTGATGACGTAGCCCAATGATAGGTTGCGAGAACCTTCTTCAAAGTGTGTAATAACCTATAACTACATGTATGTGCTGCCATAATTATATATGGCTGAAATAGTGTTGATTGTGACGTTAAGCAACAATCAAATGTAGTTGAAAGGGGATATAAAGTCAACTTATCATCCCAGGAGTGCACGTGACCCCAGGAAAAGCATGACAGACA
This sequence comes from Pteria penguin, assembly GCA_035048485.1. Taxonomy (NCBI): domain Eukaryota; kingdom Metazoa; phylum Mollusca; class Bivalvia; order Pterioida; family Pteriidae; genus Pteria; species Pteria penguin. The sequence goes on from CM068582.1 coordinate 7,146,359, forward strand.
GATAGACAAACACACAAAGGACAAAGTGATCCCTACAAAACTTTTGACAGTGAATCAGATGCCAAGGCAACAATCTTTGCTAACGATTCAGCCTGAAACAAGATGTGTTTGTGAAACACTATGCCCTGAGTGGCAACAAAGTCTTAAAAAGATATATTTAGCATTTTTTTACATTTAAGATATTTTTAAAGGTCATGATTAAGGTCACAAGGTCATTGGTTTTTTTTTATTTGAAAGGGCTTTATCAAGTCTCTAACAGTTCAAAAGTTATGGTGAAGGTTAAATTTTACAACAGACAGACAGGACAAATTCAACATTCATTCCAAGGGCATATAATTCATAACATAAACTAGTGTCCAAGTGGCACCAGCAAAAGCAAAGTATGACTTACAATTGGATGCACAGGTTGACAAGCAGACAATGAACAAATTGATCCTAAGTTGTGCTTTGCTTAATAGGCCACACAAAAAGCAGGATGTTGAAAGTGTTAAAAGACTGATCAAATATGCCACTATCTACCTAACTTTACACTGTGACTCCAAGTTCACTTAAGCAGGAATTATAATGCTTTTGTTGATTTTTCATTCAAACTCACCTGAACTAACCCGAGTGAATCTAAGCCCTGTCTTAAATACTTTATACACTCAGATGATGTTTCTGCATTTGAGAAGAGTTCCTCTATGATGACCGGTTCCATAAAACATGGAACTTTTCCATTCTGTAGTATGCTCAAACCTTGAGAGGAAAATATTAAAACCTTAAGAAGAATATACCATACCACAGTTTTTAACCTTTATCTCAAAACATATTTTCTGTCTTTAATTTCTTGACAAGCTTAATCAACATAATTCCTCTTGTCAAAATCTCCAACAATGTAAATGAAAAGACGTACATGACCATGACATGGCACCATTGGAAAGATCTTGTAATAGGGGGCATGCATGCAAATTAAATGTATGAATTTCTTACATAGTACATGTAACATTAACACTTCAGAAAATATGGCCCAGTTTTTTTTAATGAAGAACAGACAGGCCCCAAGTAAAGCGGTACCACATAAGCTCTGTTGATTTACATATACATATAAAACAAGTAGAGTTAATGCAATCTAATACCATATATTTAATATCCCCTAATGAATAAAAGGTCAAAATGCTTTTCTCATTAAAAACATACTTGTACGAATGTTCCAGTAAAATAGATGCAAGGGCTGTACAATGATACATTTACATATTGTAACATGGATAAAATTTACCATTGCATATCCAAATAAGCTTAGGTGGATTGGTGATAGTCCACAAAACAATGGAAAATTCAAAAGGAAATCTAGATTTGTACCTGTACAGTTTCACACTTTCCACTCACCTTTGCCAGCTACTTGTGTGAGTGATTGCACACAATACCACCATTTATATGTTTGTGTATAGTTTAACTTATTGGGGAAGGGGTGAAACACATTTTTTTCCATACAGGATGGAAATGTTGTGAGATCAGTCTCGTTTCCAAAAATATTTGTACAATATGTTTAGTGACCTTGACTTTCAGCTTAAAATTTACAAACCTTTACATGTACATAACAGTTTTACTGTAAACCTGTACCATGTTTAACTGGGCATACCCCCACAAATCTCTGTCAGGCCTTTGAATTCTATTCTCAAGAGGAGAAATTTTTCATGTTTACACAGGCATAACTGTCAAGAATGTAAAAATTTCTCCCACACTAAATTTACTGCTTTCACTGCATAGTAATTTCATATTAGTTACATGTATAAAACAAGACAAATTGGAGGCCAGGGTAATGTAAAACGTAACATCGCCGTGATCCTATCATTTGTCTTGACTTTACATTGACTGGTTTGGTCTCTATTGTATTCACAAGGTCAAAGTGTGATGGACAACATTGTGACTTTGACCTTGAAAATCAATAGATATCATCCTCTCATCATGGGTAATATGTGTGCCAAGTTTGATAAGATACCCTCAACAATTTGGTCTCTATGGTGTTCAAAATGTTATTTTCATATTTGTCTGTTGCGACCTTTGACCTTGAAAATCAATAGGCATTATCCTCTAATCATGGCCAGTTATTGTACCAACTTACTGAATTTGAAAAAGATACATGGAATAATAATTTGGTCTTTGTTGTGTTCACAAAGTGCAGGGACAGACTGACTGACGGACAGACTGAGAGAACCACAGCGCCTTACTATATCATATGTACATATATATCCCCTCCGCAACACGTTGCGTGGGGATACAATACTGGTACCTTACATGTACATATTACAAAACTTACTCATAATTTTGCCCACTGTCATGTAATCACTTGCAAGATGCTCTCGGAGTCCATTGTCAAAGTACTTCCTTTTGATTTCTGACAACATCAGTCTGAAAAATTCTTTCCGCGGGCCTCCATGATCTACTGCAGTCTGTTAATTAACAATACATGTACATTAAGATTGAATTATAATCAATTACTTGTATAACTGATACTAATACATGTACACCATTATATGTAAAGGTCAAAGGTCACTGTCAAGGTCATAATATAAAAAATTTTGACATAAGCAAACAGGTGTTGTCATAAGGAATACACAAATCTGAAATCCCTACCTGTAAAGGTGCATTACATGTGATTAATGTTAAAGTTTTTACTGCTGGACAGATAGACAGTGACAGAGTGATTAATATAGGGCACCCACTTATGGAGCAGGGCACTAATACAGCAGAGTCCAGACATACATTGTATCATAATCTTATATTTTTCCACCCACCACAGTGGGCCACATCCAGGTGTAATTTCAAGAATTATACAATAAACAGTGTAATTAACAAGAGATTTGAATAAGCATAAGTAAATTTCCACCTTGATTTCGACTGTGTTTTCAGGTGTTATTTCCACTGTGTTTTGTGCATTTTCCCTAAAACACCTGGTCTGTACTGTAACTGTATTATTTATGGATAATAATGGTCAATTAAAATCTCAAAGTTAACAAAGTGTTCAGATGTTTCTGAGTGACTGTAATTATCAAAAATGACCTTTAGGTCCTAATTAATAAGTGACCTTGACCTATCCAATATGACCTTGAGTGAAATTTGTCCAAAAGCCCACATACTCTACAACATTCTGTTGTGGTATGATAAAATTCTGATGAGAGGTGCAGGAGATATTTAAGTACTTCATGATATTTTAAGTCCTATATAACAAGTGACCTTGACCTTTCCGAAATGACCTTGAATGACCCTTGCACAAAAGCACTTAACCTGTGTAATATTTTGGTCATGTACATGTATGATCAAATTCTGATTAAAGGTAAAGGAGGTATGAGCTCAGGCGGAAGAGAGGACGGACATGACAGCAACTTAGACAACTATACAAATGTATGCTCTCCCAAAATTTTTTCAGGGAGCATTGAGAATGAGATATTTCCAAACATTTAAAGAAGACCTCCATTTTCAATTTTTGAGTCAGCTGTCACCTCTGTGTTGGATTCGACCCTAAACATCACCATGCGCTTTTTTACATTACTGTTTCAGAGATTTTGGGGTATACATGTAACAAAAAAATTGAACTGCCTCAGAATCAGATACACAAGAGACTTTGATTCCAGCATTCCTAGTATGAGTTAAAATACTGTAAATAAGCGATTGAGGCGCACCTCCAGGATTTATCCCAGCCTGTGTAATATAAACAATGCTATAGATACAAATATACAAAATGAAGTATATAATACATGTATTACTATTACCTCATTATAAAACTGCACTTCCAGTGTTGTTCTCAGATTACCATCATCAATTGAATTAATTTCATGGAAGCCAGTTTCAAGAAGATTATTTCTATCAACCATGATGAAGTTTGTTTCTCCCTCTATACTTTCTGATACATCTTTGATTTCAAGACATCTTCCTCTTACAATATTAGTTTGCAAACATCTCAGTATTTCCACTGGATTTTCAATCTCATGATTTACACAGTATTCAATTATATTCCTTATTACTTCATTAATTTCTGAAGAAGATTCATCTACACTTTGTTCTGAAAAGGGATCAGCTGCAGTTCCTGTACCTGTACTTGGAACACTTACAACTACATGTAAACTCTCCTCCCTAGGTGTTGTACTTCCCTCATCAGATACTACTTGTATACATGTACTTGATGGCGACCCACCAACCATCCCAGAATTTGGATCAAAGGACTGTAATTCCATATCTATCTCTTCACGGACATTGTTGACATTGTTTACATTCTCTGTGGTATCATATTTCTCCAAAAAAGTTGTCAAATCACTGGGAACACTCAGACTTTGAGATATGAAATCATTCTCAGAAAGGGAAACAAATTCATGAGAATTTTGTAACTCATCTCCACTGGTACATGTACTACCAGTATTTTCCTCATTGCAATTCAAGATGTGAGATCGTAATTCTCGTACAGAAAACAATGTGTTACAGTTTTCACACTGTATCTTAGTTGCAGGTGCTTCTTCGTTGTTTGCTGTTGCGATTGGAGTTGTATCTACATCATTCTGGATCGGTCTTATGTAAATTTTGGCTTGATTGCCAATGTAGGATTTTAAAGATTTGATATTCCATGAGCATTTAATTATTTCAAGTTCTCTACCACTTCGTTCGCAATTGAGTAATTCAAAACCGCCACAATTCTTTAATTGTGGAAAGCCCACAGTCTCTCCATTAGACGGGTCTCGATCTTCTGACGAAATTTTTCGCAAAACTTCTGCCTCGTCGTCATTCAAATTAAACTGTATCTTTTTAGCACCTAGCCCAGCATTTATAAGTATAGTTTTTTCCTCAATAGATGGCAGTCTACATGCATCTTTTTTCGAAAGACAGTAAAGAGATACAGTCCAAGTTCTGTTTATAGAACCTTTTTTGTTAGGGGCACTTGTAGATGTACGAGAGTCAACACCAACCCTTTTCCTTCCACTTTTACCAAACAATGCATTTCTTTGTGATGCAATTTGAAAAGCTAAGGATCCGGACTTAGAATCATTTTCTTTTGACTTGGATTTATTTCGTACACAAATTTCTGATTTTACCCGTTCTGTTAGACGTAATCTGTCACCTATTGTATTGATTCCTAAACGAATCAGTTGTTGTTCTGATAGGCTAAGAAAGTTTTCTAAGTCTATTCTCTCTGTCTTAAAATTGTTAACAACATTTTGCATGTTCAAATCGAGTAAAATCCCTTCCAAGCTGCGACTGGCTGTAGCGCTGAGTTCTGAAGAAGCCGCCATTTCTGTTCACTAAACATAACATTCGAAACCGGATCCGGACACCCAAAAGTATGAGTATAATGAAAAACCATCATGATGTAATGATAACTCGTCATAATATAATGATAACTCGTTATGATATAACGATAGCTCGTCATGATATAATGATAACTCGTCATGATATAATGATAAATTGTCATGATATAATGATGAATCATCATAATATAATGACGAATCATAATAATATAATGATAACTCGTCATAATATAATGGAAAATCATCATGATATAATGATAACTCGTCATGGTATAAAGAAATATCCTCATGATATAATGGTAGATCGTCATAACATAATGATAAATCGTCACGATATAATGACGAATCGTCATAATGTAATGATAAATCATCATGATATAATGGTAAATCGTCGTAAAATAATGATATATCGACACGATATAATGAAAAATCGTCATGACATAATGATAAATCGTCACGATATAATGACGAATCGTCATAATGTAATGATAAATCGTCACAATATAATGATAAATCATCATGATATAATGATAGATCGACACGATATAATGAAAAATCGTCATGACATAAGGGTAAATCGTCACGATAAAATGATAAATCTTCATAATATAATGATGAAGGGTCATGCTATAATCAAACTATGTCACATAAGACAGTAACGGCGTTCCATAGATTCACCCTCAGTCCGGTACAGAGCACTGTTCACTGCGATAGACACACCGGATGTGTTTGTCGCTACTTCCGGTTGCCGTGTCATCACAGAATTGAACCTTTAACGCCAGTGGCATATTTGATGAATAGCGGCTACACCAAAGAGCGAAATGTCTAAGCTGATAAAAGCATCAATAGTCGAATCAAAAGATTTTGACATATGCACTTCCATTTCATTGTAATTGTATGTAATAAGTAACACTTTTTACAGCATATTGCTTGTTATTGTTTTAGATATACATGTAGTGATATAAATATAAGTATTGTTTGTTAGTAATTTAATAGAGAAATTATATTTATCGAAATGTCTCCTTCATTAAGGTCGCGAATTTAGTGCTAAATATAATGCTATCGTAACAAATGCTTATTTTGTCATCTTTGACGTTGCACTCCGTCGTCCTACACTCTCTAGTCTTATTGTTATGATTTGTATGTCAGTAGTGGCTGACACACAGGAGATCATTTTTACCTTCAATCGCTGGATTTAGATTCAAACGCTGTTGCCAAGGGTACCTCTGGTATGCAGAATGCCCTTTTCCATTGTGTGCCCTGATTTTGTAATGTAGTGAATCAAAGCATCTTTCAGAATCAATAACCTTAATCAAAATGTTGAATATGGCATAATTTTTATTATCAATTTTACTTTCAGTTTTGTTTGAGGTTAAAAAAATATATCAGAGCGAGATTTAATGTTGTATAGTTTATCATGTCATATATCACCAAACTATTTTCAGTCTTTGAGGAGTAAATTTGAGCACTAGTAAAACATAGTCCGAGATCGATCCGATGAGTTATTTTGGATTAGAAATTTAAAAATAATGTAATACTGATTGATATTTTCCATTTTTAGTATAATAAATTCTAAAATATACATCATTGATACTTTAGAAAGTATTTTTGAACATTTTAATTTTTTTTTCAGTCTCCAGATTTTGATTCTAACATAGAGAGTATCTCTAAGATGTTTATAATATTTTCAGCCTTTTTCCTGTGTGTCCTGATTTTCTTCTGCAGTACATCTTTTCATATATTAGGGTAAATAATTTTGATCGATCATTTATTGTAAAACATTTTAATATGTAATTAATATTCATTTGAATTCTTTCCTTCCTTCGTTTCACAGAGGATAAAGTATAACAGTAGATAATCATATATACGGAGGGAGAGAGATACTTCACTAACATAATCAACTGTTAAATACTTTAGAACGTATTTATGTCTATAAGCACCAAGCGTCTTTCATTGGAATTGTCATATTAGAGTTAAACTGGATATTATCAATGTAATATGGTCGTTTGTCATTGATTACTATGTCTCATGTCTTATGGTGGACATAGCTAGCCGAACAGAAGACGCTTACTCCTCCCATAAACCTGGCCGCGCCTCTAACAGAAGACGCTTATTTCTCCCAGAAACCTGGACGCGCCTCTGACAGGAACGCCTACGTTTCCCGGGCCTTCTGACTGGAGACGCTTACTCCTCCCGGACACCTGGCCGCGGCTCTGACAGGAGACGCTTATTCCTCCCAGAAACCTGGACGCGCCGCTGACAGGGACGCTTACTTTTCCCGGACCTTCTGGCGAAAGACACTTACTCCTCCCAGAGATCTTGTCTCGCTCCTGAATCCCACGGTCCATGAATGCAAAAATTATCTAGCACCACTATTTAACACTATTAAGTGGCTACTTTGCTTCCCTTCAAGAACCATACGGTGGCCCTTACCCTACACAATAAAGACCCATCAACATGTCCATCATAACAGACTAAGACCTTATACCCCTATTAGACTCCCTTGTGTATAAAACATTGATAACAGATACAAATCAGCTTAAGTTCAATCATAAATGGACATGTGGTCGTAGAACAGATAAATGTTTGATTTACTTATACAATGTTTATCGGTTTACGTGTTCAACAATGCTGAATTAGGGCGATTACTTTGAAGTATTTCATCTCATAAAATATTTGTTATTGTTGTTAATGTAGGTTTGGAATGAAAATTTTCAAAAGCTGAGTTTCATTATAATGTCTTTAATTATAACATTCTGTTTGTTAGCAGAATTCCTACCAGCTTATGTACATGTATTATCAAGTGACCGATGTGCACGAATGTTCTAATTCTCCAATATAATTCCTAGCAACAACAAGCTTAGGTGTGTCGTAGAATTTGTCATAGCGGTCACCTCTATGAGGAGGTCATCTGCTTTTGAGGGTCTATTCACATTCCTAATTACTATAATTTTTGTCAGTTACTACGTGTATACGTTCTAGTATTAATCGGTCTTGCTGTTCGTACTAGCTAAGTGAGCATAAACATTGTTTACTCCAACCAGAAAATTAATTATCAATTTTTATTGATAAACGAAGGGGTGAACATGGGGTATCTCTCCACCTCTACCCCTCCCACTCCTCCCTCACTCTTTCCTCACCTTTCCCCTCTTACTGCATTGCCTCCCTTTTCCCCACTCCCTACGTTCCCCTCTTAACCGGTCTGCAACCTTATACGTTTAACGTCATTCGTTCTAGTTGATAAGCTGACTGTACGTTTTGAGAACCAAGTTGTACGATCGAAGTTGTGAGGTCGAACCATGAGGTTTTTAATGCGTTATTGTTCATCAGTTCTTGTAAATGTGTTCTTGTGAACTTAGTTTTATTGCTTAAGATTGCAAACTAATAAAACTTCCACAAACTTGTATTATTTTAGACAAGGATAAATATTTTATTTATAGGTCCTTGTTTCAGACAATACGTAGTATTTGTATAACCTATTTAAACATTTGTCAAATCCACCTTTTCAATACACGTATGACCTCGTAAATTAGTGTTCTGATTTAAATTGCAATCATTCACCATATGATATGTATAGAAAACACTACGCTTGTTATATTATGTTATGTTTAGAAATAAAAAAAAATTAAAAAGGAAGATTTCAATCTAGAAGTGTTTTATTCCGTGGAATTCTCCTTTTCTTGAGGATGATTTAACCGTCAAATAATGGCAAGGAAGAAGAATCTACCTTTTTCTATTTGTAACTGCAGTTTATATTAAATGCACAAAGTATGTATAACCACCTGCCAACCACCTGCCATCGTGTGGTAGTAGTATTACCACTTGCCACTGTGTTGTAGTAGTATTATTACCACCTGCCACTGTGTGGTAGTAGTATTAATACCAGCTACCATTATGTGGTAGTGGCAGTATAGTATTACTACCTGCCATCGTGTGGTAGTAGTATTACCACCTGCCACTGTGTTGTAGTAGTATAATTACCACCTGCCACTGTGTGGTAGTAATATTATTGTCACCTGTCACCGTGTAGTAGTAGTATCTTAACCACCTGTCACCTTGTGGTAGTAGTAGTAGTAGTACCACCTGTCACTGTAATGTAGTAATTTTATTGTCACCTACCATCGTGTGGTATTATTATTATAACCATCAATCGCCATGTGGTAACAGTATTATTACCAACTACCACCGTGTGATAATAATATTATTACCACCTGCCACCGTGTGGTAGAAGTATTATTACTACCTGTCACCGTGTGGTAGTAGTAGTATTACCATCTGTCACCATGTAGCTGGAAAATTATTACCACCTACCATCATGTGGTAGTTTCATTATTACCATCTGTCACCGTGTGATAGTAGTAGTATTACCACCTATCGACGTGTGATGTTATATTATTACCATCTGCCATTGTGTGGTAGTAGTATTATAACCACCTGTCGCTGTATGGTAGTTTTATTATTACTACCTACCACCGTGTGGTAGAAGTATTATTACCACCTGTTACCGTGTGGTAGTAGGTTTATAATCACCTGTCACCGTGTGGTAGTACTATTATTACCACCTGCCACCATGTGGTAGTAGTATTGTTACCACCTGCCACCATGTGGTAGTAGTATTGTTACCACCTGTCACCATGTGGTAGTAGTATCATTACCACCTGTCACCATGTGGCAGTAGTATTATTACCACCTGTCACCGTGTGGTAGTAGTAGTATTACCACCTGTCACCGTGTGGTAGTAGTAGTATTACCACCTGTCACCATGTGGTAGTAGTATCATTACCACCTGCTGTCACCGTGTGGTAGTAGTAGTATTACCACCTGTCACCGTGTGGTAGTAGAAGTATTATTACCACCTATCGACGTGTGTGAGCAGCATTATTACCACCTGTCACCGTGTGGTAGTAGTATTATTACCACCTGCCACTGTATGGTTGTAGTATTTTTACCACCTGCCACTGTATGGTTGTGGTATTATTACCAGTTCTCACTATGTGGTAGCAGTATAGTATTACCACCTGCCCCCGCGTGGTAGTAATATTATTACGACCTGTGTCCTAGTAATAATTTTTCTACCTATCATATGTGTCATTATTTTGAGTTATGTCATGCAGCCGGCGTCTGTTGATATGTGTTATCATTTTGAGGTATGTCATGTAGTCAGTGTCTGTAGATATGTGTTATCATTTTGAGGTATGTCATGTAGCCGGCGTCTGTCGATATGTGTTATCATTTTGAGGTATGTCATGTAGCCGGCGTCTGCAGATATGTGTTATCATTTTGAGGTATGTCATGTAGCCGGCGTCTGTAGATATGTGTTATCATTTTGAGGTATGTCATGTAGCCGGCGTCTGTAGATATGTCATCATTTTGAGGTATGTCATGTAGCCGGCGTCTGTAGATATGTGTTATCATTTTGAGGTATGTCATGTAGCCGGCGTCTGTAGATATGTCATCATTTTGAGGTATGTCATGTAGCCGGCGTCTGCAGATATGTGTTATCATTTTGAGGTATGTCATGTGGCTGGCGTCTGTAGATATGTCATCATTTTGAGGTATGTCATGTAGCTGGCGTCTGTAGATATGTCTTATCATTTTGAGGTATGTCATGTGGCTGGCGTCTGTAGATATGTCATCATTTTGAGGTATGTCATGTAGCCGGCGTCTGTAGATATGTCATCATTTTGAGGTATGTCATGTAGCCGGCGTCTGTAGATATGTCATCATTTTGAGATATGTCATGTAACCGGCGTCTGCAGATATGTGTTATCATTTTGAGGTATGTCATGTAGCTGGCGTCTGTAGATATGTCTTATCATTTTGAGGTATGTCATGTGGCTGGCGTCTGTAGATATGTCATCATTTTGAGGTATGTCATGTAGCCGGCGTCTGTAGATATGTCATCATTTTGAGGTATGGCATGTAGCCGGCGCCTGTAGATATGTGTCATTATTTTGAGGTATGTCATGTAGCCGGCGTCTGTAGATATGTGTTATCATTTTGAGGTATGTCATGTAGCCGGCGTCTGTAGATATGTCATCATTTTGAGGTATGTCAAGTAGCCGGCGTCTGTAGATATGTCATAATTTTGAGGTATGGCATGTAGCCGGTGTCTGTAGGTATGTGTCATCATTTTGAGGTATGTCATGTAGACGGTGTCTGTAGATATGTGTCATTATTTTGAGATATGTCATGTAGCCGGCGTCTGTAGATATGTGTTATCTTTTGAGATATGTCATGTAGCCGATGTCTGTAGGTATGTGTTATCATTTTGAGGTATGTCATGTAGCCGGCGTCTGTAGATATGTGTCATTATTTTGAGATATGTCATGTAGCCGGCGTCTGTAGATATGTCATCATTTTGAGGTATATCATGTAGCCGGCGTCTGTAGATATGTCATCATTTTGAGGTATGGCATGTAACCGGTGTCTGTAGGTATGTGTCATCATTTTGAGATATGTCATGTAGCCGATGTCTGTAGATATGTGTTATCATTTTGAGCTATGTCATGTAGCCGATGTCTGTAGATATGTGTTATCTTTTTGAGGTATGTCATGTAGCTGGCGTCTGTAGATATGTCATCATTTTGAGGTATGGCATGTAGCCGGTGTCTGTAGATATGTGTTATCATTTTGAGGTATGTCATGTAGACAGCGTCTGTAGATATCTCATCATTTTGAGGTATGTCATGTAGACAGCGTCTGTAGATATGTGCTATCATTTTGAGGTATGTCATGTAGCTGGCGTCTGTAGATATGTCATCATTTTGAAGTATGTCATGTAGACGGCGTCTGTAGATATGTGTTATCATTTTGAGGTATGTCATGTAGCCGGCGTCTGTAGATATGTGTAGATAGGTGATATCATTTTGAGGTATGTCATGTAGTCAGTGTCTGCAGATATGTGTTATCATTTTGAGGTATGTCATGTAGACAGCGTCTGTAGATATGTGTTATCATGTTGAGGTATGTCATGTGGCTGGCGTCTGTAGATATGTGTCATTATTTTGAGGTATGTCATGTAGCCGGCGTCTGTAAATATGTCATCATTTTGAAGTATGGCATGTAGCCGGTGTCTGTAGATATGTCATCATTTTGAGGTATGGCATGTAGTCAGTGTCTGTAGATATGTGTTATCATTTTGAGGTATGTCATGTAGCCGGCGTCTGTAGATATGTGTTATCTTTTGAGGTATGTCATGTAGCCGGCGTCTGTAGATATGTGTTATCATTTTGAGGTATGCCATGTAGCCGGCGTCTGTAGATATGTCATCATTTTGAGGTATGGCATGTAGCCGGTGTCTGTAGATATGTGTCATCATTTTGAGGTATGTCATGTAGCCGATGTCTGTAGATATGTGTTATCATTTTGAGGTATGTCATGTAGACGGTGTCTGTAGATATGTGTCATTATTTTGAGGTATTTCATGTAGCCGATGTCTGTAGATATGTGTTATCATTTTGAGGTATGTCATGTAGCTGGCGTCTGTAGATATGTGTTATCATTTTGAGGTATGTCATGTAGACAGCGTCTGTAGATATGTGTTATCATGTTGAGGTATGTCATGCAGCCGGCGTCTGTAGATATGTGTTATCATTTTGAGGTATGTCATGTGGCTGGCGTCTGTAGATATGTCATCATTTTGAGGTATGTCATGTAGACGGCGTCTGTAGATATGTGTTATCATTTTGAGGTATGTCATGTAGCCGGCGTCTGTAGATATGTGTTATCATTTTGAGGTATGTCATGTAGACGGCGTCTGTAGATATGTGTTATCATTTTGAGGTATGTCATGTAGTCGGCGTCTCTGGATATGTGCCATTATTTTGAGGTATGTCATTTAGCCGGCATCTGTCGATATGTGTTATCATTTTGAGGTATGTCATGTAGCCGGCGTCTGTAGATATGTCATCATTTTGAGGTATGGCATGTAGCCGATGTCTGTAGATATGTGTTATCATTTTGAGGTATGTCATGTAGCCGGCGTCTGTAGATATGTGTTATCATTTTGAGGTATGTCATGTAGCCGGCGTCTGTAGATATGTCATCATTTTGAGGTATGTCATGTAGCCAGCGTCTGTAGATATGAGTTGTCATTTTAAAGTATGACGTGTGCCGCCGTCTGTAGATATGTGTTATCATTTTGAGGTATGACGTGTGCCGCTGTCTGTAGATATTTGTCATCATTTTGAGGTATGTTGATGTAGCCAGCGTCTGTAGATATTTGTCATCATTTTGAGGTATGTTGATGTAGCCGGCGTCTGTAGATATTTGTCATCATTTTGAGGTATGTTGATGTAGCCGGCGTCTGTAGATATTTGTCATCATTTTGAGGTATGTCATGTAGCCAGCGTCTGTAGATCTATATGTGTCTATTGTTTTGAATCTTATAAATCTCTGGTCGCTGTATCACAATACCACTTTGAAAATTACAGTCGCACCACAAAGGTCTTGTTACTCTGTGATTTTATGATATATTGAGATTTATTTTGTCTATTAATTGTATGGTTAATTTTAAAAACATCCAGAAATTAGCAAACTATACTTTATAAGACCTATAATAATATCGTATATTGCATAAGAAGAGGGGATTAAATTACATATCCAAAGTTGCAATCCGAGGAATCCCGACATTTTTTGGTGGGAAAAAATTATTTTTGACCTGGAATCAACTCAGTATCCTATGTTAAGTTTGATTTCAAATTAAAACTCCGGTTCTGATCATTGTTTGGTGGATCAGGAATATACTTTCGAGCTAGCCGCAGCAACTTTATCATTGTAGATCTAGCACAACTTGACAGCTCATGGGAATATATCTTAATCTTTCTTCATTTACTGCATGCATGTTGCTCTACTGAAGCGGGTCACACAAGATTTATGTGGAATTCAGTTCTGTTATAATGAAATCAATATTTTTTGCAGTGTGCATGCAGTCATGTCTCGAATGTTAATTGCGAAATAAATGTCCGAATAACTAAGAAATGTGTATGGAAAATACTTTGTCATGTCAATTCCGTCCCGTGGGATTAATTAGCTGCCGCCTTACACTTCAGTCGTTTTGTTACGGCATAATTTGCGAACTGCAATACTGATATAAATTATAAAAAAAAAAAAGTCTGTTTTGATTTATACGTGCTTTTAGTACGGTTGTCTGATAAACCTGATCCAGATTTCTGCCACGCTCATTAGTGTCAAATGTGTTAGGATAGTGCATCGGAATATTTAAATTTCGAGATCGAGATTACCGTAGTCTACTTTCACTTTCTGACTTCAAAACAATAACAGCTGCAAGCTGGCGAGAGAGAAAGAAAGACTGCATACAAAATGCGAACGTTAACTCGATGTCTTCAAAGTGTGCATATACAGAAATGTGTATTATCAACTCTGAAATGTTTTTCTACAACTGTCATCAGAAATAGGGAAACCATGACAGACCCTAGGCAAGAATTACAATATACAGTGAGGCCCTTTCACGTTAAGTGCGGGACTGACCTTTTGAGTGACGAATAATAATGTTTCCTTTACAGTTTTTTACGTCATAATGTAGTTTTGATTCTGTCTTACGTCATTTTGCAGGAACAGTGATGATTTTTCCACTTAAAACATCAGTCCCGCAGTGAACGTGAAAGGGTCTAATACCATTGTTAACATACAGTATCCTTCATATGTACCAATTTGAGATTTGATTAAGGAGTTGCCTCTGCTTAATATTTCATATATTGCTGTTCCAAATGTTAGTTATATTCAATGTACTGACAGAGTCCTTATATATGTAACATATAGATTTAACTTCTGAATAATTTTTTTGTTGAGACTTTTTTTATTATTATCTCAAATTCCTTTTGTGTGGTGTACCTATTTAAAAAATTATGAGTAATTAAAGACATATTTTCAGTAGATCTGATATAGTTGTTATAGGGAGGATTAAGAAAATTGACTGGGACTTGACCTTGGACCTAGGAGCAAGTTGGTCCAGTTTTATGGCACAGGACCTCAAATCTGAAGATCCAGGTTAAATTTGGGCTTTTTGCCTGAAATTTCAGTGGTTCTTCAAACTAGATCCATTATTAGGACCCTTCCCAATGAACATTTCATTGATGTTTCCCAAAACTGTCTAAATTTTCCCTAAACATTGAGCTTTAAACATTATGCAAATGCGTCAGAAAATTCCCTTTTCCCAAACATTGAGCTTTTAACATTATACAAATAGAACAAAAAATTCCTAGATGAAAAGGTACATGTACCTTTGAAAAAAATCTAAAAACAAAAAAAAAAAAAACCCACTGATTTTTCATATAGTGCTTCCCAGTCTGTCTTTTGGATGAGACAGGGTAAACAGAGGCCCATATTACACATGTAAAGTATAAAAACATATAGATGGATCCACAGCCAGTGATGGGTCTATAGCATAGGCCATGATTTTAAAGCAATGCATCAGGCAGGTGCTGCCATCATATAAAACCAATGCTCCCATCATGTAAGTGCAATACTTCCATTATATAAGTGCAATACTCCCATCATGTAAGTGCAATACTCTCATTATATAAGTGCAATACTTCCATCATGTAAGTGCAATACTCCCTTCATGTAAGTGCAATACTCCCATTATATAAGAACAATACTCCCATTATGTAAGTGCAGTACTCCCATTATATAAGTGCAATACTCCCATCATGTAAGTGCAGTACTCCCATTATATAAGTGCAGTACTCCCATTATATAAGTGCAGAACTCCCATTATATAAGTGCAATACTCCCATTATATAAGTGCAATACTCCCATTATATAAGAACAATACTCCCATTATATAAGTGCAATACTCCCATCATGTAAGTGCAATACTCCCATTATATAAGTACAATACTCCACTCATGTAAGTGCAATACTCCCATTATATACGTGCAATACTCCCATCATGTAAGTGCAATACTCCCATCATGTAAGTGCAATACTCCCATTATATAAGTACAATACTCCACTCATGTAAGTGCAATACTCCCATTATATAAGTGCAATACTCCCATTATATAAGTACAATACTCCCATCATGTAAGTGCAATACTCCCATCATGTAAGTGCAGTACTCCCATTATATAAGTGCAATACTCCCATTATATAAGTACAATACTCCCATCATGTAAGTACAATACTCCCATCATGTAAGTGCAATACTCCCATCATGTAAGTGCAATACTCCAGGCATCATTATGGGCCACAATATTGCGATATTAGCGCATTATTTTCGTCAAAATCGCAATAAAACTCTCAGACTGCGCCAAAAATCCCATCGATATCTTTCGTGAGATTTGTAATGAATAAATATTGTTCGAACTGTCTTGAGCTGTGTTACGAATCACGATCATTCTGGCGTTTGAAAGATCATTTTAGAATAGCTATTGGTAATTGAGCGTCATGTTAACTCTGATTTAAAAGCATCCGTAGCCACAATTATGCCTCCCAAAAGAAAACTCCCGGAGCCCGGTAAGTGGCAACTTAAACTTTTTAAATTCATTGACAATTCATACGCAATATCTCATCCAATACATACTAGTGATTGTTAGAGAGCTTTCTCTAAACAAAATCTTGTCACATCACCCATCAGGAACAGACTGTCAAGTGACCATTGCACAGAACTGATGACAGTGATGATAGAAGGGGAAAATTCAGGAGAATTTGACTTTAATGGTGCTTTAAAAGACTGGAGAAATAAAAAAAAGCAGACTGATTTTCAGGAAATAGAAGACATTTTTGATGGATATCTTGATTTGTTACTTTGTTTTTCATTAGTTATAACACTTTTACAGTAATGCTATTCCACATTCAGGAGTTTACAATTGTGCATTTTATTATCCCTGGAATTTAAAACAAAATACAAACGGATGAGTAGAAATATCCCATGAAATTTTAGAAAATCCCATCAAAATTTATTTGATGGGATAATGATCCCATTACTTTCAAATTCCAGAATGATCCCTGATACTCCCATTATATAAGTGCAATACTCCCATCATGTAAGTGCAATACTCCCATTATATAAGTGCAATACCAGAGATCTTGAAATCTTTCGGTCCTGCTGGCAAAACCAATGAAATTCAAGAATGTCCAAAATGATCAAGTACTGCACTGGTCCCTGGCAATGTCTTCAGCCCTATATTGCGATTTTGAAATTCTGATGCAGAGGAAAACTCTGTAAAATGTTTTATCTTTATAAACGCCTGATCAACTGCTGATGTTTAAAGCATACATATGACCTTGACTGTAACAACAGAGCTAGTAAAAGCTCACTTATACTAGATAACACTAGGAAAGGGGGTAATACCCCCTCGATCTCCCACTGAATTCACCATTGATTTGTACATGTATAATATTTGAAATAATTTATATATTGTGGTCATTTCAGATTTTACACACTCATTCAACAAGCTAATTCAAAGATCCTAGAAGAGCATAGAAAAAGGTAACTCAAACAAAAAAGATAACTCAAACTCAAACGAAAGAAGTTACTCAAATGAAAAAGAATTGTCATATGGGAGTCTGTTTAAATATCTCTGAATGAGATCATAGAAAAACAGTAAATCACACAAAAAAGGTAACTCAAATGAAAAAGGTTACTCAAATGAAAAAAAGGTTACTCAAAGAAAAAAAGGATACTCAAACAAAAAATGGTTACTCAAACAAAAAATGTTACTCAAACGAAAAAGGTTACTTATACAAAACAGATAACTCAAACAAAAAATGTTTTGTCATCTGGGAGTCCGTATAAAATCCCCAAAGAAATTAAGATGTCACTGTTCAGTTTCTGATTTTTCAACAGTCATAGAACAGTTTTACTGTTCTAGTTTTTGTCAGTTTATGTGATTGAATATCATGTAAATTATTCATGGTATTAAGCTGTCTGTGCCTCTGACACTTTTTATGCTTCCCGAAAACTTATGCTATAGTCGCTGCTGTGTCCATGTGTCTGTCTGTCTGTCCCTCCGAGTTCATATCTCCTATACCTTTCATCAGAATTTGATCATACTTCACCAAAATATTATTTAGGTTAAGGGCTTTGGGACTAAGGTCACTCTAGGTCATTTCTGAAAGGTCAAGGTCACTTATTCACAATGACTTAAAATACCTTGAAATATGTATATCTCCTACACATTTCATCAGAATTTGATCATACTTTACCAAATTATAAGTTAGGTTAAGGGCTTTTGGACAATAGTCACTCAAGGTCATTTCTGAAAGGTCAAGGTCACTTATTAACTATGACTTAAAGTAACATGAAGTACATATATCTCCTACACCTTTCATCAGAATTTGATCATACTTCACCAAAATATTATTTAGGTTAAGGGCTTTTGGACAAAAGTCACTCAAGGTCATTTTTGAGAGGTTAAGGTCACTTATTTGCTATGACTTAAAATACCATGAAGTACTTATATCTCCTACACCTTTCATCAGAATTAAGCCGGCTTGGCCTAGTGGTATAGCTCTGGCCTCCTGATTGGGAAGCCGGGGTTCGAGTCCTGCTCTGGTCATGCCAGTGTCCTGTCTTTCGGATGAGACAGTAAAAACAGAGGCCCTGTGTCGTGGTAAGCATAGCACGTTAAAGATCCCTCACTGCTTCGGGTGGGTCCGTTGCAAAGATCAAAATTTGTATGCCCCGCATCAGGCAAATGCCGTCACCAGATACGTGAAATATTCATGGTGTAACGTTAAACAAAAATTAATCAATCAATCAATCAATTCATAGAATTTGATCATACTTCACCAAAAATGTTATTTAGGTTAAGAGCTTTTGGACAAAGGTCACTCAAGGCCATTTCTGAAAGGTCATGTTACAATAAAAAGTTTTATTTCATAACTAATCAAGGTCAAGCTTACTCATTTTAGTTTAAGATACCGGTACTGTGATCACTTGTTGTTCTACAGTTGACTCAATTGGATATCCATATGATACATAAAGATTTGAAATCGTCATCAATTACTGTCCACGCCACTCACTCTGGAAACTGGAAAATCTGGATTTTCAGTTATTCATCTTCAGAATAATTTCAAAAAGGCAAAACCATTCGATAGATCTTGTTTAGTCGTAACTTTTGGTGTATGCTATATGTTTGTATGAAGAAGCGTTCATATTTTATGGAAAGAAATCTAATTTAGATAGGGCAATTTCCATGTTAAATTTTGACGTGACGTCGCCAAGTTTCCCATAGACTCAATGTTAAACATCGGCGACGTCATGTCAAAATTAACATAGAAAACGCCCTATCTAAAATGATTTTTTCCCTATAAAATACGAATGCTTCTTCGTAGAAATATATAACATACACCAAAAGTTACGACTAAACAAGATCTGTCGATTGATTTTAATTTTGTATAACCATTTTAAAGACAAATAAGTGAAAATCCAGATTTTTCGGTTTACAAACTGAGTGGCGCGGACAGTAATACAATGATTTCCTATATATTGAGTCATTCATTTCCTTCATTATTGCTGTGCTTCTTGGTGCATCCATCAGTTTTACTGATTTTTTGTATATGAATTGAATCATCAATTTCCTGCATTATAACTACCGTTCAGGGAGCATCCATCACTTTTACTGATACTCTTGTTTGGATTTAACTTTTTTTTTCTTCATTATTGACAACATTGCTATTTAGTATTACAAATAATCTTGAGAAACTGATGTGACAAATATGGGTAAAGTATTTGGGTGATTTTGATTAATTGATAGATCACCTTCTTTATTTGTTTATCTGGGCACTGTATTAAAAATGCAACTGCAAAAATAGTTGAAGCAAATGAATGTTCCTGTTAATGTGTGTGTGAATTTGATTGTGACATTGTAGACAAAGAAGAATAATACAGCATTGTCAACTTAGGAGTAGATAAATAAACTAAGTTAAACCATGAATTAGAAATATAAAAGTAGTTTGATTTTAAACATCAAATCTGTACATAAATGAAGCTGATTTAACAGGAAGCACTCTAGACCTTCACACAGGTTATTAGTCCCCTACCGGCATCGCCAAAGGGGACTATAGGTTTGCACTCCGTCCATCTGTCCGTCAGTCACACTCACGTTTTCCGGACTTTTTTTCTAAACGCTTGTAGATATTCATCCAAGTTTTGGTGTATGAGTATACCACCATGAGTTACAGATCAAGTTCGAGTTTCGTTACAGTCCACTGATTTTTGACGGAATTACGGCCCTTGGAATTAGAAAATTTCTTTAAAATGGCAGTTTTTCGGACTTTTTTTCTAAACGCTTGTAGATATTCATCCAATTTTTAGTGTGCAAGTATACTACATACCATGAGTTACAGATCAAGTTGGAGTTTCGTTTCGGTCCACTGATTTTTGACGGAATTACGGCCCTCGGAATTAGAAAATTTCTTTAAAGGTTGTGATCAAATACTTAACTTGCTGGCAGCCTGAAAGACAGTATGTTGTGTGTGTGTGTGTGTGTGTTTGTAGGTGTGTGTGTGTTTTGGGGGTCTTAGTTTTCCATTTGCCAGTAGGGGACTTAGTATTGCCTAAGCAATACTTTCAGAATGCTTATTATTGATACAGAATCACTTAATATCACAAACCAAGTGTTTCTGTGTGTATTCAACTAATTAATCTTAACAAAATGTATTTTAGCGGCATTTTGTCACACAAGATTGCAGTAAATGGAGTCCGTATCCACTTTGAGACATCAGGAGATGGCAGAGAAACATTACTTCTACTTCCCGGGGCTCTCGGTAAATTCATTGTGATTTCTTGGTTATTTGATGGGCTGTCCATGAACTTCAAACACAAAAGTTCTAATTTAAAATAACTTTTTAATTAATGAAATAACTAATCATTTCATTTTACAGTTTTAAAGAGTTTTTAAGCATTACACTCTGCAGTATTCTGAAATGGTTAAGAAAAAGGAAATTAAGGGTGGGAGAGCAAATGTGTAATTTTCTGTAAGAGTGGGAGAGCAAATGTTATCTCTAAATACATTTAATTCACACTAAGTTGAATGCTAAATGACCAAGAAAAATAGCCTAAGATCTCAAGAGTGTGACTTAAACATTTATTGACATATTAGTGAAATTAGATTGTGAATTTTGTGTAGTTAGATTTATGCTTCAGTACACTAAGATGGAAACTTCAGTGCAAGTAAATCAGGACTTTAGTGCACTTAGATTTGGACTTTGGTGAAATTCGAATTGGGACTTCAGAAATAAGAGACATAATTAGAAGTCAGTATTACATATGTGTCTCCTCAAATAAACGAAAATCAACTAAGTTTCCTGAATTTCTGATCAGAGTTATTGTTCTTGTTATTTTCAACCTTTTAATATATATACTCTGAGTGAATGTTGAAATTTTCTGTAAGGTATCAAATCTCCGAGGATAGATAAATGTGTATATTCTTATATATTCATCACCTTAAGTAGACTTGAATGAAATGAAGTTCTAGTATCCTTTGACAGGTTCTACACGAACAGATTTCCAATATCAGTTGTCGGACTTTAATAAGCGTGAATTCACACTCATAGCATTTGATCCTCGAGGGTATGGGAGAAGCATCCCACCCGAAAGAGACTGGCCATTAGAATTTCTACAAAGGGATGCCGAGGATGCATATGGATTGTGTCAGGTAAGATGATTACAATTTTAGGTATTTAGGTCATTAGGTCATTATGTGAAGTTAGTCACTATCTAAGGTAAATAAGTCAGTATGTCAGGTAAGTAGGTCACCATCAGGTCAGGAGGTCGCTTTGTCTAGTAAATGGGTCAATTTGTCAGATATAAATGTTACAAAGAGATGCTGAGCATCAGTATTGACTGTGACAAGAGAGTAATAAGTACATATTGAAAAAGCAAATCAAAAACTAGTTATTCATTTTTATAAAACTTTCCATAGTACATGTACCATTTTTCTATGTTCTCAGTCTTATAGATTAGATCCTTTTCTCAAAATCTCAGCAACTAAGAGGAATGTAGACATAATACTTCACACATAGGTTCCTTATGACCAGAGCTTTCAAAGTATGCTATGACTTTTGACCTATTGATCATGACCTTGGACTTTGACCTGCTTTTAATAAAATTTAACTTTGGCTATATCTTTTGAAGTAATGGAGGTAGGACTTTGATAATTCATACATAGGTTCTTTATGGCGAGTGCTTTCAATTGATACCATGACTTTTGACCTTGTGGCCTTCACCTTGTTTCGAATTTGCTTTGCAATTTGGCCATACCATCTTTAGCAGTTTCTTGTTGTTTGTATGGGAACATGTATCCAGATTTTAAAGTTCTCACAATATCTGTTCAACACATTAGGCCAATTAGGAAGAAAGTGAAAATATGTATTGAACTGACATTGGCCTGATAACTTGAGAGGATTTCGAGATTTTTAAAACTTTACAATTTTCATTTTCACATTTATTTTGCTAAACAAATGGAGTCAATTAAAAAAACAAAGGTTTTTTAATTGACTTTGTCCTGAGAACTTGATCAATTTTATGTTGATTGATATTCCTGTATTGTAGAAACTTGACTTGAAGAACATCTCTCTGCTGGGCTGGAGTGATGGTGGAATTACAGCAATGATCCTGGCTGCTCGATATCCAGAACTTGTCAAAAATCTCGTTATTTGGGGTGCTAATGCTTACATAACCAAAAAAGACATGGAAATGTTTGAAAGTACAGCAACATTTTGATCACCTTGATTCCAAACTGAAAATCATATATGCCCACTTTCTTCACAATTTTTGTTTTTCCATCGAGGTAGCAGTTAAAATTGTCAACTATTCATTATTTAACAAAATATAAAGATATATGAATGTATTCTCTTTGATCAAATCTTTCTAATGGTACCAGACAGTGACATTTTTCGAAATATTTTTAAATATAGGGTTAGTAAGTCTTTTAAAATGACCCATGAGAGTCCTTGAGAAAGTAAGGTTTTAGGTACACCTGACACGTCCTTTGATATACAAATAAACCCTTAACTCAGTGTGTTGACCATATCGAGACTTATAAAAATCATTTTGTCAAAATAATTCATAAAACACAGCCTTCAACATCACATTTTAGACGAGTTTCACAACTATTACTGAATTCTGCACAAGATCTAACTACCATGCTAATGCTGTCTTGGGGCATCAGTGTTTCATAATCAAATTTTGTTCTTTCATTAATTTAAAACTGATATTTATTCAAGTTCTTCATGTCCCTAGCATTTTAAGTAATAGTTCCAGACTTAAAGGTAAAATCACAGAATACTAGAAAAAAATGTTTTAACATGAAACATTTTTGATATAAAATGTATTCACAGCCCTTGTTTTGTAGGTATTCGTGACATTTCAAAGTGGAGTGAGGCCATGAGAACTCCATTCTTAGCACTGTACGGAGAAAAATATTTCAGAGAGCAGTGGTCCAAGTGGGTGGATGCTTATGGAAATTACTTCAACAAAAGAAATGGTCAGAATTAAATTAAGACATTTTTGTGATAGAGGCTTCACATGCTTTATTTGTGAGGCCTATAGATATGAGGTCAAGGCTACAACCTTGACCTTAATGTGCATACCAAATGTAACTGGTGAAAGATGCCTCTGTTTCATTTACAAATGTCCAATATTTGGTTTATATTTAAAATTTTATTTAAATGAAGTTAAACTTTATATGTCAGTAGGCTACAGGGGGCATCTGCTATCCTTACTTCCCACTCTAACCCTAAATTAAAGGTAAAACCAAACTGTTTCAATAATTTCATTCTAAAATAGCAAAAATTTTCTTTATATATTAGCAACCTTTTCCGAAAGGAGGTGTTAATTCTTAATGAAATGTTTCCCTAACTTATTTATTATTTATAAAAATTACAGATTCACTACAGTTACATAATAACTTTTTAGTTTGTCTAATGTACAAGTTCTGTAATCATTCATAAGTTCATAGTTTGGATAAGTCTGTTGGTCTGTTGCATATTTAAAAATTTATTACTCAATTCAGTTGGCAGGTGCTCCAGAAATACACCAAAACAGTCCAGTTGTGATTTTAATTAATAGCCATTCATCCAATCAATCAATCAATCAATCAGTCAATTGCTCAGTCTAGCCATTTAGCTCTTCTATAATTTCATTTATTTTGTTCATCGATGTAGACAATCAGTTTCTAAATAATTGCTCATTTTGATGACTTTCAGATGATATATGTTAGATGACTTCCAGGTGATATATGTTAGATAACTTTTAGGTGATATATGTTAGATGACTTCCTGGTGATATATGTATAGATGACTTTTAGGTGATATATGTCAGATGACATTTAGGTGATATATGTCAGATGACTTTCAGGTGGTATATGTATAGATGACTTCCAGGTGATATATGTCAGATGACTTTCAGGTGATATATGTATAGATGACTTCCAGGTGATATATGTCAGATGACTTTCAGGTGATATATGTTAGATGACTTTCAGGTGATATATGTATAGATGACTTCCAGGTGATATATGTTAGATGACTTTCAGGTGATGTATGTAAAGATGACTTTCAGATGATATATGTTAGATGACTTTCAGGTGATATATATATATATAGATGACTTTCAGATGAAAAATGTTAGATGACTTTCAGGTGATATATGTATAGATGACTTTCAGATGATATATGTATAGATGACTTTCAGGTGATATATGTATAGATGACTTTCAGATGTTAAATGTTAGATGACTTTCAGGTGATATATGTTAGATGACTTTCAGATGATATATGTTAGATGACTTTCAGGTGATATATGTATAGATGACTTTCAGATGATATATGTTAGATGACTTTCAGGTGATATATGTATAGATGACTTTCAGATGATAAATGTTAGATGACTTTCAGATGATATATGTTAGATGACTTTCAGGTGATATATGTTAGATGACTTTCAGATGATATATGTATAGATGACTTTCAGATGATATATGTATAGATGACTTTCAGATGATATATGTTAGATGACTTTCAGGTGATATATGTATAGATGACTTTCAGATGATATATGTTAGATGACTTTCAGGTGATATATGTATAGATGACTTTCAGATGATAAATGTTAGATGACTTTCAGATGATATATGTTAGATGACTTTCAGGTGATATGTGTATAGATGACTTTCAGATGATATATGTTAGATGACTTTCAGGTGATATATGTATAGATGACTTTCAGATGATAAATGTTAGATGACTTTCAGATGATATATGTTAGATGACTTTCAGGTGATATATGTTAGATGACTTTCAGATGATATATGTATAGATGACTTTCAGATGATATATGTTAGATGACTTTCAGGTGATATATGTATAGATGACTTTCAGATGATAAATGTTAGATGACTTTCAGGTGATATATATATAGATGACTTTCAGATGATAAATGTTAGATGACTTTCAGGTGATATATGTATAGATGACTTTCAGATGATATATGTTAGATGACTTTCAGGTGATATATGTTAGATGACTTTCAGATGATATATGTATAGATGACTTTCAGATGATATATGTATATATGACTTTCAGGTGATATATGTATATATGACTTTCAGGTGATATATGTATAGATGACTTTCAGATGATAAATGTTAGATGACTTTCAGGTGATATATGTATAGATGACTTGAGTAAGATTAAAGCTCGGACCCTTATTCTCCATGGACTGAAGGATCCCTTGGTGCCGTTAGAACATCCTGACTATCTACATGAACATATTAAAGGATCTAAGTAAGTATTCCTCAGATCACATCCACACTGTCCTTAAGGTATCTCATCATAATGTTGAGAGTGGTGGATTGGTGAGGGGGGGAGGGTCTGATTCATAAATTGGATTGGGGTTTTTTTTTATCCAGATTTAAAATTGTAAAGAATTATTATAACATAACAGATGATAGAAAAATGAAGATGGATAAAAACCTAAATGAAATATAGTAATATTGCATTATATGCGTAATATAGCGATGTGTAGCAGTCTGCTTCAAATAGTTTTATCGGTTGTTTTAGAGTTATCTTTCTTTGATCACCAGTTTATTAACAGTAGGCCAGTCTTTAATATTGATTTTAATCAACTCTTTGATATTATGTAAGTTGTTATTCAGACAGTGCGATCCTCTTTAAAGTTTCATGACTGATATATAAGAAATATCATTGTGCTTTCAGATTGTACATCCTGCCAGAAGGAAAGCATAATCTCCATATTCGTTACTATCGAGAAGTCAACTACCTCATTCAAAATTTTTTGCAGCAATAAAGGGAGGAAACTCTTGTAAATGATTGGGAGATAAGTGAATAAGTCACCCTCAATTAAGCAAAACCAACCAGAATTTTGATTGAATAACAGTTTTAAATAGTAATTACGCTGTCACAGGTGGACACCGAATGTGTCATTTCAGATGATTTGCATTTTATTTTATTGTATTTTGCCTTAAAAATTAATGATTAGGGAACAAAAGCATGTGTTATTTAGATGGGTGTTTGTTTAACATAGTATGTTTGATTCCAGAGAAGAGTGTTCTAGATTTATTTATCAAATCAACATTTTGTTCACGTTATATGTACAATGTGACTTGTCCATCAAGGAAACAGTATGAGTTTGTGTACCAGTGGCGGATTTAAAGGGGCCCCGCCCCCCACTTCTGGTCACACATTTACTAGTAAAAATCCAGATTTTGCACCAAAAATGGCTGATAAGTTTGGCTAAAACCCATTTGGGCCCCCCCCCCTTTTCGGAAATCCTGGATCCCCCACTGTGTACTATATTCCTCACCTGGTAATACTTTCTTATTACCTGTGTTTTGACCTTCAGATGTCCTACCTTCAGTTCCTGATATCTCACCTTCTAATTCATGTATTTTGACCATCTACTAAGCACCCTGGCTCTGGAGAGCTGAGGATCATGACTGTACCAAATGATACGGTGACTTCATGATAAGTCTAACTCAAAGATTGTGTGTTGCAGAATGAAAAATTTAAGTTGATTTTACTAGAAATGTTCCATCTATTTCAATATTTGGAGTCTAAAAATTATTTAAATGACCATTAAATGTTTTTCACATTTGTTCACATATTTTTTAATAAGGCTCATTATGACCAACTTGTCAAGATTCCAACCAAAGGCCTCTTGATAAGAAATTTAGCATCTTAAATCAGCCTTTCCAATCCTGTGAACATTGTTACTTGTGAACCTAACACTTACTAAAATAGTTCTCAATAAATATATTGAAAGTACTATGACCAAACTGGTTGTATTTTGTACATAAGTAAGACATAATGTTAAACTAAAGCAGGAACATGAAACATACATATACATGTATATAGGTATATATGCAGAACTTACAATGTGCTATACTTTTATTTTTTACTTTGTTGATGTATATATAAATAACTAATATATATTAATATTTGTTCTCTTATTATCATAAACGGGAGGGATCAAACCAGAGTGGTTATTGTTCCTCTTAACTAAGGGCAAATAACTCTTATTAGAGAATACCAGTACCTGGGTAACTTTATTTCCAAAGCCTTGATTATACTTCATTGGAGAGAGCCATGTAAAAGGTTCTATATGGCGGAAACTCAGGAAGTATAAGATGGCTGTCCCTTCATCCTTCCTGATGCATGATGGTTGAGGATATTTTAATACAACTTGGTAGATCGGTGTATCATGATTAGCTTCACTAAAGTTTGAATTTCAAGTTGTTTCACCAAATTTTTGGTAAATACTGTAGACTAAGTGTTGTATTGTAGTGGTACAAGAAAACAATTAAAATCTGTTAATTGAGTAATTCCCGTAACTCCATATATTCATTTTTAATATGTATAGAATCCGCTATTTATAGCTTTGGAGTAATTTGCCGCCCATGTCTCCACAGAGCCCTGAGATGACTTGCTGATTTTCTCAAGGCGACCGAAACTCGGTACCAAATTGTTCACTTCAACAGTACTCTGGTCGTGCCTTGACATAGTTGGTCTGAAGTCCGAGTATTTCTCCCAGCACAACTTTTCTATAACGGTAAACCAAATACAGAGTTTGGCAGTTCAAAAAGTTATTATATTCCTCAAAGTGACGTCATTACAACATTTCACATTCTGTCCTACCGGCGCGTACTCCCCTCTCTGTGCACTCCAAAGCTTTACGTATAGATTTTTTAAAAATGATTTTTGCAATTTTTCGATAAAATTCTTTTTTGCTTGGTGCAAATACAGCTGCAAGAAAAATATAGATAAATTGGATTTTTGCTTATTCTGATGTCGATCAATCGTTAGAACTGTCTCAGAAGAGCATTTCATTGCTGAACTAGATACGGCCTTGATAAGTCTCGCAAGGGGCTGAAATATGATTTTTTTCAATTAATACAGAATCAGGATACATAATTTATGCACGTGAGGAGTCGAATTTCAGATAAAATGGATATTCTCATCTGTCTGAACTGTAAGCTTTGTCCCAGAAGAGTTTTACATCACTGAACATGACACGGGCTTAACAGACATTGGTTGCTGCAAGCCATACCTGGTACGGTATATACATATTATAGAAGACTCGGTTGTAAGTACGTTGTATGAAAGTGACTACCAGTCCCTAGGTAGTAACTATATTATTGAAGAAACGAGATACGATGACTTGGCCGTCCAGATTCCTTTTCCCCCTCGAACTTCAGAGCTGGAAAATGTTTTTTGATTACATGTATTTATCATCTTTTTGACAAACTTGCGAAAACTTCAATAAATACATTTATAATTGAAATCCAATACGAAGCTCGATAATAAAGATACGAATTAAAATAACGAATAAAAGGTTAATCTCAAGAACAATTTTGTCCACTTAAAAATGTCTCCGAAAAGTACAATAACAGACTGCATTTTGCATATCTACCCGGACGTGAACCGAACGACTGCACTCGGGTAACTGTACTAGGCCAACCAGCATTCATTATAGAGAAAAACTTTTAAAAACTATTTATTGACACAAAATGCAAACATCAGCATCATTATACGGTTATTATATAATTAAGTGATGTTTAATATGTTTAACCTGCTTTTGAGGACTCTGTTACACGTACTCTTGATCATTGATTTCACCCCTAAATTAGTTCCGGATATTGTTCAAGTGCTCAATGATATCCGGTGTTATTCGGTACTTTTCGGGGATGTTCCAATTGTGCTATTATATGATGATTACGATGGTACTCAATGTTTGTAAATCGGTGTAATGCATTAATATGCATTTTTATCTTTATTAATTTCATTATATTCAGACATCAAAGCATTTATAAAAATTGGGATACATTACTCTCGTAACCATGTTGATAACGTTTGAGTATGGAGCTTGCATAAGAGAATAAATGAGGAACAGATATTCATAATGCATAGTATTAATTTCTTTTCCCTATATTTTTTTTCTAGAAGAGGGAGGGGTTGATGAATCACGATAAAGGGAATTTTAAAAAGAAATTAGCCAAAGTATCGCATTGATAACTACCTCGAAATCTGAGGTTTAATATAAATCTATAAACAACGGCAGTCTAAACAGGGAGAAATGTAGTATAATAATATTGCATCCGGAACACCGAGTCGGTTCTTCATACTACGCAAAGAAACCAACCTGTGTGTTCCGGATGAGCAATATTGGTCAACAATCTCCAAAGTAGAGTTACAGCCCCCCCCCCCCGGCAGTGCCCGCCGAAGGGGACATCATAGTCTATTTTAGGGCCTATTTTACTGCATTTCTGTCTTAAAATTTCGAAAATTTCGCTGGCTCGCTTCGCTTGCCAGTTATGCTCTCATATTTCTTTAAATTTACAGATGAAAAAAAAAATCGTTGCCTCGCTTCACTCACGATCAATTTCCTGATAAATCTCCCCTGATCTCCGTTTATAATCCATAATATCTTCCAGAAGGAAGCAAAATATATGTGCAATCCAAATTAATATCCAGCGCACAAATGTTCGGCAACTTGGCCTGGGGCGAGTAAAATCGTATGGCTACTTGTACATCGTGTAGCAAATGTTACAAATGTTTGAAGCTACGCGCTGTACAAGATGGATTTTACTTATCCATACAATTTTACTCAAATACGTCTTGTACATCGTGTAGCTTCCGTACAAATTTTGGAAACGCTTGTACTGACGCTACGCGATGTACAAGATGGATTTCACTTATATAGCCATTTCTAGAATAGTTTATTTTCACAACGTATTTTGTATCTCCAAAAGTCTCAAATACAGGAGCTTCCGTGGAGGGGGACTTTGCACCTTGTTCCCCTACAAAAGATCTACCCTGCATCCACCGGGGACCTATAGGCAGTCCCTAGACCCTGCGCGAGTTTTACGTTTCCTCCAACTGAACATCTGAATCCATGCGTGATCAAATTTCCGTGAATTAGAAAAAAGGGGCCTAATATGGCACACGAGATTTCGCAACGAAATTTTTCTCATATCTTCTCAGGGAAACCCCACCCCACCTATGGGACGGAGGGAGGGGTGAACATGATAATTTTTACCGAAAATATTACGACAGTTTTCTTCCGATTTCAGAGTTTTTACGGAATATTTGAAGTCAAGAAAATGTTGATGAATAATGCAAAAAAAGAGCACCAGATTGCACCATTTTGCCTCAAAATTTCTCGGGGGAGGCCCCCCGAACCCCCACCTATGAGAGGAGCGGACCCCTCCTATACCCTCTCCGTTCGGCTCTTCGGGCCTCAATTGTGAAATCCCCCCCCCCCCCCGGGGCACATGAAGTTCTGGATCCGCGCCTGCTGTACGCTGAGAAAATATAGTGCGGTATTAATTCAGGGCCGATTTCATGTAGACCAAGACTAAGTCATACTATTTAGAGGCAAAATCTGATTTTACAAGAATCTTGTAAATCGAGACGTTGGCAGAGGTGTGTGTGTGGGTTGTAAAGGAACGACAACTCTGCTTTGGAGACTGATTGGTCAATTGTCAAATGTAATATTTGAACCTAAAACTTGGTACTGTCCCATACATCATTATGTTACTTGCTTTTTATAAATATATTGCTCAACAGAGTTTCGCCAAGTCATGACAGATTGATTTTTTTTTTATTTGGCTTTATCGACTCAAACCCAAAAATCTTTAAAAGAAACAACACAAACACTCTTTGCCGCAAATTTTCGGCCTCCTGGCCTTTATCAAGCAATTGTTAGAAAAGTACAGAAGAACTATGTAACATCCATCTTTACATGTCTAATATCAACATATAAAAAATATATTTTTATAAATATATTGCTCAACAGAGTTTCGCCAAGTCATGACAGATTGATTTTTTTTTATTTGGCTTTATCGACTCAAACCCAAAAATCTTTAAAAGAAACAACACAAACACTCTTTGCCGCAAATTTTCGGCCTCCTGGCCTTTATCAAGCAATTGTTAGAAAAGTACAGAGGAACTATGTAACATCCATCTTTACATGTCTAATATCAACATATATAAAAGCTTGTTGATATTAGACATGTAAAGATGAATGTTACATAGTTCTTCTGTACTTTTCTAACAATTGCTTGATAAAGGCCAGGAGGCCGAAAATTTGCGGCAAAGAGTGTTTGTGTTGTTTCTTTTAGTGTATTTTACTTCCCTTTGGAGGACTACTTATTCTATCAAAAATCTTTAATTAGCGATAAAAATCTATTTTCCATCATGGAAAAACCTATTGTTTGATAAAGAACAATGAACTCGGAATTCACTATATATCGGTCTCTTGACCTTCTACATATATGCTACTTCCCTTTAGAGGACCTTTGAGATGTTTGATATACAAGATCACTGCTACGAAGTGATGGAAACTGGTATTGTTCTAAGGCAAAAGAGAAGGTCAGGAGACCGATAACTAGTGAATTCCGAGTTTATTGTTCTTTATGTTATGTTACTTCCCTTTGGAGGACTTTTGAGATATTGTTTGATAAACATATTCTTATTCAGTACTTAAGTAACCAAATTTCTCACATACGGTCATGTGGTTCAATATTACCTACTTCTCATCTAAACATCTAAGAGAATATATATCCACTGTCTAAAAATGAAAGCAAGAATAAAGACATCCGGGTCACTTGGCGAACTGGTTGCTGTTAACGGAAACGACCGACTTTTTGTTTCAGAAAGTTTAAACGAGTACTTGGTGTGTATAATGTTCGAATAGCCACATTAGAGGTTTCGACCTGGATCATTTCGGCTTATATGGATTAACATTGCATTAATACATTGGGTTTCGTTAAATATCCTTTTTGTACATCGTCCCTGAAATCCGAGCATACTTTTTATTTTAACAATGACAAGAAAACAACAATGACCTGAAGCTACCAGAAATATTTTAATACGAGTGCGGAAGAGTGTTCCACCCTACCTGGATGGGGTTCCAGCACAGAACGGAATATAAATAATAACGGTCGCAAAAACTGATTGGTGTCGTCTTGTTGAAGGTATGATAAAACCGCCCGGTATCATCTGTCAGTTTGTATAATAAAAGAGACAAATATTGTCCGGTCGCATGCTTACTAAACCCGTCTATTGTCGTCCGGTGGCATGCATGATAAAACCGACTAGCGTCGTCTATTTGCACGTATAATAAAACCGACTAGTACCAACTGGTGCTATGTATAATAAAACCAATTCAAAAACCAATTCATATCGTTCTAGTCACATGCATAATAAAACCGATCGTATTGTCGCATGTATAATAAATCCGACTATAGAGTCGTCCGGCCGTATGTATAGTAAATCTGACTAAATAAGTCCTGAAGAAATTAAAAGCAAAATGATTCCTTTTGTCGCATCAACATGATATAGCTGATATCTAATACCTTTACCAGTCATTTCCGGTCGAAACAACATGAAAGTAAATCTACAAGCAAAATCAATAAATGAATGAAGGAAAAGACATGCAGATGTCTTTTATCGATCTGTATTCTATATTCATTCACTTCATGGACGATATACTTACGATAATAGTCAAATAATTTAAGCGGTATGCAGCATGGTGTTCCAGAGTATGATGATTTATATGGTTATTTCTTGTAGTGGTCTCTCTTGCTATTTTGAATGTAGCTGAATATTTCATGTATTCAGAATTCCAAGAATTATGAAATTCATAAATTCCCAACAAAACGCGGGATTCGAACAGTGGCCTTTAGGCACCAAAGACAAATTCGTGCTTCCATTGCTTGCGTATTTAACAGGAAATGCTTTCAATTCAGCTAAAAGCGCATATTCTTACATTTGATTGGCCAGATAATTTTACGAGACTTACGGGGAAATCTATTCCCTACAGAATCGTGTTTGCTTAACAAACAGTACCACTGATTTAATGCAAAAGTGTAGAGACATTCCGGAAACAATGCTTCTCCATCGTGAAAATCTTGTTAAAACACAAATTTGACTTTGAAGCTATATTATCACAATTGATCGGCAAAATAAGTTTTAATTAAGCTCAAACATGATCTAGAAACAGAGCTTTGAAGTTGCATTCGACACGAAACCAAGTCGCTCCGCAATCTTTGAAGTTGTGCGTGTCTCTAGACAATAAGGGATGCTCAGTCGCTTTCATTCATCTTTACTTTGAAGTGACTCTTATAGTTGATTCCGAATATCTGATTTACAAAGAAAGTCTAAATTGTATGCCTTCATTAGAGAATTTTACACTCCTTTGAAGATTTTTCCCGATCAAAAAATTATTCTGTTTACTGATTTCTTTCTAATGAAACATAATTCTTGGAAATAATGTTTTTGTCATTTTTTCCTGCGCATTAACAACGTACAATTATGTAATAAGAGGACGCGTGTCATCCTCATCATCATCAGCCTTATGCCTCCGTCCAAGCCAATGTGGAGTTTTTATTAATGTGGATCAAAATGGGTATTCCATTTCGTTAATGTATAAATAATATCTAGATTATCTGTGCATAAAAATTAACATTATTGATTTTCTTTTTTAAAAAGTGTATTGCTAATATCTAAAAAAAAAACTGCAAAGAAATTGTTTCGGATGTTTCTTCCCCATGTCTTAGAGAGCTTTGTAACATTGCTGTCCAAAACTTACTTTAAAACGAGTCCTATGAATATGAACAGAATGCTGTCATTGGCTACACAGTGTTCGGTATAAACGACCATGTGACCAGAGAGGTTCAACCGAGTAAATGTCATCAATCTTTGTTTCTTTACTGTTTATTATTCCAAATTAATCCCATAATATTCAAAATTTCAGTCTGATGGCTGTTGTCAGTGGCTTTCCTCGTCAAGGAATTCGTGATATATTTTTATACCTTTTGACAGTTGTTTCTTCCCATCATGTATTCCACAGTATCAATTTCCGCGTTGTACATTCATTGGTATAATAGACGAAACTAGACATTGCGCGTGAATTTAAGTTGTTTCCTTATCATGGGGGAGTTGTACTAGTCTGTCTTTTCGTCGAGTTTTGTTTGTTTGCTTTGCTGCTTCCTTTTTTACGTCAATACAAGAGTATTGACGACATCTACCTGATATAATACAGAAATTTAAACCTTTGCAAAGGTCCAGTTTCAAGCAGTGAGGGATCTTTTACGCACCACGTGACAAGGGACCTCGGTTGGATACCCTAAGCAATGAGGGATCTTTTACGCGCCACGTCTACCGTGACACGGGACCTCGGTTGGATACCCTGAGTAATGAAAGATCTTTTACGCGCCACGTCTACCGTGACATGGGACCTCGGTTGGTTACCCTGAGTAATGAAAGATCTTTACGCGCCACGTTTACCGAGACACGGGACCTCGGTTGGATACCCTGAGTAATGAAAGATCTTTTACACGCCACGTCTACCGAGACACGGGACCTAGGTTGGATACCCTAAGCAATAAGGGATCTGCCTCATCGAAAGACACCGCCGAGACACAGGTGGTACTAGAGTCCGGGATCTTTTGGTCGTGAGTAAAGCACCTAGCCGACTGAGTTACGCAGGTTTCTGTCTGTCTGTCTATCTGTCTGATTTCGGTCTGTCCGTCCGCCTGTCTGTTTGACGGTCTGTCTAAGTACCCATGGTCTGTCTGACATTGTCAACAGATAAACAAGAGGCCCAAATGGGCCTATATCGCTCACCTGAGCAGAAATTGCTTATTTACAATAAAATGACAGCTCATTTCAGTAGAAAATTTTGCTTTTTTTCTACAAGACTTTCTATAAGGTTTGGTGATATTTTGAGCAGTCGTTTTGAAGAAGTCCAAAATGTGTCAACCAATCAGAGCCAATGGCGGCCATCCTGGATTACGGATCGGCACGGAAAACACAAACTTGGTAGAGAACCTCGAGTACTTACTTCCTATGAGGTTTGGTGGATTTCTGTGCAGCCGTTCTGGAGAAGAGGTCCAAAATGTATCAACCAATCAGAGCCAATGGCAGCCATCTTGGATTACGGATGGGCACGAAAAACACAAACTTGGTAGAGAATTTTAAGTACTTACTTCCTATGAGGTTTGGTGGAATTCTGTGCAGCCGTTCTGGAGAAGAAGTCCAAAATGTGTCAACCAATCAGAGCCAATGGCGGCCATCTTGGATTACGGATGGGCACGAAAAACACAAACTTGGTAGAGGACCTTGAGTACTTACTTTCTATTAAGTTTGGTAAAATTCTGTGTAGCGGTTCTGGAGAAGAAGTCGAAAATGTAGAAAAGTAGATCCAGAAAATATGCTAATGGAGAGTCCACACTATGCATATCTTTTTCTAGAGGAAGTCCACTTCTGTCGTGTGGGAAATCTTTCAAAAAAATATTCAGAAAAAGTAAATTTTTCAAAAATCTCAGAGGATATGCGTTGATCCGTTGTCACTTTCTGAGATTAGCGCATGTTATGGGTCGGTATATATACATGTCTTACATGTTTATACATGTTTTATGATGGATTATGATATGAAGGAAAACAAATAAGATTGATTGATTGATTGATTGATCTTTGTTTTACGTCACTACACGATTATTTTACGTATATGATGACAGCATCTGCCTGATGCATTGCACATAAAATTTAGACCTTTGCATTGGACCCAACCGAAGCAGTGAGGGATCTTTTACGTGACCTCGGTTTTTACGGTCTCATACGAAAGACAGAACACCGGTGTGTCCAGGGCGGGAGTCGAACCAGGGACCTCTCAATCACGAGCCGAACACCTTATCCACTAGGCCACACCGGCTTAGGAAAACAAATAGGAAGATAAGATACATAATGTTAATGATAAGAACACAATGTGATAATATCTACATAATCAGCTGAGCATCACACTACGTAAATGATTTACGTAACTGCACTGGCTGGGAAGGTAAATCCGCACGCGATTGCTATTTTTGTTGATAATTGACCATTTTTGGGATAATTTTAACTGTACTACCTGAAAGAACAACTTTTTAAACCGTATACCAATGGACATTTCAAAATTTGTTCATTTAATTATTATGATTTTAACTAACCGTCCGGATTTACTTCGTGTCCGGTTTGTCTTCCTGACCAGTACCGCTATATTTGATAGAGGTCGAAGTTAGATGTCGAGGTCACAATCTGGAAAAGAGGAAACAAGAAATGTGACTTAAGTGCATGACTGGCTTCGCTCAAAGAAACCCAAAATAAAGATTGAGACGATCATCAGACGCATGTGTGTATAATGTCTCAAAATTTTTGATAACGCGGTAATCTCGCGTGTTGACTGATGATGGTCACATGACTGTATCATATCACGTACTGTTCAAGCAGTGTCATCAAATAGACACACAATGACAAATTTCAATGAATTACTCTCCATATGTAGAAAAAAGACTCAACAAGAAATTAATTGTAGGGGAGTAATACTACATGTATATACATGTACATGTAAATGTTCACTAACTGTATAGCATCAAGCCACTAAAGACGTATTGCAGAAAAACCGAGCATCCAACATTTAACAATGATACTGATTGTGTATAGTGGTCAATGAAAGAAAGTTTTGACTATGACATACATGAGCATCATTCTTGATGATCTAAATTATGTGATACAGACAAATTGTTGTTGTTGTTGCTGCTGCTGCTGTTTTTGTTTGTTTTATTTATATTCCTTTTTTCATTTTGGTTTTGTTTTGTTTTTGTTTTTGTTTTGTTTTTGGTTTTTTGTTTTTGTCTCTTTTTGGGGGGTGGGGGGGTTTATTTATCTATCTATTTATTTTTGTTTTACAAATGCATCAACTGTGAAATGAATGTTTGTAGTATTGTTCGAATGAAAGGCATTCTAGTATGAGAAAAACATTTTTTCCTTGTAAACAGGTAACTTTTACCTTAAATAAAAGCGATTATAAAATGCAAGTCATGTCCTTGACGTGGAGAGCAGCTTTACTTTCCAGTCATCTGATATACATTTGATGTAACTTAGAATCAAATCCGTCACATACAAATTACCTATTGAAGTTGCTTACGGCCATGCAACACCACTCTTTTTCAAAGCTAAAACGCTACTACAAGTAGTATCGATTCTATGATTGCTTCCTTGATGGCTTGATTTCTAGTCAATTTTCATAATTCTGTTTTTGGGGTTTTTTCAACACTTTTTCCTCCACAGGTCATGTGGAGTGCAGCTAATACAAGATAATAATTGTGTCATAGGACTGAATTTCGGAACGCCTTTATTGCTCTTTCTTTAATTTGCAATAAAATATGAAATATTTTCGCGTAGAATAATGGGATGTTTCAATGAATACCATAAAATTAAATTTATCGCTTGATTCTAAATGGAATGAATACTCCTTTGTGATTGATTTGAAGCTAAAACTGTCTTGATTCAGTTGACACGTAAATATCGAACTCTAATTTCCTCTTTGAAGTTGAAGTCACGCAGGGAAAGATATACTGCGGTTTTTATATATGTATTTATTTATTTATCTTAATTCATTTTTATCTTTATTTTTTATTTATCTACTTATCGATTTTTGTCCTCCGCTTTTAGTTAAAGGGCTTTAAATTTCATTCGTCTCTCTGTCCGTCCCTCCGTCCGTCTGTCTGTCCGTCCGTCCGTCTGTCTGTCCGTCTGTCACAAAATGTTTAACCTTGGTCTTAACTTTTTAACGACGTAGGGCCTTTCTTATTTGGCATGTGTGTCCCTAATTGCAATACCTTTCCGTTGGTACCAGGATTTTTTATCATGTGACCTTGACCGTGACCTTGACCTACTTCAATGTAACTTTTTTACCGTAAGACGTAGGGCCTTCATATTTGGCATGGGTGTCTGTAGACATGCACAACCATGACAATATATCATAGATCACTGCACCTTTGCTGATAGAACCCCGAAAGCGGGGGACCACAATTCTCTGAATTTGCTTGTTCTATTATTTACTTATTTTTATTAATTTATTCATTTACTTTTTTTTTTTTTTTTTTTGGAATTGTTTCAAAGAAGTATACAAAAGTACTTTTATTTCACCGAGTCGTACGGTACTTCATAGCGGCATTCAAAGTCATAGAATTTCATGAGGAGTCTGATACCTGACAGACTGACAGTCAACAAAACATGGTCATACATAGCAGATTAAGTCGTTAACTTATGGTATTCACCGCTAACATGACATGACAGATCTCAGTCGTTAACTTATGGTATTCACCGCTACCATAACATGACAGATTCAGTCGATAACTTATGGTATTCACCGCTAACATGACATGACAGATTCAGTCGTTAACTTATGGTATTCACCGCTAACATGATATGACGGATTCAGTCGTTAACTTATGGTATTCACAAAAATTACAGACCAATCAACCTTACAAACACAGATTATAGAATACATGTACACGTAACAGCATTTATTTTTGCAAAAAGATTAAAACACATATTGGATAAAATTATGAATGAAAATCAATCAGCTCATGTAAAAGGTAGATTCATAGGGGAAAATGCGAGGAAAATTTTAGATAAATACGAATTTTGTCAAGAAACAAATGCTGAAGGAATATTATTATGTTTAGATTTTGAAAAAAGCATTTGACTCGACTGAGTGGAATTTCTTGTTCAAAACATTAAAAATTTAACTTTAAAGAAAATTTTAAAACAACGGTTTGTTATCTTAAACATGCTCAATTGCAAGAGAATTAGACAAGGATGTCCAATTTCATCAATTCTATGCCTTTTTGTAGCTGATATTCTAGCTTTAAAAATAGTAAATAATGAAAATATTAAAGGGCTAAAATTAAATGAATTTAGTGAAGAGCAAAAACATATACATCATGCTGATGATCTAACTTTATTTTTGAAAAATATAGAATCTGCTCATGAGGTTTTAAAAACTATTGAAGAATTCTGCTTACATGCTGGACCTAAATTAAATATTGATAAGACTGAATGTATCCTGTTAGGTAAATTAAAAGTTGAAAGAAATAATATTCTAGGTATCAAAATAAATAATAATAGTTTAAAATGTTAAGGATTGGAGTACACATTGGACATGATAAGGTAGAATGTCATAGAAAAAAACTGGATAGATAAGTGTGAAAATATGCAAAAACTTTTTGAATTATGGAAGAAAAGAAAACTCACAATATTGGGTAAAAAGCAAATAATAAACACATCAGGAGTAAAAGATTTAATATATTCTGCTACAATTCTTTCATTGCCAAGTGAAGACATACTAAAAAGGATAAATAAAATTATTTTCAACTTTCTATGGGATTCTAAAGATAGAATTAAACAAAAAACTATTGTAGGTAAATTGAGTGAAGGTGGTATAGACATTGTAGATATAGATATCAAATTTAAAGCACTGAAAGCTGCATGGATAACAAGAATATTGCAAAGTAATAGATTCTATAAAAAGTTCATTGACAATATGTTAAAACCAAATAATGTTGATTTTGAATATTTGATAAAGTTGAACAGTGTAAATATAAAGGATTATAATGTATTTCATATACCAAAATTCTACATGTATAAAGATACTTTTGTAAATTTCAGTTTATGTAAAAAATGCAGTAAAATAAATAAAATGAGTTCTTCTGAACTCTTTCAAGAACCAATATGGAATAATAGATATTTTCAGTGTAAAGGAAATACGTTATACTTTAACACATGGGTAAAAAGTGGAATAAAGTATGTCAAAGATTTATTTGATAACTATGGATTCAAACAAATAACTCAAATTGGAAATGAGCTAAAAAGCATAGCAAACTGGCTCTG
Organism: Pteria penguin; assembly: GCA_035048485.1. Lineage (NCBI taxonomy): Eukaryota > Metazoa > Mollusca > Bivalvia > Pterioida > Pteriidae > Pteria > Pteria penguin. Next base: position 7,186,840 of record CM068582.1, read on the forward strand.
TGAGTATAAAATACTAAAAAAATGTCTTCAAACCAATAAGTGTTAACATAAATTTTTCTGATTCTAAATTTATCAACATAAGAAACAAGAAATTATTTGTATTTTTTTTTTTTTTTGGTAAATACAGTTCCATTGAAAACAAAAGATGTCAATTTTCTATGATATACTCTTACACATTAAATATGAACCCCCAAGATTAAAACATACTATGTACAAACATATGATATAAGCCATGATAACTGGAAATATATCCATGAACAAAAATTCATTCTATCCCTTGACAGAAACATAGCTGAATTTAATTACAAATTATCACAAAACATGTTATGTTGCAAAAAAAAAAACACAAGTGTATAAATGGCAAAAAAAGAATCTTCTGAAAATTGTACATTGTGTGATGTAAGTGTAGATATTCAACATTTGATTTTTTTTATGTGCAAAAATGTAGAAAATATTTGGAATATCAAAAGTTTGGTAATAAAAGTTAATATATCACGGAAAGAAATAATAATTGGTTTCTATTTTTGAAAATAACAAAAAGTACGAATGTTGAACAACATCATCTCTTGTGTAGCTTTAAAAATATACAAATATAAGATTTTTTATAGGTTAGATAACTTAGAGGAGAAAGAATACAACATACAAAACCATATTAAATACTGCATGAAATTTTGGTCTACAGTGTTAAAATATAATAGATGTAATTCAAAAATTGATATTATAAAAGAATTTGCAGAACCTCTTTAAAATTGAAAAAGCTATATGAATGTCTTGTATATCTCTATAGCATGTATTCTGTATTTTGCAGTATTCACCGCTAACATAACATGACAGATTCAGTCGTTAAGTAATGGTATTCACCGCTAACATGACATGACAAATCTCAGTCGTTAACTTATGGTATTCATCGCTAACATGACATGACAGATCTCAGTCGTTAACTTATGGTATTCATCGCTAAAATTACATGACGGATTCGGTCTTTAACTAATGGTATTCACCGCTAAAATAGCATGACAGATTCAGTTGTTAAAGCATGTTATTCCCCGCTAACATAACATGACAGATCCCAGTTGTTAACTTATGGTATTCACCGCTAACATAACATGACAGATCTCAGTCGTTAACTTTTGGATTCACCGCTACCATAACATGACAGATTCAGTATTTAACTAATGCTATTGATCGCTAACATGACTGATTCAGTCGTTAAAATATGATATTCACCGCTAACATAACATGACATATCTCAGTCGTTAAATTATGGTATTCACTGCTAACATGACATGACAGATTCAGTCGTTAACTTATGGTATTCACCGCTAAAATAACATGACAGATTCAGTCGTTAACTTATCGTATTCATCGCTAACATAACATGACAGATTCAGTCGCGTTAACTTATGGTATTCATCGCTAACATTACATGACGGATTCAGTCGTTAACTTATGGTATTCACCGCTAACATGACATGACAGATTCAGTCGTTAACTTATGGTATTCGCCGTTAACATAACATTGCAGATTCAGTCGTAAACCTATGGTATTCACCGCTAAAATAACATAACAGATTCAGTCGTTAACTTATGGTATTCACCGCTAACATGACATGTCAGGTTCAGTCGTTAACTTATGGTCTTTATCAATAACATATCATCACAGATTCACTCGTTGAGATATTTTTTACCATTAACATACAATGGCAGATTTAGTCGTCGAATTATGGTCTTCACCGCTAACATAACATGAAAAATTCAGTCGTTAACTTACAGTCTTTACTGCTATCATAACATGACAGGTTTACTCGTTACTTTATGGACTTTATCGATAACATATCATGACAACTCTGCTGTTTACTTACTGTCTTTATTGTTATGATATATATGTAGAAAGATTACTTAATGTAACATTACATAACAAGAGTAAATAACAGATTAAGTGATATATAGCAGAATATGTATAGTTCATTACCAAACTGATATAAAAGTAAGATTCAAGGAGCTCATCCAAGGACAGAGCTGTGCTTGAGGGAGACACTTCTTAGTTTTAGAATAATTTACAATATTTGTTACAGTAAATATTTAGTGTATACATTTGTTTCGGTTTAGTACAGTAGTACTGAAAACTGGGCTGAGGACACCATTGGGAACTTATAGTCCACCAACAGCGGTATCGACTCAGTGGTAATAATAAATATCGGAACATATATACTTGCATCAATTTGCATCATATTGGCATTTAAGCCTCAGTCACACCGGGGTTAAGACCGGGATACGACCTAGTTGCTACTGAAGTTTTGTACAATCGTGGAAAAATCGCAGGAGGGTCGTGCAGAGGTCGTGAGAGATCGCACGAACAAAATCGGTCGCAGCAAGACCGTTGCTTATGTTCAAAACTTCTTACTTGCGACTACTAATCGCAGACAGGTCTCACAGAGTCGTACGACCAATCGTATATCATCGCACCACTAATCGTGGATGCTCGGGGGTAACAAAATCGCACGATTTGTCGTGCCACTGGTCGTACTAACTTCGGATCGATCGTGCCACTGATCGCACAATTCAAATGTATTGTTATGATCATTTTGCATTTAATTGGACCGGTCGTGCAACCTTACGATTGGTGGTACCACTAGTCACAGCAAAAATATTTGTAATGGTACTTCGATTCCGGTTCTCCGGTGAAAGAGCAATGAAGGAATTTCGTAAAAAATGAAATAATCGGAATTTTGACACTTGAAATGGTACAATATCATTTAAGTTATGTTACTGCAGATGTCCTTCTTCATCTTCGCCTTGGACCTCCTCCTCTTCTTGTGGAACAGCCGCAATATAAACTGACTCATGATCGGATTCTGGATTTTTTTTTCTGTGGAATCCGACATAAGGCTACGATTAATCGCGAGAGTGGATTGAACAGGTTACGTCTAGTCGCATGATCAGTTATTCGTCGCCGCGACTCATCGCACGATTGCCTACAACAGATTGTAAGACTGATCTCCACCAGTCGTTGGTTTACGCACAACAGACCGTGCCACCAGTCGCGCGATGAGCTGCAACTGGTCGTAAAGAGATCATGGCTTGCGACTGCAAAATGAGAAGGTAGCAATCATTGGTGACCGGTCGTATCTAGACTACATTTTACCTGTCGCACGATCGACAAATCGTGCGGTCCGGTGTGACTGGGGCTTTAGACAGCTAAAGTCTCTTCGGTAACGTTCAAAGCCTGAACCGTGTAATCCAAAGCGTATATATTTCTACAGAAAAAAATAACCATAAACTCCATCTTAGGACAGAGCTATCCAGCTACCATCAAGGAATAGCAGTACATCACATTCATTTAACATAACATTAAATCAACAAAGTCTGAAAACATAGAGCATAACATGGCAATCGGCTCAGATAACATTAACAGCTAATATAACATGTCATCTGCACTTGACAGAGAAGATTATATAACACCAAAACATAACAGAGTCAACTAACATAACAAAACAATACATAAGTATACGACAGTCAGCTATAACACCAGCACTTAACAGGGTCAGCTAACATAACAAAACAATGCATCAGTATATGACAAACAGCTAACTTAATATAACACCAGTTAATAACAGAGTCAGCTAACATAATATAACAAAACAATATATCAGTATATGACAGTCAGCTAACATAAAATAACACAAGTACATCACAGTCAACAAACATAACGAAACAATACATAAGTATATGACAGTCGGCTAACATAATATACCACCAGTACATAACAGAGGCAGCTAACATAACAAAACAATACATCAGTATATGACAGTCAGCTAACATAATATAACACATGTACATAACAGTCAACTAACATAACAAAAAAATACATAAGTATATGACAGTCAACTAACATGATATACCACCGGTACATAACAGAGTCAGCTAACATAATATACCACCAGTACATAACAGAGGCGGCTAACATAACAAAGCAATACATCAGTATATGACAGTCAGATAACATAATATAACACCAGTACATAACATAGTCAACTTACATTATATACCATCCGTACATAACAGAGGCAGCTAACATAACAAAACAATACATCAGTATATGACAACCAGCTAACATAATATAACACATGTACATAACAGTCAACTAACATAACAAAAAAATACATAAGTATATGACAGTCAACTAACATGATATACCACCAGTACATAACAGAGGCAGCTAACATAACAAAGCAATACATCAGTATATGACAGTCAGCTAACATAATATAACACCAGTACATAACATAGTCAACTAACATTATATACCACCAGTACATAACAGAGTCAGCTAATATAATATAACACCATTACATAACAGAGGCAGCCAACATAACAAAACAATGCATCAGTATATGACAACCAGCTAACATAATATAACACCCAGTACATGACAGAGTCAGCTAACGTAACAAAACAACACCTCAGTGAATGAAAGTCAGCTATCATAATATAACACCATTACATAACAGAGGCAGCCAACATAACAAAACAATGCATCAGTATATGACAACCAGCTAACATAATATAACACCAGTACATAACAGAGTCAGCTAACAACAAAACAATGCATCAGTATATGACAAACAGCTAACTTAATATAACACCAGTTAATAACAGAGTCAGCTAACATAATATAACAAAACAATATCTCAGTATATGACAGTCAGCTAACATAAAATAACACAAGTACATTACAGTCAACTAACATAACAAAACAATACATAAGTATATGACAGTCAGCTAACATAATATAACACCAGTACATAACAGAGTCATCTAACATAATATAACAAAACAATATCTCAGTATATGACAGTCAGCTAACATAATATACCACCAGTACATAACAGAGTCAGCTAACATAACAAAACAATACATCAGTATATGACAACCAGCCAACATAATATACCACCAGTACATAACAGTCAGCTAACAAAACAAAACAATACATCAGTATATGACAACCAGCTAACGTAATATACCACAGGTACATAACAGAGTCAACTAACATAACAAAACAATGCTTCAGTATATGACTGATTGATTATTGTTTTACGTCCCTCCACGATTATTTCACGTATATGGTGATGGCATCTGCCTGATGCATTGCGCACATATTCAAACCTTTGCAACGGACCCACGCGAAGCAGTAAGGGGTCTTTTACGTGCCACACCTACATAACAGCAATACATAAGAATGTCAGCTTAACTAACAGCAGTACATAACAAAGTCAGTTTACATAACAGCAGTACGTAACAAAGTTAGCTTACATGACAGCAGTACATAACAAAGTCAGCTAACATATCAGCAGTACGTAACAAAATAACCTACATAACAGCAATACATAACAAAATCAGTTTTCAAAAAAGCAGTACATAACAAAGTCAACTAACATATCAGCAATGTGTAACAAAGTCAGCTTACATAACAGCAATACATAACAAAATCAGCTTACATAACAGCAGTATTGAACAAACATGAAAGCAGTACATGGCAGGGTCATTTATCACTCTTTCACTCACATAGATTAAATCACATTCTTCACTGCATTGCTATTATCAGGTGACATAGAGCAGGAAAGCCTGGTCGATCTGTGATAATGAGTTCGAATCCTTCCGAGTCCAAGATCCTGTGTGATAAATATCAACAAAGCATCTGTGTTCGAGATAGTCATGATAGGATGCATTTTATTGAAGGTGTTATTGTTTTCATCCATATGTTTGTAAAACATTTGACGTTATCTTGTATATGTTTGGGGTTTTAGCACAAAAAGTGTACAGTAAAAAGTTTCGTTTCAGTAAACATATTGGATTTTTGTAGATAGTTTGACGTCACATTGTACAACGATGTCTTCGGTTTAACTTTGCAAAAACAATTTTATGGAGAGTAACATACTGTGCTGTCTAGACATTTCTTGTTTTTGTTTTTTTCAAACGCTTCCTATTTTATCATTGTGTGTTTCACAAGAATTTCCTATACTGTGATTCATATCAAATACGATGACAAAACAAAATTACTTCAAACATAAAAACTTTTCCGGAGACTTCAAAATCACTTCCCATTTTTAGCGACAAAATTGTGTCCTTCTAACGATATGTGGACAATCATATTGTTGGGAGAGGAAGGTTACAAGACCGTCCAATGTAACTCTTCACCGGAAGTCGACCTCCATTTAGTTCACACCGTTATCTTGTAATCCACATTCTGAATATAATCGTCAAAGAACCAGCAGCCGCAAAATGGCACAACGATGTAGCTACTGCATGTATCTAAAACCACTCTAACGGTTTAAGATACGGTATATGGAATCCGGTGACCAGTATGAAAAAGCATCTCCCGCCGGTGGTTGTCTACATCCGCAACGTATATAATCAAGTTTCTTTACGCTGATAAATAGCACAGTGCCTATTGTTTACAACGTGGGGTTTCATCAAGATTTGTATCAGTGGCAAAGTAGGGAAAAGATCAAATATGTTATTAGTAATCAAGCAACTTATTTATACTGCATGGTAACTAAGTTCGATTGATAGACAAATGTGTGTAAGGTTTGTGACGCGGTAATTCAAAGTCGTAAAACGACAGTGAAATGGTTGAAAACGACCTTACCATACAAAGCAAACAACTGCATGATTTTTATTATTTTTTTTATTTTTTTTATTTTTTTTTTTTTTTATTTTTTTTTTTTTTATTTAATTAATTTTTTTTTTTTGCCAATGTGAAGCGTAAATTGTCATGTTGTGAGCTATGAGCTTCGTCAGAAATCTAATTTGTATAATCAAATGAAGGAAATCGCTAGAACTTAATACCTATAGCAGCTTGGTGCTCACGGCCATATTATATTACTCTCATTTACTAAAATCTGAAATAGCGACAAGGATAAAAAGATTTACTGTAAGACTCCCTCTAGAATGACGGATACCATTTAATGTCATAAAAGCTCCTTATTTCACTAATAACATTTATCTAATTTCTTATCGTCCTTGTTATTAAATCACGAGGAACGCGAGATTTATTGGCGTTAACTGAGATTCGGCGTCTGCGTAAAACACATAATGAATACTTTCGTTCTGTGTTCTTGCGCAAGGAATCTCGAATAGAGTGTTTTCTTTCTTTCTTTCCATGTAAAACGAGAATACAAAACTGAAACTCCAAAACAAATGAAAACAAGACGCCTGCGAGTCATTTTTGTCAGAGGCGTTTGAGGAAATTATAGTTTTGGGTGATAAACGAGGAATTTACATTAAATTGTTTTCATTTCCACGCTTTTGTATCATCTACTTCAACCACGTATGTTTAGAGGGATTGGGAAAATATAGCTATTTAATGGAAATAAAACATAAATGAATTTTATTTTGTGTAGTTTCATTAAAAAATTATAATTAATATTGTTAACTGAAATTTTCAACAAACCAGAGGCCCAAATGGATCGATATCGCAGAATGTCGAATATATATGTAAATAAGAGGTCAAGAGTCAAAAAGACCAGAGACATATACATATTTAAAAAACACAAAACTTATTTACGCAACCTTTTTGATCATTCTGATGCATTTATAACTAATTGATGCATCTATGCAGTCGAATAGAAGATGATTTTCTAAGAAGGGTGCCCACCTCGATCTTTTTACCCACCCTAGATACGTTCATGGGGAATAAAAAAAAAACAAAAATGGCAATACGACCTTTCCATTCTTACTTGCTTGCTAAGCTTCATTGAAACTTACGAAAGCCATATAAGTTTCATTTTGGTAGGAGAAAGAAATATTTTTGCGATATTTGGCGAAACTTTAGCGTAACATCGCGAAAGTATCGTGCTATATCGCTAACCGTTTCCGTTATTTCGCGAAACTTTCGCGTTATATCACGAAACTTTCACGTTATATTGCAAAACTTTCGCATAATTTCTCGTAAGTTACGAAAAAAAAATTCGCTAAGTGTTAAAAGCTGATAAGTTTTGTCCTTGGTATTTCATCTCCGCATCATCCTTGGGGTGTCGTTTTATTTTTCATTCCAGAAAGTGATATCACCAAATTACCATAAAGGATATCATCCATACCATAACAATGATATCACAAAATCATTGTCATAGATTGATTGATTGATTTTTGTTTTACGTCACACCATGAATATTTCACGTATATGGTGACGGCATGTGCCTGATGCGTGGCATACAAATTTTGACCTTTGCAACGGACCCACCCGAAGCAGTGAGGGATCTTTAACGTGCCGTGCATGCCACGACACGGGGCCTTGGTTTTTACTGCCTCATCCGAAAGACAGGACACCGGCATGACCAGAGCGGGACTCGAACCCCGGCCTCCCGATCAGGAGTCCGACGCGATACCACTGGGCCACGCCGGCTTCCATTATCATAGAAAAATGACAAAATCCTTATAGTGATATCAAGACATCATTCAAGTGATATCGCCTATAAATATGGTGAGATCATTTTAATGATATCTTGATATCACAACAACGATTTGGAGATATCAATATAATGATTTGATGATATCAGTTAAACGGATTAACGATATCAGTGATATAGATTACAGGAGTAAAAAGTAACATTGCGGATACCCTTCTCTGACAAAATTCGTCATCAGATCTAAAGCACAATAGACATCAGATCTAAAGCACAATAGACATCAGATCTAAAGCACAATAGACATCAAATCTAAAGCACAATAGACAATAGATAAGCTAAACGAATCAAAATAATCTATAGTGAAGTCTTAAAAAGTGGGTTTGGTTGGTGCATTCTTTTTTGTTTTTTTTTTTTTTTTTTTTTTTTTTTTTTGTTTTTGTTTTTTTTTTTTTTTTGGTTTTATTTATTTATTCATTTTGTTGTTGTTGTTGTTGTCTTGTTTTGGGGGGTTTTTTGGGGGGTGTCTTTTCTATTCTTTTTCATTTTCTTTTTTTTTTCTTTTTTTTGGGGGGGGGGGGGGTGGTTGTGTTTCAATCGTCACTCTTTTTTTAACGTTCTTATCGGACTTTGTCAGAAACCTATGCACATGTTTGTATGTTTTCTTTGATTACACTATGTGATGGTTTCATGATTAGAGCAAAAAAAAGAAAAAAAGAAAGAAAGAAAGAAAGAAAGAAATTCTTTTATAATATTTTATAATATTTGTAATCATGAAAAATTGGATTTTATGAAAAAAAGAAGTTTTGATACCATAACTAAGACCTCAGGGAACCAAAAATGTATTGTTCAAAAGTTTCAAATAACTGATTCTCATCCACTAAGAAATCAAAGTTGACCAGCTAGATGTTTTATATATTCTTTATCAAGAAGAGTTAACTCCTCAAACTGACCCCATTTTAAATTATCCAAAATTTCATACCTACTACCGTATCAAAGATGCTGTGAAATTCAAAGGCACATTTTCGCTTCTTACCTGTCGTCTGTCATAAAATTGGTGGGTACGATCCTCAGGTGAACAAAATTACGCAAGAGTTTCGCGAAATAACTCAAAAGTTTCGCGAAACATCACGAAAAAAGTCTTTTCTCCTTCCAAAATGAGACTGATAGGCTTTCGTAGAAACTCTTTCAGTGGTTGTAGAGGAGAAGTCGAGTGCCCGGAATATGAAAGGCCGAGGGACAAAATATTATAATTAAAATTCTCTTACGCTTTCTGCTCAGACAAGCTTAACAATGCTCTACATGAAACCTTCAATTTTGTTGTTCATTTCAGTTAGACAACCGAATTGAAATCGTGAACTTTCAGTCACCGAGAGCTTGACCGCAAATAAATTATCCAGGGATATCAATACCTGTATTCCGTATACATTTCATGGAATTCTGGTGGTTTTCACAATTTCAAAAGATACAAATGACTTTTCATTTCCTTTTCCCATATTTTTTTGTTCATTTATTTGATATATAGTCATTCATTTTTCTTTTTTGTCTGCAACAGTCATGATTATGTGACTTGATAAGATCTTTGACTAAAATATTCTGTATATATAGAAGAAAAAAGAGGAGTTACTGGCTCAGTTATGTGGCAGAAGTCACCATGGAGCTATAGCTATAGCGTTAATATAGAGGAATATCACGATGTACTTAAGCCATTTCAATTTTTCACATTTTATAATGGAAACGAAATAAAGTAAATCTGTTGGGTCTGAAGTTTCTATAATAATTTTGAAACAAAATAAGTAAGAGTTTTTGCGTACAATATTCATGACAGTGACACTTAGAAGACAGTACACCGACCAACCACCGGAGGAACTCGAACCCTTAGCCCCTTGGTCACAAACCAATCACCTGACTGATGGAGTTACTCCATCTTGATAAACAGAAGTTTGAGATCACTTCTCCGATACAATTCATCACTGGTCAGACCGATATCCCGCCTTTCAGTTATGACTACTTGTCAAAAAAATTTTGTCGATTTGATATGCTGACAAGTCAACATGAAGACCATGATCGAGTTGACATAATAGTCCACCATACATCAATTAGGTATATGGTATAGTTGCGTGTGATTTTCCTCTGGTCTTTGTCGACTCCAGGGCCGTGAGAAGGGGTGTGACCAGAAGCGCGGCTTCGAACCTATGACCATCCGATTTATGCCCTTCAGGCGCCCAGATTTCAACAGCAAACATATACATCAGTACAGTACACCAATACTACACATCTGTAATCACTCTAATTTTTAAAACTCTACTATCTTTTCTCGTTGTAGTAATGACAGGTGAAATGAACAACCTGTCGATGTGTACTAAGCGAAATATTCTTCGCTGTTTAAAACGATATTCCAAACACAACCAAAGCTACATAAACTCATCGGCAATATCAAAGATGAGCCATGGTCCGTTGAACATTTGCTAATAATAGGCAACAATGAAATTCCCCAGTTATTCCAAGATCAAAGACACGTTTTATCTAGACTAGTCCATTTTTCGCTCTTTCATTTTTCGGGTTGAACAACTTAATATTTTGATATTCAATTTTTGTATACAATTCACGGAATTGATTCATAATTTATGAATCATATGTTATGACCATATTATAGATAAAGAAGTCGTATAAAATGTATGTTATACACGGCACAGTAACTTGTTCCTGGTGAACGAAAAGAAAGAAACAATGCGCGTCCCTCGCGAGTACACAAGATAAAGCGCACTTGCCTATCAAAGTTCTAAGCCCCGCCCCTGCCTGTTAAGAGCTATCGTTCTGTAGAAGTACAGATAAGTTTTTATAGTTTGCCGGATTTAATATTTCATTGATCCGATTTGTTTTCTGTTTTATATATAGGATTATGTAACCAATTTTATTGATAATTTGGATGGAATTTACGCGTCAACATGGGGAAACAAGCAAGCAAGCACGGTAAGTTGACGCGATGCGTTTCTCCTTTTCTCGCGCTCTCTTGTATGTCAAGGGGGCATAACGCGGTCAGTGTAAACTGATAAACAAGCAAGGATCTCCACCAAGTTGTCAGTGGACCGGAAAAAATGGTCGAATTATTCGTCGCTAACATCTAGGTCTTAACTTTTTATTCACGAATACGAGGTAAAAACTCGTGTATATATTTCATATTACAAAGGATTGGATGGCTTGACCGTGACGCTGGGTCAAGCATTATAGGACAGGTCAGTGATAATAGCGTCCAGATGTTGGTTACGATATCCATGTATCGATCAGAGATGACCAGCTGGTCGTAATTCAGTTCACTGACACAGGTATGTTTACATAAAGTCCAGCAGTATGTGTATCAGGCCCTTTCCTATGGCTTGTATATAAATACCATTAGCACTGATACACTCAAGTGTAGGCCAGAGCATATAGAAAATAATGTGAGTTTTACAGAACGGTTCCTTTTTTCTTGTTTCCCTTGTGTAAACTACGAGTCCTATGGTACTAAGGCATTTTGGCAGTGTGTGATTTACATCAGGTATGATGTGTAATGTCGTTGACCCTTTTATCACCCATGTAGACTGATCGTGTAGCTAGGGAGGTGAAATTCTTGCCATGGACTTTAGGAACGGGGTGGATTACGGTCGCTGTTACAGGCTATGTGCATGTGCTCGGTGGATAAGAGCGAATTCGGTATGATATAACTGGGAAATCACCTTTCCCCATTTACACATAATACTTATTAGCAACATATGATGAAAAAAATTGTGATAAGAAGGGGGGGGGGTTAATGTTCTCATGCGAGTGACAGACTATGGTAGTATAATAGACTAGTTACAGCTTTACGATTGTACATCGTAAATTTTAAGTAATTTAGAAGACAATCGAAATGAAAGGGTACCACCATATGTGCTCTCTGTCTTTTTCATTGTCCTATATGCGAGAGTAGGATGATTTAATTTTGATATTTCAATATTTTTACCACATTTTAAATGGTCCAATAAAAAGTGTGTCGACCTCAAAATTTACGATATAGTTACATCCGTGTTATCTTTTCATAGAGTAAGGCTGATAACCTTTTTCCACCTAAAATCTGAAATGTTTTGCCATAAAGTCATAAAAGATGTTTATGGCGGATGTTTCATTTGTAAATTGATTACTTTTGCCGATTATTGTAGAGAACGCTTCCATTCCGTTGTCTTGTGTTGCCACTGTACGGGTGGAGTTTACAGAGCGATGCGTTAATTATCAGTCAATATACCCGGGAATATAGATTGCCAATGGAACAATAAAAGCTCGATTGTATGACTGAACTTATTGAACAAGATTTATCAGGTCAGATTTACACCAAGGATGGGACCTATTCATTCATACTTCTTCAGTACACCGATCTAGCGGTCGTATGAATAGAGGGGACAAAGCACAAATGGCGAGTCTCTACTCGGGTGGAAATTTCAAAGCATCACGAAAATAACAATAAGATTGGCTGATGACAAGAGTAAAGATGGTACTGGTCACGGAGTGGGTAGTGCGCAAATTACAGGGTAGTTTAGAACCCTGCGTTTTGCCCTTTTGTTAAATAAAGCTTTGGGAATGGAGAGCTTCCGGATTCGATGTGGGCATATGACGGAAGAACTTAAGAAAGGAGGTGTCTTATACATGTTTTTACCTCCATTAAGAAAATTAAGTTCTAAACTTATACTGTGTTGAGTGATTTACTTCTTAGATTTCGTAATTCAATAACGTGAACATACAATTTTTTTCCTATTTTCATTTTAGATAAAGCAAAACATATTTGGAATATGTTACATCAATGATCAAAGAATTTTTTTCCTTGAAGGGATTGGTCTCAGGCCAGTATGTGTATTGAATATTCCATACCCTTTGCATTCTTTAAACTTGACAGTTTGTATCTATTGAATATTTGAAACACCGGATTGCTTTGACGATAGAGGGTTGGTATAAATGTTGAAAAGTTCGAGTTGTGAACCTTGGTTTTTTTTTCAAGATATGTTAAAAAAAAAGAAGGAACTTGAAATTTACAGCTTTATTTTATTTAGTCAGTGGCCATAAAGAACAAGACCGCGACACCTAATGTAACTTACATGTACGCATGTTCATCCGCTACGTTGTGCTAGCGGGAAAGACTGTATGGTAATTGGGCAAATTATCGTGTCATTAGATTTTATTTGCCAAACACTTGGATCACACATATATGAAGCTGGTGTGGTTTAGTGGATGAGGTGCTCGGCTCATAACCGAGAGGTCCCGAGTTCGACACTCCCCCATCCCCCATTTCACGGTAGGCATGCTTCGGATGGGTCCGTTGATCCCGCACTGCTTCGGGTGGGTCCGTTGCAAAGGTATAAATTTCTATGTAATACATCACAATACACGTGAAATAATCGTAGAGTGACGTAAAACACCAAATTATCAATCAAAAGCACGCATACATGTAAGCACAATTACAGTGCACATACATTTCTCTCTTAAAATCCTTACTAGTTCAACTTCTTAGTAAACTTCCACATTGCAACATGACGGAAACCGACGTACACGTAGAACCATATCTACCAAGCAACCAAAACTGAGTCTGAAGCTTATATAGACCTAAATGTCAGGCCCGAGCATGAAACCAGTCTTGCGCTCCGGTCTGACATTTCGGACCAGATATTATACAGTGCTTCCTAGGGATTCTTGTGCATCAGAGGGTAATATGTGTTATTTCTGGTATTCCAGGTAAGGACACGTTCCCGCTCGCCCTTCTTTGTGTCAAATAGATCCCTGCTTTTTATTTTACGGTATATCTTTAACCTACTTCTTCAAGAGGGTTCGACTTGGCATTCTGTAAATAATTATAGCATGTGGATGGATATGTGGCGTAAAAACCAAACGTACAGATAGAATATACATGTACATAATGATATGATAATATGTAAGTCATGTTTGAAAAATGTGTATAAAACTAGGGCTGATGGGGACCTTGGGTTAAGGGTTAGGATGTAAGTAGTAAGTCAGTACACCGCTAATGCAGTGTAATTACCCCGAAAATGACAGCTATTCCCTGCAAATCTCATCATCACAAAAATATCACATGGACGCCATTGATTGGGCCTGACTGCCATCTCACTTTAGACGGATCTGTGGAAATTATTCCGCGAAATTCTCATGCAGCCCCAGCATTTATAGCCGAGTTCACTCACTGGGAAAATTTCTGTTCACTTGATCGTCGAGATTGTGGCATTTCACATTAAAAGCTTTGATATATTAGAGGGCTATGTCGTGTGCTGGGCATTTTAGAGTGTAATCTTTGATGTTCATATTTTCATAATAATCGTTCATTGTTTGCTGGCATGCATTATCCCAGGAATTTGAATCTTCGTTTAGGCCAGGAAAACGGTTTTATAACAGCAAATGATTTCTCATTTTGTATTGATAGATTTTCGCACGAAGATGCCTTATTAAAATAGAATAACTCAGGGACTTTATAGCTGCGGAGAGATCTCCAACAGTGTAAAGTAAACCCAGGGTGTATCCGGGGTGAGGAAGAGAATAATTCAGGGACTTGATAGCGGCGGAGAGGTCTCCAACAGTGTAATGTAAACCCAGGGTGTATCCGGGGTGAGGAAGAGAATAATTCAAAGACTTTATAGCGGCGGAGAGGTCTCCAACAGTGTAATGTAAATCCAGGGTGTATCCGGGGTGAGGAAGAGAATAATTCCATGCATCATAAATACACTTTTGTATATGTGTATTCTGGAAATGTCGTTGAAGTTATAACTTAGATTTAACAGGCGTGTAATATATAATTCATTTTATGCAGTTGGCGGATTCAGATGGGGGCAGTCTATTTCTAATGCATATCACATGACACCTTAACAGAGTTGCTTTACTGTTTTTGAAGAGAACTCCCATTCATTGACAAAATTTTACCTTGAAATGAAGAAAAAACCCTTTACCCCCAGCCTTTCGAAGATTGCTGGATCCGCATCTGTATGTGCACTAATCGGTTGATTGGTGTTTTGCGTCGCTTTTAACAATTTTTCAGTTATATTGCAACATGGAAGCAGGTGAACCAATACAATGTACATGTAAACACATTGCTAAGGTTCTATGTATAGTAATTATGATAATGTGTTAATACGATTATATTAGTAGAAAAGCCATTGAATGATTCGACAATGTTAATATAACCAGGAAATACATACACTGATAAATCACTGATAATATAACCATACTCATCAGTGTGTTGATAAAACAAGTAGCACAACCATGATTTGTGATGGCTGATAAGAGACACTCTTACCACATCCAAGTGGGAATTAAGTATGCTAGATGCAGTAAAGCGTCCCGCAGAAGCTGGTATTACACGTAGGGACCTCGGAAACCTAGTCGATAGTGTACGAAAGGTTATAAAGCATTCCACAGAAACTTGTAGCGAGTGGTATCGGAAACCTCGTGTGCTAAATGCAGGGAAGCATCCCACAGACACTTGTACTGTATGTAGGGGCTTCGGGAATTTGTGTGTTATAGACAGCAAAGTGCCCCATATGATAAAAACTAGTTTTGCAGGTGGTGACCTCGGGAACCCAGTGAGCTAATAGCTGTAAAGCATCCCACAAAAGCTAGTATAGTAACAGTGTATATTGGCCCCGGGAAACTAGTGTGCTATAGACAGCAAGGCGTTCCATAGAAACTAGTTTTGTAGGTGGTGACCTCGGAAAGCTAGTGAGCTATATGGAAGCTAATATTTTATTTTTTAGCCTTGGGAACCTATTGTGCTAAAGAGAGCAAGGCGTTCCATAGAAACTGGTATTGTACAGGATGGCACTCTTACCATATCCAAGTGGGAAGTAAGTGTTTTAAATGCAATAAAACATCCCGCATAAACTGGTATCATTCGTAGTGACCTCGGAAACTTAGGCAGCTGAAAGTAGGAAAGTGTCCTGTATAAACAAGTATTTTATGTCGTGGCCTGGAATCTTAATGAGATAGGGAAGTTTAACGTCCCGCATAAACTAGTTTTGAGGTAATTGCCACAGGGAGTCAGTGAGCTAAAGTACCCCCAAATAAGCTTACTGTAGCTTGTCCTCTCTGTTCGTTATGGACTTGATTCCGGGGACATCGCAAATTTTGAAGATTTGCCAGTGCACCCGCTGAAGGTTGGTGGTCTACCCCGGTTTCCCTAACCAATTCACAGATTAAGGTGAAATGATATTGGCGCGGTGTTAATAAACAATGAACATACATTAATAGGACACCGGTTACATAGCCGTGATACATGCATGCTTTACATATATATGTATCATAGTGCGTACATGATATGCAGAACTGGCGTAGCTTAGACGGTGGCAGGCTTGACTCGGGGCAAAGGGGTCCACGGTTCGAGCCTCATCTGCGACGTCTCGGTATCCAGTGTTTCGGATGAAACAATTAAAAGTTAGGTCATGTATCACGACAGACTTTGGCGTGTAAAAGATATCTCCTGCACTGCGTCGGATGGGCCCATGGTAGAGGTCGGAATGTCCGTGTACTGCATCAAACAGATGCTGTCACTGTGTAAAGGAAATAATGCTGACGGAATGCAGAGTAATAAATAAACGAGTGATATGCTTGTAATGCATTCGGATATCATTTTATGGTGTGAAAGATGGGAAAAAAGAGAGCAACGGTGGATATCGCAATTCGATTATTGTTCTGCATTACCCTATGTTTGTGGGTTTCCGTAACTCTCAAATACTCCCAGATGGAAATTTGATTTATATTTTATATAACAAGGAACTGATAAGTGTTTCATATATGAGGGGGGTTCTGTATCAAAGTCGGTGTGGTCTGAAATAAAATAACTTTAAGGAAATCGGAGAAAATGAGGAAATACATTGCGCTGCAATCTCCGTGGCGAAATAAAGAGCAGGACAGAGCAACCCCATCTCTCTCTCTCTCCATGACGAGTTTCAGTGATTAACATTTTCTTTATTTTCTCTCTCTTTCTTCTAAGTTGATGTTTCCCTCCCATGATTTTTTTTTTAATTCTTGAATACACCACGGTTTGGTGTGTGAACAGGGGATGAAAATCTAGATAGAACACACAAGTATTTAAAAAAGGAAATAAAAATTTTCACTTCTATAAAAGTCTGACCATCTTATTTCTTTGTGTTTTCTCAAATTCCAAACAATGTACATTAGTAACACACTGTGGGAAAGTTTGTATTTCTAAAGAAGTTCAAGTAGGCAAAATGCTTTGTTTCAACAATGTACACTTGATATACTTAACTTTTACTTGTGAATGCATTTTGTACAAAGATATATTTTCAATTGATGATGAACATAACAATAGAATTATACCAGATCTAAGTGAAGAGCATCTTTAAAAATGGAGTAAAATGGGAAGGAGACGAGGACTTCAGAACACTGATAAAGGATACGTCATGTCCAAGTCTTTATTGGTCCACTAATGGTCAAGTAGATCCTGACGAAACTATATGGGAATTGGATCCCAGGGTCAGATTAACTTAAGTAACCACGCCCATAAATGGTTGTCACATTTACTGATCTACTCTCTGGATACCAGCATTACACGGATTAGGATAAAATGTATTCAAAATGACTCTAGGTATCAATTTAATTCCAACAGAAATTTCACCGAAGTCCGATTCCCTGAGACTGTTTGTGGTGGTCCAAGCTTATATATGGTGTTACAGTTTACGAGGATTTTCACCCAAACTGCTTTCGATCGTTTTCATTTTTAACGCAGAATGTTAGGATTGAAATGCTATTTATTAATTCGAAAACAAAAACGAGATATTGATAAAAGTTCATAATCCACTGTTTTATTTTACAGCAGAGTGTTTCCTCATAAATGGACAACTGGACAAATCGTTTGAGGAGCAGATCTTGAAGCATTCCAAGACTGGCTTGAACCTTGCCAACTATAACTTGGACACCTCTATACAGGTTAGTACGTGTAGCGTGTGGGGCAGGCTTGAACCTTGCCAACTATAACTTGGACACCTCTATACAGGTTAGTACGTGTAGCATTTGGGGCAGGCTTGAACCTTGCCTACTATTAGTACGTGTAGCATGTGGGGCAGGCTTGAACCTTGCCAACTATAACTTGGACACCTCTATACGGGTTAGTACGTGTAGCATGTGGGGCAGGCTTGAAGCATTCCAAGACTGGCTTGAACCTTGCCAACTATAACTTGGACACCTCTATACAGGTTAGTACGTGTAGCGTGTGGGGCAGACTTGAACCTTGCCAACTATAACTTGGACACCTCTATACAGGTTAGTACGTGTAGCATGTGGGGCAGGCTTGAACCTTGCCTACTATTAGTACGTGTAGCATGTGGGGCAGGCTTGAACCTTGCCAACTATAACTTGGACACCTCTATACGGGTTAGTACGTGTAGCATGTGGGGCAGGCTTGAACCTTGCCAACTATAACTTGGACACCTCTATGCAGGTTAGTACGTGTAGCGTGTGGGGCATGTGTTCGTGACATAGAATGCCGCCTCTATAGTGTATATATATTAGAAAGGGTTATATATATCAGAAAGTTTACAAAAAGTGTTTTTGATGTTTGGTTCTAGACTTTGTATCAGTATCAGAACACCTCCGATCACATTTTAATTAAACAAATCTTGAGTCGGATAGCTAAAACAGGTATCATCATACCCTAGTGGCCAACAGCAGCGCCACTGATACCTTAATACTCAGTAGCGTGCAGTGGCGGATCCAGGATTTCCGAAAAATGGGGGCCCCACATGTGTATTATCCAAACGACTTAGCCATTTTTGATGCTAAATCTGGATTTTTACTGGTAAATATGTGGCCAAAAGGGGGGGGGGGGTCCAGGCCCCCCGCCCCTCTAAATCCGCCACTGACATATTGGATAAAATGTGTAAGTCGAGGTAAAGATTTGCGGTTTTGTAGATGGTTATTGGCTTGTCCTAACAGCATAATTAGGTCAATTTGGTAATAAAATTTCTCTATAGATATTTTGGACTTACAGAATTTCGGTCTTGAGCATCACTGCATGGACCTAAACTGTGGAAATACGTGTGCGCATACTGTGAAAAAAAAATCATTACTGTGAGATATGCTCTTTTAGTTATTTGCACAATCTTTTGAGAGGGTTTATCGAGTATTTACTTATTAATTACGTTAATTTTCTAGCCAGGTGATCATATAGTCGTGAACCAGCATTATTGTTAGCACATTTCTGGTATACTTTTACCAAGCTCCCGGATATTGACGTGTTAACCGAACACCGAGCCGAACCTTGTTTATGATATCCATAAAACTGCGATTGCATAACTTCGCGGGATTTTGTTGTTAAATTACCATAGTTCTTTTTGTGTTAATTGAAATCAATTATCCCAATGCTTGTCTTGCAAAATAACATCAAATAGATCCTGCTCAGAGCCTATTTAACCTATCTTGGGAAAGACCACCCAGTCGTGGTTGTAAGAACGCGAGCAGAGAAGGATATGTAAGGCAGAATGGGAACAAATCTAATTTGCTTTTGGGGTATTTAATTAGCTGATGATTCATTGAGTGTTATCTTTAAAACAATGACAGTCCGACTTCAGACTGGTCTCGTTTCCAGAATGCTTTGAGTATTGTGTAAAAATGAGCAGCTAGATCTTATCTCTGAGGTAATCGTGTAATTCCTGTCTCCAGACGTGGAGATTTTATTCCCGACAAAATTCGGATCTAACGAGTTTTCGAGACGGGATGGCTTTGTCATCGCCCAGACTTCACGATGTATACCTAGTTATTTTACGCCGTTGATAGAAAGAAGGGGGAGGGACGGCAAAGATTATTCAAGGTCATTTAGCTTGCGACTTCAAAGAGTTTGCGCCATAGCAGGGTAATTTACTGAACACAAATAAATTGTTGGAAAACTTTTAAACTGGTTTCAAAGATGTAATTTGATAACATAGAATCGTACGATACTAGTTTCACTTTTTAATCAAATGTAACATGGCCTTTCATTTTGAGCGGACCGGTAATTCAGTGTACGAGGAGATAATTTACTGTTGTAAAATGTTCCTGCACTGTGTAATTATCTCATTTAGTTTTTATACATACGGGAATTATTCAAAAAACATTTAATCCAAGTGAATTTGGGCCTGATGAGACTGAAATATGTTGATGATATTTGAATGTTCCTTTGATCTCACTGTTACGTCATATCTCTTCCGTCATCAATTCTGTTGGATAATTACAGATTTGATATTCAAAGTACCTTTCTTCATTTCATATAATCACGTGTGCATGTTAAATCGGAATGCCTCGCTTTTGATCATGCTTTTATTTAGTAATGGCAAGACGTTGCGATTAGCACATGTACTTACTTTTTCGTTTTGTAATTAAAATAGGCCTTTAGCGTATTGAAAATTAGATACAGAAGCTTTCACATAGGGAAATCAATTCGTTTGTATAGTTTTCCATATACACATTAATTAATCGACTATATCATAATTTTCGATTTACTTTTTAAAATTCAAAAATTTTGTAGTGTTTAAGCGCAGGTTCGATTCCCACTATGATTAAGAGGTTGGTTACCTCCTGCTTCCAGGTCGCGATACAACTGAAAAATTGTTGAAAGCGACGTAAAACACCAGTCAACCAACCAACCAACGAACCAATATGAAAATCACATCCAGTGGTTTTTTTTTCAATCGTGCCTGAACCTTGTTATTTGGGACTTTTTGTCTCATTTGCATAATGCTAAAAGATCAAAGTTTAGGAAAAATTCAGACAATTTTTAGGAAGAATCAGTGAAATTTCCATTGGAAGGTTCCTTATAACGGACCTGATTTGAAAAATAAAAAGCACTGACATCAAATATTTTTTTTTATTTCATACTCATTTTTAAATCAAATATATGTAATAAAAACGTCCAAGACCAACGATTCATCAAGAAGTTAGATAACATAATTGCTTTGCTATATTAAAAGTAATGAGTAATAAAAGTAATCAATAGATCAATGTCTTCTATAAGAAATGTCTTTGAATTATAGGTCGTTTTGCGGAACTAGTTTCTTTTGAATCCAGCTTAGCATCTTAGCGTCAAAGATGTGAAAGAGGGACATTTTTGTATATGTCATCCACTGTTGTTTTTACTTGCCGTCTTGCTGGGCGCCATTACCAGTACATACTAGCACCTTACGGATTCTTACGCCGAATTCACTCACACTCGGTATGGTGCTTATTGTATGCGTTAAATGACGCAGAGAGCGTGGAAGAAGTTTTTTGTCGCTCGTTTGGTATGTTTTTTTTTCATTCATCTATCTTCTCAAGATGTACCCCCTATAGTGGCCATTGATCCATGCCATATAACCGTGTCATTTTCTTGTTAGTCTATAGTGATAAAACTTTGTCGAGTCTTTATATTTATCAAAATGTGTCGGAACAGCACGGAGCAGCGATCCGGAAGAGAGGCATCAAAGTTATCAGAAGTATCATTTATAAAAACCACCTTACTCGCTTTCGTGGTTTTCTACGCGGCATGCATTTGTATAGATAACGAAACTACACAAAAAATTAAATATAATATCAAATTCTTGATTTCTTGTAGACCCAGTACAATAAAATTGCCCCCGAACTCGCACGAACGAGCATCATTTTGTGTTTTATGTTTCCCTTTATCATGATGAAGAAGATCACTTTAATGATCGATTTATGTCTTAATAATAAATTTGTAATTTACGCTTTGCTCTCTTACATTTCGGTACCTGTGATATAAGATGCATAGCAACTTTTACTTACATATTTTTCATTGGTTGTAATTTGTAACTTCACTGACTGATGTTACCAGAATTTTTATTGACAGTCATATGTTATCTGTGATTTAATTGGCTGTCATATGCTACCTGCGATTTTAATGTCCATCTTTAATTGCCTGTAATTTGATTGTCTGAAGAATGGTAGCCTTAATTTTGTTGGCTTTTATATGTTACCATCGAGTATATTGGCTGTCTCATATTATCTGTAGTTTGATTGGTTGTCGTGTGATTACTTTTTATTTAATTGGCTTTCAGATGTTACCTACAATTTTATTGGCTGTCATATTACCTGTTATTAGTCCCCTGTCGGGGAAACCGGAGGGGACTATAGTGTTTGCCGTTGTCTGTCTATCTGTCCGTCTGTACGGGTGATTTCCAGATTATAACTAAAATTAGGATGGACCAATATTAATGAAACCTCACACAGTGATAGATTATGTACAGTGCTTGCAGGGAATTGTGTTTGGATCAAAAGGTCAAATATGAGGGTCACTGATGTTAAAAAAAGATGTTTGGTTTTTCAGATGATCATTTGAGTTAAGATTGACCATAATGACCAGTATTGTTGAAACTTTACACAGCGATAGGTTATGAAAAATGCTTGTATGGGATTGTGTTTGGGGTGAAATAGATCAAATATGTATTTCACTGTTGCTAAAAATATGTTTTGGTTTTTTTTTTTTTTTTGTTTTCAGGTGAAAACTTGAGTTAGGAAAGACCAATTTAGTTGATACTCTCTATGATATTTGTTTATGAATACTTCTATTGTGGAATCGTCTGTCTATCTGTCTGTCTGCCCAGGTCACTTATGCTAAAAATAGATTATTGGTTTCCAGATGATTACTTGAGTTAGGATTGACCAATATTAATGAAACGTTCCACAGTGGTAGTTTATGAAGAGTGCTTGCATGGGATTGTGTTTGGGATCAAAAGGTCAAATATATAGGTCACTTTTGCAAATAAAAAATGGTAAGACTGTCGCCACTTACACACTAATGACGACAGGGGACCAGTGTTGCATACAACACTGACTGTAACAGTAAGCTTGTTTATTTGGCTGTCGTATGTTACCTAAAATTAGATTGGCTTTCACTTGTGACCTGAAATTTTATTGGCTGTCTTACTTTACTTGTGGTATCACTGTAATTATGTGATTTGTCAAATGATTTCAGTAATGGCTGTCGTACCGGCATGTGACATTTGATTTCATTTCCTTCATATAACACTTTTCATTGGCTACCGTTTGTTACATGTGTTTTCATTGGCTGTCGAATTTTGCTTGTGATTTTGTTTCTTGCCACATCCTCAGAAATTGTAGTATCCGTAGATATAGTATTGTAGTATAGATAATAATATACTATCCATGATATATATCCCTGTACACACTCGGTCACACATTGGGATCATTATGGGATAGAACAAGGTTCCCTGCAGCTCGTCTTATCCTCATATTAAATACTTTGACAAGGTAGGCCTTTGAAGTATGGTGACATAGTATCTGTATTAGAACTTGTTATCTCTGTTTGTATAGTAGTACAAATAATTGGGCAATTGACCTAAATACCATGTAAGTATGGACATAAGGTTCCAAGCGGTAACACCGTAATACTTGGGTGTAGGGATATTGGTGTATGCCTCCATACTTCCGTATTGCTCATGCTAAGATCACAATTGAATGTAGTTCGATTTGTTTTTGTCGGCATCCATTTGCCATTTTGCCACCTTAAATGATTCTATTATTAGTATTATTTCAAAATGAAAATAAGAAACAAGGTAACGAAACCATACGATGAGTTCTGAATTTTGGGAAAAAAAAAGCTATTGGAACTCTTCGTGTGTTATCTCTAATAGTGTACGAAGACGCACGAGAAGGTTCGATTGGGTATAGATTTTCTGAAATTGAGAGAATACTACGAAGATTGCCGAGTATTTCCAAATGTTGATAAAGGTACCAGAATCACTTGAAAATATCGAAGTTGTCGATTTCTTTGTTTATCGAGATTTAAATCTCCGGGATTTTTTGTCAGAGAATTTTATTCAGCAGTAAGAAACTCATTTGATATCGATGTTTGTTCATTCATATCCATGAGCGTGTAAGAGTAGCCATTAAAGAGCAATGTAACGAATAAACTGCGCAGCGATGAGAGCTCTAGTAGACGCGGAGAAGGCAGCCCTTTTAAATTAATATCTGAAAGTGGAACGACATGCAGGGGTGTTGATGATACACGTTCATAGGAGATAGTCCAGAGGCGAAACGAAGGGAAAGGGGGTGCGATACGGAAGGGGTAGAAGACATACTAATAAAATAATATTATTATTCCCAGGCGGAGAAAACTTCCTACCATAGTTCTTTCAAATTCTTTCTTCAAAATCACGCTTTCGGTCGAATCCACCCCTCATATTCCATTCCGTTGTCACTCAAAATCAGGCAGACCGAGTTAGCAACACTTTCATCTGCATATCCATGTATACTAAATTGAATTTCCATCGTCTCCAGTCGGAATATCACGGTCAGCTATTAGCATACATTCAGTGTCATTTATTCGAGCGTCTGCAGAACGAATTTACTGTAATATATTGCTCAGCTATACACCTGATACTCGGCGCTGGAGAGGCCATCAAATTCAGATCAAATCTACAATTTCATACAGAAATATTGAGTGCTAATGATATATGTGAAACAGATTTGGATCATCGAATTTCGTGTGTACCGGGATGCAGTGCGATATCATTAACAGGCCACGTTAAAATAAGGCTGAGCTTGTGGTCGGCAAGAGGGTATCTAATGTGGAAGGTGTAACGATGCCTAGCTGGCGATTCATCTATAACGTGTACCGCTTCTGATGCCGACTAAGGTCGGTACGAATATATCAGTCGGTCGATTTGTATTTTTAGTGACCAGCTTTATGTAATATGTCAGTACATCGGCCAGTTGAAATGGACTCGAATTTACAGCCTTTTTAGTATTGTGTATTAATATATTCTACAAAAGTCTATACCATTGATGTTGAAAAAATGTCAGTAGGAAGGTTTTAGTAGACAAACTTTCATTCCGACTGACAAAATGAAGAAATAGTTTCTCAGTATTTCATTGCCTTGACCGACAAAATCTCAGAATTACTGAAAATAACCGATGTATTTTAAAATATTTCAACATCCCTGCTTTATTATACAAGACATTTCTTTTGAAAGTTGTACTTTCCTGTCACTGTACTGCACTGTACTGAATTACATGTACTATACTAAAATACAGCATGCCACTTGTATAATTTACTGCATTTTACTGTACTGTACTGCACTGTTCTGTGCTGTGCTGTACTTTTCAGTGCTCTACCGTGTTCCTTTATACTTAGTGTATACTATCCACTTTAAGTAAAAAAAAATGCAACAGTTACGTAATTTGGACTAAAATGTGAGCAATTTAAAAAAAATGACAACCTAAAATTCCTGCGGACGACCCCACATTCGCGCTTCATGTAATATTTACTTGCAATGCATGAAATTCGCCCAGATAATAGTTAAAATCTTTCGTATCTGGTCTTATAGCCTAGGCCCGGTATGCAGTCATTACTCACAGGAAATTCAGAAAATATGCAGTAAGTAAATAGATATACTTATCTAGACATATCTCTCTCAAAACAATGGTTAGAAACTTGATTAAGCTGGTCGTTGTGACAGTTGTGAGTGAAAACCTTTACTGACCACGCCAATGTTGCAGTCATTCTCTTAGCCATTGTCACCTGTGGGTGTCAATCAGAAGTGTTCAAATAGACATATTTTAGATAGGAAACCTTTGAAAATCGCACGCATCAAAACGCGCAGGGGACTCTGGTCGGGATTTATAACGTATCTAATACAATATGGCTTCGTCGGATACAATATGCAATCATATGGCCCCTTTATGATTTAGCAGATGAACGGTTCCTGATTTGCAATCAACACTATAAATCATTTCAAACTGCAATATTTATCATATTGTAGGTGAGCACAGATTTGTGTTTTCCGCTCGAAACAAATACTTCATCAATGAAACGTACTTGAAACTTTCCGAAACAATGTTACGAAGTGGATTTTACCCGGTGAAAGATATAAATATCCATTTGTAAGAATGCTGATGTCTTAGAAATTAGAAAACTAGAATTTCTTTGTTGGTTTGTTAGATTGATGTTTTACACTACACGAAGACTAAGGCACTTTTATGGTGACGGCATCTGTCCGATACACAAATTTATACCTTTGCAGCGGATCCACTCGAAGCAAATGAGGGAACTTAACGTGTCATGCCTAACGTGGACACGGGACCTGTTTATATACTGTTTCATTTCAAAGACGGGACATCGGCGAGCCACCAGGGGATTCGAATCCGGTACATCTTGATCATGAGTCGATTGAGCTTCGCTGGTTTCATGTGTATTTCCAGAGAGAGAGAGGAAAACTTTCTTCGAAATGGGGTTTTTTTCTCTCAATTTTATCACTTTGAAAATGAGTCTTGTTCTCACTTTTAAAATTTTTTAATTTAAATTACGGACAGTTTCATTTCTTTACTGTCAATTTCGAAAAAAAATTAAAGTTATTCATGTGTACACTTTTAATTATTCAAAATTGAAAGTTAGGTAATCAATACTAGCTCTCGATTACCGTACGCCCTTGTGGAAAGTAGTCATGAACCTTGCTACATAGAATCATTATACCATGATGTAATTATATTCTCTACAGAATTTTTCTACGTACTTCAAACAACATTTTAAACTACCTTTTAAAGAAAGGTTCGATTTATAACAGATAGTGTATTCATCTTTGGCTTTATGTCGAAATTGTTTAAATACATAGATTAAATGGCGTCGCCTCTTTCTGTTTATCTTCCTAAAATGTGTTACATCACTACAAACATAAACTTTGTCATAATTTCAAGATCAAAGTTATCGTGTTTCTATATTCAATTTATTTCTAAAGAAATATTTTGAATGTTTATGAATTATTGATTACGAAGGACAGACGGTGGGGACATTCAGAGTTGTGTGTGAAATTGTAGATTTCTAATCGTCGAATTGAAAAGATTTAATCGATTTAGTCGGATTTAATGACGATTGGGTATTACTAATTGTTTAGATGTCATAGAGCGTGTATGTTTTCATATCGTTCGAGGTGTAAATATCACAAAGATAGAGAAATTTGATTATCTCCGGGGGCCATATGGTGCTGGTAGTCTGACGTGTTTATAGTTACAATGGTAATGTTATCGGAGAAAGATATATTTGATACCTGTCCCGCCACATCATGCCCATATGTTCTCTTTGAAAATATATTTTATGGAATAGAAATTATGTTTCTGTAGATCATAGTAACGTAATACGAAGCGTGTAATTCGAGTTCGATTCTAAGAGAGGCCAATATAGTTATAATATTGCTTCTGTGTTGATTGAAATATTGAAAACGAGTCTTAGATGTGGTAATATTTATTCATTTTACATAACAGTATTATTGTACTTTTATGTATTTCACGTATTGTTGGTCTTGTTATGTATATCTATGATGTATATGGCTTTTTGTCAGGATAAACACTACACTGTAGGTGTTAACGAGTCAGTGTTGTAAAATATAATCATATGAATCCGGTAAAGTGCTGTAAGATCTTCGGTATCTCTTCAGACGTAATCACGACTGTGACCACAAACTTTACCAAGTCATGTTCTAATCCTCTACATACAACATTTATAAACTTATAAAGTGTATTTCATTCTCTCGGTCTAGAAATCAGAGAGAGAGAGAGAGAGAGACTACAGTTTTACCAAATTTAATGTGCAAATTTTAATATATTTTTGAATTCCAATCATTCCGCCATGAGCATCAGTGAATACATAAGTTGTCAAAATGCGCACCTTGTGTCAGTAATTATAAGGTATATATGCTGTATTATCTATTAGGCACCTCTTATTGACATAAATAACTAGAGCTACGAGTTCTTTATCACTGTGACACACAACGCATATGGGGACTCCTGGAGAGTAAACGTCTCCAATTTGCCAGTCACACCCGCCAGATGTCGCAAAATATTGTCCACATCCAGTGGTGATATCAGAAAAAGTTGGTTATATAATGATTCCATTGTGTATAAGATCACAGAAATGAGACTGGGTTCAGGCCCGATCACTCGTAATAATGTACGGTAATATGGCGATTTTAGGACCCGGATCAGAAGCTTGATGTATATCCCTGGAGTGTTTTCAGTAATGACGAATTAATCGCATAACGAAGATCATTTTACAAATGCGAACAATTATCCCCAGCTGTATGGAGACGATCCGATCCCAGTCCGGGATTATGATCCGCAAACTTATAATCCGACACTCCGTATGGAGATTTCCCATTTACAAATTACTGTATTACCCTCCCAGAATTTAACGCTCAATTAAAGTGCTGTCGGTTAATGTGTTGTCGTGGAAGCTCGCGTAAAGGATTAAAAGAGGAAAATAGATATTGCTGGAGCTAAGCTCTCATGGGAAATCTGTCATCAATATGGCAGCGACTTGTAGTAGATATCACCATAAAGGTTTCGAATTCTGAAAAATAAAATGCGACTCTCCCTTGGCAGATAGGACGCATATGCATAGAATTCTTGGATAATATGTGCGTATGTCTTATCATTTATCTGATTAGTATAGTAATAGTCCAGGTTGCCTCTGATTATTTTAATGTCTTTAGGATTGGCGTTCTTTAGTCGCGTGGCGAAAGGTATGGCAGATCTTACAAATATTCGAAGACTTTCGAGCAAAATAAGAGAGTATGTACCTCATGACATATATGTATGTGTGTGTGTGTGTTAATATAAAATATATATTATCTGATTGAAATGTCTATAGTCCAGATCGCCTCTGTTTGTTGAAATGTCATAAGGGAGAAGTGCGCGGCCGGAAATACGCTAATTAGGATTGTTTTACAGGATTGCTGGCTATGACTCTCAAGAGAGAGATATATATACGATATAAACTGATATACACTTCCATTATAAATTGATAAATATGTAAATTGATATTTTATTTTCTTTCGGTTGCATTAATTTACGCATTAGATACATCGCACAGTTTTTTCTTTGTAAACAATCTAATTGATGTAGGGAATTTAAGTACGGAAAATAACGATCAGGTAAATAAAAATCCCCGACAGTACCTAAAGTACAGACGTGCTCAAGAATGTAAAGTGTTTATTTGTAGTTCTGTTCTATCCATCTTATCTGAAGAAGAAAGATAAGTGGTCACGGTAGATTTACTGGGCTGAATTGTTTGTTCTTTGTCTGTACTCAGCATGCTTCGGGATAGAGACGTTTGAAGAAGATAATCACAGACTTATGCCGTTGTTGTTCCACGTGTTCTCATGACGTCTCTAACGTGAGTTGCTTTCCCTTGATGTCGCACATGTCTGGGGAACGTCAGAAAGAGCTACTGGTAAAAACCAGTTGAACTCGTGCAATATACTTCTTCCGTTATACCTCTGTCTTTCTTGTCACAGTCGTACATAATGTGGCTTCTCCAGACATATGCTCTTGTTTTCGTTGCTGTCGCGCATGTTCTTTTAACATTACAGACTTATGTTGTATTCCCATTTTGTTGTGACATATACTGTTGTCGAGCATCGTCCGGTGTTTGGGCGACAACTTAAGTTTGCAGCTATGTTTCGTTTATGTCAGATGCCCAGCTCCGTTACTGAATAATGAATTTTCAAATTCCCAATATGTATCAAGTTAATAAAGGACTGATCTTAGAGACTGTCATTTGACAATATAATAGACGAAAATGTTGAAGTATATAAATAATGACGTTAAAAACAGGTTTTTGCTATGTCAATGCAGTGGCAAAGCCCAAAATGTAAAGAATTTTGCCATATAATGCCAATTGTGTACTAGCAGAATTTTCCATATTTAGAAAATTGATTTGTCTCATTCATTGGCATTGAAATACATACCCATGTATAAAAAAACATCAATTATATTAGCAAAACCGTTTTAAAACTTTAAATGGTCGTTTTTGTACGAAATTTAACATTCACAGTACTTCGTCAGCCGCTTGTGAATAATTCGTCATAATTTGATCAAAGCCTCGGACCTATTACCCGTCTATTCTGAAGTCTCATTAAGCATACAATTTGAATTGTAGGTATTCAATTTCAGTATGGAATAGCGGGTAGAGATTAGAATATGTCGTTGGAAAATCTGGCACTACACTATATTACATGTATCATGTCTAGTAAAGTACAGCGGTGTAATATTTTGGGTCTTGGTAGCCTTTCCAGTATTAATGAGCTAGAGAATACATTAGTTTCTCACCTCTTTCCGATTTAGGTTAGATTCCCGGTCGAGGCGAGTAGGAAGGTTTTTACCTATGTTAGTATCTACCGGTTTACTTGAAGACTGTTGGGTGTTTTAAAGAAGGGGGGGGGGGCACAATTATTTACTCCGCCTTCCGTCAATACCTCAGTACTCATGACGTGGCATTTTACAGCAGACAGATCAGACATGCTTGTGCTATTATAACTAAAATCAACAAATACTAATGATAATTTATTGTAGGTTTACGTGAACTATGATGTACAACATATAGTAATGAATTAAAGTTCATACATTTCCGCTGTGCTATTGATCAAGTGTGCGGCAGTCTTCAGACTAACTCCAGAACTTTAGTATTAATTCGAATACATTTTTATTTCTGATCCACATCTCTCAGTCTTTGTACTTATATATATATACATGCATGTATTCGCAGCTACGTGAGCGCGTTTGATCTTCTACTTCGCAGAGAAGAACTTCCGTCGAAGCATATTCGGTTTAATGAGTGTGAATTACAAAGTATATGACCTCCTGAGTGATTCACACACTCGCCATGATCGTCACAAATAAAGCACAAACATTTTTGTAGCATCAAAGAGCATATAGCCTTTTATCAAGGCAAATGTTGTTATTGAGACTGAATTCCAAGAAAGATCAGAGTTAAATGTTAGATGTAGATATGTTAGAAAATAGACACTTATTGGAAGTAAACCAAGATCATAACGATAGCGGAATATTCATCTTCATCGGCATTCCGAAAACTGTTAAGTCGGGAGACTTAGTTGGCAATGCGAACACTCTCTCATTATATGAAGGGGAGAGAGAGACAGGAAACTTTGGTCTTAGTAGAGCTAACACTTTCAATACTTGTTCCAACTTTTACTGTTATAGTTCAAGTAATTTAACTAATTATGGGCATGATTTATCGACTACTAGCAGGGTTGTTAATGACATTTTCTTACTTTCGATTTGAAGATATTTAAAGTCTGTGTGGCCCAGTGGATGAGGTGCTCGACTTGTGACCGGAAGGCTCCGGGTTCGACTCCCGCCTTGGGTACACCGGTGATCTGTCTTTCGGATGAGACAGTAAAAACCGATGTCCCGTGCCACGGTAGGCGTGGCACGTAAAAGATCCATCACTGTTCCGGGTTGGTCCGTTGCAAAGGTATAAAATTCTATGCGATGCATCAGACAGATGCCGTCACCATATACGTGAAATAATCGTGGAGTGACGTAAAACAGTAATCAGTCAATAAATGACGATAATTTATAATGAACATGCGACTTACATGTGTATTTCAAAGAGATTTCTAATGCGAACTTTCCGTATTGATATTACGTGCGTTTCTAACATTTACTCCTCCAAAGCACAGGTAATTGGATATTGTCCTTATAATTAATAGAATATATTAAAAAGATATTAACGTATCGTCGTCAATTCAGTTTGCTGAGTCATGATCGCATATAAGAAAACATATATTAATTAAAGATATTCCACATTTACCATGATCAAGCGAAAACGAGTGAGAAATAAGGCTATGCGACTTTTCACATCGACTTTATACGTGAAGGTATTTGCCCTAAAAGGCATTTATATAGTTAATCCCTTATTCTCGTAAATGACATCGACGTCGAGCCGAAGTTTCGTAAAGAGCGAGATGATACGTTACTAAATCAAGTTATCTCGTGCGTGTTGCTTATCATTGGATGGTCAGTAGGAGACCAATTTATCACCAGATGGACGTCCACGTCCGGCTATATCCAGAATTCCTTTTAAAGTAGCAAGTGCTGGCCTAAAACTAATTTGGCAAAGTCTTATTGGAAATCAATCCGCTCTCTTATATTAAATAATTACATCCGAGTCCCGAATGTCTTGATGGCGAGAGCAGATGAAGTATAGGCATTCATCATGGGCATCGTTTTTCGTACAAATCTTCCTTAATTCAGTACGATTTTGGCAGTTCATTTACCAAAGAAATTGGCACCGTGGTAACCTTTGTAACTTTATGAGTCAGCGAGCAAGCTCCTGGAATTCTGGCTGGAAATAGCACATTCATTATTGGACAAAGTGGCCGAAAACAACAACAAAGTACTATGCATACATTCCTTGCTCATTCCTTGAATTATGACACTTGATATATACATTTGTATTTTTAATAAGTTGGTTGCCTTGCAGTAAAACTTGTATTGTTGAAAGCGACACAAAACCAGAATAAGTTCATATCAATCTGAGATGTAAAAAGTAAATATTTTACTTCCATTATAATAAGACAGTGGCAGACTGTCTAATATACATTTCAATACCTGAAGTTCTCTGAGGAATTTTGTCAAGAAAGTAAAATACAAATAAAAATATATTCAAAACTATTAATAATAATAAAACCATCAAAAATTTGTAATTGTAGTCGTCATTATTATAGATTATACATATATATGCATTTTCTAGTACCTGATGAATTCTTAATTGTCATGATGAGCAATAAAATACGCATTATAGATATAAAGAAAAGTGATTTGCATTTGAATAGACATGATCTGTTTTGTTGTCGAATGATGCAACCATAGATTTAGATATGATGTCTTGCAGATGGTTTTGTTCTTCTGAATGTATCTTCCGCTGCACAGTAAATGTAAAAAATTTTCAGCGTATAGCACCTGTACACTAGCATCACAGTACAGTCACAATTATAACACAACAATACCCCCCTCTAGATTATAGTTGTGTTTACTTCGTATGATATCCTTTCTTGATCGATTACAAAACATGTTTTGATGCGGTCTCCAGCTTGCAAAGGGACTTGGATTAAGTAAAATTATTTCTCCACCCTTTCCGGGTTGATTTCAATGCGGAGCTACGCACAGTCCCACTATTTATCCATTGAGTACCAACTACCATCTCCATATGCTATTGAAACGATTCCGTCCCATAGAGTTACAGGTAATCATATTTTCTGATAGAGTTTACTATTATCTCATGGATATAAAGGAATATAAATGTAGAATAATTACTTCTTGAAAGGAAATCTTTTGAAGTCACAGACATAAACATACAGAAGCCAACTCTGAAGTCTCCATTAGCAAACTAATTTGCCGGAGAAGACAAGGGCATGTTCGACTGCATGATTTATAACAGATAGAAGTCTATAAAACTGTCTTATTAGGAAGGAACTTGGCGGATGATGACGGAGGCAGATGAAGCCAATAGGGCTTGTAGAAGATATAACGTGTTTTACGTGTTCCATCACGGGCATCGCTTTCATGCAGTAAACCACGGAATCGGCTCCTAACGTCTGGGTCTGCAACGATATCGTGCAGTAAATCACGGAATCAGCCCCGGATATCTGGGCCTGCAACGATATCGTGTGGTAAACCACGGAATCAGCCCCGGACATTGGGGCCTGTAGCGGTATCGTGCAGTAAATAACAGAATCCGGCCCGGACATTGGGGTTGGTAACGTCTCCATGCAGTAAACCACGGAATCAGTGCCGGATATATAACTACAAAATCAGCCCGGAATTCGAAATCTGTGACCTCTCTCCGGGAATCTGACCTGGATGTCGGGTCGGCACCGATTTCATGAAGTTATACCTCAGAATTTGTCCTAGATAATATTGAGCATTTGAACGTGCTGTATCTGTCATATTGCACATTAAGTGCATGTAGTGTTTAATGTTGATCAAGATTATTCGTCTCAACGTTTCCAAATTTATGGAAATTCGTTCTTCAGATATTTTGATATTATCATAAACCCATAAATCATCACATTCGGAATGTGTATTATTTTGCCTTTTTTACATTTATAGGTTTGGATTGGTGAAAGTAGAGAAAAATGACCGTATAATTACATCGTTAGCCGTATGAAGTATTAGTTTAAGTTTGTTGCTTACTGTAATTAGTTACAAATGAGGTTTGTTTTGGTGTATTTCGGACCCAAGGTAGGTTTGTAAAATTTGTGGGGGTGAGGCCGAACCCTGTACGATTTTTTTTTCAAACCTACTTTGGGTCTGAAATACGTCAGAAACAAGCCTTGTAACTAATGTAAGAAGTAACAACACGTCACAATTTTAGCGCTTAAGGCGAAAATCTGTGAAATGCATTCCATAATTTACCCATATTATTCATGAAATTTGTATTGTGTTAAAATAAAGATAGATTTTATCATACAGAAGTAGGTGATAATGACGTCATTGATCTAACATTTATCAATAACGGCAATACCCCCTTGTTATGTATATTTTGGATATCTCGTATTTGCGAGCATTTTAATTTTTGCGATTAAGTTCCCTTCATTTTACATACTGGGAATGAAATTTAATTCTAAGATTGACTTCATTGCGAATATAAAACGCTGTGTATTAAGCTTACGAAATTTATCGTTGCAAATACAAGACGTTCTACACTGAGTTGTGAGAATTTCTATACCCATCTCTGTCGGATTGCTGATTTGGCTCTGACCTCCATATTAAGTTTGATAGAGTGGTGTCAACGTTGGCTATTGAAACATTTTAACTAACTTTCTAACTGATTTTAATGAGAATTTGGATTATGGATGTGCAAACCGCGCTTACTATGTCCATACAATGGGTGACTGAGATCGTGGCCCATCCATCTCTCCGGCAAACCCTGTCACTGACGAGTACACAAGAATCAAATTCCCCTCAGTGTCATAGCAACAATAGGCATCTACTTGATAGACTGAATGGGGCTCTGCGACACACAGAGGCCAGGTGTAGTACGCTCACTGACGGCAATTTAAGTAGATATTAAGAAGAAACACCATGAGCGCAAAACGATTTTACAAATTTGGGTGAACTTCGGAAATTTATGTATTTTCTAGTAGATATTCCGTCACTGGCATGTTGTATTTTGGGTGGGAAATGATGCCTTGTATTGGTCGTTAATGATCTGCTAGGTATTGTCTGTATAAAAGATGATTTGTATAAAACAGAAAACGGTCATCGCTGACATAGTCTGATCCGGATGACCAGAATCGGTTCTTTAAGTTTCGTTTAAGAAACCTGTTTCTGGTCTGCATTATAATTGAGCATAGTACAAAGCATAGTAATTCCATTTCCCGTAGGGTCCCATGTTAAATTACCAAACTTCCAGCAAGATTTACACAACATCCTACATTTTACAATCCATATATCAAAATGTTTGTCAGACCGTCCTTTATCAGAATTTTAACAGTTTACCATAGGTTATCCACCTTAATTTCGAGAAAATCATGCTGGAGGGGGGTCAACACCCCCCCCCCCCCAAATATTGGCCCAAAATTCAAATGTAAACAACCACTCCTTTTTAGGTCATAAAATTTTTACCGGAGCGAAATGAGTTAAAAATTCAGGATTTTACAGCAGAATTAATCTTTATTTATAGATAGATCAAATAATTTCATCCAATCACAGCGCCTGATGCATTGAAACAGTAGTCCCTCTCCTTACACCACATCAGCCAATCACGGCTCTCGTTAATTACTGTTCTTTGACCAATTTCCGGTTTAATTCTGGTTGTATTGAAGGTAGGCTTGGAATCAAATGATGGACATAATGACCTTAATACAATGTCCTGAAAATGGAGCAAGTTTGACATTGCCGACATTTTATCACGAAGACGAGAATCCCAAAACCTTTTGCCAGAGGGTCCGCCCCACCAACTGGCAAATTGACAAGCTAAAAGATAGAAGAATGGATGATTTTCATACTCTCTGACGATTCTTGGGTGTGACAAAAGTTGGAGACTTGGTATGCATGTAGTGATGTACGACGTACGTTCGTACCATTCTCACTGCTCACCATGACGTTATTTTTACACATAATGCACGCATGTAGTACATCAGTTGAAGCTTTTCACTTTTGAAATGAAAAAGGAATGGGTTTGGGGGTCTTCCTCTGTGAAATTTGAGAATTATGAATATATTGACTGTCTGAAACTCGAAGGACTGTTGTTGGATTTTGTTTAATTTTTTCAAGAATATTGGAAACATTTTACATACATGGTACCATTATTTATGAGCAAAGCGAACCAGAAAAAAAATGCAAATGCTCTAGATAATAAAGCAAAAATTCGTAGAATAAACGGCTTTGGTATAGACATATAGTTGTAAAATTCCAGGATGGGAGGGCACTTAATCGCTTTTGGATCTGTATGAAATATTAAGCCCAAATATGTCCGGGTTGTTCTTGTTGATCAAAAGAAAATTTAGGTCCATTTTTAGTAAAAAGCTGGCCTATATCGGCTTATCGCCGTCCCATAGTTGTCATTTTTCCCGTTTCCACCTACGATTTGACAAAGATGATTTACCAACCCCTCCCCTAAGTAACATCGTTGTTGAGTCAAAATGGCTGGATGAACTCTATTTGGATTTGTGTTATGTTTCTTATATTGTTGGCGTATTTAGTATTCCTCCGCTAATATAAACCGCATACTGGGTCACATGACCTTCTACGGCTGTCGTATAAATCTTCACCTTAATGATGCTCCGGTAATTAACAAAAAGCTATTCGGACAGAAAATATTTCATTGTTGTGCAAAATAGGAAAAGAGTGGACTTTTATTTCACTTTGCTAAGGACCTTGTAATTTATTGTACAAGCGATGATGGACGAGTCTCAACAGAATTCTAACATTTATGATAAATTCGACGAAAAGTTAAATTTGGTTAAAGTGTTTTACCTATCTTGGCAGTTTAATGCATCTGCATTGTATAGTAAGATTATTGTTTTGCACTGAGCAACATTGCTTACATCGATTTCAGAAAACAAAAACCTACACAACATTCATGACATTACACCAATTTGTTGAACATACATGTATCTGTGTATATGCATGTTGTGTAACATACACAATTTCATTTTAAAAACTTTAAAACATCTGAAACAAAAAGTTTGTAGCTAGTTCGTGCCCCTTTCACTAGATGAACTACGTCTTTCAGATAAGATCTGTGACGTCATGTTTCTAGTGAAACTCGGTAGGTTTTTCTGTAAGGTGGCAAACACACGGTGTAGCCACTGACCTGTAACTGCTAATGTAGGTACTATCTGTAAGGTGTATCAACAAGTAAACAAATCTCCAGAGAGGGTCACGAGCTAACAGTGTTCGGAGTTCGTTTGCCTTGAACTCAGCTTATTTGTCGGTGTTTTGTATTGTTGGAGTTTTACGGATTGTTATTGTTTATAAAGGATTATGCGATATACATGGTAAGTAAATTTGACGTCTTCTATTCTTGTCGAATGTGTAGGTCTGCGGTAAATATTATTGGGAGAGAGAGTAATTGGCCAGAATTTATAATTATTTGCCCACCGAATGGTTAATAGACGTGCCGTTGCGAGTAAGCATTTTGGTTGGCAGAGTAGGCGGTCAAGGTTCGAGTCCTGGATTGTATTACAATGTTTTATAGGAAGTTGGTTACCTCCTGCTTCCTTGTTGTGAATATTGTGGAAAGCGACGTCAAACTTCAATCAAATCAGACCAAAGTAATCTAAGCGGCGGTTTGTTCAAAGGGTTGGGGTTTACTGGGCTCATTATCTATACAAGGGGCAGGCTTGATGTAGTGGTTAAGCGCTTGGCTTGCGGCGCCGACGATCCGGGTTCGATTCCCGGGTTGCGCCACTATGTTTAAGAGGTTGGTAACCTCCTGCTTCCATGTCGCGATATAACTGAAATATTGTTGAAAGCGACGTAAAACACCAATCAACCAACAACCAACCAACATTATCTATACAAACATGTATATATTTTGGCACATATTTTTTATGGCATACATCAAACGCTTATAAAAACTTTTTTATAAACATGTAGCCGAGATACTAAAGAGAAATAAAACACCTTCATGTTATTCCGCAATACCATGCTGCGGTGACGCAAAATACACCACATGAAAAACAATGAATGTGAAAATCTGAGGTAAACAAGATACCTTGAATACACCTAGATTTTTGTAGAATTGAAATTCAATAGGTAAAAAATTGTGTAGAATGTGACTTATTTGCCAGAACCTGTTACGGAGAGCGTTATGAAGAACAGGCCCGATCTGCTCCCTGATAACAGCGCAATGCCTTTGATCTTCGTTAGGATGTAGGCCACGGTAACGGGTTCTGTGTTTTATGTCGTCTTTTGTATAGGGAGGCGTTCGTTTCATAAAACATTACAGTTAAAAAAAATATGCCGTAAACCTTCCTATTTTCTTTTATGATAGTTTTCTTGTGATATTTAGATGTTGTTTGTTGTATATTTTCCCTTGATTTGAGAGTTACTTGGCGTTTTGCTGGCCGTTCATGTGCAGTACACCTGTTCCTAATGGGGAACATGTGTAAACAGAGACAGAATGAGGTGTCGGGTGTTTTCTCGGAATATCTACATATATACATTACTTTGAGAACAGTACTCTTAAGTTTGTTTTTTGATATTTTCAAGCGCATCTGGACTTCCCAACATCGCTACATTTAAACAGGTTCGCGCTTTATACGATCCCCCCACCAAGGTGTACAGAATTTCTTTTGCTAACTTTCATATTCCATTAATTTATGTGAGTGCACGATTAGGCCTACTGTTTTCATGACTTTTTTTTTGCATAATGTGTATTATGATGACTTCTATTGTCTGTCTTTGATTTTTTCGAGATTTTATTTAAGATCTGTTAAGGCAAATTTCCATTCAAATGAAGTTATCGAGGAAATTCGAACATTTATAACCTTTCACTACAGAGATTTGATCAGATATTACGTATTAAGATGTTTATAAAATGATTAACAAAACCAAGGGCGTACGTATAGAAATAAATAATCAACAGATACAAACGTCCTCGACAAAACCAAATTTGTTTGAATATATATTTTTTACATAGTAAGATGGCAACTGTTTGATTTTTATGTGGGGACGGGAAGAAAATCCATCACTGAAATAGACAAGAAAAACTTTTGCCCACAGAAGTCTACCCCAACCCCAACCCACCCCTAAAATCGAATAGTTGCTCCCTCGCCACATTTGTTTTGATATTCTGATTGTATGATGGTAAAGTGCTTTATTCATTTCATGACAAGAAGGACTCGATACCGCAGTAACAACCATGTCTGGGAAACGTATGTAGAAATGTTCAGGTTTAGTGATTCTAACCCCAAATGATGGGATTTGTGTCTTTGATTGGTTGGTTGGTTGGTTGATTGGGGTTTTTTTTTTTACGTCGCTTTCAACAATTTTTCAGTTATATCGCGACATGGAAGCAGGAGGTAACCAACCTCTTAAACATAGTGGCGCAACCCGGGAATCGAACCCGGATCGTCGGCGCCGAAAGCCAAACGCTTAACCACTACACCACGCCTGCCCCCTTGTGTCTTTGATAACTCTCATAGACATCAACACAAAACGATCAGAAGCAGGATTTAAAAGGAACGCGAGTAGTATAGTACCAAGTCGTAAAGGTAATTAGATCCGGACCTTTAGATCCATTCAGGAAAACTTGCATAACGTAGATCCCCCTTTGTCTGTTAGCAAAACACCTTATGATCAAAAGGATCGGTATAATACACTCGTCACCGTTACCGTTACGTAAATGATCAGTATAATGTACCGGCTACCGGTACCGTTACATCAGAGTCGAGTATTAGCATGGTGATGAATATCCAAGGGCGAGGCTTCTGACATGGTTTTCCGGATTTGAACACTGCATATAAAAGAAGAACCCTCGATAATTTATACCTTCAAACATGAGAGGGTTTAAGCATACCTTTGTAAGTATGATGGATCATTTGTTGTTCTTCCTCCATTAAAGTGAAAGACCGCATTTGCGACATAATCGTACCGATTTCATAATCACGAAACCGTTTCCTGGTTTCATAACTTTGTCCTTTTCGAACTTTGGGATGTATTGTATATGTATTTACTATCATTATTCAAAGAAGAATAGAATTACGAAACAATGAAAGTGATTTTGACTGCATTATTTGTGGCGGTATATAGAGTTTATTCAATGTTCCCTCAAAGTTGATGAAAATGACGTCAGGCAATACTTGCATGTGAAAGATTTTGGGAAAAACAATCAATTTGCCGTCCCACTTGAGTACCTGCATCAAGCGTTGCGATATCGACAGATTGTAGGTTACATGCGTGATCAACCAAAAGCCACGTGGCATACAGTTCCGTCGTTGGAGGCAATAGTCGGGCCGAAACATGCATGTTTCTCACATATCGCGACTATTTGATTTATATTCACTTGAAAGATGACAGTAAAAATGATTTTATCAATTCTGTGAATGATTCCCCCGTAAGCAGGTCTGACAAACGAATGCATGTAGTGCTCCAGGACAGCTGCACCCCTAGTGTGTGATGGATAGCAGTACTCGCTGGTTGCGGTTCAAATCAGTTCAAACACATTGAAATCGAGGCTGCGTAATATCAGTTAAGCTTTATGTCCGATTTTTCTTCTGATAGGAAGTCCGCCATCATATATAAATCGTCTGAAGCCTTACAAAAAAAAATCCTCGATGTAGATCTTGGCCTCCCCGGCAGAGTGCAGTGACAGTGCCACCGCTGGCCTCTATTCTGTATTCAATTTGATGAATGTGTTTTGAAGGGGAATGTATTTCATTTATTCAACCAAGGCAATGAGAATTTTGCATTTTGTTTACAGTGTAACGTGTCCCATGATGGTATTTTGATGGAAGCTTTTGCGTAATCATAGTCTGTACCCTTCTGTACAGGTTAACGATGAAAAGCTGCATATTTGGTAATTCATGATGTTTTGAGTGGGGGTTTTTGGGGGGGGGGGGGGGTTGTTGGGGTTTTTTTAGATTTCACTTTACACCATTGCTGCATTGAAAATGTCTAACTCTTTAAACGCAGGGTATGCCAATACCAAATTATTTGTCCGCAGTACATTATTCACCCTCCCTCCCCCTTTCCCATCACTGGAATTTATATTTTCTGTTGGGATGTAAGAAGAAGCGTTTATTGCTCTTAAATCTAATTTGATTGTCAGGGGTCACTGAACGTCCGCTATGGTATTTGGGACATAATAACGTACTTTCGTGCCTTTCAATTCTGTGACAAAAAGAAAATCAGTGAACATGAAATGCCGATCCCGACTAAATAAATTTATCTCATAAATAATTATATCGTTCTAAAGCTGTGTTAGCAAAACAGAACACCTGTAATGCAGCATCTCAATCTCTAAATGCAAAACCAATCATTGTTATACTTACATCCTAAGCAGGATTACGATGCCTTGGGACATCCTGGAACAAACTGGTGAATATTTAAAGAGATAGCTATCTAGCTGAAGCCCTAACTGTCCATAGTAGCTAACGCATAAATATTGCATCCAAAGTCTGTTTGATCAAAGTTAAGGTGGCCTATAAGGATCAATAAGGAGGTAAGGTAAGGACCCTCCTGGGAAAATTGTCACTTTAATTATCTATTGTGACTAATTGCTTGAGATAAAAACTCCCTGAGAAACCATATAAACTGTATAAAGATAACTCTCAGAGGTGATTTCGCCTTCCATATTCGCTATTGCCATCTTCGGTTAATCAGTTAGGCTCGAATTGTCAAAGGTACGAGATGTCTGTTCGGCATTGTTCTTTTCCGACTTGAAAGGCACGTCAAACGATACTTCTCTAATTGTAGGCCCTCAATTGAAACGTTAAATGACAAAAAATCAAATACCATAGGAGTGATAGTGGAGAAATTAATCGAAAAAGAAACTTAGTGTAAAGATGTTTTTCCGATATAGACAACTCGTGGCAAAGTTAGTTCTGCTCTGGCGAATGAATGATTTCCGTGTTAGAAATCAATGATTTTATTTCACAATAAACTTGTCAATAAGATGATGGTGTAAAATGAAAGAGGTATTGAAAATGAACCGATGTAATGCTAATATAAAACCTTGAAATAAAAGTGCCACATAACTGTTTACATTGTGTAAGAGTTATGGGCCCTGAGGCAGTACTTGATGGCAAATGGATTTTAACAGTGACAGTATTTGACAGCATGCATCAAATACACTAATAGCATGCAGTAGGTATCGAAGTGAACATAACTACACAGGTTAACATGCTGTTAACACCGATAAAAAATAGGGTCTTGTGATCCAAGGGGAGATAATGAATGCGTGACAGGTCGGAAGGGCAATCTCGCATCATGTTCAACAATTAATATTTATGGGCTCAAACGGCATGGCATATTGATGGTTTTTCGTGGGGGAGAATCATAAATATTTAAAC
Organism: Pteria penguin; assembly: GCA_035048485.1. NCBI lineage: Eukaryota > Metazoa > Mollusca > Bivalvia > Pterioida > Pteriidae > Pteria > Pteria penguin. The sequence continues at coordinate 7,229,579 of CM068582.1, forward strand.
ACTTCTTAAATTATACACATTTAACATATTGAACGTTCCCTATGTCATTATTAATTTAGATAAAAGGAGACTTATGATGGTTGTTTAGATTTGTCTAAACAACATTTTCACGCTGTGATTGGTGCAATATCGAGGTGTTATTGAAGTATTTAATAGCATTCTGTTCCCATTGCGAACCTTTGTAGTTGTATGCGAGGTGTGCTAATTAAATAACAAAATGGTGTTAATTGCCGATCATGCTTGCCATCTGTGCTGCTTCGTTTAGCAGGTACCGAGTGTTGCTCTTTAATACAAGGGGTCGGAAATCGCTCAACATTGCTACGACATATTACATACCTTTGTATGAACTCAGTAGTGGATTCAAGGGGTGTGAACTAAGCGCTTTTCCCAGACCCTATCGGTGGCAATAACGACGAAGGGATATGCTTACCTTCATAAACCGTGTAATGACTTGTCTAGGATCGAAAAGGGATCGTCATAATAAACGTAGGGTGGTATGTATATTATTTATTCAGTATTTTCTCTTCACTTTCCATGTTTCGTTTACAGAGACATCTTTGTCGTAAATGTCTTCGATTATCATTTTAAACGATAGTTTTTGTTCCTCATTTAATTCTTGATTTATTTTTCAAGATCGATCTTTTGTGATAGTGGTTTATTTGAAATGTATCACACCAGCACGAGCCTGCCTTACATGCTCGTAATCTGACATAGAACGAACATGTAATTAATTCTTTTAGACAGTAATTGATTAAAGGTTTTTCAAACGACTTTTTCGATTCGATAGCAAGAAACAGCCGACTGATCAAAGCTGTGTAGAACATCATTAAAAGGCTTTCTTCCATGTGAAATTAGTAAAACAAACTAGGCATAAAAAATAAATAATTCGAAGCATTAAAAGATACAAATACGGTTCATTCTTCGTCAATATTGAGCATCGTGACAGGTGCTTGTTTTATCGATCAGTGGGTTGGGCTTGCTCGAACGTGATTGACAGATATGCTGGTGAGGTGTTGCATGTCAGGTACTTTGTAATTGGTCAATGTGTGACATCACAGTGACACATGACAATGGAATCCAACATTTCATAGAAAAACATTCATAAGTGATAGTATTTTAATCTTGGATAGCGCCTTACGCAATAAGTTGTGTCGGTCTCCGCTGTAAATGATGGTATTTTTCGAGAAAATTCAGGTATGTAATTTTTATTCGTATAATAATCGTTTCGATGATATTTAATTATCATCGACTGCGCTTTAAAATGCACTACCCCCACTCCTTCTTCCATCCCCTTACTTCCAAGAAAACTACTGATACAGTTGTTACATGGTTTTCATTAAATTTTCAAGAATAAGTCTAATTTTTCTATGTTTCTGTACCAATTTAACCCTTTACGTGAAGCAATTCGCTTTTCCTTTCTATCAAAATTATAAGGACCATATTTAATAAAGATAAATTGCCTAGCTTAAGTAGGGAATAATTTATTTATTGGCCATAAAACAAATGCACACATGCTTGTATCCTTTTTGTTCATATATAAGTAGACAGTATTCACATTTGATGATAGATGGGGAAGAGTTGTCTCCCCCTTGGTCTTTGAGCGACACCATTTGAAAGTCGACCACATGATAGAAGCTAAGTGGACAGGTGACTTATTGACCCAGATTGTACGACTTTAGAGAAATGCCGTCATTACGCCTTTTATTACGCAATCGCTCACAATATAGACGATCTGTGTATTAGGTTTGATTACACATTTTATTTGAGTGTTACTTTTACCAGAGTGTTTGATGTGGAAGGTTCAAAGAGCCCCCTCACATTAAACTTACAACGAAACGAGAGAGTTCAGATCTATTATAAGTACTGAAGGAAAATGGCAATGGCACAAAATGAGTATAAATTGTGTATGAGTTTAATTTAAGACGGGAATGTAGAAAGGAATACATGATAAAGAAAATGGTGAGTCATATTCGACTTATTTATTTCTGATTTTCGATAAACTTTATAAAATATTCTCAAAGTATAGTAAAACAATTTAATGAGGAAGTGAGATAATGAAAAAGCATACATTGCGAAGAAGAGTAAGTAGGGTAAGTATCGGAAGAAAAATATAGTTTGAGTCATATCAGGAATTCTGAAAAAAAAATGTGAAAGGGAGGGTACTGTTAACATGTGCGTTATATACACACAAAAGTAACGCTAAAAATAAAGAAAACCAATGGTGGATTCAAAAGTCTGCCGTAACATTCAGATCGTATGTAAAATGACAGGGCCGGATCCAAAAGTATACGTGGGGAGACTGTACCCTTGGGGAGTTTTAGTTGTCCTTTTGGTTTCCCCTCTTTTGTTTTTGTTTGTTTGGGGATTTTGTTTGGGGGGGGGGGTTTAGTATTTAACAGAGTGCTATAAAAATAAATAATTTCATAACATTCAGGTTTCCGTGAACAATTCTGACCAGCCCCTCTCTTCTGTTGAATCACCCAGTGAATAGTTTAGTGACTTGACATGTAACGGAACTACGACTGCGTTATATGCATTCTTGAATACAAATACATAATTAATATTGGTTATTGTTGTCGGCTGTGTCTACAACTATTTTATCCGGTAAGAATTCACATCGTATCTGTCATCTGTTCTCACAAAACACGTTTGCTTGTAGCTTCTTTGCATTAAAAACCCAATAATCAAAATAATAACCAGGGCAGAAGCATCGCTTTTTAAAACAAGTGACGAAAGGGCGGGAAAATCTTTGCAAGTTTGATTATAATCTGTTATTTGAGTTTTCCCGTGTTCACTATGTATACTATGAAAGTCTAAGAATAAACAAGAGAATAAACTGAAAGAGATATTAAATGAACTAAGATGTAAATGATTGAAAAACAAATATATCAATACAAAAACTCCTGATACACCAACAGGCTTTTCATCAATTGCGCAACACTGCTAGAGAAAAGTGACATGAAAACATCCGGGCATGTGTAGATTAGGCTGTCATGTTATCACAAGGCAGTAAATATTGCCATATCACCCCCTCTGTGGAGGGTGCTAGACCGTCATATCACCCAATCTTTCTTCACTGACAAACTACATCTGTCGGATTCCACGAAACACTGCACTCTTAATTTACAAGGTGACGTGGAGGGGGCAAATTCGCAGTTTTACGTTTTGGTTGTTATTGTATAGGGCGTAGATGCGATCGAGAAAATAAAAGTTATCAGCGTTTAGTAGAGAGGTTGCCAAGCTAACGTCCGGAGTGACGTTCCTACCATATGATATACCGCCTTAAACCCATCCTGGAGATCTATTTTTCGATGTTTCGATTTCCTCGGAGGTGTTCATTTTTGGCGTAGGGATTTACTTTTATATCGGAATTTATGTTTGAAGATCAGTTTTATTCAACCTTATTATTATCGTCCATTCCTTTAAAGTTATTTATTCTAGTGTTTATCAATATTTCGTTTTCTGGTATTTTAGGAACTTTCTGTAAGCGTGGATAACAAACCCGGGAACATTCCACTGCGAGGTGAGGTCTTTTTCTATATATCTTAAAAATATCCAAAATGAACAATTTAATTTTTCTGTGTACTGCTGAATGTTTTTGTACTATAGTGTCTTTACCATATAGATATGTGTCCCTATAACGATGTAACTGAGGCTAGTAGTATGTAGTAGTTTATTGCTAGTGATATTCAGCATGTATTAGTATGATTAGGAAAATTTTAATTATTTTGGGGTATTTATTTTCAGTCGAGTTGCCTCCCACCAAGATGGAGACTGAAACGTCCAAGGTGCTGTCCTTCGACCAAGAAGCATTTGAAAAGAAGGACAAAACACACAAAAACAACGAAAATGTACAAAATCAAAACGATTCTAGGCTTAGTATCGAGGTAAGAAAGAGATCACGTTTATGAGAGGAAGAAAATGAGAGGAGAGGGGGCGTGATCAAAGTCGTGGTTATGTGACTTGCATCATACATGTATCATTACTACTTTTGAAAATGTAGAACTTAGACAGGAATTGAACAAGGTCTATTATGAAAAAGCCAATACAGAAATGGATCCTGGACATTAGAAACGGAAAAAGGAAGGGCACGGTGTACTCGAGTTGAAAATTAATAGAAGATTTGGAACAAATTTTATATTGTCTCGTGATAGTTTTAGGTAAAAAGTGAGAGGGGATAGTCCGACAATGTAAAACTTCCACTAAATCCACCGAGGTAGTAAGAAAGACATATCAGTGTTGTCTCGCTGTGGAAATTGTATTGAACAGGTGCCCGGAAGTGGTCATGTGGGGACAGCTGTCCCCTGTGAACAACAATAAGAAACGGGGTTTTTTTTCTATTTAAATAGTTTTTTTTCTGATTTTCTTCTTTCTTTTTTTCGGTTTTTATGTGATTTTGATATATATTTGATATATAAATGAAATCAAATTCTTGGATAGATATTCAGAACATACTTCGTCCGGTCAGTATGCTCTGATAGATATCTCGTCTTAACTAGACATTCATTTTGTTTTGTTTTTCCTCTTTTTATCGACGTTTTAAGGAAAACCTCTCGGATGTTTGGCCAGAAGTCAATCTGCAAATTACCCAAAATTTCATAGAAAAAAATAGATAATTGTAAACACTCCGGTCACAGAAATAAAAAACCGCAATCTCTGTCATAAAATATAGACGCGAAACGTTTTCATGGAAACCGGATGGTTGATAAGATCATAGGTTTATAACATCAAATGAAAAACGGAGAATAATGTAAACGGTTAGAGGGAAGTGGTGCCAGTGTTTTGCCTTGATTGTCATTTATCGAGAAATTCATGGGATGAATGAATGTTCCTGGAGATAGCGCTTCCCGAGAGATTATAAAATATCAGCTAGTGAGCCAATAAAAACTTGATCTCGGTCCCAGGCGAAAAAAATGTGCTAGATGACCTGATGGCAGTATTATTTTCTCATCGTCGCCTTTTATTTGGAGTGGACATTGATGCTTCAAATGCTTTTCATGTGGCCGATCTTCTTTTGTCTCCATTGAAGTCAGTTTATGTTCATTTAATATGTGATGTTTATGGTCATTTTTTGAAATCTATGTCCATTGAAGTGACTGGTGTATTAATGTACATCACTGACCAATAGATGACTGCAGTGTACTGAGTGACTTCAATCCCAGCTGTACATCGTTGTTCTCCTAGCTCGGTATAAAATAGATTGGATTGGACAAGGTTTTGTCCGGTTACATTTAACAACAACAACAACAACAATCCCCCGCCCCACTCCTCCAACGCATGTATGCATAGTGCTTAGTCTTTTCGTCTCCCTCGTTTCTTGAATTTCTCTTTATCTTGACAGCTGGGGAAGTCAGTGTTTCACGACCACGTTTCAAAATTCTTTTTGAAATCTCGAAGTATAATGCACTCAGCATGAATAATAAATTGTTATGTAAAATTCTGTGAATTCAAAGAATCCGTACGACAAACCTGCTTTAATGTTAACTTCCCAAGGTAATTTACTCAAAGACATTATTAGCGATAGATGTAAAAATATTTCCAGACTAATTTTTTTATATTTCTACAAAAAAGGAAACATAAATCCATCGATACTGTTTCATATTACTGATTGCTTTTGTGGAATAAATATAATATACAATGTTGAGAGAATATAGGCATCAAAACTGATTGCATACTGAAATAAACATATACCGCATTATAGAGAAAATATAGACATCAAAAGATGTGTCGATTCCATTACCTTCTTTTAATGTTGTCTTATATCGGTATTCTCTAATTGTCGTGTGTATTGATGGATGTTGTCTTTGATGAAGAGAAGCAGTTATAGTGCTCTGATTACAGATTCAATTAGATGACAGAATAATGAGGGGGGAAGATTTATATGGGATGAATAGAGAACAGTTTTTCAAAGAAAAACTTCAAACACTCCACCAATACGACCGGCATTGGTTTCTCATAAAAAGATTCTTCATCTACAGAGAGTAAACGGTGTAATGAAAATCTGTTTACTCACGGTGTCCAATATGATAAGGTGGAGGATTTTTTCTGTTTTGTGTGTGTGTGTGTGTGTGTGTGTGTGTGTGTGTGTGTGTGTGTGTGTGTGTGTGCTGATGGTTTATCTCACCAGAGTATGTATATGAGTTAATTTTCCGCACTTCTAGATCTATTTATGAAGCTCATAGTTCTGTAGCACGATTGGGTAATGCTCTACTCTGATATGTTACCGTAGGGTACAGGGTTCGATTCCTTAGTCGAATCCTGACTAATGTTGCCCGTACGTCTGACGGGTGGAACTTAAAAAGCTGAAGTACCTCTTCCATGTTAATAAGAGTGACACGGTGTAGAGGGTACGGCTACCTTAAGTGGTGCGGGGAGGGGATGGAAGCAGTAGCAGGTCCAAATTTGATAATATGGACCGGCTAGCTATAAGCGCGCTAAGAGCGAAACAAACCAGTTGTTATGAATAAGCCGTCATTTCAATTTTCATGCCAATTAATAAGGGTGTATGGTCACAGGTAAAAAAAATCAATCTTTGAACATCCAGGTTATTGCGTACAGTTTTAATGTGTTTCCATCGTTGTTTGAATGTATACGCGTATACGAGCATGAAAAGATTTCTTTCATTTTCGATCCTTGAAAGTTATTATTGTTTTGAAACACTGCACATCGACCGTGATGTTGTTGTAAGTCAATGCCGAAACGAACACAAAACAAACGTAAAACAAAAAGAAGGAAACGTACATAGCCGGTCTTTTACGTGTTACTTCTTTTGGTCGGTACATTAAACTGAAAAAGAAAGCAAACGATTGTCGAGTGACTATTTTACAGATAGATATTTATTTTGCTGGAGTTTATTGAGAGAGCCTCAGAGAATGATTGATTCAGACATGACTTACTTTATGTATAGATGAAAGGCATTGACAAGTGGCGGTTGCTTTGATCTGGGTCGTTTGAGTGATTGATGTCACATTTATTTGATACGACGTAACAGTGCGCTAGTGAGAGCTTCTTACAGGTAACTGTACGCGTAACACTCCAAGGTGTGCAGAAGGTGAGAGGTGGTGACTGGTTCGCACTTGCTTTTGACATTAAGCTGGACAATAGCTGCAGGGTGTCAACATGAGATAGTTGCTCGTTTTAAGAACCAATACTTCCCATTGATAAAATAACCTTTACAATTATAGCAACTTTTGAAAGAGGATCATATGTTTACTACGCTGACATGAAGAGAATGAGGAGGGAGAAAGGGGGGGGGGGGTGTTCTATGTCCTGAAAAATACACTGCGTGGACCCCTTGAACACAGTATTCTGAACACCTCCCTGGGTATATCTTTGCTCTCTGTATAGAGTGTTCCCATACAACCCTGTTTTCCTCATATTAGCTAGAGTTATCTCCCTCATTGGAGTACAACTCTCGGACTTTATCCATCAATGCTCATATAAAATTGCTTGATTTAACTTATTTTTATGAAATAATTGCATTGTATATCTAAATGTTTTACAGAAAATTTTCAACTGATTGATTATATTTACTGATTAATTAAGACTGAAGTCATGAAATCTACCCTGATAAATAGTTATTTTATCAGAAATTTAATGAATTTTACATGGTAGAGATGGAAAAAGTCCGAGAGTTGTACTCCAACATGGCCGCTAATGCTAGTAGTGTGACATCACATGGGCAAACTCTATAGGCAAAAAAAGACATTGACAATAGTGCCGCCAAGTGGCGAATCTTTCAGAATACTTGTTGACACTGACATGTAAGACACTTTTTCCACTACTGGATCCGTCACACATTAAGAGCCATCTCTGAGAAGGTTTAAATCATGCGGGGTTTTTTTTGGATCCGCCCCACATTGGGAGCTCGTTTGAGTCATGCATCAGATTATCCTCCTCTCCGGGCGTGAGCATTATCGATCACCGACACTCGCCGTGAAGATCAATGCTATAATTGTATTAATGGTTAAATATTGAGACAATGGCTCCTCAAATAGACTATCATAACTGCACATTAACTACGTTTGTAGCGGTGAGTGGGGCGGTATCGCAACAATGGCGGCAAGCTACGAATTTCCTTTGATGTTGATACTTGTTATTTTCTTATTAATTCTCACACGAGCAGATGTGGAGGCCGTGACAGGAGTGTTTGGACTCCGGTGTTGACTATGCCCTTGATTTAATCGGGTATTGATACAAACAGGAATATATGCACAAATATTGAGATGAGGGAAAAGACAGAAAGCATCGCACATATGGTACAACGTCATAAATAGCAAACATATCTCAACCACAAACTGTCAAACATATTATTGCTCTGTGCAGGTTTGGGGAGCAATTAGGCACGAGAAAAAATGTTGCCAATGTCGGCATTTATTGGTTCATGGTGCAGACACCAGAAAGATAAAACGATGTTGATTCTCGTCCAGTTTTATAAAGAAAATAAATAGGAGAGAACACACCCTCTTGTCAGTCCGAACTGAAGTTGATTTGTGAAGTTGAATTTTTGTTTTGCGCGATATCTATGGTGAGTAAAATTCAGAACAGGAAGGCGGTAACTGAGCTCCTTTTCGATCGCTTGTGCTTATGTTGGAAAATACCAAGTTTATCCTAGAGGGATTTTTGTGGATTGCTGAAAGCATTTTGATGATTTCAGGCGCCTCAGTTCTTATGCACTAGTTTGTTATGTCAATCAATTTTTCTTAATTTTAATTTGTCGAATATCACTTTAAGAAGTAGAACATCAATCATTATAATGAATTTTCGTTTTATTCAACGTGAATTCTTGCCATTTCAGGAGTTTGAATGCGGCGTTCAGTTCGAGGGCTTGGAGAAGAAAAAACAGGAGTGGTCGTTCACATTGTACGACTTTGATGGCCACGGAAAGATCACCAAAGAGGTCAGTTTTTCTTTCATCACCTGTAAATTAAATATTCGCAACCGTTGCCACTAAAGTGTTTAAACCGTGTGTAAACTATAAATGTTTTTATGGGCTTGTGTCTCGTTTAGAATTTTGATTTTCCCCCGTTATCTTCGTTGACCATCTAGCCGCCAAAAACACACCCATATCAAACAATACACCCTGACTGTACCTTTCTGCCAAACGGGCATAGTTTACATGCACTAAGACTGTTGGACATGGCGTGACTACGTCTTTATCGTGTATGTCATTGTGTGTGTACCAGTTTTCCATATCGCATATTCTTTTCCCTTTGCTAGAATTGATATTTTCTTATAAAGAATCACGAATATGAAATATGCAATTTTAATATTTATATGCCGATATTTGGGGATTGGTCTCTAATAAAAAAAATAAAATTCTACTCAGTGTAAGCGACCACGTCCCATGTTCTTTTAAGACTTTAAGAATTCCACTTGCTTTGAATTCTTTGTGCAAATTACTACATAAGAAATACACCTTTTTGTAAAATGGCAAAAATAATTTTGAATATCATCACATTCATTGAAAAAAAATCCATTTTCAAACATTTTTCAAATGGAAAATGTCACCTTCTTTTCAGGATCTTGCCAGCCTCTTAAAAGCTCTCTACGATGCCGTAGGATCGTCAATCAAAATTCCTTCAAATGGAACAAAATCATTGAAGTTAAGACTATCAGTAGGTCAAGACGGTTCGCAACTGAAATCTACTTCAAAAGATTCACCGAAGGTCAAAGTAAAAGACAAGGACGAATTAAAAAATGTAGACAAAACAAAGGAGAATTTTAAATCTAAAGACACTCCATCTAAAGTGAGGGAATTCTCAAAACTGAATAATTTGACAGCAACCCACGTGCATTTACCTGCAAAGCAATGTAATAATGACGCTCAGTGTAAAGATAAGAGTCAATATCCGGGTCAAGAACCTTGTGTTAAAGGTCAGGGCCAGTGTGAAGGACAAGAACGAGCGAGTTCGAAACGTATTCAACTAACTACTCAAGAACAGCAACAACTAGTGGAGTTAGTGCAAGAGAACATGGAACGCAATCACATCAAACAGCTAAGGTAAGCATCCACTAACGGCCGACATATGTCGGCATTTGTAATGAACTACATATATTATGGCAGATGTTGCATGTAAACAGGAGATGAGATTCTTTCATTGATTCCATTTTTGATGTAGGCTGTTTGTATTGTCTTGTGTATCTTCGTCTTGTAATTTTACAAAGCGATGGTATTTTTGCAGGGAAGTTAGTAAATATACAACCTCCGCTTGTACAGGACAGTTACAGCGTAAATATTGTCCCCAAAAAGCTTTATCGCATCTTTCTACATACACAGCATATTCAAATAACAATCTATATATATTATCCAGAACATAGATTACCTGAAAGTTTCTAATTTAACCCCAAAGAATATAAAAAGAACAATTTGTAAAACTGTTTTACGGTCATTTATCAACGAGTACTGCTTTGTACGATTTATATTGAACATTTGACCTACTGGTCCTAACTCGCGTTGTTACACAACCTATATCTACACACTGCCTTAACAAATATACAGTATATAACTCGTGTGATGGTACACAACACATTATATTGCCTCTCAGACTCCGAAGTTTGAAATAAGTTTTATGTACCTATTGATAAGTGAAAAGTGAAACGTTACCTTTAGTCAGAGGCCATCTTTATGCAGTAGGTTGGTTGGTTGGTTGATTGGTGTTTTACGTCGCTGTCAACACTTTTTCAGTTATATCACAACATGGAAGCTGGAGGTTGACAACTTATATATAGTGGCGCAGTCCGGGGATCGAACCGGGATCGTCTGCGCCAAAGACCAAGTGTTTAACCACTACACCAAGCCTGCCCGCGGAGGTTATTATTTTTGTAAAGAAAACGTTGGAAATGAGAAATTAGACTGCGAGATTTATAAGCGTACTGTATTCTCATAGCGACCCTCTTATTAGTCCCCCATCGGTAAAACTGGAGGGGTTTTTAAGTTTACGCTCTGTCTGCTCGTCTGTCTGCCTACCCATCTGTCTGAGACACTTCGGTGTTTCGGATTTCTTTTTTGGCAACCATTGAATTCAATGACTTGAAATTTGGTATGTAGCTTTTTAGCAGTGAGTCTACAGATCAAGAGTTTGGTCATAATAGACCTATTTTTGGAAGAGTTACGACCCTTGGACTTAGTATAATTAAGGGATTTCACCGTTATGGAAACCGGTGGGGTGCATGTATTGCCTCAGCAATACTCAAGTTTCTTGTATTGCCAAGCCATCCAGAACGAGCATATACCTTTTCTCGTACAAATTCAACACAAAATAGTATTTTGATGTCCCTCAATGGTTTGTCGAGTTCTCTGCTTGTACCCATTGCGGCTCTACCACTTGAAAATTAAGACATTTAAAACCGTTGTACAGAAATACCTATTTCCATAGGGTTGATTTAATATGCATAGAACATACGACGAAAGCTGTCATCACATTGCTGGTGATATATCAGTAATTTTCTCTTTTTATCTGTAAAGAATGATAAGGCAGTAAATATGGCCAGTGATTAATTCCAGTTTTATGCGGCATTTTCTCTTTGATGTTGCCTTTCTGTTATTACCAGCTGATATTAGCATTGCGTCGGTTTATCTTCTTTGCTATATTGATATTAACGAGAGATGGTGTTCAAAGTTAATTAGTCGAAATGAAAAGTATGATGCTTTAGTGAAATCAATTCAACACGCTGCTTTCCTATCTGTCCCTGGATTTCGTTTGAAAGTTACACGTAAAGATCGGGTACTCGTGTCATTTCCTGGGTTCTGTCGTGAAATCAATTCAACACGCTGTTATCCTGTTTCGTGATTTCGTTTGAAAGTTGTTCATTGAGATCGGGTACTCGTGATGTTTCCTGTATTTTATGATAAAGTGCTTTTATCTTATTCTATTCTTCTAATGATTGATATATTCTCACTTTTAATTGTTTAAAATCGAGAGATAGAAATGACTCAAATTTGCATACTTCCAAATACTCGAAAGTAATGATAGATAGATCATGTATTGATTATTGTTTTACGTCACTCCACGATTATTTCACATTTGTGATGCCATATTAATACCTTTGCAACGGACCCACCGAGGCAGCGAGGAATGTTTTACGTACCACGTCTACCGTGACACGGGACCTCGCTTGGCGGAAGTCGAACCTGGGACCTCTCGGTCAGAAGAAGATCACTTCATCCACTTGACCACACGGACTCACATTAGAGTAATATTCACAGACTTTGCTAATACAGCTAGATACACAAGTATGAAGACAACTACTGACGAGTTTTTGAATCTCATATTCTCGAAGTCGGACATCCGGGCATTTGATAACGGGCATTCGGAACATTTTGGGGGAAATCATCGGACGTTGTCATAGAGAGCAATGCGTATTCCAAGAAGAATTTAGGTGAAAAGGAATAATATAAAATATTTTTTCATTCGAACAAGTAAATTTTGAATGCATGTTTTACACATTTTCGATTGTATTTTATGTGCAAAACCCTTTAGAATTGATACAGAACAACTTAAAGTCGTAATGTCTCTTACGATAAACTCTTAGTTTTACTATAAGTGCCATTACCAGACTCCTTGGGTATCTACATAAAATGATAGGCCAATATAGACGGTAACGTCACTCCGACTTCGAGAATACATCTGCTCTTTTCGTCATTGTCGCATACTACCGTCATTTTCTAACTTCAATGCTCTCTTTTAAGCATTTTAAAAATATTTGGAAAGTTAGAAAATGGCGTTTGAGTTACAGAACTTCGGCTATCAGGGCAGAAATGTTAGTTGTGCATGCGCGGGCGCGTGTGTCCACTTATTATAAGGTAGTCCGTCCTACTGTAGTCCCAGATCTAATTTGTAGACAGAAGATATGACTGCAGGGAAGTTTGCAGACGTAGAGGTACTTCGTCTGTAAACATTAAATGTTCTGGTAATTTTATGCTACATTACTGCGCAGACAAATTTCTATGAAAAATAACCTCGCTTATAACACAGTGTGTCTGGGCGCGATCTCGCCAATCTAAAGGTCACTGTTTGGTCTCGTTAGTAATAATATGGCCCCTAATGATGCCCGCTAGGGGTAAATATGGACCATGCGGTATTGTATTGGAACTTTTATTAAAGAGTCCAAAAACAGGGAAATCATTAATGAAAATTCCTGATATATTGAATTACTTTGGGTAGATATCGTCCAAAAAAGAGAGAGAGAGAGATAATGTATCTTCCAATACCTGTGAAAGGGGAAATGTAAATGTAATTTTGTTGTTCGCTTCTACTTTTAAACTTTACTAGCAATTAAAAAAAACTTCTAAACTTAAACATTAAAAGGTGTTTCAAAGAAAACTGTGAAACTTACAATGTAGATGAAATTCGTCCAACTATAAAACAATCAAACGGAAAAAAAACCCATGAAATACAATGTCATTACCATTTCTACTATCAACCTGGTAAATGAATTATAAAGAATTATATGTTTGTACCGATTAAATGAAAGAGAATATGAAATGTGTACAGCATTTAGTATATACTTAAATAAAATGAAGGATACCGAGAAGCGGATGCCGTCTCAAATATCTCTACTGGACATTGTTTGAATTGCATTGTTACAAAAGAGAAGAATGGATAAAATCCACATGCATGTTACATGAGCACTTGATAGAAATAAAGTTCAGCATCATTTCTCGGTTACAGTTAAAACAGCGAGAATGTTTTATCGTATCGGGGTCCCCAGAGACACTTCTAAACATTACACATAAATGATTCTCCAAAGGGAGATAAACGCAACTTTGTGGACTATGAGCTGTAAATAGGGAAATGCCTGAATAAAATATTGAATATTTTGTAAGCATCAAAAGAAATATTTCAAAGAGAATATTTGAACGACTGATGTATAAACATAGTTTTGCAGTTAATGAGAAACCTTTTCCACGGAAAATCCACGCAGCTACAAAATCGGAAACCTTCTCTGATCAGCTAGTCTTCAAACGAGCATGTACAGAAAACATTTCGTTAAAAACGCATTTCTATCAAGCATCAAACATTCATGTGTTTGATTATGCAGGGAGATAATAAGGTTGTTCTTCAAATGAACACTTTTTATAGGGACATCTCGGGCCTTGAGGAAACCGTGACGTAACATACAGGAGTGCGATATGTAAAAGAGAAATTGGGGTGGTCACCCCTCGCTTGGCGAAGCATCTGCCACAATTTCATTTAATGTTTTTTCATTTATCAAAGTTTTAATTAAACGTAATTCATTTCTCTGAATGTTTTGCAACTTCAAAAATTTCAGAGTTGATATTTTTGCACATGTTGGATTTCCCCTTTTCTCTTTTATTTTTTTTTTCAAAGTTATCAAATACATGTACAGCCAATTCGTGTGATATTCATGCACGTTGCACACTATGGATTTAATTTTAATACGTTATGTAAGCGGCTGTTAAAACCATTAATTTGAAATAAGTACGGTAATGCCTTCTCTGTAGCAAGAAATTAAAAACGCACTGAGAACATGAAAGAAATAGACGTTTCCTACTTGCCTGTAGAACTTTTATTTAATCTCTGACGCATCTGGAAAAGGTGTAATCCTCAAATATTAAATGTTTCAAAAACGTGAAAAAAAGTTCCTTAAGTCGCAAATATACTACAAAAGGTTTGTAACAGTAAAAAAAAATCATCTACAAGTTCAAAGACAAAACACTTTTGGGTATTTAGAAATTCACATAGATCTTAAGTACCACGTAATGCGTTTTTGGATAAAGAAAATCCATTTAAGCCTACTTACGTAACTTTCAACTTCACATCTTTCAATAAGTTCAAACATAAAAGGGAGCACGATTCTGAGGGGAAATCCCTAACAATTTTACTCGATGCAGGGACATTTCTTGCCGGGATTATTCACATAATTGGATATATATATATATATATATATATATATATATATATATATATATATATATATATATATATATATATATATATATATACATGCATATTGGATCTTGCTTATACTTTTTGTATTCTGTCGATAATGACTTGATTTGAATTCTACGATACAAGCAACCTTTCAAAGAGAATACTAGAATACCGAGGATAGATCAAAGCGTCTTCAAAGATAAAATATCGTAGTATATTCTTTTATTCTGTCCTTTGTTCATTAGAAGAGAAATTGAGAAAAGCAGTTTTAATTTAGCACCACGTCCTCTTGGAGGAAGGCTCTCTAACCATCTGAGCCGAGTCGACCATCAAAGTCCTGATCTACCATTGTTGTACTTTGTGTAAATTGATTGCGCTCCATTAGAGATTTGAGAGTTTTATTTATTCAAATAAAAGCCCTAATTAGTGGAGGATGAAATACTTCTGAGCTGGAAATCAAAACCTTTGATTTTCTGGGAATCATTTTCCACCCATTGAAGCGAAAGGTCACCAGACTTCAAGGAATGCGGGACCTGGGCGAATCTTTCTTCCGAGTGATTATCTTTGATCACAAATGGACCGCATTCATGAACAGTCTAGACCAATTTTTGTCGATCAAATATGAAAATTGCTACGAGAAGCATACGTGAATAAATCAAGTATCACTGTCTGCCCATCGTATCACATCACGAAAGGCTACAACCATACATGCAGGGTCAAATCCAGTTCGAGACAAATCCGTTAGGGTTAGCATGGAAAAAATCTGTTGCTATTGTCGAAGGCTTTAAAGAAGGCGGCAAGATTAGAATGATTTTAAAAAAAAACTATATGTACATGTATATCAAAGAGTGAAGCGTAGCACTCTTGCTTGGAAAGGGGGGGGGGGGTGTTAACAAAATGCATGAACTAGTCCTACTATAGCAAAATACTGAACAGATCACAAAATTTCATTGTTTTGAACAATTCGAAACATAGAGCATATGTTCTCTGTACTTTAATTTTACTTTAAAGTTGTAGACCTTACAATTCGTTATAAATTCAAAAATTAGGGCATGTAAAACAAAACTTGTATTTTTTCTCGTATGGCTGAAGTTACCAACTTTGCGTTAATAACATTTTTGTTGCTTCAGACTCTCGGAGATATCAAAATAAAAGTAAAAATACTAAAATACTTCATAAATAAAGTGGGTATTCCATAAATACAACCATAACCTGACTTCGCGCTTGCGCAGTTTTATCAAAACAAATAGGAAGAAGGGAGACTCCAAAAGAAAACGATTTCAGTAAATACTAACTTCAGAAGACTTGAATGCAGATTTTAAAAGTTACTCGTCAAGTTTATTTACTTCGCCCTACATCAGTGTCCATGAAGCGGCGGCTTTCGAATTAGATCACGTAATAAGTTGGTTGTAAAGATTTTGTTTATAAACATCGCGTTTTATTCAGCCATATCTCACGAATTTGATCACAACATTTGCAAGGGTCCTTTTTAAATATGTTTTAGGCTTATATATGTAATCAAAACAATTTAGAATAAATTAACCTATAATATGCACTGTACTAGCGAGCATAGGATATACAGCTTTAAGCATTATGTTAAATATGACATTATTTTACTTTGAACTCCAGGATTTGTCGAGGAAAGTTCCATCAAGACATGATTTCTTTTTCGTGAAGCGTAATTTTACTTAATCCATCACAAGCAGTACTACATAGTAATTCATTTTGGTTAGATTTTAGGATGGTTGGAACTCTCTGCTCCTCCTAAATCCACGCATGAACCCAATTATATTCATTTCACTACCAGTATCATACAAAGACTGCGATATGAACATTCTATATCATTAGATATGTGGTGTACGTACTGGTTGTGTTATACATATACTAATTTCTGCATTATGATATTTGACTGTCAAACTGTTTCAGAAATGTTTTATGTGTATTTAAAAAGCTATATTGTTTTGTAATTTCAGGCGGCACCATAGTGATTGTAGGAACTCTAGTGGGCATGAGCATTCTCACCACAAACGAAAACATGGACACTGTGCAAATAATCCGAGTACAAACAATAACGTAGCCATGGCGACAAACAATCACGAGGAGAGAGCGAAAGAGAGCCAGGATCGTAGGAACTATTACCTTGACCTTGCTGGTATTGAACACAACGCGAAACCTCAACCTTCGGCACAGAACTTGACTAATCCGATTGGACACTCTACGCAAAACGATATTCACGGTCATCAGAGGTCAAAATCTCATGACCTCAGCAAAAAGTGTGACAATATTAAACGAGAGTCTGAGAGATACAAACAGTTCTTGGAAAGTCACGCGAAAAAGGATCATATGAGGTCAAGGTCATCGGATTCTAAGGAGAATCCTGGACGGTCACCGAAAGGTCACCACAAAAGTTCACCGCATAAGCATGGTCGTTTCAGGCCGATGAGTTTTCTTGGTCACGTGCCGGAGTCAACGTCACACTATCAGAGACGTCACCGCCACAGAGACAAAGACCACGACCTTGCCATGCAACAAGTGGCCGAGTGGATTGAACGCGAACACACATGTGACGTAGAAGGAAATCAAATCGTTGTTCAGAAACACGAACATCACCATGTGCATGAACACCACCATCACCATCACTACCACCATTATTATGAGGCATGATGGGACATTAGTCAACTTTGACCCCTGACCCCTGTTACTGTTTCATAGTTTACTTATTTAAATCTGAATTGCCGTTGTTAGGCAGAAATTTGTGATATGTTGTGAGTGATGTCAACTCAGTTCATTTTGTTGAATTTTGCGACATGAGATTTGTTTGATGTACATTTAATTTTTGTGTATAATTCTCAGTATTATATCTATTAATGTACATGTAAATTGTGCTTTTTTATGGAGAAACATCATAAGAAAATCAAAAACTTACCCTAGCACCCGAGGCATTCAGAATGCACCAGAAGCTCCATGCCCTATGAACTAACTCGTCCTTTTCCCCTCGAAAAAGTTACAATGAGAAGGAAAGGAC